>OY748292.1:9775167-10501858 GCA_963556515.1 Nudaria mundana
AAGTCCTCTATATAAGTGCCAATAATAATGATGGTGTCTTTAATGCAGTTTGCCACTAGAACTTGTGTGAATGTAATTTGTCAAGAGGAACTATACCATGTGCTCGTTTTCAAAGAGTTTGTCGTACGAAATGTACCTTTCTAGCAGCATTGGCCTTGAGTTCTTGAGGGGAGGCGGCCATGTTGGAAAACGGGACGTCGACGTTAAATTTTATGGAGTGTAGAAGTTGTACCACTACGTTGGATACGTTTTTGAACGACAGCTTCCGACGGGACGATGAGCTTATGCCTACGCCTGCTGACAGACACATCTGCGAACATCAAGTATAAGTATTACAAAGTATAGGAGAGGCCAAAGTTTGAAAGGATTTTAATAGATTTAAGTAGATAATATGCGTCCATAGAATAATAATAATATTATTACATAGAATAATCAATAATAGAACACTCCAAATCATATTAATTGATTAGAAAAGGATTTCTTCTAAATATGTAGATTATGTCGTCATATTTAGAAGAAACAAAAAAGCTTTTAAAACCTAATATCGTATCTCGTAGCTGCAACTTGTTTGAATTAAATTACTATAAAATGATACCTACAACTGATCAAATGGCTTATTCTAATTTTAATTATGGAAATAAGTGGTTTAGTTCGTTAAGATTAATCTATGGATATAATAAGAGACGTACTTTTCGACGTCTGGGAGGTGGAATGATAAAATAGTTTGTATGGAGTGGTCCCTGAGGTAGGCATTGCGACTGGCGCCATGGCCCGGTTCCACCTCGTAAGCGCCGCCGAGGCATTCTAGCGTCGCTTGCGTTATATGTACACGTCTGAAACAAAATTACCAGACGTATTCAATATGCTTCAGAAATTTGGAAATATACCTAAAGAAAAATTAACTCTTGAGTAACCTTACCCAGCTTCGCCACCAGCTTCCATGTTGTTAGCCAACGTGACGTCATTGGACCAGACATCATACTGCCACTTCCGCAGGCCCAGTACTCCACAAAGAACCCGCCCCGTATGAATACCCACACGCATATTCAGCTGTACATCTGTAGCTTCCACCACAGACCTAGAAAATAAATTCGCAGATTTTTATGCAAGCTATACGCAGAAACTGTCTAACTTGCCTGTATGCCAAACATCTATGTAAATAAATTATTATTTTGTTTACATTACACCGCCACAAATTTCTAAACAGCCTCTGCAATTCTAAAACTTGTGTTTATAAAATAATCAGTAAATTGTACGCAATTTGTTTCAGGAGTTTGGGAAATTTGTTTGGAAGTTTAACAGTAATTCAATTAGAGTGGCAAGACGTGAATCACGGGACTCAACTGGGCGTTTAAAATTATTTCACCATTTTGTATAGTGTGCTTTTCTATACTATGAATTTATAGTATTCAAAAAAGTACTGATAGTTCGTAAGTAACACGTATACCGTTAGTGGAGATTCGTCTGGTGAAAACAAAGAAATAAGGGAAAGACCAACATGTAGGTAAGATATGTACAAATAACTTACAAAGAATTTTTGGCACTCAGAATATTTTACATTAAAAGTACATACATATTATGTACAACCACATATAAACAGACAAACATAATAATTATGACAATGCAGAAGAAATTAAGCCACAAACAATTTCAAGATAACCACGACGTTAAGAAAATAGACATAGCATTCCACAACCTTACAGCCTCTCCAGCAAACGAATTGTCATTATGTTTAGGATGCTTGGGTACTGCCAATTCCAACGATGCTGACGACTTCAATGATCTGGAATATGTGTCATTAGATAATTCTTAATGACGAGCATTTAAATAATGGAAAGGGTAAAGGTTAGAGCAACGAATATGAGTCTTCAGATGAGGGTAATTTTGGAGGCATTGAACAACGATTGGCAATTAGACTTATGGTTAATTAATTAGAGAAAGCAGTAGAAAATAACTGTTTGATCAGTCAACTAGGTGTAAATGTAGTTCAGCCATCAATTCACCACTTGTTATAGTCTCTGAACAGTAGTCTTAGTAGGAGTCACTTCCAGCCTGGAAACGTGTGGACTTGGTCCAATTTAGCTCGAAAACATATTACTGCTTGCATATAGAAAGAAGAAAGAATAGAAATCGTGAATGAAAAAGGAGGTATCCCGAGTCCTTCGCGGGCACTCTCACAACGTGTAATACACGGCGTCAGCGTTACAAATGAAGATAAAAATACTATTAAGTGTGATCGTTTTAAAACCGACAGTTGGTGGTTTCCAAGTTCCATGGCTAGCCTAAATATCCTTAATCAGGACACAGACAAACAGTAATACGCAGACATTGCGTAATACAGTCTCTCGTAGTACGCTTGAGACAGCCTATGGAGGAAACGGAATAGTTGATGTGCATGCAGAGGCTTATTAAAAATGTATAACAAGGATAGTAGAAGTTAAAGAAAAACGAGGATGTGTAACTGGATTCTTGGGTAGCAAGTTTTCGGAAGTCCGTCAGGATACGTTGGGCAATACGTATAATAGTTAATGAATGTACTATTAAACACTTAATAGACTGGATATAATCAACAGAATTTATATCCAGTCGTTAAAATCTATAATTTCGTCTACAAAAACGCAAGTATCAGCAATTTTTAGAAAATAGTACATTGGATAGAAACAGGCGTTACCTGGCGCAGAGTTAAAAAATACAACAAAACGTCGACAATTGTTTCGCCTCTAAACGAGGCATTATCAAGACTGTCTCAAAGAGAACAGCCTGCGAAAAATAATGCTATTATAATTTTAATAAGTTTTTAACATCTTACTTACCATTACTTTGTCATGGATTTTCGCCAGGTAACGCCTGTTTCTATCCAATGTACTATTTTCAAAAAATTGCTGATACTTGCGTTTTTGTAGACGAAATTATAGATTTTAACGACTGGATATAAATTCTGTTGAGTATATTTACTACATGTTTTGTCCGATGGCCTATTAATCATTTTTAATTTGTAAACTATCTAATATTTTGATGGTTAGTTTGTTATATCAGGTTCAGGAAATGCCGAAGTGAAAAGCATCGTGGTGTCCTCTATTCGTTTTTCAGCGTGAAGAAACACCACGTCACTAAATTGTTTATATATCCATTATTTTCAGAAAGAAGTACGTTCAGTGCGTCTTTGGGTCTATTCCGCTGCAAACTACCGCTACGTTATACCCGCTACCTGTGCTATATGTATGTATTCAATTAGCTTGAAACACTGCGTGCAATAAAGTTTACAATAAAATTATGAATACCTCACTTTACGATTTCTTAAAAATGAACATAACATTTTAATTTAATGTTAGTTATAAATATGTTCCTAAGTAGTATTCTTGAGAGTCTGGTATTTAAATACGCAGTGCTTGAAAATAAACCCAGCGAAGTAATAAAACGTGAGAAACTGCAGTCGATTTTAAACTCAAGAATGTGTTGCAGTATGCTAAATTATCAAGACTTGACTGATTCAAGACTTGACTGATTCAAGACGAAATACGTAGTACATATATAAATATGGGAATAAACTGCCTATCCCATAGGATATTTTCTAAGATAAGATTGCTTGTATTACACTTACTGGTATGGTAGTCGATATTTGAAGTTACTCGAGTAAATAAGATATGTATATTATTAATAGGACAAGTACCTATTACTTCATGGAATTTCGTAGTACAGCAAATATTTAGCAATTGGACGGAAAACACGAACCAAGAAATGGTAATGACGTTGAATAGTAATAAATTTGGCACCAAAGCGCATGCAAATTTCACGGAGCTGAAATATAAACAGATGTGCATATCACTCATGGATTTGAATTGGCTTCAACCAATTTGACTGTACAGTTCACTGTTCAACTAGCAAGCACTCGCGTGGAATAGTTTACTCATTCACGATCTCCTGGGGATAAAATATAGCCTAATATCTGCCCACGGTATCATCCTATATTCGTTTTCACTATGCGAAATACTGCGGTATACTATACACTGGCCTCGATCTGAGAGAGAAACGTAGCCAGGTATAACTCTCTTGATTGAGTGATGGATGACGTTAAACTCATGTTTGAGCAGACTGTTAAATGTCGTTTCTATAAATGACTGTATTATATTTAGAGCAAAGTCTTGTGAACGTTATTCATTAAACCTTAACAAATTTTAAGAGTCCATCGCGGTAGTCTAACTGAGTGACAATTTGCTTGTAATATTAGCTAATATTTAGCAATAACTTTGTGGAGAGGCAACTGTCACTTCGACGAGACATATTGACACTTGATCGACGGAATAGGTCATCGATCAATAGATAGTTTAGAAGACTGGTGAGTAAACAAACATGTAATCTCGCATGTTTCAACGAAAGGAAGAGACATAATATGCTCATTAGGATCAGAATTATCGGGATATTTATCATGTAACGTTGGTTTTAGTTACAATATTTCGGCGCTGTTTCAAGCGCGATGATAAGGCTTGCAACAGTGCCGAAATATCGGAAACTTAAGCCCTTACATGGTAAATATCACGAAAATTCTGATACTAATGTAAACGACTACCATAGTTTAAATAAGGCCGATACCTCACCGAGACGCCATGGCGACGTGGCCAGCGACGTCGTAACATAGGTAGTGCGGCTGTGGGAATTTAAAGAATTATTAATGTTAATTACGTAAGTACTTAACACAAATTAATAGCTTAGGTAGTTTAAAATGTAAATGTTTAGTATAAAATGCTGATATCCGTGCATTAGGCCGATACCTCACCGAGACGCCATGGCGACGTGGCCAGCGACGTCGCCAACTAGTTCTCATTGAGATATATGACACTTGGCGACCGACTGGCGACGTTGCCAGTCGGTCGCCAAGTGAGTTAGCCGTCATATATCTCAATGAGAACTAGTTGGCGACCGACTGGCGACGTCGCCATGGCGTCTCGGTGAGGTATCGGCCTAATATGCTCACTTTTCGCGAATGAGGTAAGTACTTTACTTATCCCACGTACTTAATAATGGGAAGCCTATTACTAACCGGGACCTTTTATCCCGAGGCCCGAGCCTAGTCTGCTGTTCGGTAGGTGCACAACATGCAGATGCGGTTGGCTTTGTATTCTAAAGATTTTGTTGTGACTCCTATTATTCTAGTACTGACTGATCAAACTGGTTGCAAGGATTTGATTATAAGATCTTATAACAATGGTCATCTGTAGATGGATACCAATGATATTTGTTTCATTAATTACCAAGGTTAAAACTCGTTTAAAACAGCTTCTAGATTCTCGCGCAGCAATTACGGTCATTTACATAATAAAGACGAGTTTGTCCAACATAATAATTTACGAGGTTCTTGTTGGAGAACAGTATAGTCTTAAGTTTCACTATTTAAGATAATGAAGGAGTAATTAGTTTCATTCCTTTACTATGTTTCAATACAATATACGATCATAATAATCCCGACATGTAATGCAAACTTCAATAAAACAAAATAAATTGCGTTCGGTGGACCTCCGTCTGGAACGAAGTTCTTTACGACACTGCAACATAACTCCTGCCAACGCTAAATTTCGCAAAAAAAAAGCGGACCATATTTTGGCTTCTGCGGACCACCAGTTGGGACCACTGATAAACGTAACGTGACGATTTCTATTAAATCGCATTACCCGTAAGCCGCGTTGGAGAACTTCGTTCCAATAATGCGTAAGTTTGCTCAGGAAAGTAGACACCAGTAAGGTGTTCGAAATACAGTACCTACTTAGATTTTAATAGTCAGGTTTTTTTTTCTTTAATTCCGCGGCCCAAGGCTGCGGCCGCTCTAACGTCCGTTGGCGGGCGTCTCTGGTTACAAGCAGAACGTATTTCCAGTGGCGTCCGGCGGATTTTGACCACCTCTGTGGTCACTGCGGGGGTTAGGTCGGGATGAGAAACCCGCGTCGTTGGGGTAGGGTTTTATCCCGCGTCAGTGAGTTCTGTAAGGACGGCGGGTGGCGATCCCGCCGTTCTCAGGCCCCGATCATGGAGGTCGATGGTCTTGGGCGTAGATGAGTCTGCGGCGCCCTCGCCGCTGACTACGGAACTCGGCGGGGAGGGTACGCTCCCTCTCCCTCTCGGCCGCCTCCTTCGCGAGCATCACTTGCTCGCAGAAGGACACGGCCGCGTTCCACCTACTCCTGCTGGAGGCCATGGCTTGAAACATGGTCTCCAGCGAGAGGGTATCCACGCCTAGACCCACTACGAGGTCCCGGCGCTGACTCGCCCATGCAGAGCACTCCACCAACGTGTGGAATGCGGTGTCGTCGTCGGAAACCTCGCAGTGTTGACACCGGGGTGTGACCTCACGATGGATGCGAAACAGATAGCTACCGAAGCATCCATGCCCGGTAACGTACTGCGTCGCACGATACGTGAGGTCACCATGCTGCCTCTGCAGCCAATTGTCCATGATCGGTCTCACCGCCGCGATGATGGTGGTACCCCACTTGGGTTGCTCCAGTCGCATCCTCCATGACTCCATGAGATCCTGGCGGAGTTGGGACCGCTGGTCCTCGATTTCTCGAGACGCAGGCCTGTGGTCCCGCTTCAGCGCCTCCCGCTTGCGCCATTGTACCAATGGCGCAAGGGCTTTCGCTTCCAGGTCCCATGGAGGGGTCCCGGCTAGGAGACATGCAGCCTTTCCGGAGATCGTGCGGTAGCCCCTTATAGTTTTGACGGCCAAGGTCCTCAACGGTCTATTAAGGGGCGTTGAGTTGTTGGCCGTCAACCTCGCCGCCCATACGGGAGCCCCGTACAGGGCCATACCCAGGTACAGTCTCCTGCAGGAAGCGTTGGGTCCCTTTAGGTTGGGCATTAGTCGCGAAAGCGCGATCGATGCCCCCGTCGATTTCCTCCCAAAAGGTTAGTGCTGGAATTCATAAAATTTTGACCTTGAGTGCTGCCTCCTGGTACCCGCGCCGTGACGAGGGTATCGTCGGCGTAGCACGTTACGCCGACGCCCTCAGGCAACGCACCCCGCAGCACCCAGTCGTAGCCGATGTTCCACAGAAGCGGCCCCAGGATCGACCCTGTGGAACAACGCACGACACATCTCGCCGAGCAGGTCCGAACCAGCTGGGGAAAGCTATGGCCCTCTCCGAGAGATAGGCCCCGACAATACGACGGAGGTAGAGAGGCGTTCCGTGATACACGAGCGCCTCCCTAACGCAACTCCATGGCAAGGTGTTGCAAGCGTTGGCGATGTCAAGAGACACGTTTTTCCGACGAGAGAGACGCTTCCTCCGTCAGGCTCTTCACGCGCATAATCGCGCTCACGGTGGAGCGTCCCCAACGGAAACCGAACTGATTATCCGCCAGGTCTGGCCCCACACTCGTGAGATGCTCGACGAGGCATTCCGCGATAATTCGCTCAAAGAGCTTACACACCTCGTCGAGCAACACGATCGGCCGGTATCCGGACGGTGAGTCCACCGGCCGCCCCTCCTTACGGATCAGAACCAGTTACCCCGTCTTCCACTCCTTGGGAAACTGGCCCCTTTCGAGGCATGCGCTAAAGAGCCTCATCAGTCGAGGCCCGAGTTCTTCAAGGGCCAGGACCCATGCACGGCCAGGAATGCCGTCGGGTCCGGGGGCAGTGATTTTCCGGCGTTTAAGCCGGAGTACTGCCGTTTAATAGTCAGTAAGTTAGAACCCGTTAGTCAGTAGGTGCACCGTGAAGAAGAGGATGACTTGGGTCTCGGAGGTATTAACTAGCACCCTCATCATAATTCTATTTAAAGCGAACAAAATGGATGACCTGTTTCCGCATTCCATAAATAACATAATTCTTTATACAGAAAGCAAATTAATTTGTCTATTTGTTGGAATACAGTCAGGAAGTGGGTCAACAAGGTACCCAACCCAACATAGTACTGTCTGGATTTCACGCCTCAGTTAGCCGTCAATAGTTATAACGAGTTACACAAGAAAATGGAAACTCTTAGACGTTTATAGCGCTTTACAATTTTCTTTGTATATCGAATTGAATTCTTGTTTTACGATAGCCCACAACTCACGCTATAACATAAGTAGCTTTCGCTTCTGGAGACGATAAAGGAAATGGGACGGCTACAATAGGGACGGCTGGCATTTTTTATGAAAGAAAATTTTATGTATAAATACGCTATGGAGGTACTTTTTTTACAAACTGTATATTACTGCATATATTTTTTCATCTCTCATGCTCTGAAAGTGGGTCATTACTTACCTAATATGCGGGTTGAAAGTTATACATTTCGGCCCTAGGACGGAAAAGTAAAAAAAAAATTATCAGCATATCTTGAGGCGATGGCATAAAACGTATACAGCCAAAGTTCGATAGTCAATACAACATTCTGGTTTTTGAATGATCATAAATAAAAAAAGAGTTGGGTTACAATAAAATAAAACGTAAATAGCACAAACAATAATTATTTGGACAGTTATACCTTAAAATACTGAGTATTTTAGTATTGACTATTAGTAGAGACTCCGACCAAACCTGACTAAATCGACCGCCGTAACGCGTCAAATCATAAAAAATACTCTATAGCGCATCCTAAAATATGTGCGTAAGAAAATAACTGAAGTAATTAAAAAAACTGAAGACCATTTTGTATGGAAAAATATAACTAATGACAAGGCGGTATGACCAAAAGACTTGCCTGCCCTGAAAAAAGTGCGAATGAAAAACAAAAATTAAAAAAAGGCGGGAAGTACACAGTACTTGATACGTGATCAATCTTTATTGTTATATTTGTTTTATTTGACTTTTATTTGCTTTCCTCGTATTCGAAATGAAAAGTAGAGTGTTTAACTCGGGTGAAAACACCCATTTATGCCTCGAACTATTGGCGCTCTCACTACTCGTCAGAAATGGGATGCTTTCTTCCCTTGGTTAACAATCTACTATTTCTAACATCTTTTATAGATAGGTAATAGATTATTATAATTAGACGCAAAACGACGTATGTAACGTATGCTATTTATGTTGTTTTGTTTTTACAGCACAGTCGTAAATTTCACTCACTGTAAAATATAATATAATTTAGGTATTTCTGTTCATATATTATATTAATTTATACAATGTTACATTTATTACACATTATCGCTCTTAATGGTATCCGTAATATAATATACAATATTAACAAGGTTTTCGGAGCTTTGACTGTCCATGAAGAACTATTTATTTAGTAGGTAATACTTGATGTCCACAGCTCGATATGCCGATAACTTTTTAAAACAAGCTTAATCTATGTATATTTATATGTGTGTTAAAAAATCGTAAGAAAACCCGTTCAGTGTCTTTCGAGCTTTAAATCAAATAGACATACTATTTCTGCTGTTATTGCCATTCACACGTCATATCATCTCGAGATACCTAACCTACATTATACTCGTACACTACACAAGTCACATCTTTTCTCGAGGCTGTAGATACCCACATTTCGTCAGTAATTTCGTAAGACACATTTAATTAAAATTTGTTTACAATGGTGTGTATGTGTTCACAGCGGCACCGTCGTATAATGAACCCAATTGAATCATAATCCAGGCTCTATGTAGGCTGATGAGAAGTTCAGAGTCAACCTAACTCAATTAAGTTATGTTAATTTCCTTTGTTACTTTCGTCTTAACGAGGTTTACACTCCTGCCAACCATTAATTCTCATTAACTACTGATTGCTTATTCGTCGCCTTCACTACATGACAAAATATAATGGATCAATGAATGAAATGAAAAATGAATGAAACAATGAATCATGGTGCTCTGTGAACTTCTCGGAGGACATAATATACCAACTGCTGACTGAAGGACGTTGCCGTTCAAACTGCTGAACTGCAACTTCCAATTAAATCTTACATACAGCATACAGAAGAACTAATTTAGAGCCTGGGTCGGACTTTGACTAAAGCGTTATTGATATTGGTACTTTGGTTTTTTTTCTAGATTTCTCCTTCAATCTACTTTTAACACATAACTACAGCAAAGCTAAAATATCGTCAGAAACATACTGTCGTACGTACATAGGTCGTCGGGTACTATTGTCATGTATGCCTTGAATACGAAATTGCTTTGCTCAGTGGCAGTTCGAAAACAAAGCTTGTTTGTCCCAAACGCCTTGCATGCACTCTCAATTCCAGCCAACCAGAAGTCAACCGGTTATTATTATGGCCCACCGTAATAAAGATGCGGCTTCCTTTTATTTTTATTTGTATCACTATTATAATAGCGACTAGTTAGAGAGATTTGTTTTAAAATTTTACAGTAAACACAGTTTAAATGAAAACTAATGCTTATAAATGTTAAGAGTTTGTTTGTTTGATGCGCTTATCTGAGGAATTACTGGTTTGATTCGAAAAATTCCTTCAGTGTACGGTATTCCATTGAAATGTATAGTCGGTATAGAAGAAACCTATAGGCTACTATATCATCACTCAAAGTTGTCTTAAGATGAGGTTTGAATCTGAATTTTGGCAAAGAAGTTAAAGCGGTGATTTCATATCATAAAAAAATTGCTCTAACAAAATGTTTTATTCCTATAATATGAATGTTTTGGGAAACCAACGTCATGTTTGTCAAATCCATATGTTCCATGTCACCGACATCCGCATGCTCATATACCTATTTTATTAGATGCCAGCATTGACAAAGATGTGAAATAAATAATAACTGTTTGGGAATCAATAAAATACATTAAAAATGTAAGGCAATCAAAGAAAGATTTATGTATATAAATCTTGATTCTTGTGTTGCCTTACATTCAGTTCTATTGAACCTTTTCACACACATATCACGCATTAGACACCCACAATTTGCCAGTATTTTTAGTCCCACGTAATAGGGGGCAATCCTATTGTCGTCACCGGGCACATTTATAATGGGTTATGTCCAAATGGCCGCATGAATTTAATAAAAAGTAGCAGCTATATTGTAATTTTGAAAAACAATTTGAAACCCGTTGCCTTGCGATGAAATGTTGATGAAAGGCAACAAAATCTTACGTGCCAGCCGCTATGGCACAGCCAATTAAAGTCCTGGGCGTCTCGGACTATTCAATTATTATTATTTAACTTTTCTTAGAATATAATAAATTATATTTCTCTTTTCTCGATATAAACAATCCATACTCTATACGGAATTGCTCGGTATCCGTACAATTAATTATAATGGCAATTATAATATCATAATCATCATAATAATAATATATACGATCATAATAATCCCGACATGTAATGCAAACTTCAATAAAACAAAATAAATTGCGTTCGGTGGACCTCCGTCTGGAACGAAGTTCTTTACGACACTGCAACATAACTCCTGCCAACGCTAAATTTCGCAAAAAAAAAGCGGACCATATTTTGGCTTCTGCGGACCACCAGTTGGGACCACTGATAAACGTAACGTGACGATTTCTATTAAATCGCATTACCCGTAAGCCGCGTTGGAGAACTTCGTTCCAATAATGCGTAAGTTTGCTCAGGAAAGTAGACACCAGTAAGGTGTTCGAAATACAGTACCTACTTAGATTTTAATAGTCAGGTTTTTTTTTCTTTAATTCCGCGGCCCAAGGCTGCGGCCGCTCTAACGTCCGTTGGCGGGCGTCTCTGGTTACAAGCAGAACGTATTTCCAGTGGCGTCCGGCGGATTTTGACCACCTCTGTGGTCACTGCGGGGGTTAGGTCGGGATGAGAAACCCGCGTCGTTGGGGTAGGGTTTTATCCCGCGTCAGTGAGTTCTGTAAGGACGGCGGGTGGCGATCCCGCCGTCCTCGATTTCTCGAGACGCAGGCCTGTGGTCCCGCTTCAGCGCCTCCCGCTTGCGCCATTGTACCAATGGCGCAAGGGCTTTCGCTTCCAGGTCCCATGGAGGGGTCCCGGCTAGGAGACATGCAGCCTTTCCGGAGATCGTGCGGTAGCCCCTTATAGTTTTGACGGCCAAGGTCCTCAACGGTCTATTAAGGGGCGTTGAGTTGTTGGCCGTCAACCTCGCCGCCCATACGGGAGCCCCGTACAGGGCCATACCCAGGTACAGTCTCCTGCAGGAAGCGTTGGGTCCCTTTAGGTTGGGCATTAGTCGCGAAAGCGCGATCGATGCCCCCGTCGATTTCCTCCCAAAAGGTTAGTGCTGGAATTCATAAAATTTTGACCTTGAGTGCTGCCTCCTGGTACCCGCGCCGTGACGAGGGTATCGTCGGCGTAGCACGTTACGCCGACGCCCTCAGGCAACGCACCCCGCAGCACCCAGTCGTAGCCGATGTTCCACAGAAGCGGCCCCAGGATCGACCCTGTGGAACAACGCACGACACATCTCGCCGAGCAGGTCCGAACCAGCTGGGGAAAGCTATGGCCCTCTCCGAGAGATAGGCCCCGACAATACGACGGAGGTAGAGAGGCGTTCCGTGATACACGAGCGCCTCCCTAACGCAACTCCATGGCAAGGTGTTGCAAGCGTTGGCGATGTCAAGAGACACGTTTTTCCGACGAGAGAGACGCTTCCTCCGTCAGGCTCTTCACGCGCATAATCGCGCTCACGGTGGAGCGTCCCCAACGGAAACCGAACTGATTATCCGCCAGGTCTGGCCCCACACTCGTGAGATGCTCGACGAGGCATTCCGCGATAATTCGCTCAAAGAGCTTACACACCTCGTCGAGCAACACGATCGGCCGGTATCCGGACGGTGAGTCCACCGGCCGCCCCTCCTTACGGATCAGAACCAGTTACCCCGTCTTCCACTCCTTGGGAAACTGGCCCCTTTCGAGGCATGCGCTAAAGAGCCTCATCAGTCGAGGCCCGAGTTCTTCAAGGGCCAGGACCCATGCACGGCCAGGAATGCCGTCGGGTCCGGGGGCAGTGATTTTCCGGCGTTTAAGCCGGAGTACTGCCGTTTAATAGTCAGTAAGTTAGAACCCGTTAGTCAGTAGGTGCACCGTGAAGAAGAGGATGACTTGGGTCTCGGAGGTATTAACTAGCACCCTCATCATAATTCTATTTAAAGCGAACAAAATGGATGACCTGTTTCCGCATTCCATAAATAACATAATTCTTTATACAGAAAGCAAATTAATTTGTCTATTTGTTGGAATACAGTCAGGAAGTGGGTCAACAAGGTACCCAACCCAACATAGTACTGTCTGGATTTCACGCCTCAGTTAGCCGTCAATAGTTATAACGAGTTACACAAGAAAATGGAAACTCTTAGACGTTTATAGCGCTTTACAATTTTCTTTGTATATCGAATTGAATTCTTGTTTTACGATAGCCCACAACTCACGCTATAACATAAGTAGCTTTCGCTTCTGGAGACGATAAAGGAAATGGGACGGCTACAATAGGGACGGCTGGCATTTTTTATGAAAGAAAATTTTATGTATAAATACGCTATGGAGGTACTTTTTTTACAAACTGTATATTACTGCATATATTTTTTCATCTCTCATGCTCTGAAAGTGGGTCATTACTTACCTAATATGCGGGTTGAAAGTTATACATTTCGGCCCTAGGACGGAAAAGTAAAAAAAAAATTATCAGCATATCTTGAGGCGATGGCATAAAACGTATACAGCCAAAGTTCGATAGTCAATACAACATTCTGGTTTTTGAATGATCATAAATAAAAAAAGAGTTGGGTTACAATAAAATAAAACGTAAATAGCACAAACAATAATTATTTGGACAGTTATACCTTAAAATACTGAGTATTTTAGTATTGACTATTAGTAGAGACTCCGACCAAACCTGACTAAATCGACCGCCGTAACGCGTCAAATCATAAAAAATACTCTATAGCGCATCCTAAAATATGTGCGTAAGAAAATAACTGAAGTAATTAAAAAAACTGAAGACCATTTTGTATGGAAAAATATAACTAATGACAAGGCGGTATGACCAAAAGACTTGCCTGCCCTGAAAAAAGTGCGAATGAAAAACAAAAATTAAAAAAAGGCGGGAAGTACACAGTACTTGATACGTGATCAATCTTTATTGTTATATTTGTTTTATTTGACTTTTATTTGCTTTCCTCGTATTCGAAATGAAAAGTAGAGTGTTTAACTCGGGTGAAAACACCCATTTATGCCTCGAACTATTGGCGCTCTCACTACTCGTCAGAAATGGGATGCTTTCTTCCCTTGGTTAACAATCTACTATTTCTAACATCTTTTATAGATAGGTAATAGATTATTATAATTAGACGCAAAACGACGTATGTAACGTATGCTATTTATGTTGTTTTGTTTTTACAGCACAGTCGTAAATTTCACTCACTGTAAAATATAATATAATTTAGGTATTTCTGTTCATATATTATATTAATTTATACAATGTTACATTTATTACACATTATCGCTCTTAATGGTATCCGTAATATAATATACAATATTAACAAGGTTTTCGGAGCTTTGACTGTCCATGAAGAACTATTTATTTAGTAGGTAATACTTGATGTCCACAGCTCGATATGCCGATAACTTTTTAAAACAAGCTTAATCTATGTATATTTATATGTGTGTTAAAAAATCGTAAGAAAACCCGTTCAGTGTCTTTCGAGCTTTAAATCAAATAGACATACTATTTCTGCTGTTATTGCCATTCACACGTCATATCATCTCGAGATACCTAACCTACATTATACTCGTACACTACACAAGTCACATCTTTTCTCGAGGCTGTAGATACCCACATTTCGTCAGTAATTTCGTAAGACACATTTAATTAAAATTTGTTTACAATGGTGTGTATGTGTTCACAGCGGCACCGTCGTATAATGAACCCAATTGAATCATAATCCAGGCTCTATGTAGGCTGATGAGAAGTTCAGAGTCAACCTAACTCAATTAAGTTATGTTAATTTCCTTTGTTACTTTCGTCTTAACGAGGTTTACACTCCTGCCAACCATTAATTCTCATTAACTACTGATTGCTTATTCGTCGCCTTCACTACATGACAAAATATAATGGATCAATGAATGAAATGAAAAATGAATGAAACAATGAATCATGGTGCTCTGTGAACTTCTCGGAGGACATAATATACCAACTGCTGACTGAAGGACGTTGCCGTTCAAACTGCTGAACTGCAACTTCCAATTAAATCTTACATACAGCATACAGAAGAACTAATTTAGAGCCTGGGTCGGACTTTGACTAAAGCGTTATTGATATTGGTACTTTGTTTTTTTTTCTAGATTTCTCCTTCAATCTACTTTTAACACATAACTACAGCAAAGCTAAAATATCGTCAGAAACATACTGTCGTACGTACATAGGTCGTCGGGTACTATTGTCATGTATGCCTTGAATACGAAATTGCTTTGCTCAGTGGCAGTTCGAAAACAAAGCTTGTTTGTCCCAAACGCCTTGCATGCACTCTCAATTCCAGCCAACCAGAAGTCAACCGGTTATTATTATGGCCCACCGTAATAAAGATGCGGCTTCCTTTTATTTTTATTTGTATCACTATTATAATAGCGACTAGTTAGAGAGATTTGTTTTAAAATTTTACAGTAAACACAGTTTAAATGAAAACTAATGCTTATAAATGTTAAGAGTTTGTTTGTTTGATGCGCTTATCTGAGGAATTACTGGTTTGATTCGAAAAATTCCTTCAGTGTACGGTATTCCATTGAAATGTATAGTCGGTATAGAAGAAACCTATAGGCTACTATATCATCACTCAAAGTTGTCTTAAAATGAGGTTTGAATCTGAATTTTGGCAAAGAAGTTAAAGCGGTGATTTCATATCATAAAAAAATTGCTCTAACAAAATGTTTTATTCCTATAATATGAATGTTTTGGGAAACCAACGTCATGTTTGTCAAATCCATATGTTCCATGTCACCGACATCCGCATGCTCATATACCTATTTTATTAGATGCCAACATTGACAAAGATGTGAAATAAATAATAACTGTTTGGGAATCAATAAAATACATTAAAAATGTAAGGCAATCAAAGAAAGATTTATGTATATAAATCTTGATTCTTGTGTTGCCTTACATTCAGTTCTATTGAACCTTTTCACACACATATCACGCATTAGACACCCACAATTTGCCAGTATTTTTAGTCCCACGTAATAGGGGGCAATCCTATTGTCGTCACCGGGCACATTTATAATGGGTTATGTCCAAATGGCCGCATGAATTTAATAAAAAGTAGCAGCTATATTGTAATTTTCAAAAACAATTTGAAACCCGTTGCCTTGCGATGAAATGTTGATGAAAGGCAACAAAATCTTACGTGCCAGCCGCTATGGCACAGCCAATTAAAGTCCTGGGCGTCTCGGACTATTCAATTATTATTATTTAACTTTTCTTAGAATATAATAAATTATATTTCTCTTTTCTCGATATAAACAATCCATACTCTATACGGAATTGCTCGGTATCCGTACAATTAATTATAATGGCAATTAATCAGAAGGAAGATTCCTTTTGTCAGCAGGATGTAGCGATGATTACACAGACCGTGGGTCCGAGAGTCTACTGTCTACTACGTGACCATAATAGTAATATAATCAATTCATATTATTCTAAGTGGTTAAGTAGTTATTTTGGACATTCTCACACAACGTCATCTAGCCCAAATTAAGCTAATATAAGCTAGTGCTATGGGATCTAGACGACTGGTAAACACTCGTATATATATATCTAAATAGATACATATTATACATAGAAAACACCCAAACTCCGAAACAAACATTTGTGGATCACACAAATATTTGATTCGACCCGGGGATCGAACCCGAGACTCCGGAGTCGAAAGTCGACGCACTACCGACCACGCCACCGAAGCAGTTAAATTTGATTGTGAGTTCTTTTTTTTTGCATTGAATCATTGAATAGGTTCCGAAACTACTAAACCGATTTTGCAACTTTTTAGGGTTCCGTGCCCAAAGGATAAAATGAGAACCCTATTACTGAGACTTCGCCGTCCGTCCGTCTGTCTTGGGCTGTATCTCATGAAACGTGATAGTTAGAAAGTTGAAATTTAAGAAAAGTTAAAAGAAAGTTGTAATTCTGTTGCCTCTATAACAAGAAATACTAAAAAACAGAATATAATAAATATTTAAAGGGTCTCCCATACAACAAACGTGATTTTTTTTACCGTATTGATACGGAAACTTTTGTGCGCGAGTTCGACTCGCACTTGGCCGGTTTTTATTCCGGTAATTGGGAATTGTAATCACTGGGAATTAGGAACACAAAACTATATCACTAGGAGTCGCGATAACAAGCTAGTATAATCCATGCACCGAGGGAAAAAACATTTAGGTCAAGATCGAGGCATGTTTCAATGTCATGTTACGTCAATCGTTTTTCACAAGGGACGTAGTTGACTATGCACCATACCGTGTTATTTCCATCACAATGAGTTACTGGAACGACATAAGAACTGATTTTGAAAGTTCGATTTTTGCTGAGCACGTGGCTTGTAGCTTTTTAGGTTACCTCTGGCACTACGCAAAAATCGAGTTTCCAAACACTCACATACCGAACAACTTTTCTTGTCCTGCACCTGGAGCTAGTTAGGAATAACTAGTTCTTCTGTGCGGGACTATCAACCAATCAAGCATTACCTTGACATTGGCGAAATCATCGATGAACATCGATGGAGCCACGTTTTTAAAAAAAGAAGAAGAAGAACTGATTTTTACTACAAGTAGCTAACATTCCTATTGATCCCTTCGGCCATAACCTTAAAGTTCATGTGTTAGAGGCTTCATTAGTACTTTGGTTTAGTTTCATCAGTACCTAAGATCAACGCCTCATCCTACTACAACTACAGACGTTATTTGTGTGATCCACAAATGTTTGTTTCGGAGTTTGGGTATTTTCTATGTTTAATATGTATGTATTTAGAAATATATAAGTATGTTTATCAGTCATCTAGATCCCATAACACAAGCTTATATTAGCTTAATTTGGGCTAGATGACGTTGTGTGAGAATGTCCAAAAATATTTATTTATTTATTATTTATTTATTTATTGATAGCCATTGAACTATAGTAAAAAATCTTGCAGGCAATGGTGGAAGTATTGGGTGGGAATAGATTTAGAAGTAAAACATGTGAGAAATGTCTAAAACTTCACAGTTTCAGTGTAAAGTGATAACGCATCCTGAAACCTTTTTTGTGATTGTGAACTTTGTTTGTGACTTTATTGACCATGAAATTTCGGTACACAGAACAGATAAAAAGTACGTTTTGTTCGGAAATCTTTTTCTACAGTTTCCCCAAGAACCTCGTAACTTTTTAATAGTTTGTTAGTTTGTAACACAGAAGTCGTCAATATTGGTCAGTAATTATTATGTATTCATATCACAAATACAAGTATCGAGACTAGGCGGATGTATCAGCATGATAACGTTCAGATCACAGGGGCAAACATGAGGCTGATATGTAACGCATGGTGAATACCGATAGCTATGTTTCTACTTGAGGTTTGCGGCATGTGGTTAGCACTGAGGGTCATTCTTTGGTATTAATTTCCTAACTATTACTAAACTACACATCTCCTTACTTATAATACTCAAAAACTACGAAAGTGCCTTTGTTACAGACCGAATATGACGTAGATACAGTTTATTTTGGTGGAGTAACAAGCATATTTCGGTATCATGCGTATGTGTCTACAAAACATTACCTTGACACTCTCAACGACATTTTTCTTCATAGCACTGGAATATTACACACGGAATGTGGCATAAGGGTGGCCTTCACATTATATAAGATGGCCACTTAGGATATTAAATAGAACGGGACTCACAAAGAGTATATTTAGCAGCTATCCTTTGATGAGCCAATGCGCAGATAAGCGCATATCGCGACATGCTCCGCTGCGTTTGCCCTCGTGCTATGACGCTAGCCACACAGGACTAAGTTTATACATAAAATTAGGTTGAAATAGAATGAGAAAAGTTATTGCTTTTCATATTAAAAATAACAAATAAGATGCTTCATATTAGTTTGACTTGTCAGTAACAAATGGTGAGCCAAATTAATAAGAGCCAAAGCGAGTAGTGTAATAAAATATATTTAGAATGTCTCAATTGATGGACAGAAAGGCTGCTAGATCTGATTGCTTAAAATGAACAATAATTATATTTGATTGTTTTACGCCTAACACAAATTGGCAAGTCAAGGCAGCTTTTATATTTTATTAGCAGGCGTGGGTCGATTGTGGTCACTTGGACTGCTTCTGATATTTTTATTGATTACAGTTGCTTGGTTTCATTAATTTCGTTATAATGAAAATATGTTTTGCTTTACTTCTCTCAGAATTAAACGTACAAATTACGTCTATACTGCGTTGACAAGTAAGTACCTACCTATGTCATAAATTGGATCAAAATTGCATGCCGAAATTTAAATTTAGTAATGCGTACCCGTGTCAATTAAGTCGCCTGACTCCCACAAGAATTAGGTATATGACACTTATTACTATTAATATCTATACCAAGGCAACCGGTCGCCAGTAGCCTTTTAGCATTCCGATCAATTAATGTTGACTGTCTTATACGGATAGTCATTTATTATACGCAAAATTTAAATTGCCTAGAACTAGCTCCCTAATTCGTGTGTAAAAACAAAAAAAAATACGAACTGTTCCATCTCAAAATACGAAACGTGTCGTTTACTACAAAACTTCCGGTTCTATTACAACACCTTAGTAGAATATTTTGCGCTAGACATGGACGCCAAGTCTGTCTGTACATTGCGCTAGTCAATCAAAGTAATAGAACTTTGATTCTAAAGTTCTCAGACCATCAACGTGGTATATGCGGGAATTTTAGACCTCTATTCCTTTTTCTACTGATATGTTTCATAACAATGTATCCCCGGAATAAAGAGTACCTAATCACATACGAAATAATATTTTCGAATAGCATTCTTAAAGGAAAACTAAAAGAAAGGTACATAAATATTTAAAAATGTTCTCCAGCCATACGGAAATAAATAATACAAGCTTTTGCACAGAAAAGTTTCATAATAATGTTTCATTGTCAAACACATGACATGTTATGAAGCTTTTGTGTGTCTAATGTGAAATGCGAAGTACTTATACAACAGAGCCCGTGGGCAGATTTCTTTATAATATAATGTATGTATAAAAATTCAGAAATGAAACGAGTTGATAAAATAAACATTATTTTGTTAGAATAACTCCACAAAGTTCCGCCAATCGTCCGTTATTGACCTGATTTCGTAAAAAGAAAGTAAAGATTGGTATTTCTGATATTTCGACCAATGAAAACGCAGGATAATCAGTAAAATGAGTAAATCCGCAGCTAATTGATCGAAAAGCTTCGAGAGATAACAGTCCATTCGTGCATGCGTAGTCTATACTTAGAACGCATATCGAACTATTAAGATAGGTAATAGCGGTAATAGCTTTCTCGAAAGAATTATCATCAGTAAATAGCGGAAACGACGACGACATAGAACAAATCGTGTGTGACATACTCAATTTATATGTCATCGAAATGCTGTAGTTACTTTGAAGTGTAGTATTATGTTAATGTGATGTGGATTTATATGTTACAAATGAGTGAATGAATTTGTTTTTATGACTAGAACGCTGGCTATTTTCTGGCCCAAAGAATAAGTATTGCCATCCAACGTGGCAACACAGCTAGCATTCTGGGAACATTCCCATTCGGCAATGACGCGGCGGATTTTTAAAACGATATTATATAGTGTAAATATTTTAGTAGGTACATAATTATGTATTTTGTAATTCTTACTGTAAATAAATATCTTTTGTGTGTTAGACAAGTTACATTAATTATTTATGTGTTTAAATTCCTATCTTTAGTGTATCTTAGAGGTAATACTCACGCAATAGCATCGATCATGTCTAATCCCATCTCGACAGTGCAACGGGCGTGATCGGAACGTGGCTCAGGCAACCCGGAGACGCAGTAGTAACAGTCGCCAAGGATTTTGATGCGCAGGCAATGATTGTCCTGAACAAGATACACATCAAATAAGTGCCACTATTATGATCAACACGATTCCCACGAGAAAAACAGTTTTAAGATATTCCCCTCCTCCTACAATCGTTTAAAAAAATGTTCCGCTTGAAGTTGGAGCTCTGTTCCACCAGTTATACGTGATCCTGATATATTGAGATCCGGGTATATTGAATTAAATAGTTATAAAAGTTTTCCCATGGATTACATACATGATATGGGAAGAAAATTGTAGAAAATTATTCCCTATCAGCTTCCAATATTTCTAAATTCTTTTTTAAAATACTTCCGTAAATTAACGTGTATACAGGTCCATGTGTTATTATTTGACACATTATGTCAGTCATACACACAAAGCTATTTTTGCCACAGTGAATTTATCTATCGGGAATTAGTGTATTATATATTTTATTTTTTACAAATTACACTTTAGCATTTAACGCATTTGTCAATATAAACTATAACGTATGGAGAATTTGTGATATTTATGTTAACTTTTCTCTTTTAATATGCAATAAATGATATTGGTCATCTTGCAGGAAATATGTTTTCGTAACCTCGGCATACCAGTTTTGCTTCTATTAAACAATAATAGCCAAAAATGTAGTAAATTGCAAAAGAATGCTTGTTGTCGCGACCGATTCTACCTTCAGAATTTTTTCGATACGAATTTATCGGACTAATTTTGATGGACATTTATGGTTTTAAGCTAGAAATTTTAGTGCTTAATTTATAGTTTATTTTAGGGATGTCACTGACGTAGAAAGAGAGTTTTAATTTCATATAATGTATGTTATCTCTGTAACTTACATTGGCGAGTTGATCGAAACGGCCAAAGAGTTCGTTAAGTAAGCGCACAAGCTCCTGCGCACTGCACTGCGATGCGAGCACCGTGAAACCAACGATGTCAGCGAACAGGATACTGCAACAAAAAGATAACTAATATTATACAGAGGTAGTAGTAGATAAGCATTTAAACTACCGAATTGTGTCAGAAACTTATTTCTCTAATATTATAGTTGCAAGGTAATACGTGGAAATTGGTAAAAAAAAAACCTAAGTGGGTATATATAGTAAGTAATACATGCAAAAATGCAGATGAAAGGGTCCATAAGTCTGAACCAATATCTTAGAGGCGCAAACAAACCACACCTGCAAATATTGCTCCTACCGGTCACTAGAAAGGCTCTTATATAAGTATATAAATGTTCCTAGTAAGCGACAATAGCCTTACCGCCCATTACGTGAAATAGCCAAAGTTACTGGTGTCAAATATGTCTCAGTTCACTCTTTCGGGGAAATAGGTGTCATTATATGTATGTAAACCATTTTCGTGCGACCAGCCCTATTTTGTCATTTATGTTCCATGTACGACAACCACCATTAACAATAATAGTCGTGTAGACCCCTAAAATAGCTTTTATGACTGCATGGCAACGCACTGATATAACTAAGTACAACTAAAGAGGGTATTTGTTGATTGTACGCGTTCATTTTCACGCTGGTTCGAATGGAGAAATTATTTTAGTGTTGGACAACTAGAGATATGCCTAGGAAGGCTATACAGGGTGTCCCAGAAGTCGACGTCAAGCCGGAATCAGGTAACAGGCTAGGTCATAACAGTTGTCAGAAAAATATAAAAAAAAATCTAGGTCTTATATTTTAAAAATTATAGACGTTCAAAAATGTAGAGAAAATCTACGCCTTGTGAATGTTTTTTCATTCCTGATGCTACACGTGACTTATGCCCGGTTCCTATATTTGTAAAACGACTCGTTTCAATAACGAACCGTAATATTTTCTACCAGACGTAAGCATAAACTGTTCCTATAAAAAACAACTCGTAGGGCAAACTACCGAAAGTTGGTTACTAACGGATGGGAGGATTTCGAACTACTATCCGTAAGCAATCTCTATGGAAATGACAAATATTGTGTTCCTATATAAAAAATTAACTGTCAGAGAACTGTCAAAATTACCATCCGTTAATCGTTTCGCTACCGCTAGGTTTTGGTCGGTTTTACAGTTTACGTCCCGATAAAATTTCAATAACCTTACATTTTATTCGTTTTTTTGACAAAAAAGGACCTTATTAAGTATAGGAAGACGTGATTTGAGACACGATTTAACTCGGGTTTAGCTATTTTAAAAGATATATACAAAATGAGTTCGAGTTCAGAAAGTGATTTTGAAATTTTCAACATATTGTCTGGGTTTGAGCCTGATGAAGAAGTACCTCGTCGAATTTACAAACAAAGAGTGGACTACTTTAATACTTTAGATGCGTACCAGTTTCAGCTGTGATATGATCCAGTGGTGGCACAAAGATCAAGGTGGATATAGCAATTACGCTATGCTATACATACATAAATATGAATGGAGTGTAACTGGTTTTTTTATAAATAAAACCAATTCATTTTTTATTGTATATTTTTATTTGATAAATAATATTATAAATGTTTAATAATCAGTTGTACTGGTTGATGCCTGACTGGTCTTATTGGATAGTTCTTGTTTTAATTTTTCTATTTCTAAATTAACTTTTATTGTTTTGGCCTCGTAATATCTCTGAATTGCCAAATTCATTTCACGGCTACTATTCTCAACATAATATCTCTGCTTCTGTCCTGTATTAGTAAAGGAAATATGATTAGTTTAAAGGTATAATTAGATATCAATTTTTAAATGGGCTGAGTAAGGAAATGCATAGGTACCTTTGTAGGTTTGTAATTCTTTAGACATACTTGTCATTCCATATAGGCATCTGGGTTGTAAAGGCCCATCTGCTTTTCTCTTTTTAGCTGTAAAATGAAAATATAAATTACTTGATGACCTGACACTGCCCCACCTATATTCTGAACCACCAGCACCTTTCCAGAATATTTACAAAGACAAGCAGTTGGCTGTCAAGTACAATAATTGTGAATTAAAACCAATCAGCACCCTACCTGTACACACAAGATCCAAATGACAGACACCCATGCAAAAGAATGAAAAGGTTTTGATACCTTGTGTGCCACAGCCATGCATATTTATTCAATATATTAAATGAAGTTTAATAAATAATAAACTACTGACACACAATAAAATAATGTACCTTCACTTATAGGCGTTGAGATATAAGTAGGTTCTGGTGTAGCAATCTCCAACACTACATCATCTATTGGCTTATGCATAGGGGAAGAATTATCACTACCAACACCACCAAGCACAACTACCTCTTCAGTGAAACCTACTCCATCACCACCAAATGGCACACTGAATCCAGTGCAAGTGGATCCCAACAGACCTGTTACTCTTTCCAAAATTTCATCAGGGGGTATGAAATCTGGTTTACCACCACCAGTCTGTAATCAAAAAAAAAATTTTATTCATAATCTTGGGTTAGGTTTAACCGGTTTAACGAAACAAAGCAGACAGAGGCATCCAGAAGTTAACTTTTGGATGTAACTGAATATGCTTATAAGACTAAAGAATGGTAGTTTAAAATATAACTGATACCTTTAAATTATTTAATTAATTATTTTGTTGGCACCTTTACCGAGCTGCTTTTTTTAAATTGTCCCATTTTGCCTTTAGCTGATCTTTATGCCGCGGAAATTGACCATTTTTTTAATTAAAACTATCTGACAAGGAGTTCCAGGCCTCTTCTTTTAATTTATTTGATGAAGCATTAGTCTCCTTGCTAATAATTATTGGCTTACTTTGAAGCAAGTCTAACAACAGGGATACCTCATCCTTGGTCATCGCCTTCTTTGTCTTCTGTAACACAAAACATTAATCAGAACTCAGCACCTACTACAAAACTTGCCTGATAGGATTACGTCATAAATTTCTACTTACCGAATTCGTATTACTATCCATTTCAATTATTATTCAACAATAATATTCAACTTCAAAATAATTGCAATTTACAAGTTGCCAAACGTTATCATATCATCTTCAGGAACACCCGACTTGGACGTTTCGTTTTGTGCATACTTCAGTTACGCATATAACTAAAATTCTTATTTATTTAAATGATTTCGCTCTCACCAATATTATAGATGTACAAAAAACTTATTTTTCTGGATGAAAGTCTTTTTTAAATATTTATTATACTCAAAATAACAAGATTATTGATTCGGTTTGTTTCAGTTCTAAATATGTTTCATTGTAAAAACGAAACGCAACGAGTGCCGAGAGAGGGCGTCCGTAAGCGGGTAACCAACATCTGTTCGTCGCAGGTAGATGATGCATAAAAATATAGGAATGCCTATTACGGTTCGTTATTCGTACCCCTAAAACGGATGGTTGCTTTGAACATTAACGATTCGCTGATTATAGGAACCGGCCATTAATAAATCAAAGTTTTTCAATTATTGTTGCTTTATTTAATAACGTCAGTAACAACTATCATATTTTAATTAGATATCTCTATCTCAATCAAATAATAGTAGCTATCTGTCTCGCTCACACTGATCAAATCAGTCTATTGGTACTCCTCTAGCTATAATATTAAGAGTTACGGCCTTGTGGAAAGCCACAGGTACATCAGAATAACTTCTAAGTAAAGTAATAAAACACTTAAAAAACTTTTTTTTTTTCGAAAATTAAAAAAATGGCCGCAATGCGAGATATAAACTAGTGAGTGTTTTACAGTTTTAGAATGCTAAACGCGCTAACTTTTAAAGTTACTTGCCTAACTCACCTAGTACATTTTTTTTTCAGTGTGGCCAGTTAAAACTGAGCTAAGTATTTATTTTGAATTTTTGGTTGGGCAAACGGTGACATTTTACTTCCGAGCTAGAGAAATTGAGTTTTAATTTCAGTTTAGACTTTAAAGAAAAAGTATTCAGGGTTACATTAGAGAAAAAAACAAAACAAAAAAGTACATATCTGTAGCATCAGGAATGAAAAAACATTCACAAGGCGTAGATTTTCTCTACATTTTTGAACGTCTATAATTTTTAAAATACAAGACCTAGATTTTTTTTAATATTTTTCTGACAACTGTTATGACCTAGCCTGTTACCTGATTCCGGCTTGACGTCGACTTCTGGGACACCCTGTATAACATTCCGTTATGATCAATAGCAACGGAGCAGACGGAATCTATTCCCAGCAGGTCAGAATAAAACTTAGTGAGATCGACAAATGTTTATACCAGATTTTTTTTGTATTTCCAATGTGGAATAAATGTGTGGTATATTATGTAGTTTCCAGAGCACTACTCTGCACGGATTGACCTGTGATTTAGTGTGATGTGGTTCTTATAATAAGGCATAGGTTCCTGATATTTGATGTCCTGTTTCAAGTTAGACAAATGTTAAAGACATTGTCATTAAATACAACATTAACATTATCTTGTTCTATAAGTGTTTGACTATCATAATTCTTGACAGATGATAGAGGTCCATTGAATTTTCTACCCTGATCGCTGAAGTGTAGCGTTACATTGATGTGGGTTGCCACTATATCTGTAAAGCAACTACATTTACATTTATTCGACAGATTTTAATCCTCGGTTTCTTTATACGGTCTGCAATTTATTTTTAGTTAAGTAGTTTTACTAAGAACAATATCCGTGTTGTAATAACACTGATTGAGTTTGACAATAGATGGTTAGGTCAGCAAACAAATTTACGTAAAATCTTCATTTTTTCCCCGAAAGAGTAGGCAGATGCCTATAATACGCCCATAGTTGCTAAATAACTTTGTTAGTATGTACTTTGTAGGGCCAAAATGGGAACCATTCTGTTTGCCACAGCATCATTCGTTAATGGGCAGGTGCACTACTTGTCGGTAAGGTTGGCTTGGCCCTTTAAGATCTTGTTCAACTATACAAAGGTCATGTGTGATGTGGAACATGGGTAGGTAGTTTTGGACTCATGTAATTGTTTGTATCTCAGCATATGTTGGACAGGAATTCCTTCTCTTTGCCCGATGACTCGTCTGCTGATCATTTACCATGTTCTGTGATTCTGTGATGAAGTTTAATTCTGTACGAGCTTTCAAATATAACTTATTTACTTATAATATAACTGTAAACATAATGCAAATTGGTAAACATGAAGGTTGACAAATAATGCCGAATTCGTTTTATATGTCACAATCACAATGGATTTCCGATAGCAGTCAACACACGCTATGCATTATGCAACCGAGATCGTTTTTTGATGGGCACTCGCCAAGTCAGTATGTGACGTTGGTACATTTCGAACGTTGTTTTTTCTATATAAATAATTCCCCATATTGAATTTTCGTGAATATAAAAAATATTTGGAAACAACGTTTAACCGAACTCTTTGTTGCTTTTAAACACAACTTCCCTAAATACATATTGAGTGAGACATAAACCTACAAGCTCACATCTTTTACCCTGTAAGTACAGGCAGTCCATCTAAAACATTAAAAAAAGTATTTTTTCCGATCTTAATCTCCTGATATCATTAGCATTTTTATTCGTCAATAAAATGATTTGACTACAGGTTAAGCGCCGACCATTTGTATGCGCTCTACATATTGAAAGTTGAAACCGATTTTCCAACTGAACTTAACAAAACGTACAGACTAAATAACTCAACTGAACTAAATGTAGACTGGAGCCGTGCAACTTCATGAAAAGGACTTTTTGTTTTTAATCCTATAAAACAGCTCCAGGGCAATGTTTCATTTCAATGCGTGGAAATCCCGGATCTCCGTTTTAGCTATAACACAACATACGAGTATCATTTACGACAGGTACTTACTTAAAAACTAAATATGAATGAAATGAATTCTATAAACATGATGAAAAGGCTTGTTTTTTAATTTAACTAATGAGTGAAACGTAGTTATAAAAGATTTAAATGCTTTTTTTTTTATTTATAATGAAGTATAAACTTGCACTACCTGCTGAAAAGTCACACTAAACAAACTGATGAATGATAAATAAGTAAAGACAAATAAAAGGACAAAGATATTATTCACCGTTGCAGAACGTCTATTAAAAATAACTACGAAATCAGGATTTATCTACAATAGAACTACAAGAAGAATCTACAGTGAATTCTGACCGAATTGTTGACATTAAAATGGTATTTGGAGTTAGCAATGTGTGACACTAAAAACCAATGTTAATACTTAAATAATAACCATGCTGTGCGAAGATTTAAAACTAGACTAGAACATAGAAAGTTTAGCGTCATTTATAAAATGCAGACAGACTGTGTCATCAGCAGTATCTATATCCGTTTAGTATAAAAGGATCAAGTACGGTTCGAGGCGGTAATAGACTTCCTGACGCGGCGCGACATACATTGCGTTTGGAAGCGTTCGTCGTCGCACAACCGCGCTTATACGTGCCTTGAATGTTAAAGAATTTTAATGAGATTTCCAAAGATTTGAGTCAGCCTGCTCTAATGAATACAACGCCTTAGTTAAATTAAAAGCTAAACAATTAAAATCAAGAAATACGATTTCGAATTCAATACAAAACTTTATTGAAATCTGAGCATTGAAAGCTTTTTCAGAGAAAATCTGAATATAATTTTATTCGAATTTGTATCAAAAGGGCAGCATATTATTTGTATTTGAAACGCAAAAGCCTAATGTCGAAAGAGGGGCGAGTAAAACAATTGTTTTCCTCCATACATTACCGTCGTTAGGTACTCTCTGAGTTCGGTAAAACTTTTTACATTTCAGTAAATTTGTATTTATTTATTTTATAATTTTTGTACATACACACAAAAAAAATAAACAAGAAACAGAAGTACAAAAGAATAAAGTGAGCATAGTGCAACGGCACTACTTATTCCTAAAGGAATCTCTTCCAGCAGGCCTGAGAGGAGAAGTAAGAGTGAAAAGGCTAAGTGAGTGCAGTGCAAGTAAATAAATAAACCTACATAAACTATGGGTGCTATAATATATACATAGATAAATATATACTGAGCTATATATACAATACTTACATATACTAGCATATATAGCTAGGGTAAGGAGGACAGATAATGTGTTTTGACTTTACTTTTAAAGAGAGGAAGAGTTTTACAGCTTTGTATGTATATCAGGGGGTAGAGAGTTCCACAGCCTGACCGCATGAACGGTAAAGGAATAGGAGTAGAAATCGGTTTTGTGGGAGGGAAAGTTTAGGCGGTACATGAGGTGAGATCTACAAGGAGTACCGGGAGTGTTCATGTAGGAGAACCGCTCCCGCAGATAGGAAGGATAAGCCGGATTATGTAGGATATTATAAAGGAGACATAATATCCGAGTGTCTCTCCGAAGACGGATTGGGAGCCACTTGAGTTCCTTGCGAAATTGCGAAACATGATCATACTTACGTAGATTAAAAACAAAACGGATACATAAATTTTGCAAGCGCTCAAGCTTATTTAAAAGCTCCTCAGTAGCATCCAATTAGCAAGCATCCGCGTAGTCCAAAATAGGCTGAATTAGAGTCTGAGCAAGTGAGACCTTGATATCTAGGGGCAGAAAGCTCTGGAGGTATTTGAGCGTGTGGAAAGTGTAGTGCACCTTTTTGCTGACCTCGCCAACATGTGTCTCCCAGGATATAGTGCTGTCCATTACCACGCCCAGATTTTAGATGTAATTCTTAGATGGTCAACTCCGAATGTAAATCAATAAGAAAAACCCCCAAGGTTGAAAGAAAATAATAACTAGAACATGCAAATTACTAAACTACTACATTACGGGGATGTTAAGCTAGTTCGGCATCAATAGTAAAATATTGCCGATTGGTATTCCGATTTCAGTTAATAGGATGTAATAACAACCGTATAAGCACAGAATATGGAAGTCTGGATATGGAGTTTTTAATTCGGGATAAAGACGACATGACATGTGTCAACCTTAATTAAAAGTTTAAAAACATACGCTGGGTGTAGTTTTTTATATTAGGTCGCCAAATTGACACCGCCTGATTGAAAGCCGTTGCGACGTCTGGCGATTGTGGGGTTTCACAGTACGCAATATGTACTATTAAGAGTGGCCCACAACTTGGCAACCTAGTGATGTGCCTCTTCACGCTCCGCTTGAAGAACCCTGGGTTGTAAATAGGACGAAATATGTGCGTGGGCAGGGCGTTCCAGGCCTCGATCGCTCTACAGAGGAACGATTCCTTGAAAAGCTCAAGTTCTTACGAAGATTCTATCCACAGTATACGGGTGGCATATCTGCCCGGCACGTGTTGAACACTCGCTTCAGAACACTCGCCGTAAATGCGGTAAAATGTGGCCAAGGAAGCTATTGTGCGGCGCTGCGCAATCGGTTCAAGGCTTCTTGTTACCTCAGGACAATCTATAATCCGAATAACCCGTCGCTGCATAGCGTCGAGTGCGTCTAGCAAGTACTTCGCGTAACCGTCCCAAAGGTGAAAGAGAGCAGTACTCGACCCAGGGTCTAATTTGCATCTTGTACAGCTCTGGTGCGGTGTGAAGAATCGTTTTACCTTATTCAGTATTGCTAGTTTCCGCGAAGCTAGCCCAATACACCGCTCTATATAGTTTTTATTATTGAGCTCTCGACGAACGTCTATGCCAAGGATTTCTAGATTGTCCTTCACGGGTAATATTGCTTACGGCAAAAAAAATCCCTCTTCCTTCCCTTACCATCTCTTTATGGTAAGGGAAGGAAGGGGGATTTTCGCACACGCCTGTGTTTTGCTGACATTAAACTCGACCAGGTTCTCAGAACCCCTTTGGGGTATAGGTTGACGAGATTTCGGACGAGATCTGCCACAAGTTGCCGCCTCTCATCCTCAATCTCAGTTCGCTTCGTTGCCGGACGGGCAGTGTAGCTGATAGCACTCTGAGTCGAAGCTACCGTCATTTAGGACGCTGGCAATCTAGCTGCACAATAGAGGTGGCAGCCCATTTGCTGGAAGTTTGGAGAGCAGCAACGCATACCACACCCTGTCAAAAGCTTTGGCAATGTCTAGTCTTATAGCCAAGGACTCATCGTGCCTCTCCATAGCTTCACCATCACCGGTCGTTTTGCTCTAAAGCCAATATAATAATAAATCCATTTCCCCTGGATGGATCCCAAAAAAAAAGAAGCGTAAAACAATTATTTGTGAAAATAACACCCAATAAAACACAGATAGATATATTACCATTACGAGATGGCTGTCATTAGATATACAAGTCGTAAAAACAAAAGAAACACGTCAAAAAATCGTTACACATCAAGTACGGCGTTAAAACATCTTAAAACCTCTTTAAAAACTTCATTATCATAATCTTACCAATTGTTCAAAAGCCAATAAAACCACAAACGGCAGGTAATAAAATACAGAACTCTGAAGTAGCAATAAGAATTATCATGATTTAAGACAATAGCAGTACGTAAACCCAACACATAAATTCAATGCTTTGATGGTTAACATAAATAGATGATAGTTTAGAACACAACAACGCATTAAAACAACATAAAGTACTATATAACTTTACTGAACACTCGTTTGTATCGATTAGACATAATTTGGTATTAGAAGGCTTCTCCGTTGTGCAACCAATGTCTATCTAATTTGAGTGTATAATAAATGGCCTTAGGAATACCCTTTGATGTTTGTGAGGCATGCATGGTATTAAGTTACAGTCACTGTATATTGTCAATCAAGGTAACCGCCACGTACTCAATAAAACGTCTTCACCAAGATATGATTAACTTAATTTGATGACGGTTTATCCAGCCCGAGCCATAGCATCGGGCCTTACTAACTGACTATTATCACTTTGAATTTCATGCTACATGCAGACTTCATGAACATGGAATATTATCTTAAATACTTCAATTCCAACTATGATTTAATTAATATTATTTCCATCTTGAATAATGCACATTGGTATTGCGTAATATTAATGCATGTTTATGTGTGTGTGTGTGTGTGTGGGTAGTGACTATCTTCCAAAGTATCGAGATGTTCAGTAGGTGTATTCACTCATCCAGGTGATTCATTAAATGCTCCAGTGGAATACATATATAATTTAAATTCAACTTCTTAAGACTACGTATGTACTTCTGAAGACGTATTTACAGTTTACCGTAGTACCCAAGTATCGACAAAAAAGTGTATTAGTAAATCTTGAAATAGTTTAACACAATGTATTAGATACGGCAGCAATGGGAACTCGTTTAGGTTTCGAATAAGCCATCATCAGCAGTAACAGTTTTAATTTTGATTAATTATTATAAACGAAAATATCATAAACCATAATCTACTTTAATAGGTTTACCTCGTAATTACGACCAGCGTAAGGTTTTAATTCTTAACCAAAGATTTACATCATCTGATGTTAAGAATTAAAACATTATTAAAATAATTAACTAAATTCTAAATACTTTTTATTTCTATGGGATAAAATCTTTCAATTCCGCACAAAATAATTAACGTAAAAACTTCAGAAAAGTTCCATATAACCACAGATTCTCGAAAATGTACTTGACTTTAAATTTTACATAATGGATTAGATTTGGGGTTCAATTTTATGAAAAGGATTCAACAACCTTTGAATCGTTGTGATAAAAATTTATATAAGTTAAATCCTACTCATGTTTCACAGCAAATAACACCAAATTATAATAAATCATTTAATTTAGATGTTTTGTTGGCTTTGAAAGCCCAATTTACTGAAATCCTAAATGAGACCTCGAAAATTACGAGATACAAAGAAGGGAAAGTAAACGATTCATATTATTTTTATAATACTTGTATTTTGTGTGTTTGGAAATATGCCAAGGAATGACAAGTGTGGAGTCAGTAATAGGTATGAGTACCGGCGCTATTCTCAACTTCAATGAAACATTTCCTATTCATGTTGTAGTTAGCATTCCCGTTCAACAATATTTGCATGATTGATGAGATTCAAGTTTTTACTGCAAGTAGCCGCGGCGTATAATGAAACGTAAAACTACCTAAGTAATAAGTACGTACTACGATATTAATTAGAAACAAATTGAAACTTGGGAGTGTTTCAAACGCTATCAATTTGAAATTACCAGAACGTTATTTTATAGTATTCTAGGTCTAACTACAGAACTCGATATCTCCCATAGGTTGTGAAGGTCAGATGGCAGTCGCTTCACAGAAAATATCGAAGTTTAGCCGAATCACAGTTAGACTGGAAAGCCGACCCCAACTAAGTTGGGAAAAGGCTCGGTGAATGAATGATTTTATAGTATTTGTTTTTATTTATTTTTATTAGTGATTTTTTTGTTTTTATATTGGGTTCGCCAAATTGACGCCGCCCGCCTGGTGGTAAGTCGTGACGACGTCTAGCGATTGTGGGCCACTCTCACAGCACACAATACTATAGAGAGTGGCCCTCAACTTGACGACCTACTGATGTGCCTCTTCACGCTCCGCTTAAAGAACCCATTATTTATTTATTACATACGCATAATATGGTTTTAATGCGTAAAGTAAGTTCTACAACAAGTTTAGGTAAAAGTTTAATTTCAAAAGTTACAAAATTTATACATTAATAACACCTTCCGAGTAATTCATAACAAAAGTTGAGAAGAGTTGAGAGAGAACAAGAGTTGAGAAATCCTTGTAAAATACATCATTCGGCTAAGATTAACTTTGTAGATAATGAATGTGCAGGCGTCCGACGCTAGCAACTCGGCGTGTCAGATTGCTTTGAAACAAAGCGATATCACTCTTTTGGCTTCGTGTTACATTTCAAGTATCTTTGTAGAAAACTGTGTATTGTAAATACACAAGCATTTAAGGCGTTGAACAAAGGATCGTTGCACTTAAACGGAGGCGTCAAATAACGGGCGGGGCCCACATCACATGACAGACGTGTATAAAGAGAAAGGAACAATAATGTTGTGTTAAATGTGTTCTAGAATTAAATGTCCTAGAATGTTTTGTTACTAGTCCGAAAGAAAATGCTAAAGCTAAAAGGCTTTTTTTAAATTCCACGGCCTGAGGCCGCGGCCGCACGCAGAAGGAATTTCCAGTGGCGCCCGGCGGCGGTGCTAAAAGGTCCTAGAGTGAATTTTACAAACCAAAACGTACTTTTTATTTATCCCTTTTTTGGGGTTCCGTACTCAAAGGGTAAAACGGGAACCCTATTACTGAGACTTCCCTGTCCGTCTGTCTGTCTGTCTTGGACTGTATCTCATAAACAGTGATAGTTAGAAAGTTGAAATTTTCATAGATGATGTTGCCTTCTATTGTTCGATTGTTGCGGCTATAACAACAACTACTAAAAACAGAATATCATTATGATAAATATTTAAGGGAACCCCCTTAAATATCCTATACAACAAACGTGATTTTATTGCCGTTTTGGTACGGAACCTTTTGTGAGCGAGTCCGACTCACACTTGGCCGGTTTTTATAAAGTAATTTTTACAGATTCTTTTTAGTAGAATAATGCTGACTATCACTATCCGTGTAATCTTGAAAGCTTTAACGGTTTACGAAATTTTACTGCTGCTCTGACTTAACTATAGACATAAACAAACTACGAATCACGATGTATCAATCAGTTCACCAGTACTAAACACGATCAAATCTTTAATAAAGACCGTCACTACCAAACCGTTAAGTAGTCATAATGACTTCATAAACTAATCGAGACAAAGGCGCTCACAATGACATATAATTAGGTCCTGTCACTATCACTAAATATGAAATATTGAACGGAGTTAATAGGTATTTGAAGCCATGTATGTGAGGATATTATTGTAGCAGTGTTCCTGAATAGATACTAAGGTGTAACCAAGTTTTCAGCGGACCTTCTTCAAGAAACAAGGCAGATAAGGCTATAATGTGCAGTAAAAACCTTTTGGTGAAGTCATACAACCGTATGACTTCACCTCACCTTACCGACAGCTCGGTGATGGAACGGGGTGATGTCCATATAGACGGCACGTTAAAAAATAAAAATAAAATATAACCAAGTAGATAATGTTAGCTGTAAATCTTTTTTGAAGAAGCTAATATTAGCATATACGTAGATATAGGTAGGTACAGACGTTGACGAATATTGAATGATTTAATTTTCAATTCTGGAATCTATCAGACCTATACGATGGCCTTGACCAATTTATATAAAGTACCTTATACAAAGCAAGGAGGAAAAGGAGGCGACAAAAACCATGAAAAAGAATAAGATTACGTAGGCCTTGTGAACCATAATGTTTATTCAATAACTAGTGGCATGTAAAATGTAACCAGGACGGTCATATACACAAGTAATCACATAGTCAATCCAATACCTCGCCAGGACCAAAACCTATCACGATGTTATAGCTCAAATACGGAATTGTATTTTAAGGACCGACCGGCGTTAATGATCAATAAAGTAACATAATTTGTAACAGACGGTGCTCAAAAAACAATAATCTGACACAAGTACAAAGAAATGAAAGATCTACTACGTGACTTGTATATGAATGAACTACTTATTATAATGTCTTAGGAAAACTTGGCATCGGTCTCATTTATTACACTAAAAGTACACGTGGATCATTTAGAAATTAAAGCCTATATAGGCAATGATCTAAAATCAAATGGAAATGAGGAGTGTTAGATGTAATCATAGCTAGTACGACAACCTGTACCGTCAGCGATCCATTTCTACTATTATGAAAATTAAACGAGTGAAAATGTACGAAATTAAGATTCACTTTCAAGTTAGACTATAAAAGTTAAAACAATACAAAGGTCATATTTATTACGTATGGGCTTCGTTCCGTAGTTTCATTTAATGGTCTCTTCTTCACATAATACTCGTACATCTTTAAATATACTATCGTGTTTTGTACTATAATGTACCTTCAAGGTCTGCATATTTTAAGCACAAATGAGTTCTTTGCTAATGTTTCGTCGTATCTAGAGGATGATGCATTTATTACTGTACAATGGTGAGAAATATCACTCGTCGAGAGCTTCTACCGTAAATCAAAGGTTTTTAGCGGCCCATGTTAATGGATCTTTTAAGTCATTAAACTAACTAATAAATATGCAAGTAACATCAAATAGCCACATTTACTAAGGACATAAACAGTTTTTATTTTGGCAATGATATTATATTTAGTTTGCCCGCTTCGCAAAATTGCTTGTGGTGTCCTAGTCGATATCCAATGCTGTTTTACCTGCCAGTGCCCCGTAATCAGAGTATGTAAGACGATTTGCAGATGCTGCGTCGTTATTCTTGAAATGCATCATGAAATTAGTTTTCGATTGACAAATTTTGCATTGAAATAGATTTCTCACGTTAGATGGCAAGCCCCAATTAAGATCTATAATTCTATATAACACTGCACTTGGCGTCAATGCACGGAAGTTTACTAATTACATGCTCTAGCGTCGTAAGAGCTAATCTACAGAGACATCTACAGTCTATGATATATTCAATCAGCTGCTGCCAGTCTACCCACGTGGGACTGTTTTCTGATTCTCAATTCCAACAGGACCACATTCTCAGGATAGATTTAAATGTATGGTGTCATTCATAAGCTGGGTGCTAGTAGGTTCAGAAATTTAACAGGCAAAGGCAAAAGCATCACCGTCCATTACACGACCAATAAATTACCGGACGACAATATCTCTTGCGGAACTTGCGGTCGTGTTGTACCTATATCTATTGTTCGTGAAGAGCGAAATCTGACAGATATCTTCAGCTTAATTCTCTAAAATAACAAAGCACTTACAATAACTTATTACACTCATTTATAACAAAATAACAAATTGGTGGTTAGTTGCTCAATTACGAAGAAACAAATCGGTAAAACAGATTTTTAATTACAGTTTACAATTGTACCTAAATATTTCTTCTCAAACATAAGATAAGGTACGAGTATATCGTATCCCATTGCGAACTGGGAGATAAAACATACTTCCCCGAGAAGAAAATTAAGTGATTAAGTGAATTCAGAGAACGTATAATCAAAGTATATAACTTTGATTAAACGTTCTCTGAATTATGCCTGTTAGTATAGTAATAAAATATTTTATCAAAAATATAATATTTTATCCTACTAATATACGAATGCGATTTTTTTTGTGTTAAGTACTACATACCTTCATAACTTACTGCTCTGAATATTATGAAATTTGGTGGGTATATCGTTTGTTTATAGAGTTCTAGAAAACCCACATAGGATTCTTTGTATCCCGGTTATGTGTTCTCGATATGAATAAGAACGAGAGAATATTTAACTATTTAAATGCACTACACAATGCCGAATGAAAGAATCATAATGTTAGGGGATTTTAATAGTCGGGTGGGAGTGGAGCGTGATGGATATGAAAGTGTTTTGGGTAAGTTTGGTTTCGATAGAGTGACTGAGAATGGAAAAAGTTTGCTTGAAGTATGTTTGGAGTGGAATCAAACGGTAACAAACTGGTAACAAACACTCTGTTTAACCACAAAGATATCCACATGTATACTAGACAAGAAGGAGAACAGAGAAGTATAATAGATTTTGTGATTGTGGACGACAGATTGAGAAAGACAGTGATGGATACCCGGGCTTATCGTGGCACTGGTGTCGACACAGACCACTATATGGTTGTAAGCCGGTTAAGAGGTTTATTTAAACGGTGGCGACACTACGCCCATGAGTCTGGGACCGAGCTTGAAGGGATAAAAGTAGAAAGATTGCAAGAAAGGAATAAAAGAGAAGAATTTCGAAATAGCTTGAGAGAGACGTATGAGAATATGGATGAAGAAGATGATATTGAAAAGTTATGGGTGCAGTTAAAGGAAGGACTTGTGCAAGTAGCTGTGAAAGTATGTGGTGTCAGCAAAAGGAAAAAAGGACGTATGGTCAAAAGAATGAGTGTAGAGGCAAAGAAAAGAGGCAAAAAAAGAGGTGGGTGCAAAGGGGCCCTTCTTACATCTATCGGGCCCCAGCGACCTCACCTGCTAGTGGCGCACCTGCTGATTAACGGACGAGGTTCGTATATTACGGTACCCATGTGGTGGCTTTGGCCCCTACGTGGATACCAGGTGGTACAACAGTGTTGGTCCGGGGGGGTACCACCGTGCAGCTGTGCTAAAGCCCCCCAAGTAACCCAGCCCAGGCTGGGTTGCGTTAGGGGTTCAGCAGCTGCACTGCCGGGCCCGGGGCGGTGTATGGTGCGGCAGGCAGGGGTCCAGTGGGGGCGAAGCGGAGTCTAGTGTGGGTGGTGTGGGTCGATTGATCGCCGGCCAGGGAGACCCTTAGCAACGGCGTTGCCGCGGCCGCCCGCAACATAGTCATGGGGCCCGCCTGGGACCAACCACCCCAGTATAAGCCTGTTGTGGGGTCGCCGCTCCGGGTGGTAACCGGTGTGGGGTAGCGGCGGCCTTGCATCAGGGGGGTTTGGGAGCCCTTCCGTCCGGCGGGTCGGCTCCGACCTAACCACACGGTTCTAGACGAAGCTAGCCTCTGCACTTTGTCACTTACTGCCGCACCAAATATCGCCCTGTCTTCACGCTTCCCCATATTTCACAATGACAGTGCAACAAGAGAATAGACGGTACACAGCGGCCCCTAGAAACCCCACAAAGTTGACTTCGTTTGAGGTGGAGTTCGCGAATATCCGCGGACTCCATGCAAACCTCGATACCGTCCACCATCACCTGGAGTCGGCACGGCCTTCTGTGATGTTCCTAACGGAGACACAGATACGCCGCCCTGACGACACGTCGTACCTCTGTTACCCGGGCTATATCATTGAGGAACAATTCCGCGATAAAGCCGGGGTGTGCGTGTTCGTTAGGGCGGATGTTTGCTGCCGCCGGTTGCGCTGTCTGGAGAACCCCTCCTACTCCGTCCTTTGGCTGCACGTGGATCATGGCTCCATGAGCCAGAGAAAGCCAGTGGCCCTGACGGCATTCCGGCGGTGGTGCTACGAAAATGTGCTGCTGAGTTGTCTCCAGTATTAACGCGTCTGTACCGCCTGTCATACTCTACAGGCCTCGTGCCGGAGGCCTGGAAGGAGGCGAACGTACAACCGATCCCCAAGAAAGGGGATCGATCCGATCCAGGCAACTATCGACCCATAGCTGTCACCTCAGTCATTTGCAAGTTGCTCGAGCTTCTTATTAATAAGCAGCTCATGCGATACCTGGAGGATCACTCGCTAATCAATGATCGGCAATATGGCTTCAGGCCAAAACGATCAACGGGTGACCTCCTGGCATTCGTCACGCATGTATGGGGTGAGGCTATGGAAAAGTTCGGCGAGTCCTTGGCTATTAGCCTGGACATCGCCAAAGCTTTCGATAGGGTCTGGCATGCTTCGCTCCTTTTCAAGCTTCCGGCATATGGTCTACCTCCTCAACTGTGCAGCTGGATTGCCAGTTTTTTAAACGAGCGCCGAGTGCGGGTCCTCTGTGATGGCCAGGCTTCTCGCTTTTTGCAAGTGAATGCCGGGGTACCGCAGGGGTCCGTACTGTCACCAACTCTCTTTCTTCTGCATATCAATGATATGCTTTCCCTCGGGAACATTCATTGCTATGCAGATGACAGTACATTGCACGGGAGTTACTCGGTTCGTCCGACGGCGGGGCGATCTGTGATAGAGGAGGAGAGACGACATCTCGTGGGTGATCTCGACCGAAACCTCGACAGTATCTCCCAATGGGGTGCCGAGAACTTGGTCGAGTTCAATGCCCACAAAACACAGGCGTGTGCATTTACAGCGAAAAAATCCCCTTTCCTTCCCCTACCCACTCTTCAGAATGCAATATTACCAATGAAGGACAATCTAGACATCCTTGGCATAGACGTTCGTCGAGAGCTCAATAACACAAAATACATTGAGAGATGTATTGGGCTAGCTTCGCGGAAACTAGGAATACTGAACAAGGTAAAGCGATTCTTTACACCGCACCAGAGGTGTCTGCTGTACAAAACGCAGATTAGACCCTGCGTTGAATACTGCTCTCACCTCTGGGACGGCTCCGCGAAGTATTTGCTGGACGCACTCGACGCTATGCAGCGACGCGCTGTTCGCATTATAGACTGTCCGGAGGTAACGGGAAGCCTTGAGCCGCTAGCCCAGCGCCGAACAATTGCTTCCTTGGCCGCGTTCTACCGTATTTACCACGGTGAGTGTTCTGAAGAGCTCTTCAACCTGATCCCACCCTCTCCCTTCCGATCCCGAACAACGCGTGCCGGGCAGAGATGTCACCCTCATACCGTGGAAACCGTCTTCGCGAGAACCGAGCGTTTTAAACGATCGTTTCTCTGCCGAACGATGGTGGCTTGGAACGCCCTGCCTGCGCACGTGTTTCCTCCAACATTTAACCCTGGGCTCTTTAAGCGAAGCGTGAAGAGGCACATTACAGGGTCGTCAAGTTGAGGGCCACTCTCTATAGTATTCCTGTGTACTGTGAGAGTCGCCCTCAATTGCCAGACGTCGCCTCAGCTTACCATCAGGCGAGTGGCGTCAATTTGTCGACCTAAATATAAAAAAAAAAATATATAAAAAAAAAAAGGCACAAATGGTTGTAGCGGGCAAGAAGAAAGCGTGGCTGGACTGGTTGGCAATCAAAGCCAATCACAGAATGAATAAGGCGACAGATGAGGATGTCTCAATAGCAAAAGAGGAATACAAGAAGCGTAAAAGAGAAGTAAAGAAGGTGATAGCTAAAGAGAAAGAGAATGAAAGGGATGAATTTGATAGGAGGTTATCTGACAACTTCCAGGAAAATGTTAAACTTTTCTGGAAGTCTATAAGAACAGCCAGGGGCACTATCCAATCCTTGCAACTGGACAAAGTCAGAAACCACGATGGAAGCTCTCTGAGTGGGGAAGAAAGTGTTTTAAAGAGATGGAAGGAATATATTGAAAGTCTGTTTGAGAAAGAGGATGCGCAAGCGGAATCTCGTATAGAGGACAAGAATAAAAGTGGGAATGAAGAGGAGAATGAAATAAGTGTGAAAGAGATTATGAATGCACTGAATGGCATGAAAGCTGGAAAGGCAGCAGGATATGACAGGATCTCGACCGAGATGCTGAAAGCAGCACAAGGCGTAGTATCAAGTCAGCTGTACCGCCTTTTTAACCTTTGTTGGAGAAGCGGTAGTGTACCAGGAGACTGGTGCAAAGCCGTCATTGTGCCGCTGTACAAAGGGAAAGGGTCACAGCGAGACTGCAAAAACTACCGCGGGATAAGTCTGCTCAGCGTCGTCGGCAAGTTATATGCAAGGGTTCTGATTACTAGATTGACGAATGACACTGATGACAAAATGTGGGATGTGCAAGCTGGATTTAGGAAAGGAAGAGGATGCATGGATCAGGTCTTCTCTTTACGCAGCATTGCCGAAAAGTTCCTGGCAAAAAGACAAAAGGTCTACTGCGCTTTTGTAGACTTAGAGAAGGCCTATGATAGAGTGGTGAGGAGCGAATTGTGGTCAGCGCTGTCCATGTATGGAGTAAGCAGCAATCTGATACGAGCACTGCAATCGCTTTATGAGGGTTCCAGTGCTTGTGTCCGCATAAACGGGACTTACACGGACTGGTTCGGTATCGAACGAGGCGTCAGGCAGGGCTGTGTAGCGTCACCAATGCTGTTTAACCGATACATGGATAACTGTCTGAAAGATCTGAAAGCGAGTGTGTGTGGTTTAAGAATGGATGAATTGACCATCAAGTGCCTCTTATATGCTGATGACCAGGTAATACTTGCGTCATCGGCGGAGGAGTTGCAGGTGATGGTTGATATTATGAATGACTCTTTGAAAAGGAAGGAAATGAAAGTGAACGCAAGTAAGACGAAAGTAATGGTATTTGAACGAGACGAAAGCATGTCGAACTGTGCGATTGTTATTGAAGGAGAAAGAGTGGAGCAAGTGAAAGAGTTTGTGTATTTAGGGTCCAAGTATACAAGGGATGGAAGATGTGACGATGACATTGAAAGAAGAGTTATGGCAGGAAATCAAGTGAATGGGGCTCTGCATAACTTTATGAACAGTCAGAAGATTTCCCGGAGGGCTAGGCTGGCTGTTCATAGAGGAGTGCTGGTCCCTACACTTATGTATGGAAGTGAATGTTGGGTTTGGCAGAAGAAGCATGAAAGTAAAATAAATGCAGTGGAAATGAGAAGTTTGAGAAGTATGACTGGGGTGACATTGGTTGAGAAAGTGAGGAACAGTGAGATACGAGAACTTTGCGGTGTATCAGAAGATGTAGTGAGTAAGATAGAAAAAGGGGTGCTTAGATGGTTCGGGCACGTAGAAAGGATGGATGAAAGAAGATTGACGAAACAGATACATAAGGCGGGCGTGAATGGACAGGCAGGTAAGGGTCGACCTAGGCGAACGTACTTCGACCAAATCGGAGATGTTTTGAACAAAGGTCAGGTCAAGAGCACCCAGAACCGGAGAGCGTGCATGAAGATAGTTATGAAAGTGGAAGAAGCGAAAGAAGTATGCCAGGACCGTAGCAAGTGGAATTCCATAGTCTCTGCCTACCCCAATGGGAAAGAGGCGTGACCATATGTATGTATGTATGTATGTATGAATATTTAACGACAGGGGCGCAGCCGCGATCAGCTGGTATATTTTAAGGTAATCAGCCATGCAACACTGATCAGGTATTGTAACTTTCTTGGCAGTACCAGCGGCGCTTGCTGTGTTGTTGCCAAAGAGAATTGTCCAATAGTTTTGTCTACCACTAAAATATCTTATTATATGTACGATCAGCATAAAGTTTAGTTCCTGTTACTACTTTCCATAGGACCTTATATTTCCTTTTCAAACATACGTGTTGATTTATCGCGGTGACAGACCTTAATCTGCTTAATATTTTACACATTAGATTATTATTTTGACCCACATTCTTTCAGAAGCTTGTATGCCTCCACTGGAGGTTCCTACTGCGTGTGAACCAGAGACGCCCGGCAACGGACGTAAGAGCGGCCGCGGCATTCGGCCGCGGAATTAAAAAAAAAGCTTGTGTGCCTGAATACAAATCTCAGACTGGTTTAAATTCCGAAAAGATTAATCATAATTGAAAAGTGCAGAATGCAAGTGGCCACAGCGCGTAAAAAGAAATAATAGTGTTCCGTCGTCGGCAATTAGAGCGAGGGCACAGACTACGTAGGGAAGGTGTGAAAAGAAAGATAGAAACTTTACAATATACCTATGTAGTCCTATATTGTACTCTAGTTCTGGATAACGACAAATATAAAATGAAAGGACTACATAATAGAGTAAGTAAATATTTGAATAGAAAATAATTTAAGTAAGAAACGATCATCTTCATAAATATTCATGAGTCTAGTTACCGATAAACAAAGTGTTTATATTTGAATACATACATACATACATAGCATCACGCCTTTTTCCCCGAAGGGGTAGGCAGAGGTGTGCAAACACATCCACATCTCACCAGCTATGTTAGGTCCCATGTAATAGGGGGCGAGCCTATTGCCATTTACCGGGCACAAGTTCCAGACTCTGGAATAATTATCTGGGTAAAATTCTAAAGAGAATTATACATTATCCACCAGACCCGGGAATCGAACCCGAGACCTCGAGCGTGGCAGTCCGTACATAGTACCATTGTGCCACCGAGGTAGTCAAATATTCGAATATCTTGAGATATTATTGTTACAGTCATTGGCCGTAATCACAAATGTTCGTAAGTAATTAGAATGCGATAAGGATTTAAATCTTAATGTCCTAACCACTTACTGTGGCAACAGTCTATATCCAGCTAACTTTAACAAATAGTTGAGTAGTTGTTGGTATTTTTCATAAGATAGTAACCGGCTAGGGTTATGTTATAAGTTTATGAGGAATTTACTTGAGGAAGTGTCAATTTTAAATCCTTTTTTGTCTGTAAATACCTGCATCTTATCACCGGTAGTCCATCAGAAACATTATTGGTTTCGCCAAATTGATGCCGTCCGCCGCCTGGTGGTAAATCGCGACGACGTTTAGCGATTGTGGGCGACTCTCACAGTACACAATACTATAGAGTCGTGTAGAAAGTGGCCCTCAACTTGACGACCTAGTGATGTAGGAGGAAACACGTGCGCAGGCAGGGCGTTCCAGGCCACTATCGTTCGGTAGAGAATATACTTATACAAAGATGCTGTGTCGAAAGATCGTAAATATACACTACATCTATTGGTAATTTTACGTAGGTAAATAGCAGTCGCTAGGAAAATAGCCGTTATATGACTATCCGTAAATCATTCTGTACCAGTACTTGTAGTATTCTTATATCAGTGATATTATAAAGACGAAAGTTTACAATACAGTAAAACAGTTTAAATGGGTCCATTCAATATAGCTCGACCAATGTCACCTGTAACTGGTACTTACATCTGTCGATAAACAGACCCAGGCAAACTGAAGTGAGCTTTTTTTTAAAAAAAAAAGTGGCGCCCGGCGGTTAAAGTGTCAGATAGCCGCAATAGACTTGCCCAGTATTACGTGGAACCAACAAATTTGCTAATAACTTTTTATTGGTAAATTTAAATTTCGAGAAAACTGACGTAGGTACCTATACAACAAAGATTAGAAGATATATAATACAGAAACATAAAAATTGTTTTTTTCCACGATTTGGTATATGAAATTTAGATGAGATTTCTAGAATAAACATGACCTTATAAACTACCTATCTCACATCATCGGCATTATTCATAAGCATAACTTTAAATATATGTATGGCTGTGGGGAGAAAAACACTGGTTGTTTAGTCTGGTAGGTACCTGAATATATCATGTAAATGGAAGTGAATAGTCCAATATTATCAAGATTATGCCTATCACAAATCTATACAAGTACCTACAAAAAGTTATAGTGTCTGTTGTTTGTAATTTCAAATTAACAGCTTTTCTATAAATACATATGAAAGTACATAATTATATACTCGGACGTGTATTTGAAAGCAATGAGTTTGCTTGTACTACCTATTCTTAAATATTTAGATGGAAAATATCGCCGAAAAAACGTTGCAACAGTGCCAAAATATCGGAAACTCGGTAAAGAAAAGGTACATACATGATAGCTCGTCAATAATTCCGTGATAAAGCATATTCTTCTTTGAAATGTGACAAATAAAGTTATCATATTACAGTATGTGTCTTACCTGACTTGCTCATGTTTCTGGATATAGATCTTATGGAATTGTCCCTCAACTGGTGAGATGATGTCGTTCTTCATCTCCATAGCCACGTGTTGAGGTAGAACTGACAGCAACAACCGCTCCTGTTTTAATAATCAATTTATTGGTCACAAAAAGTGAATCTTACTTAACTAGGTGACCAACATTTCAGTGCCCCGCATTTATGCGACACGGACTGCGACCTTTTTTAACTTACTTCAAAAAAGGAGGACCTTCATATTTTTGGACTGGATGAACCGATTTTGTTTTTTTAATATCCGACAATTATTTGGTCCCGTCCCGGAATTTGAAGTCGGTTTTTGTGTCAATGTTCGTGTTAATGAATGTGTTATTTATCACTTTTAAAAAGGTAGGCAGGAAAAAAATCTTAGGTTTAGGGAGATATCGAGTGGAATAATTCTGTCTTTGCCGATAGGATCTCCTAATTACCTAGTCTAAGTATCATACAGTAACAAAAGAAATCAGGAACAAATAATTTATTTCGGATTAGGCTTACTTATCAGTTATTATTTGTAAGAAAGATTCTAATCTCACCGGGGCGTACCAGGCGCGGAATATTTAAAATATGCTAATGACAAGACCACGTGCTCTAATGTAATCGTCTGTAATCCTAATCATTGCAGAAATATCGCTTAGTATTAAATGGTGATCGCCCACATCGTCGAACAGTAGTATTTAACTTCGCAAACATTTAAACATTATTTGGACTTTTTCCCCAAAATAAATAAAAAAATCATGATAAAACACTTGTATTTAGAAACAACTTTTTTTATATGTGTTTCGGGCTAGTGGCCACATTTTTAGTGGACCAAAAATGTAGCCGAAACCCAAAAAAACAGACAGACCAACGAAAGCAAGATTTTCCAGTATCGAAATATAGACGCTTCGCTCGCTAGATCAACAAACAGTTGATAAAGGAAATAACTAACAAACTTAAAAAATATATGTATTGGATTCTAAGATAAATGTTTAAGGATGTTTACAATATTATGTCCAAACAGAGACATCTGATTGATGTATTTAATTAATCGTTTTAAATTCTCACAAGAATTTGTCGAATTAGTCAAGAATGAGTTTAAAATACTAAATGTTGGCAATGGATTTACAAGCATAATAAATTCGTGCAAATAAATTTAGTACACAATAATTAGTAGCTACATGTTACAGAGAAGAATAACGATGTATGTAAGTATTTCTTTAGACAAAAGTATTATTATTGTTTAACATTAACCAATGTTATTGTTATACTCAGATAAAGTATATAATATTTTTGATTCCTTTCAGATAGTATAACGCAGAAATACAAATAGTGTTCCGTATAGAATAGGTTCCGTAGTTCAAGTGTCAGAACCCTTTTAATTTCGTCATGTCCGTCCACGGCCAAAACTGGTATATAGTCCTAAAATAAACTTTGCATGGATATGTGTATTTACGAAGTAATACAATAAAGTACACGTTAAGTAGAGTTGTTTTTTTTTCTCGCGTCTACCCTATGCACAGAATAGGGAATAGTATGTAAGTGCTTACATACCTACCAGTAGTGTGGGGTAAAATTGAGAGCTTGGCAAGACAATTTTTTGATTTATGTAGGTATCTGTAAAGCGTCCGTACTCTAAAAGCTAAACGGCTGGCTGGCGAAAGATTCAAAAAAATCAAGATGATAGTCCATGTAACTTAAAAGTGATAATGTGAACTTAAAAGGAAAACTATAACTATCAGATAACTTTGTTAGTTCAGGAGTTATTATGCGTAACTACAGAGTCTACGGAACCCTGTTCTAAGCGTGGCCCGACACGCGCTTGGACGGTGTTTTATAAGATCATACTCCACAATATTATTCCCGACAATTGACTATGCACAACACAATGGGGCAACTCAAGTTATTTACAATATTGCACGATATAAATAAAACAATATTGGAAGTGAAATACGTAGGTACAATGCATCCAGTGTAATTGCCATACTATGTTGTTCTAAATAAACGGGCCCTGAACTGGATTTGTACTGTACAAATAGTTATTCACTTAATTTAAGCAAAATTCCACAGTTACCTTTAGTTAGTTATGATAATTTAGTATAATTTACTCCACGCAGACAGACGTACAAATTATGAACAGTGTCTGGCTGAGAACTCTGAGATGAAAATCTCGCACGGATTTACTCGTATTTCGCTGTTAGTAGACATACTGGTCGCACACAAAGGAAAAATAATTTATGTATAATTCCTCGTCTGCCACGCGTACTCTCAGCAAATTGTGTACCTATTACATTATCAAAAGAAACAAAGCTTCGAAAAATGTAAAAGAATACACTTTTTAATTTTATAATACTGGGTAAAACTAATAATTAAATATTACATACCATCTAGGTTTTCGTTATTAAGACTACTATAATTTACCTACTGCTCCTTGTTGTGTAGTTAAAAATGCAATGTCAAGCTTAAAACTGCTCTGCCTATTTTACATTATGGAGGTTACAAAAAGTAAAAAGCCGGGAAGAAACTCCAAAATTCTACTTCAGTTATTAACTTATTCTATTTTTAGAAGACAATGAGATTAGCTTTGAGTTAATTCATCTCGCATGTTTATACCATTAGACACAAGGACTTGTTAGCTCAACGGTCATAATTTTCATGTCTTTAAACAATTAAAGGAGTACGTCACAATATAGTATGAGATCACTTTAAGATAATAACTAAATAACATTGAATTAATTCATGTCGCATCACGCGGTCAAAGTTTACACAATTACTTCATCATACCATCAACATTTACACATCAACGTTTTATCAGTGGTAACCGTTGCTGATCTAAGTTTCCTGTTTATCCAGTAATAATTTCGTTTAACATCTTGATGGACAGCAAGATATCTCATAGAAAATTTCGTTACGAATCGAAAGGGTCGTAGGTACTATACTATAGGTATAGGTACCTAACCTACGACCATCTCACTGAAGTAAACGAATAAAGAAACTTTTAACAGCCTTCATGAACATCGGTAACATACTCCAAATGTTAGCTCACAGAGTCAATGATAGGAAAGGTTATTTTGTAGTCACAATGAATGTTGTTCCAAAAGTTTGATGGTTGTTGCTCAACCACAGATTAACCTACTGATATCTTGGAAATGAGTAGAGAATATCCTATGCACTGGTTTATGTGGCACTTCTGAGAAAGGTAACAAAGTTCCAAGTGGATTGGCTCTATGAGGCAGGTTATGATAACATTGTTTGCAATGTAAACTAGTGAATGAGTAATTCTTAGCAAAGATATAGTGTGTTTGTTGCTCAAAACTCAAACGTAAACCAATAATATTCTTGTGATTACTCACACTTGACTAACGTACAATAACTATAAGATTTACTGTGGACAAAATTATTCGTGATCAAACAATGTAAGTCATTTCTTCACCTAAACAAAAGTCTTGAAATGAATGGTAGTATGGTTGGAATTAAAGTATAAATTTCCTTTTGAGGGTGTCGGAAAATGTCCCACGACAGATTTACTCAACAGCTCATCCTAATTTATTATTATGAAAGCTGAAGAGTTATTCTTCCGTTTCTCTCACATCATATCTCAGAAAATGCTACAGGAGAATAGGAAAAATATTTAAGCGTTGGATGAAAAAATTATCCAGAAAGGATTTGAAATAACATTTCATGCTCGTGCCATTTGATAGCCGCGGCCGTTTGATAATAAATAGATTAGATTGGAAAATGACGCTTAACCAGGATCAAGTACCCTTTTTTTGCAACTTTGAAAATCTGTATGCTTATTTATGCTTCCTGTCAAATGACAGGAAGCATAAATGAGCATACAGCAACCTATTTGAATGGGCAGATTAGATAATCTGCTAATTCAAATAGGTTTCCGCGACGCTCGAGTAAACAGAAGTAGAGCCTCCATCCGTGCCCCCGGCATAGGGTAACTAATTATGGATTGTGTAAAATGCAGTAGGTACTCATATAAAAAACTTAGCTTGATTTCCGTATATAATTTGCAACGTACACTGATGACCTAAACTAGTATTACATGACCCGCCGCGACGGTAAATTATTCTAGATTAGTCACATGAATGCGGTCATGGACTTGAATCATAAGCCAGCCAGGTCACGTGCTATGAATTTTTGGTTGATTTTTAAAACGATTGCCCAAATCTGTCTCACGGTTTAGAAGATCTACCTGCTAATTAATTGACGAGGTTCTGGGTCAAATAGATAGTCTATTTGATAAAAATGATAAAAAACATAATTAACTTGAATCTTATGCCGGTAATTAAGAAGAGATCATGGACTCTTTAATGATTTCTGCGCTTTACCACAATAGGTAGGTCATTCATACCAATTTTTCGTTTTCGTCTTCCATGTCGAGCCGGGCGGCGATACAATTTCTGGTGTCGAGGAATGCTCTCCTCTGCGCAGTCTCCATCAGCGAGTGCATCAACGCGCCCACCACGTTTACGCAGAAGAACACTACCACATTGCCCACCATCTGTAAATAAACATTCGTATTGAATATCATTAGCATTAGCTTCGCTGATTTAGAGATGTCCAACATTTCAGTTTTACCGGATAGAACATTGCCGATACGGATATTTTGTCATTTTAGGATACTTTATTCCAAAAGCTTAGATGTATTAAGGCCTGGGCAAACCAAAAGCAGGACAGGCGCAGCTCCTTAGCAGGGCAGGTCAGTTGCGTCGCGGTTGATGTCACACCAGAAACATGAGCAGTCAGAAAGCTGCTTTTGGTTTGCCCAAGCCTTTAACAAGCACAAACTGACGTCACATTTTAGAGAATACAAATGTTAAAATGCTTATATAAATATATTGAATAAAACAGAATATTTCGAATCACACTCGTTAATACGAGTGTGATTCGAAATATATGTTAGTTAATTGACTATGCTCCCATAAAAATGTGAATAATAAATAGTATAGAGAATCAATAACCCATCGACAGATATTATTTTATTAATTTTTATTTTATTTATTTATTTATTTCCATATCTTTTTTTATTTTAATTATTTATTTATATCCACTCCCCAATAAAACAGGAGACCTGTGCCCACATAAAAATATCTGGATCAACCGGTTACTGGATAGCTATCCGTCAACTAATCTCACCCTCTTATACCTTGCACACTGGTGTTAAATAAACCTGTTCTCACGTTAGTTTCCTGATATATTTTCATCGAAATAAATAGAACTGTTAGTGTATACTCTTAGATATGTACAAATGAAGATTCCTGGAAACCTACGCACATGAAAATTGTTTCATAGATTTCCCGATACTGTTGGAAAACAGACAAAGGAAACTGGAATCCTGTTATACTTAAGGTCGTTCTGAGTTCAGAGTAAATTAAATAAACAAAAACCAGTAACTGTAAGTTCTAACAAGGCAGATAACAAATACGTAAAGCTGCAGTTACTGTAAAAATAATGAGTGTGTGCTTCTGAAAACAACTTGAAAAACATCAAAGCTTGTAATATGATGTGCAGTTTGTTTTTGCTTTTGCTTATTCATACAACTTGTAATAGTAATTACGGAAAAGCTTCATAAGTGGCGAGGACTGGTTTCAATACAAATACTGTACAAGGTGTTCACATTTTTATTACATGTCACACAATGTCCACATGGACAGTTGTAACACGGAACTACTATAAAATATTACTGTTTGTTTTAAATTTAATTTAATTTAATTAAATTTTAAGTTAAGCGTTCGTTGAGTACGTGAAATGTCAGAATTTGTTCCAAAATTTTGACATTTGGCGTACTCAGTGTATACTCAACTTTTTTTTTTTTATTTTTTTTTTATTCCGCGGCCCAAAGCCGCGGCCGCTCTAACGTCCGTTGCCGGGCGTCTCTGGTTACTAGCAGAGAGTATGTACAGTGGCGCCCGGCGGACTTTGACCACCTCTGTGGTCTCTGCGGGTGTTTGGTCGGGACGAGAATCCCGCGTCATTGGGGTCGGGTTTTATCCCGCGTCAGTGAGTGAATCCGGTTGCGTGCTATGGGGCAAAGGCCCCGCAGCACGCAACCCTTCTAGCCTGCTTCTGTAAGGACGGTGGGTGGCGATCCCGCCGTCCTCAGGCCCCGATCATGGAGGACGATAGTCTTGGGCGTAGTCGCGTAGTCTGGGGCGGCCTGGTCGCCGACTACGGAACTCGGCGGGGAGGGTACGCTCCCTCTCCCTCCCGGCCGCCTCCTTCGAGCATGACTTGCTCGCAGAAGGACACGGCCGCGTTCCACCTACTCCCGCTGGATACCATGGCTTGAAGCATGGTCCCCAGCGAGAGGGTATCCACGCCCAGACCCACTACGAGGTCCCGGCGCTGACTCGCCCACGCTGAGCACTCCACCAACGTGTGGAGTGCGGTGTCGTCGTCGGAAACCTCGCAGTGTTGACACCGGGGTGTGACCTCACGATGTATGCGAAACAGATAGCTACCGAAGCATCCATGCCCGGCAACGATCTGCGTCGCACGGTACGTGAGGTCACCATGCTGTCTCTGCAGCCAATCGTCCATGATCGGTCTCACCACCGCGATGATGGTGGCACCCCCCTTGGGTTGCTCAAGTCGCATCCTCCATGACTCCATGAGATCCTGGCGGAGTTGGGACCGCTGGTCCTCGATTTCTCGAGACACAGGCCTGTGGTCCCGCTCCAGCGCCTCCTTGCGCCATTGGAACAATGACGCAAGGGCTCTCGCTTCCAGGTCCCATGGAGGGGTCCCGGCTAGGAGACATGCAGCCTCTCCGGAGATCGTGCGGTACCCCCGTATAGTTCTGACGGCCAAGGTTCGAAGTGGTCTGTTTGACAGAGTCACGTTCCCCTTGACCGCCAACCTATCCGCCCATACGGGAGCCCCGTATAGGGCCATACTCCGCACGATCCCCAGGTACAGTCTCCTGCAGGAGGCGTTGGGTCCCTTTAGGTTGGGCCAAAGTAAGTAAGTTCCATCGGCTATCAAGTACGATCCCTAGGTACTTCATCGAGGGCTTGATGCCGATGCTAACGCCTCCCACATTTATGCTGGAACCTTCGGGTGGACCGTTCCGAGGTCTGTGAAAACACAGAACCTCGGACTTGTGCAAGGCCACCTCCAGTCCCAGCTGCCGTATCCGACCCACGACTCGAGCAACACCCGTCGTGACCTTGAGTGCTGCCTCCTGGTACGTTGCACCCCGCGCCGTGACGAGGGTATCGTCGGCGTAGCACGTTACGCCGACGCCCCTAGGCAACGCACCCCGCAGCACCCAGTCCGGCTACGACTGGGTGCTGCTGTCCACAGAAGCGGCCCCAGGACCGACCCCTGCGGAACACCGCACGACACATCTTGCCGAGCTGGCCCGAGACAGCTGGGGAAAGCTATGGCCCTCTCCGAGAGATAGGCCCCGACAATACGACGGAGGTAGAGAGGCGTTTCGTGATACACGAGCGCCTCCCTAACGCAGCTCCATGGCAAGGTGTTGAACGCGTTGGCGATGTCAAGAGACACCGCCACCACCACCTTGCCCTGCGAGACTGCTTCCTCCGTCAGGCTCCTCACGCGCATGATCGCGGTCACGGTGGAGCGTCCCCGACGGAAACCGAACTGGTTATCCGCCAGGTCTGGCCCCACACTCGTGAGATGCTCGACGAGGCGTTCCGCGATAATTCGCTCAAAGAGCTTACACACCTCGTCGAGCAACACGATCGGCCGGTATCCGGACGGTGAGTCCACCGGCCGCCCCGCCTTACGGATCAGGACCAGTTTCCCCGTCCTCCACACCTTGGGAAACTGGCCCCTTTCGAGGCATGCGCTAAAGAGCCCCATCGGTCGAGGCCCGAGTTCTTCGAGGGCCAGGACCCATGCACGGCCAGGAATGCCGTCGGGTCCGGGGGCAGTGATTTTCCGGCGTTTAAGCCGGAGTACTGCCGCACCTAGCTCCCCCACCCTGACTTCGGGTACGTCGTCTTCGCTGGTGCTATCCGCGTCGGGCAGAGACGGAGCCATGCGCGGAGGGACGTGCTCCTCCGCGCTCGTCGGAAACAGGGAGCCCATGACCCGCTCCAGCTGCTGTGGCTGGAGACTCTGGGTCAGTGGGGGCGCCCTAGGTCGGAGTTTCTCCCTGACCTGTAGGTACGGGCGCCCCCATGGGTTCTGCTGCAGGGTCTCCAGGAGCTCCTCGTGGGCCGCCGTCTTGGCCCGCTTTATCGTCTCCTGGAGATTACCTTTAGCCTCCCTGTATGCCTGAAAAAGCTCCGCCTCTCGGGCTGCGGCGTCGTCTGGGCGGCGACGCCTCCGGCGAAACCTGGTGTACCGGCGTCGGGCGGAGATGCATGCTGCGCGCAGCTCTGCAATCTCCGGCGACCACCAGTACACCTGCTTCCTGGCCGGTCTGGGTGTAACCCTAGGCATCGCCGCATCACAGATTTGCGACATGGCTCTCCTGAACCACTCCGCCTCGGCATCCACATCGGCAGGCCGGTCCGGCGCCGGAATCCAGGCCTGCACGATGGATACCTCCAGGAGAGCCTCCCGATCCAGATGGTGATGTGCCCAACGCGGATCCGGGGGATTTGCCACCGGCTGTGGGAGGTCAGGTGGGGGGACGACATCGAACCGGATGTACCGATGATCCGAGTGCGTCTCCTCACCCTCCTCCACGCGCCAGCCTGTAATACGGCGGGCGAGGTCAGGGGATGCGAACGTTACGTCCACGATCGATTCCTCCCCCCGCCGCCAAAAGGTGGCGACATTCCCCCGGTTGAGGACCTCCAGACCACGTGTTCTGGTCCAGTCCTCAAGAAGCCTCCCCTTGTCCCTGGTTTCCCGGGAGCCCCACGCCTCACTCCAGGCGTTGAAGTCTCCCAAGAGCAGGACAGGGCGAGGACGGCACGCAGCGAAGACGACGTCGAGCTCAGTGAGCCATAGCTCAAACTGAGACTCGTAAATGTTCGGCGAGATGTAGGTGGCCACGACTGCCAACCCATCATAGTCCGCCGCAACACACCCGCGGCCCCTTGCAATGATCGCAAGGCGCGAGTTGTCTGCGGCGGACCCCTCAAAGATACAACAGGCCGAGCCGTCCTCGTCCACCGGGCTTCCCGGGTGGACGTAGTACGGCTCGGCGACCACGGCCAAGTTTATGGACCACTGCCGGATGCTCTGGTACAGAAGATCCTGAGCAGCACGGCAGTGGTTCAAATTCACTTGCAGGATACGGATACGGGCGTCAGACATTAATTGACGTCCATAACCGCATCCCGCCGCGAAACAACTGGCCGCGCAAGGGTGGCACCCCCACCGCTCTCAGCGGACGGACGAGGTTTTGGCCTCGAGGCGGCGCAGGTTGTGCTGCCGACCCGGTGATCCGCGGTCTTGCCCTCCGCCTCGCATCTAAAGCAGCGAGGTGGGGCGTCACAGGCACTTGCCTTGTGACCGGGCCGGCTGCAGCGGAAGCACCGATCGCCCACGGTGACTTCCGCTGTACACTGCACTCCGACGTGCCCCACCACCATGCACCGGAAACATCTGGTTTCCCGGGCACGAAGGAGGTGCACCTGCGCCTTTAGGAAGCCCCCTACGAGGAGGCTTCGTCCGTCCGCCACTTTCAGTGCCGCCGCGACGGGGCACTGGACGACTGTCATCCCGTGACCAGTGGAGCCGAAGGAGATATCTCCAGCCTTCACCTGGTCACGGGGGCAGCCGCCCGCCTCCACGACGGCGGAGACAACTTCCTCCGTCGTGGCCGCGTCATCCAGACCCGTAATGCGCAATGCGGCGCATTTGGTGGGTCTGGTGACGAGGACGGCTTCTTCGTCCAGCGCGACCATAAGCTGAGCCGCTAGGGCGTCAGCTTTAGGGCCGCTGGAGGCGCCGGAGACCTCGAGGAGGCGAGCCCCGGTGCGTGTCGTCTTGCACCGGAGCCCCCCTTGTATTTCGAGGGCCGAGAGGTTGACTGAGGACTTCACGGTCCTCAGTACGTCGGCGTACCCCACCCCTTTCTCCACACCTACCGTCGTCACCGTCAGGACGACGGCGGTGGAGCGAGGAGGGCGGGGCCTCTTCGGCGCCTTCGCCGCGGCGGCTTTGGCCGCTTTCTTGGCAGCCTTCGTCTTCCCCTTCTTGGCTCCCACTACCTCCCATCCCTCCCGTCTGGAGGGATGTAAGGAAACAACGGGAGCGACGTTAGAGGAAGACGAGGCGGCAGGGGTGCCACTCTTCTTACCGCGCCCCTTGGCCTTCCGCGCCTGGGCCGCGGTCTCGGCCGGCATCCGGTTCGCTGTAGCGGACGGGGGCGGAGCGGGGCGGCGGACAGCGGGTGTGCCGCTTGGACCCGGAGCGGGAGCACCGCCAACAGCCGCCGCGTATGAAAACGCAGGACGCGCTAGCGGAGGGCGGTACGCCCGGTCCTCCAGGACCGCGAGGCGCCTCTCGATCGCCGTCAGGACCTGCACCGTAGTCGGTACAGGCTTCGGTGGCGAGCCGGGCGCCATGGTGGGTGCGGTCCTAGGCGCCGTCATCGGCGCTGGTCCAGCCGTCAGAGGAGAAGGCGGCATGGGACCTGGAGGTGCCTTGACCGCTTTGGTCAACTCAGCGACCTCCCGACGGAGATCTTCCATCTCCTTTCGGGAGGCAGTGAGCTCCACCTCCAGGCTCGCAACCTGCTTGCGGAGCTTCGCCTCCTCCTTTGTGACGCTCCGCTCGAGGAGCTTGTCGAGGGAGGATTGGGCTTCATCCACCAGTGAAGCCACAATCTTCTTCCTCCCCGACATATTTTTACTCCGTTTAATCCGTGTTTCAAGCAATAAGTCGTCGGTTGACACTGTCCGGGAAAGGGCAGTGTCAGTACCGGGGGTCTCGTCAGGCATATTCATGATAGCACAATTAAACGCAATGTTGGCCACTCAAGTCTCGATTTCAACGTTCGGTCACCCAACTTGCCACTGCGTTACCGTGGTCAAGTTGGGGTCCAGGGCGGACGGCGAGGACGTAGTCTAATCTCTTGGGGCCCTGCCACATGTATGCTCAACTTAAAATTCTCGATTCGGAAACCGGCCGTGTAATTAATCAATTAGTTCTCATAACATAAATAGTGAAGTTATTAAAAAGAACTATTGATCTCTGTACCTTTAACATGTGCTCGTACGTTTGTCACGTCAATATAGCAAAGTAAACGGTAGCATATTCTGTGGCGGTAGGACCTATGATAGGGGTAGGACGTACGAATGATAGGAAAGAAATAGCGCGGGCTGGAGGGATATTCTTGAGTCCGAGGGTCTTTCATAATCATCATCTACGGCGTCAGCTTTAACTGCTACATTATACAGCCTGGTGGCAGACGGACAGACAAAGGTCCCGATTTTACCATTTAGGTTACGGAATCCTTAAAACTATAAATAGGGATAAAATAGAATCAGGAGTCTAGGGAATATATTAGAAATACTGGTCTTACCAAGTATATTGACTGTACCCAGTTTAGGAGTGGCGTGATGCCGTCTATTGGGCCTGTTTTTTCTAAACAGCATTATTAGAACCCTAAACACTCTTTCAAAATAACTAACGACTAACATAACATCTAAAAGATCCCAAAGTAAACGCACTGAACATAAAACACAATTCCCTCAATGGTCGCATTAATATAATTAAATTTTAATAGGTAAGCCATTTTGTATTCAACCCTAGTAGGAATATCAAAGGCAATGTTGACTTATTATAATATTGTACGCTACTAAAATCCTAATTATGTATATAGCATAAAGTTAGCAAGTTAAGACGAGGGACCTAATCTTAAAGATTTGTTTTAGTATAATATAATTATGTATCGCTAATATTATTAAACTAAAGGTTTGTTTATTAGATCGAACGCGTTAATTTCAGGCAAGTAGTTCGTACTGAAGTCTTTTGTGTTGTTTTTTATTTATATACGGCTTACAAAAAAATACATTTAAGTTGTACAATACGATGCAACGAAAACTCCTTCGAGGTGTTGGATAATCATTTATCGAGGAAGGATGCAATGTTAACAGGCCACAACTTATAAGAGTGGATCGCCAATGAAAGAAAGATATTACATGTAAATAGAACCAAAGTAAGATATATAATTATTATGAACGACCGGTGACATGCTTTATTTTTTATCTATGCCATATTTATACTAAAACAGATTTTTATTTAATTTCAGTTGCATGTGCTACGTAAACGCTAAACGTTTCCCACTCTTTACTAAAGAACAAGAAACAAGTTTTAGCGTCTAAGAACTCTACGCGAACAAAGTAGGGGGCGTCCGCTATTAAAATAATATGGCTCGGTTGCTACGTAACTTTTATTAGAAGCCATAATAACAAGTATCGTCCAATTACCTTATTAAGCGAGTGATCTCAGCCACTAAGCTTTTAATGTAGCTATTACAACGTTTATGAGAAAAGCACTCATCTACATACATTATTTGTAATAACAGCCTGACCTATGCAAATAAAGCATGTCACCACTCACCGGTCATTTATAACTTCTTTTCTATTCTTTCTTATTTACTTTCTACATGTAATTGTTCTTACTGTCATTCTTGTCTCATGGTTTCTGCTAAATTACTAGTAAGTAATTGCAACTACGAAAATGAAAACATAACACCTTCAGATTATAGTTCATGCCATATGCATTTAAAGAGCAATTATGTGTGAATATATTTATTGCACTTTTTTGTGTCAACATTTAGATAGTCGTGAGATAATGTGGAATATCTGCTAACATCTTATGATATATAGATTTAGTAGGCAATAGTACTTGATGACTCTCAAAGTTTCACATTTAATTCCAACACAAACTATGTACATACGTATATCAGCAACTCGTGTATGCACAATTTTAACGGTTGTTAAAACTAACAGTAATAAATTTCATGTAGTTTATGACCATTTGAAATCTGCGTGATTCTTGAAGTTTATTACTCGCCTCTAAATCATTTATAATGTCGATAAGTAGAATGAGGTATACTTTTGTTCGTAGTTTTGTTGGGAAAGCGTGAAGACAGGCATGAAGATTAATTTGAACCATAACAAACTTGGATCCGTTTCTATCGAAATTATCAGTATAGTAAATAAGTTTATGTTGTATTTTATTAATTTTGATTGCAAATGGGATATTAACTATATAAGTAACTAGCGGACACCCGCGGCTTCGCCAACTTGAAAAATAATATACTTAAACCTTATATATATATTTTCCAATCCGCGTAGTTTTAAAGATCTAAACATACATAGGGACGGACAGACAGTGGAAGCGACTTTATTTTACGAGTATACTATGATATGTATGATGCAGCAAGATATTTACGAATTACGCTTACAGTAGCGACGTTTGGGACGCTCGATTACAGAGCAGTACATGGTAAATATCAGGAATGTACTTATTAGAAGATAGTCTGTTATATTACAGTGCAGTACAGGGTACTAAGGGGCCCTGTCGACATCTCCAGGGCCCTGTTGACAGACGGACGAAGTTGTGGCGAAAATACCCACTCTGGCGTCCGCCACAGTGGGTATTTTCGCCACAACTTCTATTGACGCAAAAAATCATGCATTAATCCGAGCAAGTATACCTAATTCTACAAGACCTTATGTTTCATCACACCAGAACATTTACCTGTCAGACTACATCAGGTAAAATTGTAAATGTCGGTTATCAAGCCTCAAGACATGACGTGTTTATCAGCATACTCGCATATCAAAGTGGAGCTTGAAACTTTCTGATGTACTTAATGATATGAACAGGTGAAGGATGGATGTTGGTCATACAAGTTGTAGTTCAAACAATTCAATCGCTGATTTATCTCCACAATTGTCAGTCAATCAATCTATTATTAGTAAATAACATTACATTATATAATTGGCAGTTTGACAAGGCAATAATTGCTAACAATGCATTTATTTCTCCTACATCATCTGCCTGTCTACATTTACATAGCGGGGTGTCTCCTGATGTAACTTGTTTTGTCTCTATGTAGATATGTACAGCTTATATAATAATCCGTAGTTGCTAGGGATTCCTAGTAGGGCGGTTCGCTTGCCCAGCATTCATACTAGGGATTTCCTAGTATGAATGAGGGGTAAGCGACCTTCGTATTTGTAATATTATTATGCAACGCAAATCCTACACAACCTGTGTCAATGTATTCAGTGAAGGAGTGTGCAAGGCATTGTTTTGCGTGTGTCGGAAATGCTATGATATGCGCTACGCAATGATATCTGTCCAACATGGCATGTCTGTTTTGTTTCATAATAAATATCCAGTTTATCTATATACATGTACCTATGTAGCCATGTACCTACATATACCATATAAAAAAATTAAAGGATTTCCAAAAAAATAATTCTGGACTAACAATATATTGGCAGTAATAGCCATTTAAAAAATTAAGAAGTTTAGTAACTGTTTGGATGTCTACGAGTCTTAAATGGTAATCGACCTTTATTTCCTGTACCTTTCCTTTCAGAACTCTATTGGCGTATAATAATACGCCAATAAGTATCCACTTTTTATTTCACTTTTGTCTACTTATGTCCATCCTAAGGTTGCCTGTAAGAGATCACTCTTGGTGATAAGGCCGCCATTTGTACATATTTAAATGATAACAAGTTTCTGTATATTATATGTATTGTATTGGTGTACAATAAATTACATTCTATTCTATTCTATTCTAAAAGTTATGTTTGTGATACATGATACATTTAAACGAACTTCAACTTTTTTAGAATATACTTTTAGAGCCATTTCTCACAATTAGGTACTACGAGAAAACAATATCTTTATTCTGCGGTGAATGTAAAAACATTTCTTTCGAATAACAACGAGCATCTCTTTCGGTGGAGATTTACTAGAGCTGGTTTCGTTTTTATAAACCGGTTAGCAGTGAACACTAAATTGTTTCAACTTCGGGACCGATGGAACAATTTAAAATTCCCAACATGGAATGCCCATATTAATTAATGTTGATTCACTTTTGTAGCATTCCTTGTCTTGAAATATTGGGTGAATGTGAAGATAATCGACAGACTGATAGTGGATAGTGTCTTAAACAACTTACACATACATTAAATTAAAGCAAATTAACATGAGAGGTTGTAGGTATATTGTGCAGACTGAAAATTTACGAGAATTTTGACGTTAAAACTATTTTAAAATACTTATATACAACTTTTCTATGTCTACTTATATGAATTCGATATGCATCAAATACACGATCTCTCCCCTTTAGTAAATCAAAATCGTGTTAACTTTGTCTGTATGAGAATCATAAATAAGTAATGTGTATTGGTATCCTTGGTCAACAATCCAACCAACTCATAGGGGTACATAAATAATAATCCCCTATTGTTATCCTAAGATATTCCCATCGGACAGGAACCGTCTAGTCCACCTGTGAGCTTATTAACTTTACTGAACTTTAATCACTTTCAGTTAGGATAGCATAACATCTCCGGGGATTGCTCTCCGTTATGAAAACGTGTAACAAGCTGTGATTGTACCTACTTTACGACCAGGAAAGATTTGCAGAAGATGGGGAAATCGACTAGAAATTGTTTTTAGATTTACGTTTTACCTATGTTTACGACTGCAACCTTCATTACCAAGTAGTGATGATTATGATGAACTTTGTATTTTAACATAATCTTGAGGTTGTTGACAGGATATGACGCGAATATTAGTGTTGTCGGCTAATTGTGTAGGTGTAATTAGTCATTAAATTCGTAAGGTGCTAAAAGGCATTAACATCTCCTTCATCCATGCATGTGGTTCACCTGCTGACGGACCTACTGGGAATATATCAGGTGCTCATTAAGTCTGTAAACGCTCTTGTCTACCTCTTCGGGATAAAGGCGTAATTATGTCTATGTGTATGAAACTCGTAAGCGTATCATCGAACGCCGTCAATTATTTACGTGATAGTATCTATTGCCAAAAAAAAGAGGGGCTCGTGGTCTAGTGGTAACCGACAATATTAATACATTGCAAAGGTTAAGCAACATCTAGTCAGGCCAGTCTTAGGATTGGTGACCATTTCTTAAGACACTGAGATCCCTCCGTGCCTCGGAGAGCACGCTAAGCCGTCGGTTGTCATACAAACATCTATGGCGGTCGTTAGGGGTAGTTGGAGCAGGTCAGATGGCAGTCGCTTCACGGAAAATATCGAAGTTCAGCTGAATCACAGTTAGACTGGAAAGCCGACCCCAGCTAATTTGGGAAAAGGCTCGGTGAATGATGATATATCTATTGCCAAAAATTTGAGATTTTTTATTCCATGTAGCCGTACCTCCTGATTTATAATAGACATACTACTTGACGGCCGTAGTTCCGCCCATATGGTTTTTAGGGTTCCGTACGCAAAGGGTAAAACGGGAACCCTATTACTAAGACTTCACTGTCCGTCCGTCCGTTTGTCTCGAGTTGTATCTCATGAACCGTGATAGTTAGAAAGTTGAAATTTTCACAGATGATGTATTTCTGTTGCCTCTTTAAAACAGAATCTAAAAAACAGAATATATATAATAAATATTTAAGGGGGCTCTCATACAACAAACGTATTTTTTTGCCGTTTTGGTACGGAACCCTTTGTGCGCGAGTCCAACTCGCACTTGGTCGGATTTTTTATATACCTTCCGCTTGCATCACTCTATCTATCACTGAAAACTGCATTAATATCCGTATAGTACTAATAATAGGTTAAATAAGTTAAAAGATATAAGCGTACAGGAAGTGGGAGTGACTATATTTTCAACCAACTTCTAAAAAAGGAGGAGGTTCTCAATTCGACCGTATGTTTTTTTATACTAAATTTTTGTAAACGCTTCACACTAAACCTACTTTTCTACACAGTCGATACAATTTCACACAAAAACCCTGAGCACCGATTTGAAGTTCAAAAGTAAGGTTAAACTCGAGAGTTCTCTACTACGAGTATTCCTTCGGGAGCTCTACTAAAGGATCTCACAACCTCAACCTACATTATGTATACCATGGCTATTTGTAGTTGGTACATATGTGAACTTGCAAACCTTGTATTCAAAGAGTAACTAGTAATTGTGAGGTTCTTACTCAATCGTAAGCTTGAATCTGAAGTTATGTGAACATAAATACTGGATGTATCACTGTTATGTCTAGAATGGTTGGATATACATATTAACATACCTTGATGGTATAACGGCTAAATAGTATTCAAAAATATAGATGTACCTATAGATATACGACGCCGAATTCTATGAAGTAACTTAATCATTAAAATATTTATATGAAATAATAAAAAAACACCTAGTTTTCTTTATTCTATTATTCTTTTATTTTCTCAACAGTAAGTCTGCATACAAAATTTGTTTCGATAGTAAATAATGATGACGTAAGCTTCCCACGCGAGCCAAACTACCCTTATTACTGAGGAGTGAGCGGTAGTAAGTCCCAAGTTGCGCGCCAAGAGGGCAAGGCTACGCCCTTCATCCTCTTAGGGAAAATTTGTGCTCATTTTGAACGTATTGAAACAGTTTTGGACACGCGATAAGTTCTACAACTTCCATTATTTAGATTACGAACTTACTAGTTATCAATGTACTATTATTATGTCGGAAACATTTACTTTTAACGTACGTATAGTAGGGGCTTTGGTACAAGTGTTCCTTGCATTTTATGGTTAGTTCGTCCAATATTATACTGTATTGTAACTTAGCTCTTACCCAAGTTAAGCAACCAGGTAGACTCACCAAAAATAAGGTGCATACTCCATTGAACGTCATACGATAAAGTCGATGCCAACAGTTCTACTTACAGTCATTTGGGCGTCCATTTCTGACATCAGATCGGCCACTAACAGTACTATACGACGAAGAAAAACAAGAATTATTTACTTTTCGATCTAACCATCTTCTAAAAAGGAAAAAACTATTTTAACAACAATCTACTCAGGGTATTCGTACGTTTTTTTATTGCTAATAAGCGCAGAGACTGTGATGTCAATTCGGATAAAAGGTTCACCAAAAATAACACATTTCATTACAGTTCTCTCTCGGCGTGTCTGTATGGTTTCCTGAAGCTAAGTGCTAAGTTAAATGTATCAACTTTTGGCTGACTGAGTTCTGAGTGAGTGAGTGACTGAGTTCGTCTGAAGTTTTTATTTGCCACCATTGTCATTTCAGCTTCCATCATAACAACATTTACGTTTCCAATTTTAAAGTTAAAAAAATAGGGCTGAATAACTCTAACATCAATACGGAAGGAAGATTTTGGATAAATAACTTAAATTTTCAATCTATCATCAAGATACGTAATTTGTGTTGTGCTTCATAAATGTTATGGTCTTCTTATTTTCTTTCAATCATTTTATTTGCGCCTTTTACCTTACTTCCAAATTTTTTTTTAATTATTATGAAGAGTTCGGACTAAGAAATAAAATTAGAGCACAATATACTTGTATAGGTAGTAATGGCCCGAAACGGACGCGCACAGTTTAATATTAACAATGTAACGTTACTAGGTGTTATGCAATCTCCAGAGAGTTCATGTCTGTTTGTAGTCCTTGATTTCGGGTAAATTTGTACTTACTAAGCAGTAAACTTGAAATATATCGTGTGATAGACAAGGCCATGGCCATATTGGCTAAATATACTACCTCTACCTACTTACCTAAATTACCCCGTAGCAAACACAAATACCCTGTTTTATTGTTGAGTCGTTCGAAAAGCTTCAATCGATAAGTGGGTTAGGCACTGTCCGTGCTTTGTGACACGTAACATTTTATTGCATGAATACTCCTAATCATGAATTTAAGTACTTATGGTCTATAAAGTGTACATATTTTCGTAACTATCTAATCGTCTGCAAATATTAAACCTGTAAAAAACAAGTTAAAAATGTGGCAAAAATTTGCCATATATTTTAGTTTTCGTACGTTTTTTCATAAAATCTAAAAAATATCACTTGACATGAAGTTCAACATCATTTTAGAGGTCTTTGAGTCTCTATTAGCGTTCTCGATTTGACCTCGTTTTGACCTGGACCTTGAGATCAGAGGTCAAAGGTCAAGTTCATTTTAGAGGTCTTTCACCATGCTAAGTCGATTGGCGTTTACACTGAGTCTCTAGCTCTTACCGTTCTCGAGTTGAAAGTTGTACACGGACGGATGGACGGCCATTACTGTTGTATAACAGATTTTCTTTTCGAAAACTCTAAAACTACTCAAAAAGTTAGTCAAAATCCAGTCACTAACCTGTTGCCAAATATGATACGGGAACCGATGCGCTATTAGTGCTGACGCGATGGAATGCGCTGTTGGTAGAAGGATCCCGAATGTAGCTGCGACGGGTGCGCCAACAGGGAGCAGTGCATATGCTGCAAACACAGCCCATACAACATGAGCTGCGCCTTCTGCTGCCGCTCCGGTCGACCATACTGGTAAAGTAGCGGCTAGAGCGACAGCGCCACCAACGAGCGCCAGCCAGCAGGCTCGAGGTAACCGTCGCTCTGGTGCCACTCCAGCACGCCCACACCACCATGCTAGACCGCTGCACAGTAGAGCGTGTGCGCTGAGCACGCCAACCTGCGTAAAAAACAATGACAATATAAGGTAATTCCAAGTTGGCAGGTGTTAGGGTAATTTTATACTAAGACTAAGAAAAGCTAAATAAAAAAGTGTGTGTCAGCTCCGACGCACGACTGGAGTTTACTCCTTAAGTACGAGTATCCAACCATAACAAATTAGAAAGTTGCGCACTAGAGGTGCGCACCAAAAACGTGACACGATTTTCGTTACTTGTTAGTAGGTTTTACCCCTCGGATTTTTCTCATACCGGGCGCCTTATATATGAAAATCGATTCTTAAGGAGTAAACTCCAAAAGTGTGTGTGTCAGCTCCGACGCACGACTGGAGTTTACTCCTTAAGTACGAGTATCTAACCATAACAAATTAGAAAGTTGCGCACTAGAGGTGCGCACCAAAAACGTGACACGATTTTCGTTACTTGTTAGTAGGTTTTACCCCTCGGATTTTTCTCATACCGGGCGCCTTATATATGAAAATCGATTCTTAAGGAGTAAACTCCAAAAATAAACAGCGTAATGAACCCGCTTGTACTTAGCTCGAAAATTTATTAAGTTTCATAAATATAAATGCCTTCCCTATTTTAAGGAGATTAAACATTTCGACACAACGAATGCTTTGAAAACACAAACCATAATTCTTTGAAACCATATTTCCTTTCCAGTGCAGCAATCAAATATATTTTTTCTTTCTGATTCATAACAGGCCTGTGACCTTGACAAACTGAACTCAAGCAAACATTAAAATGAACAGTGGCGTACCTGTGGCGCTCTTCGCCAGCCGCGGGTGACATCGACGGCGGCAAGTGCAGCGGCTAGCAGTGCCCACAGAGCCAAAGCTGATCCCACGGAGGTCCTTTGTAGTTTGCAGGCGTATCGAGCATACAGTTCCTCCAACTCGGCGGACTCGAAGCGGCGGCGCGCAAGCAGTCGCGAGAACGGCCCGCGCGCCGACATCGCCTTAACCGCGTGGTCCATGCCGCCTGCCACGGTCTCACCTCGTCACCACAAACGGTCTTAATATCACCCGCCGCTTCATCTGCAACAATAGAAGCAAACATTTATCAATACAATTTTTAACAAATTTATATATTACCTACGAGTATCATCATCTCTACATATAGAGGTAGTATGGAGTCCTACAAGAAATTTGAATGTCAAGACAATCCAATTTATTAAATGTAGGAATTGGTGAATCTGCTGAACTAAATTAATGTGGAAAGAAGTAAGTTGCCAGTCGTTTCCTTAAAAATCCTTCCAAATAAATTGATATTGGTAAAGTTACCCTACAGAGGAGAGACTATTTTATTACACGTTGTCAGAAAACTATTTTATGTAGAGTAATAAACATAAAAACATGACGTAATCTTCGTTGATTTATTCAAGATACTATTTATATTTTTTTCTAACACCTCTTTGATAGAAACTATCGCTCAGGCAGCTCAGGCACATAACGTAACATTAGATATAGACGCTTTTGTGATATCAGAATTTATAGGGGTGTTAGATATTGTCGTGAACAAGAACTAACAATACATCCATGATCCATCAGTATACGATACGATCAGTATACTAACCCAATCCTAAGTCTACGAAATAAAAAAGTAAATATACAATATCTCTACAATTTGTTTTGTAGAATCGTGATTTATTTAAATCAATTGGCTATAGTGTTTAAATCAAATCGTTCCTACAGGCCATCTCAATTGAATAAATTGCCTTATTATCGTGCAAAATGCTTGAACGTTAATAATAATTTTTCACTATAAACCTACTTTTCATCACATTTTCAAAATTCTAATCGATAATAATAGCACGCGTGCTATCCGCCGAATTTCATAAATCTTTACCGTGTCTACATAACAGTTATGTAATATTCTAATTAAAGAGAGCTAAAAAATATTTATGTGGCTCCAAAACACAAAAATAAGCTTAAGAAGTCAATGTCAAAGTCGAGATCAAAGCACATCATTATAATTTATCAGCGCAATTATGTCCATTCCAAACTCCACTGTGATCTTTATATAGGTATACTAGTCAAAACACATAATAATATCGTCTCACTCGATGTTTTGTGATTTCATTCTCATTGACGCAGTGAAATAACTTACGCTTAGTACCTAATAAAGTTGTTAGCTTGTATGTAAGTGATCGCCAGATTATTTAGAGGTAGAATTTAGTTATTTGAGCCGTTTGGGGTTGAGACACTGGGGTCATGGGGTTCGATTGCTCGCCGCCTTTATGGAGACATTGCTAAACGCTTAATCGATGCTTCTCAGGACCAGAAGGCTGGCTATTTTCTGGCCCAAAGAATAAGAATCGCCAACCAATCCTGCCATGTTTTCTTCTTTTCAAATATTACCAATTGGGCTTCTGCGCTCATTCTTTTAGGCTTGCGTCCTTTTGCTCACTCCACATACACAGCTGCTTCTACAAGTTCTTCTTTAAACGGCTTCCACACTCTTTAAATATCATTCATATCATCTGCATTAACAAACTTCTCTGTCAGCCTATTGACAAAATCCTCTCTCTTTCTCGTATCTTGTAAATTTTCTACTTTTATACGTTCAAGATCAGTCACGGGCTCTTGTACGCGATGCCGCCACCTATTGAAGAGACCTCTAAACCTGGTCATATTCAGGTATTGGTCTGTGTCAACACCTCATCCACGATACGCCCGGGTATCTAGCACTTTCACTGTCAGTCTTTCATCCACGATTACAAAATCTATCATACTTCTCCGACTTCCTTCTTGTCTCGTATACATATGGATATCCTTATGGTCAAACAAAGTGTTTGTTACCATAAGGTTTCTCTCCAAACATACTTCAAGTAAACTTTCCCCATTCTCATTGAAATGTACCTTGACATTTAATTTGTATATAAAAATATATAGGTATATATATATATATATATACTATATGTTGTTTTTATTTTATTATTCACTATTATGTTATACTTACTGAGTTTTATGAGAGAAATACGCAAAAAATGTAATCAATTGATTAATAAGTTATAAAAAGTGTTGGAAGGCTTAAATAAATAATTTAATAATAATTTGTGTACCAAACATCAAACTATAATCAAATATTTTAACGATAATTAATTAACACTATGACAAAATATGATTACATATTCCTTTGTGGTGTGAAGTTAATTTTACATTCTTCACTTTTGTGGCGGCACACAAACCAGATTCCACCCTAAGAACGATGAATTTCTGTACTTAAAGCAAATTGGTGCATGCTTGACAGCAATTTAGAGTAGTTATGACGTTCCGCTACTAGAATCAATCAAGTAGAATATTCCTTTGATCTTCCGAATTTATTTTGATTCACTCCATACTTATTGGTTCAAATTGAAAACTGTACATTAACAGTTCTTAAAGGTACAACCAACAAATAAAAGAACAAGGTTCAAATGTGTTTAGTACATATTATTATTTTCTTTACCCATGGTTACGTATGGCATTCGGAACGGGGTGCTTTGGCAATACCTAACATTAATTTATTATAATCGCAAAAACAATGAACTAAGGCAGGGATCAGATCCGCGTCTTTCCCCAAACACACGAAACGTCGTAACCGCAAGACTACCGAAATCCAAGCTAATTATCAATCTTTGCACTAAAGCAGATGGCCACAGACGCAATGGCAGACGCCAGCATGGCGCAAATCAGCTTCATCTGCTTTGAGTGACTAAATATGATACTTCAACTGAATATGATAACATTTTAACATCTTTTTTAGCAAAATGAATGTTACAAAACACAAGGTTGTGAGTTGGAGCTGTGACTCGTGGCAACGCATGTGACACTTGGACCTGACGACGACGTGTTACGAATAGCGACGACCACAAATTTAAAGCCATATAAATTCAAAACTACATGAATACAATTTAATACTAGGCGATGCCCGCAACTCCACCTACTTGAAGTTATATTTAATTCCAAATTCTTACGGTAATATGTTACTTTAATCAAGGATATAGCCTGTCTAAGTACCACTTTTGATCCTAATCTGTTGAATAGGTAAGTACCGGAGGTATTAACAAACTTAACTGATTTATATTTTAGAATAGTGGTGGACAAACTGCTCAAGTAGAATCGGATCAGAGGTACATACAACATAACGAAGTTCAAATGTCAATCTACCCCGATCCACTAGTTTGAGTAAGTCCTTTGTAAACAATCTCGTTGTAAGTTTCAAGATAAGAACAACTTTGGAAATCCCCTCATGTAAGTAATTAAGGGGTACTTAAATGTTCTTTGTGACTTTCAGATCTAGGTCCTTATCAGAATGTTTGTTTGATACTTTGTTCAAAGTCAAACGCTAAAACAATTATGACGGAGCCATAGAATGTAACTTGTATAATATTCCAACATTGCTTCCTCAGCAAATTATAATATTATTTCGGTACGTGCGTTAAAGTCAATAGACATAAGCACGTACCTAAAATGTTCACCCCACCTTGCTCATATACAATTTCCTTTGTTAATAATTAATATATAAGCCTAGATATAATACTAATATAAGTTCAGGCAATCAGACAAATATTATAGAGTCATTACCAAATAAAATCTTGTTTCATTGACTCACAATAACAATATTATCGCATCTCGATCTTGTTATTGACTTGTAATTTAAAAGAAATTACAAATCAACAACAAAACGAACATCATTTACGGGATGTAAATTATCTTCTGAAATAGTACCGCCTCTACCTTGAATACCGCCACATCATTATACGAGCGAATCCCACTTCGACATGTGTACAGCACTCAAGGTACTTTTATTTGCTATCTCTTGTGAGTCTATCGTCTAGCAAGGAAAATTATAGTATCAAAGTTCAAACATTCAAAATTTAACAAAAAATATTTTTTCATACTGCCTGTAGCATTTCGTATAGGTAGAATAGGTACCAATAAAAATACTACAGGTAGTATAGTATAATTAATAATTTTTGAGAATACCAGCTCGGTCGAAAATTGCTGCGGTTAAAGTTATTTATGATCCTTTTATGCAGCGCATGCAACGGAGGCTCTCAGACTTTATAAGTAAATTATTCTGGTTTTAACAATAGTTTCGTCCATATAGGCTTTCCGCGATAAATGGATTATCAACAATAACCCTTAGGTTTTTGTAATTTGAATGTAAAGTACAGCATGTACTACAAAACAAACCCTTCAAGTGCTTCTAACCTTAAAAGAAATTTGTATCAAGAAAGCTACTTTATTGTACTTATGTAATAAGGAGCAAAATATTATAGTAAAAGTCTTATCGAGAAACGAGCATCCGACAGTTAATGAGAGTATAATGTTGAAATTTTCGATTACGTCGTAAAATGGTAAAATTAATTGCAATGACATGTAATTCTATTAATGTGTAGACTGGAATATTAACTTATAAATAATGTGTCTTGTAATAAGACCTGTTAGTGGCAATACTTTGATTTTTCATTAAGAGACGTGTAAACTATTTTTAAACTTTCAAAATGTTTACTCATCAATACGATATTAAAACAGTAGATCTGTCTGTAGTTCTGTACATTTAATATTACATAATTCCGTGTTCAAGGGGAGTTAGTGCTATAGACTATAGTCATACTTACTCATTAGGATTTTTAATACTCATATTAGTGTTGTGATAAAATACCTGGCAAAATAGTAACTAACCTGTTTGCTTATGAGAACTTCGACCTTCACACGTAGATATATCAGTATTGTGTATCCTCACACACAGCCAGTAGGTACTTAGTATAATTTTCTATGAAAATATTCACATAACTATTGTAATTCAAATTACGTATGAGATAATATCAAAAGGGTTAAAACAGTAGGTACCTAAGTACTTATCTATTTTACCGCTGTGGCCTGTGAGTAAAATCACTTACCACCGCTTGCTTTCTAGATATATTTTTGTTGCTTTTTTATCAATATGAATAATTAGTAAAAATGTTAAAAAGTATCAAACTATAAAGTTATCAAAATTATTTAAAAATATATATGGCATCATGCTGCTATTTAATAATTGTTTTGTCAGTTTTATTGCGTGTTAATTAGACACCAAAGTCAGATGTGTACATTAATTATTAAGTAATAGCTATATTTGGATATTGTAGTTTGTCTATTCATTAGGAAGATTTCGTGAATCAAATAAAGTAGAAATTAACGTAAAAAGGAGACGGTACGTAATTCACTTTAAAAGGAATTGCTGAAATTACCATCTTGGCCGCACTTGAAGGATAATAGGCCTTACATGAATGGCGAATGAACATTCACTTTTGTTATGTGGACATCGCGTATTAATATAGCATTGGTATCCATCCAACTGTCATATTGTCCTTTCAGTACGTTTTGTCATAACGTAACAAAGAACTCATTAATCCAGTCCATTACTATGATATTATGTGTTAATATAATGCGATTATGTATTGTATTCATCGTTCACATTTCAATATAATAATATATGACAGACGTCATAATATTGGGTATGTTGGATTGCCTATCAATTGTTGTTCAGGTGAATACACGAATAATAGGAATATCCTGTATGTACCTTTTATAGCTTATGAGTACGTAGTCAGCAGTTCTCGATGGAACACATGATACAAGTTCCGAACTACACACAGCAAACAGCCATAGAGCAAACCAGCGCCTTAATACGCTTAAAGACGTAACTGTACCCGTGGGCTTAATACTGTACCATGGTACAGCCAGCATCATTACTTTATACTTAGGTCACACTCAAGCTATAAATATTCTTAGGCACGTACTACATTTCAATAATATCGTCGACGTACAGTTCGTTCCGTATTTGTGTTGTTGTGAAATATTTAAAGACATGGCCGCGATTTTCGCCGTGTCTTTTGATCAAGTAATTAGTTGCTGACTGTACCTTGTCGATTGTTCGTGAAAGTTGGTATTAAACAATCCACTAGGGGGGTTGAGACATTGTTTTAAATTGTAACGTGAACTCAGTCGGAACCACACCCTGAACTGTTATATTATCCTAAGTGTAGTATGTAGGGTTAATTGTTGGGTTGATTGTTGTATATTTATGTATAATACAGTACTTACTTGGATAATTGCTTTTAATAATATTATGCATCTTTAAACGACGCTTTCTTATTTTAGCTTTTGAACTCTAATAAACTATCAAAGTTCATTTCTTCATCTTTCTCAACAGAAAATAACAAAACCTTAGATAAATAACATTTTAATAAATAACAGATATTCTATAAACTGGACAACAGGAAAGTGGCACTGCCCTGTGGTTATGTCCTACTTTAACGAAACCCGAAAATTTTGCACGTGTTGCTTAGAATACAAAAACCACAGGGACCGCCATCCCGGCCTACAAGACCTCACAACCCTTTGAGGCAAAGGGTAAATGTAATACATAATTATTTTAAAATGGGTTTACCACTTCCGCTACAATAAATTCGTTTTAGACGGTGTACCGGGTCTAGTAGAATAATATAACGGTGGTCCAATTACATAAAAAATAGTATTCGCTACAATACTCGCACTAGTACCTACAAAATATAACATCAGAAGTTTGTATGGACAGATGTGTGGAGGAGAAGAGAACAGAGTATTTGTGTGATTATCAAAGAATCAATTTCATTTATTCAGTTTAGTCACATAAAGAGTACATATGAATGTCAAAATTTTACAATTTTGTCAAGTAATATTATAAAAATACTAAATTAAGTAAGTACATAAATAACCATTAGAAAATGATTCTTTCGCTGGTTCGGTAAGTTGGTTCTCCTGAGAAGAGACCAGCAAGAAACTGAGAGATACGTCTCTACCTACCCTACTACTAGCCCTGAGAGGGCTTTAGTTAAAATAGTTAGCCTAGAAGATATATCTCACAAAAGGCAAACGTGCGCAAACAAAACAAAATAAAAATGTGTATTAAAAAATCAATTACCATTCTGATTTAGGTTCAGATTAAACATAAATTTCAACAGCCAGGCTATACATAGGCACAATCTCTGCAGCTCATACAGCTAGTATGTATAAAATAATAGCACTAGCCGCAAATATTGGTAGATACCTACTTGGTACACTATTTTTGAATGTTCATTCAACTATTAATATACGAGTATTGACAAAGCCCCTGGATTCTAAATAACTCTTAGAAAGTCGTTCTACAACCCAGTCTAACGACGATCGGATGGACTCGGCATTAGGAGCTTATAAGTCCTCCGCCCTTGCTCCGTGAAGACTACGTAAAATAGGTCACATACCTAGTTTAAATCTTGTAATAATCAAGGGGCTCATGGTCTATTGGTTACCGACAATATTAATACATTACAAAGGTTAAGCAACATCTAGTCAGGCCGGTCTTAGGATGGGTGACCATTTCTTAAGACACTGAGACCCCTCCGTGCCTCGGAGAGCACGTTGATGACCAATACCGACAACTTCGAATTTTTGCTTCATATCATATTCATAATTTCTAGATCGCGCTATGGTTAGCGTTGGATCCACCTACCGGAGTTCTGCCGAACTAACGGTACCAGTGTATCATATACAACGATATTTAAACACTGAATTTTAGATGAATCCTTACCAAAATCCATATTAAAATATAAAGAATACAAATACGAAAGATCTAACGCAGCTCGTGGAACTTGCAGTAACACCACAGAATAGGGAATAAATAGTATGCAAGTACTGATAGTAACATATTATAATTACTTTTATGATACTGCACAAGGATCAAAGTAGTCGGGCGGGATAGGTCAATGAGGTATTGAAGCAAGTGATGATGAACCTATTCCCTATTCTGTGCTAATGTGTATTATAAATTGTACTTAATGTGTGTTGATAATATACCTAACTATTGTAATAGTATGCACTTCAATCATTGAGTGTTAGACTCACCGGATCCCGCAGACAAACTGAGCAAACAGTTTTGTAGGACAATAAACTAGATATAAGTAAAATTGTAAGAATAATAATAAAAAAGTGACTTTAGTTACCTTACCTATTCTGGTGAATACCAGAGACGCCTGGCAATGGACGTAAGAGATGCAGAGCATGCGCGGACTTAAAAAATCTTCAAAATGTACTGTTTTTTAAATGTTAGAAATCGCAAAACCTCTTGGCTCATTAATCTGAAACAATTACGTATGTCAATGTTTATTTATTTAATGAGCATACAAGACTTTTAGTTTTTATACCAGCATATCGACTCAAGTGTAGCTAATCAGACGATTTGTGAAGAACGTAGTCAGTCCCAATAACCATATCTATACTAATATTATAAAGCTGAAAAGGTAGTTTGTTTATTTGTTTGAACGCGCTAATTTCCGAAACTACTGGTTCTATATTAAAAAAAGTTTTTTTTTTTTTTGATAAATATTCATTTTAATGGTGAAGGTTATATCTACGAGTTTAACCTTCCCCATAGGGAATCGCGCTTTGACCAATAGTAAAACAGTTAAACCTATCCTGATGAAATTTGGTACGGAAATAGTTAGGTTTCCGTAGATTGAAGCAGGCGTTTGCGGGGCTGTGGCCCTTCAGCACGCAGATTCACTCACCGACGCGGGATAAAACCCGTCCCAACCCCAGACAGAGGCCACATAGGTAGACTCAATCCGCCGATCGCACTGGGAATACTTTCGACTTTTACCAGTAATGGCTTGGGTTGAGGACTTAAAAAAGGTAATAAATTTGACCATCGACTATTAGCGGTTAAAACCATTCACTAATATTTCATTTACGTGGTGTTTTAGGCTCTTTCAGTGTTTAATGGTAGACCGGTAATGACTTTGGGGAGCTTATTGCTCACGAAAGTAATGTTCGCACTTGCTAGGTTAACCAATTAACATCTTTACCTTCGAATAGTTACCAACCAATAGTCTAAACATCCTTTGTAAGTGTATAATTAGCTAAGTGACATACATTTAGAGTTCGATGTAGTTTTGTAAGCGTACTTAACTAGTAGTTCTGCGAACAGTAGACCTCGCGTTATTTTCGGGTCCCTAACATCCTTTTGGGACATTTATCCCCCATTTTTCCCCCCAATCGAAAAATCTCTTCGACAAAAGTTGCACCTTGCCACAAAGAACGCTTGTGCCAAATTTCATGAAAATCGGCTGAAAAATGCGGCCTGTAGACCTTCCGGTCTGACACACATACATACATACAGACAAACAACGCCAAATCGGCCAGTCCTCGAGTTGCAACTGAGACGCTTCGCTCGCTCGGTCAGTTAACATGATGACTACCCCAATCGGAAAGAGGCATTCCTTGATTACTAGTAATGGCATAAACGCGTTACTTTCCCATTACCATCAGTAACCTTCCAGTGGGAAGTCAGTAGTCTGGTGATTGGGTTCGAAAACGTCGTCGAAACTAGAAACTAACGCCATAAGCACTGTTGACATTCATAGACCTTATCGGACGGAACTCTCATTGGCCAGAATCTACCAATGAGATTTTTGCGACTGAACGGACTTCCATTGGCTGATTTGAGAATCCCCCAATGAGAGTTTTGTCCGATGAATGTGAACAGTGCTTTAGTCGCCTACTTGTGAATGTATATAAAATTATATAGTAACTGTATATTATTATTTTTTAATGAATTAACACTGAATACCTCACGAATGTCACCTTGTCAACCAGTAAGGTATTAAAAGAGTTGTTAAAATGCAGTTTATGCAATACTTTGACCATATAAGATTATAAAAACCTAAAAAGTTAATTAAATAATTTATAGCAATGTAATTCTAGGTAAACTCAATGTAAAATATGTGCAATATAAAGTGGACACGCTCACAAGCTGGTATGAGTCAACGAAAAGCAATTTTAACTCACATTCGTGCACATAGGATCCCTGAAACGTAATATGGGTATGTTTGTCCGGAACAGGAGCTTTCATTGACTGAATTTCATGAGTGTGGCGTGTAGAGGGCGCGTGAGTTGGCAGGCCGCTTGCCGCGTTTTATCCGCCTTCGTTGTGCTTGGGGTTATTGACCCGAGGACGTGACGCCCTCCCTCTTCTCTTCAGAGCATCTGTATGTTTGCAACTATTTTGTAATTTATCTTCAGTCATATGGGCAGGTGCAGTTACAATATTGATTGGAATGCACACAAAAAACCAATTCAGAAATTTTAAAGGCGTTTTTTACGCCTACGTTTTTGCCTGTCAGTATAATTTTGATTAATTACAGGGATTCTAGTAAAACTTCCGACTTGTCATTCCAGAGGTTACATTAAACTGGAGAGTACCTACCTACTTATGAGTTTCGGAACAAAGATTAAAATTAGAAGTTATAATACTGTAGAAACACTTCACGACAGTGTATTTATTTTAATAAAGATAAAAGAATAACTTCCATAATGGACGTCTGCGCCTCGTATTATCTCTAATTGAGCAGGTGTCAACCGACGAACTGGACGGTAATTGTGTTAGCTTCAAATATGGTGAAGGAAATTTGTACGCTAAGATTTAGGTCGGCAAATCTAATTAACCCACCCGCTTTCTAAATTCGCATACAATACACCCCAAGCCATGTGAGAGGAGGAAATAACAGCATGCTGTGTTGCTAGACGTAATTGAGTTATTTATTTAGAAGAAGTAATTACATCACAAGATATGATATTTAAGTGCAGTTTACTAAGCTAATTATTTGCGTTATGCCCGCCTATGCACACCGCATAGGCAGACTTAATGCCATAGACATTCTTCCTAGTCAACCAAACACAATTTCATGTGATGATGTAAAAGATGCACTGGGAACATAAATTACGCAACTGAGTGCCAACATCATAGAATAACAAGGTAATACATATTTATCTCCACTTTGTTCAATAAAAATAACTCGCTGAGTATTTTTATAATATATTCTTCATAATGTATTAAGAACGCTACACATTATTTTTAGAAAACGTGCGCTATTATATCCCAACCTTTCTTGATTAAGATCTTAGGTACTCCCTATCGGGATTGGGACAGAAGACTTTTGTGTAACATAATTAAAATGCTCAGATGAACCTAAAATAGTAACAATGTCGAAGTCCGAAGTCTAAACTGCCAAAGATACAAATACATCAATTAGAAAGTTTCCAATATAACTTTAAGTCTCACCAGATTTTCTTCAAGACCACCCAAAAACATAAAATCAGTGATAACCCGCCTTTAAAAGTATATTCATCGACCTTGAGCTTGATCCGGAATACCAAAAGACATATAAATGAGATACTTCTCAAAACGTTTAGATACTTTAACACTTCAAACGATAAGGAAACGATCAAGAGGGTTTTGCCTAAAAGAGTATATTTATGATGATACATTATCCTTTGTTATAAAATATTCAATGTTGAACAAGATATTGGCGACCTCGGGTCTGAAAAAATATGTGAAAAATAATTCTATCGTCGTTAGAAACATCACATGTCGGTTATTTATGTCTGATATATTTTGTCAGTTTTCTCAGGTTCATAATTCGTCTATTTGAAAATTCTATTACGATCTATTCAGTTTTCATTATGTATAAACATTTATAATATTTATGACTATGGTTAGGTAAATACCAGCCAGATGCCGTCAATTAAGGAATCAAGGAATAATTCAGTTCCTGCGCTGAATTGGATTGAGACTAGAGGTTTTTTTTTTGAGGGAGGTTATACTTATTATGAAATAGATCAGCAATTTTTATAAGTACAAAGTAAAATGGACCAAATTACTAAAGGCAAAATTGAAATGCGCAGCAAAAAACTTATCGCCCCTCATTTATAAGTACCAGATAAAATTTATTACAGCAAATATTTTGTTCCCTGCAAATAAACCAATTGTTTAACAAAACTAGTACTAGAAATAATGGAAAAATATACATTAATAGTGTACTGTATTTTCTCTTCAAAAGTGTCAAAAAAAAGTACAAAAAATTTTATTTGCATATCTAAATATACTGATTGTACAGCAGAACCTACTAAAGTCTTAAGGCAATCCGACTTGAATAGATTAAGTTAGCATAGTCATCATCATTCACCGAGCCTTTTCCCAACTCAGTTGGGGTCGGCTTTCCAGTCTAACTGCGATTCGGCTGAACTTCGATATTTTCCGTGAAGCGACTGCCATCTGACCTCCACAACCCATGGGCGATATCGAATTTCTGTAGTTAGACCGGTCGGATTTTTGATTTAGGGCTCCAACCACCCCTAACGACTGCCATAGATGTTAGTATGACAACCGGGACCGCTTAACGTGCTCTCCGAGGCACGGAGGGGTCTCAGTGTCTTAAGAAATGATCACCCATCCTAAGACCGGCCTGAGTCGATTTGCTTACCCTTTGCAATGTGTTAACATTATCGGTTACCACTAGACCACTAGCCCCTTAAGTTAGCATAGTATTTTTAAATAAATAAATATATATTTATAAATTGCTGCTAATATTAATAAATTTTAATGTAATTATTTGCTGCTCAATCAGTATTTTTGCTTAGCAGTTAAATACTACCCATTACTAAACACCCGTGAATCCGCCAGTTCATCTTCCCACGGAACTACATTCCCGGTGTAGAAAGTATAATATTGTGTGTCCTTCCAGATTATTAGCTCTACCTGTATGATAAATTCCAACAAATCCATTCGGTGGTTGTGATAAGAGCAACATACATACAAACGTCTAAATCTTCAAATTTATTAAATGTTCTTCACCATCCAGTTTCATATTTCAATGTAAAAAACATTGAACATGTAGACGAGGATCTGTCATCATCAGCTGGCGTGGTGTTGCTGAATGTCGTCTCGAAATAGACTAGTCACCTCGAAATATGAATAAATACAGAGGGCTATCCACAACTACGGGGCAATAACATGGCTTCCGTCAACAAAAATAAATTTATCTCGCGAATATATACGCCCACATTGTAGCTCCAGATTAGCTATTAGATATTATAATACAGACATTAAAGTATGGCTAAATAAAACATTCACGAATAATCTGATTTATTGCTGTTTTAATTGCTGTTGCGGTTTGATAGTTATCTAGGAACGTAAATGTTGAACACCTCTATTAATACGGCTTTGATGGTTACTATAACAGGATATTTGTATAAATTTAAAACTAACTGATGTTCGCGGCTATGCCCGGGTGCATAGTCTTAACAATCTCACTTCCCATGAGGACATCGAGATAAAACTATTCTAATAAATCTGTTCAGTGTCTCGATACCACATCACATAAACAAACAAACGGACATGAAGAAAACCTGGTTTCGGAATCACTGATTTAAGCCGCCAGTTTTTTTAGTTATTTTTAAGGTCATTTTCTTTTTACGATGTAACTACTCGTATAATAATAAATATAGAAATTTTTGAATATAACTAAAAATTGTCTCGACCTGACTAAATGGCCCTGTCGTTCCATTACTTTTGGCTGCACTTCAAAATATTACTGACTACGTGAAACAAAAATGTAGGTACATTTCTGTAGGTGTCCTACCATTGAACCCATAACGAAGTTGCCAATGACATCATAGCATTTACTTCTTTGTAATATTCTTTTCTAACGACCTCAAAAGTTATTTCTGATTCAATAACAAAAAACTATAGCAAAGTTCGTTGATCTTCTTATCTTACAATTGTAGACTCGACGACGGAACTCCGATGTTTTTAAGTTACTACGTATTATTATTATAATAGTTTTTCATACAGAAACCGTCTGCCAATACTCTTGATAACTTAGCTAGTATATTATGTATCATGTTTACTGACACAAACATATACAATGATTCATTGTACACTTTGATTTTTATAGTTATTTTAAATGTCTTGCATTTCAAGGAAGTATTTCAACCCGTATTAGGAGGACTAGCTCAAAAAAAAGTCAAGCCAAATCAGCTAAATGATTTAGGAAAAGTCTTTGCACATCATCAATGGAACAGGCCCATAAAAAAAAACAATTATTTTTTTAGTTTGCTATTAGTTCTTTGTAATTTTTTTTAAATCCTTATGAAATTTTTATTTTAGAGCCAGTGAGGAGATTAGTGATATTATAAACTCGCCTTAATATCTTCATTGTTGTTTAAATTATTCTATTAAAAGGTAATGGCGCCCATTTGCGTCGTCGCTGTTCTTTTCGCTCGTTTTTATATTCTGTGTGAAATCTTTATAATTCTAATTAATTCGGTTAAAAAAAAATACATTTTAAATTAAAAATTAAAGAAAAAAAACTGTGAGGTTACGGAGGAACGGAGTTCTTTACGCAACTGCAACGCAACCCAACCTGGTTTTGGGTTACTTTTTGTTTTACTAACGACGCGGCCGCTAAATTTAAAAAAAGCGAACGATATTTTGACTTCCGCGTTCGTCTGGTTGTGAACCACTGAAAAGCGTAACGTGACGATTTCTACTAAATCGCACTACCCGTAAACCGCGTTAGAGAACTTCGTTCCAAAAACTATATACTTACCGTGATTATGGTAGAAAGAAAAGAGTAGGTTACCAACGTTTCCTGCCTACCGTAGAGAAGTGCAATCAGGAAGTGGTCAGAAAGCAATGAAATCACGAAAAATAAAAATGGACAATGTAGTTACCATATCAAAGGAGACTTGACAAAACGCCCTTATGACATAGCGTATCACAATTGAGCTTGATTACCCGTATATTTTTAATGAAAAAGCATACTAATTGATGTGGTATTTGCAGCTAAAAGAAGCTGGAATCTAAAATTCCAGCTTCTTTTAGCTGCATACTTCTAGAAGTATTATGTACCTCAGAATCAATAGGAACGGTCAACCATGAAAACCACTTTCAAAAGAATATCCATGACGTAGGTATTTGCATTCAAGATAATATAAAACTAGATACATATTTAGAGAAGTCGCGATTATGGAAGTCCACAAACATCGGCAGACAAATTCACACGGTGAAATTAAATTGTTTAATTTATCTTCCAGACGCTAAATTAGTTTTGGGGTCAATTGTATTGCATTCCAGGGTATCAAAGAAACGGAACGAAACATATTTTGCTACAAACACGCACACGACAGCAGGTCTGGTCAAAAATTCGAACACGGATTTCGGGATATCACCACACGGACAAGTTTTTTTTAACCTCTTATATGAAAGTAAAGTTTTACATAAAGTGACCTATTTTGGTCAACTTCTGGTCTACTACAAACGAAAATATGTCCACTACAAACCTCTAGGGGTCCTTCTTGGTCATTTTCAGCGTTTGTAGTAATCGTACAACCCATAAATATCATGTTTTTTTAACCTTTCATATTAAACTAAAGTTTTACGTAAAGTGACCAATTTTCGTCAACTTCTGGTCTACTACAAACAAAAATATGTCCACTACAAACCTCTAGGGGTCCTTCTAGGTCGTTTTAAGCGTTTGTAGTAACCAGACAAGCCATAAATGTCATGTTTTTTAACCCTTTATCCGAAATTTAGGTTTTATTTAAAGTGACCTATTTTCGTCAACTTCTGGTCTACTACAAACGAAAATATGTCCACTACAAACCTCTAGGGGTCCTTCTAGGCCGTTTTAAGCGTTTGTAGTAATCGTACAAGTCCTAAATATCATGTTTTTTTAACCCTTTATCCGAAATTTAGGTTTTATATAAAGTGACCTATTTTCGTCAGTTTCTGGTCTACTACAAACGAAAATATGTCCACTACAAACCTCTAGGGGTCTTTCTAGGTCGTTTTATGCGTTTGTAGTAGTACCGTACAAGCTCTAAATATCAAGTTTTTTGCACTTTGGTAAGTATGCAATATTTCAAACACAATTTTTTTTTTTTTAGTACTATAATCGAAAAAAGTTTACTACATTCATCTACTATCCTTTTACTATAGATATGTATAGTCAAAAGTTTTTATTTGCATTTCGGGGGGATGACATTTTTTCGACCGGTAATTTTTTATTTTTTGGCACAACTACAAACGAAATCGATTTTACTACTATCTACTACTTACGATAAGCTATCGAATAAGTTCACATAGCCACGGACATCGCGTAAAAACGGCTGGACAGACTTTGATGACGAGATAGTTTGTTGAGACACAGAGCATAATATGAATTAGGGTATAAGCTAGGATTTTTATAGTATAGTTATATAGTTCATATTATATAAGCACGCAAGCGAAGGTACAATAAATAGGTATATATTTTAAGTACTTTTTTTTTTAATTTGTAATGTTCCGCGCACATAGTTATTGTGGTTATTTAATTACGAACGTGATAAATCATTCCACATTCAACAAAAAGGCTGTATTTCATGTAAAAACAAATGCCTGCATAATTAAAGCGATCTTATACTCATTTAAAATGCCAAAACAGTCAGATACTAATTGGTTATTAACATTAAACATTGGCTGAATCATGATTAGTATGTAATGATAATGGCACAAATTTTCTTGCAAGGTATCACTGATGAATTATCAAAATAAATAGGCACTCAAGGACGATTTATAATGTTACGGATGCCTACTGCTTAAAACCTTCCTCGAGAACTACTCTTTCCATTAGTGAAAGCAGTATAAAAATCGGTGCAGTAGTTTTTAAGTTCGTCGCGAACAGACTGACGCTGCGGAGGACTTTGTTTTAGAATATGTAGTGATGATTGACAGCTTTGGTTAGTGCATACGTTGGCCGGGCGCCACTGGAAATACGTTCTGCTTGTAACCAGAGACGCCCAGCTACGGACGTTAGAGCGGCCGCTGCCTTGGGGAACGGAATTAAAAAAAAATAGTGCATACGTTGGTTAGACTATAATTAATTATAGTTTCGATCTAGAAGGCAGTACCAAAATTTGTATTTTGGAGTTTGGAGTGTTTGTAATATAATTTGCATGAAGTACCGTAGTATAGTATAGGTAAGTTATTGTATCAGTTATGCAGTTAGCACTCGCTTTACTTAGTATAAAACTGAATGGTGTTGTTTATAAACGTCCTAATACATTTAAACTAGGAACAGCCTGGTTAAGGGCGTTTAACAATTTCTAAGAAAGCTTCTAGGTAAGTAGGTAAGTACGTAATCCTATAAGACTACTATAAGTTATCTAGCTCTCTTAACACACGCTCTCCTTAGTTGGGAGACTAAATGGTGTTGTTGGTAAACATTCCAATATATTATACCTAGAGACAGCCTGACTTAGAACATTGCACAATTTCTAAGAAAGTATCTTATAGTTATGAATCATTAAAAGGCATTGGATCTTGCCTTTCGATGATGTAAGTTCGATAAATGTACTCCTGATTTGAACCCAATCTTAAAACAAGAAAGTTTACGCTATTATATGTTTATTACTATTTATATTATTATATTATCAGTCACTAGTGTTCTGTAAAATAAACATGTAAAGTATAATGTTATCAATGTATATTAAGGTATCTTTGTCACAATTCAAGTTACATCAGACTATGTATTAAGTTTCATATTCTTATCTAGTCTTGATCTACGGCGGAATGTGTTTTTCCTAACGAGTATGTTTGTCACTTTTCGAGTTTACCTGTATTAGTCACTAACACATTAATGCTGTATCGCTATACTATACAGGTTATAAAATGCATTATGATATCACATCTAAAATAAGATGGAAATAACGTTAGTAAATATTTGTTCAGAACTAATCTTTTCTTTTAAAACAATTTCTAAAAAAGAACTAGGAACAGAATAAAAATGAAGTAACCTTCGTACTCCAATAGATATCACAGCTTGACTAGTTCCTCTGTTAATTAATAAAATATGATTTATTTATGTAAATAGCCGGCATCAGCTCAACTTGTAAAACATAGCTTGAACAAGTTTTACTTTTTTTACATAACTTTTGACATATCAACAAAAAATAAGTCAAGGACACAAGAAATACTTTATAGGTTATGGCATACTAAACCAGCTCCCAAAACGTCTTATTTTAGCGAAATGAGACACGTCGGTACACACGAGGATGCGTACGCAGTTTTTATGGCAGAAGTACGTGTAAATATATGTATTGAACGTATCCATTATGTCCCCTTACTTTGTTGTATTAAGGATTTATTTGAACGAAATTAATTTAAATAAATGATGAACAAAATTTAGGTCCAAGGTATCCACCAAATGTGATTTGCGCGAAACAGGTTATTAGTTATTCAACGAACGTTCCTTTTGGAAAGGGAACAGTCGCTGGTCCCAGCTGGAACTGCCTGAAGCCGGAGCTACTGACGTGTAGATAATAAATATAAATAATGTTGGACATTCTCACACAATGTCATCTAGCCCAAACTAAGCTATAAGTTTGTGCTATAGGATCTAGACAACTGATAAACATACTTATATATTTCTAAATACATAGATAATATACATAGAAAACACCCAAACTCCGAAACAAACATTTGTGGATCACATAAATATTAGATTCGACCGGGGAATCGAACCCGAGACTCCGGAGCACTACCGACCACGCCACCGAAGCAGTATTCTACAGTGTAAGTACCTCCAAACCCAAGCTTATCAGTTTAGTTGGAGAGGTTAATGGCAATTCTCGTACCAGAGTGTGCCTTTGTGTGTGGTAAAGGAAAATTTCAACGTTTTTGTGTTAAAATAATTCAAAACAACCTCTACAAAAGCTTTTGTTAAGGCCATTTGCCGATACTTGGTGTATACTTATCGTAATTTGGTAAATTAAATTTAAACACGTCCTTAGGGGTATACGCTTTTAAAGCATAAATATCGTCACAAGAAATGAATTATAAACTGTGTTATGTATAAAAAATAATTTATATCTACCTGGTTGTATTATATTTTGCTTCAGTTAACGTTGACGTAATGAAGTGAATAGTAAAAACCTTTCTAGAATAAAACTACAAAGAGGTTTATTACTTTATTGTTATATTGTAGTTTTAATTCATTTAGGGCAATGATATTCTATACTTAAATATCATTGCCCTAAACGAATTAAAACTTATAAAAAGTCATAGGTTTAGGGCGATTTCGTCCATTTGTTCTGTCACACCAGATATTTAGTCTCACGTAATATATTATTAGGTCTTTATGTATTTACGCCAGAGCTTTGTGAGCGTACAGGTGACAACGACTTCGGCCCTGGAGATGTTGATAGGGTACGTTAGTAGGTAAGTTCTAAGAGTTCATTCCTTTGCCTAACGATAGTGGCCTGTAAGCTACCTACCTGTTACGTGCGATACGTGAAGGTACATCACTGGGCCATCAACTTGAGGCCCACTTTCGATAGCACTGTGTGCTGTGACAGTGGCTCTCAATCGCTAGACGTCGTCTTGGCTTACCATCAGGCAGGCGGCGTCAATTTGGCGACACCGAGAAAATAAGATTATAAAATAATTGGTTATCCAACGTACACTAAACTGGATTTAAGACATTTGCCTAAAATACTTTACATTAATTTTTAATTTATTTAATAATTACTTACATATTAGTGCTTATAATTTAATACTATGTCCCACAAAACTGTTTTCACAGTTTGTCTGTGGGAACGTGTTGTTACAAAAAATTAATACAATTTTACATATTAACAAGTAATTACTAAAATTCAATTAACATTAAATACAATATTATACTACATTAGCTAAATTGTCTCTGTCCGTCTGTCTGTTCGCCTGTACTCTTAAACCAACCCCAGCAGCACTTAAGCTGGCAGATGCATTATCGACACGTCTTTATTATTTACACATTATTATGTAGGTACATGCTAAGTAAACAAATATACACACACTATAGTGTCAGGCATCCGCCACTCAAGTATCCCTTAAAGACCCCATATACGGTACGATTCATAGTTACGATCCGTCGCTTCAGACCGATCGAAACGACCGATCTGTAATGTATGTTACGATCGTTAACGATTTACTTATTTGAGCATGTCTTTATCGTTCCATTTAAAATGAATAAATGATCGATCGTAACGACCAATCGTTTCGTGTATGAGCGGCAACACTACAGATCAGTCGTTTCGATCGGTCTGAAGCGACGGATTGTAACGATGAATCGTACCGTATATGGGGCCTTTTACGAGTAGGTAGGTATCCATAGCTGTACACACGGCCACGCCAGCCGAACGCACTCAAAGTAAATTAACCTACACCTATCTTGTGTTATATTATGTTGTAAATACCTACTATTTACAACATAATATAACACACGATAATAATAAATAATAATAATAAATATGGTAAGTAAAATATAAAAATTTTTTTTTTTTTTGTTTTTCAAAACTCTTTAAACTTGTAATAGCACTGTTTTCCGCAGAATTAAAAAAGACAACAAAACGTCGACAATTGTTTCGCCTCTAAACGAGGCATTATCAAGACTGTCTCAGAGAGAACAGCATTTAGAGGCGAAACAATTGTCGACGTTTTGTTGTCTTTTTTAATTCTGCGGAAAACAGTGCTATTACAAGTTTAAAGAGTTTTGAAAAAACAATTTTTTTTTTAAAACATTTTACTTACCATTGCTTTGTCATGGATTTTCGCCAAGTAACGCCTGATTCTATCCAATATTTAATAATAAATATGTTAGGACAATTCACGCAACGCCATCTAGTCTCAAACTAAGCAGAGCTTGTGATATGAGTACTAGATAAACTGATATAAATATATACATTTTAGGCGACATATAGATAGGCGTAGGTTAATTTCCATACTATTATGATGTTGCTGACAAGGATTCCAAGAGATGAGTTTTTAATTTAGTCCTAAATTTACCCACATTTGGTTCGGTTCTGATGTCTACAGGTAAACTATTCAGTATGTACGGGTGCGTTTTTTTAACGTTCTATCCCCATAGACGTTAGTAACTTTAGGGACCACGAATTTGCCCGAGGTCATTGCCCTCGTGCCGTATTTGTTTTTTACTTCAGTTATATTTTTAGTAACTAGTAGAAGTACTTTCCTAATTTATTTTTCTTTACCAAGTTAAACTTATAGGGGTCTTTGTGAAAAAAGTGTTTTTTTGAATTACGCCAGAGAGTGATAATTTATAAGATTTACTCCACGACGAAAGATACTTATGGCCAAAGTAATTTTGTGTCTTAAAAGTTTATTTTTCTTATTTAAACTTATATATTGTAAAGTTGGTTCACGCAATAACTCACTGTTAAGCCGAGAAGTTTGCTGTAACATAAAACCCGCGAGCTTATAAATTATAACTTTTTAAGTTAATTTAGAAGAAATTAAGCTGCTTCAACAAAAATATTTAAATTAATTTACTTTTAAATAATACTAGTTATCCCAGCGAACTTTGTATCGCCTAAAATATAAAAAAAAATCTATGTAAATTGAAAAACGCGACGGACGGACAGACGGACAGACAAATTGTCGATGTGATATCTTTTTAAAACGTTTAAAGAGGAACAATTCTTGAGTACATGATTTTAACATAACATTAACCGTTTGGCCAGTGCACGCAACGGAAGTTCTTAAAATAAATACTGTTTTCCCGTTTTTGAAACATTTCACACTGCTACTCCGCTCCTATTGATCTTAGCGTGATATAGCCTTCCTCGATAAATACACTTTACAACAAAAAACAATTCGAACCAGTACTTCTTGAGAGTAGTGCGTTCAAGCAAACAAACAAACAAACTCTTCTGCTTTATTATATTAGTATAGATTGGTGGTATGTAATATGTGTCCTGCTGATTGGAATTTTGGCTAGAGTTATAGGGTGGTTATGGTTTTATCTTATCCTTTCGAATGGCTTTCTGTCGGTCTAAAACAGCTAGCGTAGACATAGCGTAGATTATAATTGAAATTAGTCATTTATAAGTACCCAAATGCATTAATGATGCTTATTTTATAAACAAATATTTACTTTTCCAAGGCGAGACTCTGGTAGAGGTCATCTCATTATGACTTTACAAACAAACTTAATGACGCTTTTATTTTCTTTGAGATTTACGTTCTGGTTTTATTTTTAAACCTTCCATATTAAATGGTATCAGATGAGACATATATGGTGTGTTTTTTCAATTTACTTGTATTTGCAAGGGCAAAAATACTTGTCAATCAACAATTATTGACAATGAATGACACTTTCTGTGTTATAAATGAGGGTACATAATTGACCTCTCTTGTTTTGTTCTTTTGAGTGTTTAAACCACAGATTTTTAAAGCTTCCAATTCATAAAATGGTCCACTAGTTCTGCAAGTTTGCGTTTAAGCCCTCATTTCAAAAACACCCCAATATTATATCTACAGCAGTTATGTGAGTACGAAGGTTGTACTGTAGGTACAGTACAACATCGTACTCACATATAGGTATAGCTATGTACAGTGTCCATTAGATATCTCTTTAGAAGCCCAGTGTCTGTTTTCTGCGTGCACCAATAGTACACTTCATGAAATCGACCAAACCGCCAAGTCCAAAACGTTCACTCATCAGGAACTACTCGGTCCGGCACTGTATTCAATGCGGAGAGAGGGAGATTACATTCCCTACTGCAATGCCATTCTGTGCAATCAAATAGTTCTTTGTTGAGCGTAGTTTGTTGGTAAAATTTCACCAGTTAAGTAAATTACTTCGCCGTGAATTAAAATTGAACGGGCGTCCGACCAGATACTTCACCTTATATTGGTGGAACCAACCGCCATCGAACGTAACCATAGAAATCGAATATCTATGGATGTAACAATGCTTCAAAACTTGTCACATTTTAATAATAAATATGAGAACCTGTTATCTGCTACTAATGGTAGTCACAAAATATGCTTACGTCATGCGCGCGCCTTGCGCTGGTGTCGATGACTTCATAATACGTGTTTTATTGTTTCCATTCAAGTAAGACTCCGCTAGACTTCTACAATAGGTTTATACGTGTGTTAAATAATTATACTCGTAGGTCATCTCTTAAAAACTGTTGTTATAGTGCTATTTTCTGTTTTATTTTTCGCTTTGATTCACAACTATGTCAGGAAATCCTTGATATCTTCAGGGAGGCTAGTTGTAAAATTTGTTCATGACTACAGTCGGCAGCAGTTACGCAGACTGAAAAGATCACCAAAATAAAATAAATAAAATAAAATAAAATAACGTTTATTATCTTTGAAATTTTCAGAAAATTATTTAGATTCGTCAGAAGTTGGTGTGACTCTACCGAGGGTTCCAAAATGCAACGAGACTGAGAAGAGCCCTCAAGAAACTCAGCTCGGCTTTTTTCAAAATGAAAAAAGCATGAATCCATCTTCATCGTTCATGAATTCACCGAACAATTGCAAACCTAATCACTAATTCCAGAAAAAAGTATACCTACTACAGATCAAGACTATCTATGAGCACAATGCACATGAACAAATAACTTCCGTTTATTTAATCATGTGTTAGGAGAAGTCTGCTCTGGACTTAGTATAGTATTATTGCTGTGTGCAATCGACGCCGTAGACCAGCAGCCTTACTCTTGATATAAATTCCTATCTAATACGATTCCAATACAGTTCCAATTCCAATCTCGATCCTGGTAAAGTTGGTACTCTGGAACGAAAACTGGATTGGAATCGAAATCGAGTGCACGATCGACTAATCTGAGTGACGTATGATTGCCATATAAAATAAAACTTTAACTACCAAAAATAAAACTAATAAAATCTAACAAAATCTTCACTTATTTACACTTTTTCAAAACTTTTGATGTACATAATCATCAACAGTCTTCTTTCCATTTGTGTAACATGGTCATAAACATACTTTTGTGAGAGCAATGAAATAATGATCGCTGATTAAATTTGGCGTAGGCCACACTTTGACACTTTCCCGTCCCGCCATTGAAAGCGCGCGAATTACCTGTCACTTTTAAAGTACGTAAACAAATAAATTTGTCTAAGTTATGTTAGAGATAAACCTCCACTTAACGGAGTGGTATTTCAAGTGTTCGGTTTAAAGTTTTTGCTGATATGGCATTGTATTTTTAACTTCGTATTGGGAATGGAAGTTATTCGATCGCCGAAGCTATTCATTTACGGCAATATTTACGGACTCCTTGTATTATTTTGAAGACAAAGTAAGTCAACATTTATTAATTACTCTTTTCTCAACTGTAATCGATTTTCTTTACACTTTATAACACCAAATAATATAATTTCAGCAAAATGAGCAGACCATCATACCAACAGCAGGAGGCTCTTGCAGATTTTTTGATGGAGAACCCAGGAGTTGCAAGGGGCCTCTTGCGCACAGCACATGCGAAGCAAGAGACTAGAAGAAAATGGGACTGTATAGCTACATCTTTGAATGCTCTAGGAGGTGCACAAAAGGATGGAAAAGGCTGGGCAAAGGTACCTAATTTTTTTCAGAATTTACCGTTTGATTTTAAAATAAAATTATTGTTTGCAAATAAGTTACACTAATTCAATTTCTCTTCTAGTATTGGGCAGACAAAAAGTGTGCATTAAAAAAACTTTGTGCGGTGCAAGCACAGTCTCTGAGACGAACAGGGGGTGGGACTGGTGATAATATATCTGACCTAAGCCCACTCGATCAGAGATTTGTAGCTGTAATGGGAGGTCCACAATTCGTCATAGGGGATAGGCACCTTGCTGTCAATCCATTTCCATCCACAGTAAGTACAAGAAGTATTTAATAGGTACAATCCCTACCCCTCACGAGGTCTAAGATACATTTTAATTAATTATTTGCAGAGCCAAAGCGTCCCAGATATGCCTGTAATAGGAGGTTCCCAATTGCATCATACTGTCAATACACTTCCATCCACAGTAAGTACTAGAAGTAATGGGAAGTAATGGTATACCCCTCATAAGATCTAATATATATTATTAAATATTCGCAGAGCCAAAGCGTCCCAGATATGCCAATGCATGACATCAACATAAACACGTCTGAGGTAGTTGAGCCCACACTTGAGTTGCACTCTTCTGCAAGAAATGTGGTGACTGTGAGAGGTTAGTATTCCTATATTGATAACAATACCCAGTTTTCACGATTGGTATTATATTATGTATGAAACTGATTAATTCTTAACTTTACAGATACCGCACCTAATACCTCTACATCACAACCACAACCCAGTCAAAGGCGGCCCCAAGCAAGTCGGTCAAGGCGTAGTGTCTTAGAAAGACAACAGCAAGCATTTGAAGATATTGAGCGGCACAGGGTTGAGGCAGAAGCGACTACAGCTGCATCTTCCTCCAGCCTCGTAGAACAGCTATCATCCTTCCAAAGGTCTTTAGATAATATGGCTGCAGCTACGAGAGAGAGTGGTCTAAACATCGAAAGTGGCCTTAATAATGTCGCAAGTGCTCTTAATAGCATTGCAAATGCTTTGCAACATAGACCTAATAATTAGATAAAATATGGTAATAGGTATAAGTTGTATTATTATTGTATTAATTATAGGTATTTAAAAGAATGATTTACTAAAAACTGTGATACGTGATTTATTTAATTTTAGAACCTTACTATTACATAAAGTGTATTTATATCATATTGATTTTTTTATTAAAATACCAAAGTAGAGTTCACCAAGTCCTAAATACAATTCAAAAATCCTATTTTTAACATTTGCAATATTTGTGTGAGTAATTGTGTCCAATAAAACATATTGAACTTGAATTATTAAAGCATACTTGATACCTACCTATATCATCTAATCCAATAGATCAATTTAATTACTAAACCACAGTCCTCATAAAAGGTAACTAAAACAGGAATTTATAATGGTTTATAACACTATCAAAGTCAGTCTAAGTAAAAAATCATTTATTCTGTATAGACCATTAAAACGGGATAAGAATCAAAACTAAGAATCAAATATCAAAACTAAGAAAGTGTACTTGTATAGTTTGATTATAATAGCAGACATTCTAAGGCTACAAACATGACTAACTTATAACTTCACTTCTAAATAACACAATGAAAGATAAACGATAATAATAACTATCAGTAAAATCAATATGAACTAAATAACAATCTGTGCTAATTGCTCCTTGTTGCCCACAATTCTTGAACAAGCTGTGCACGAGCCTGGACACCCCTTCGTAAGTCATCAATACCCTGTGTTCCCTCCTCTTGTATCGTTGTTACATCATCCACAGGTGGAAAGGCAATGTCATTACCATCCTCATCCAGTCGTGCCTGATTACAAATGTTGTGTAGGACACAGCAAGCATTTATAATTTTTGAGACTTTATCAGGATGGTAATGAAGAACTCTATGGCCTAAAAGACATCTCCATCTATTTTTTAAAACTCCAATTGTACGTTCGACTGTATTCCTGGCCACACAATGGAGATTTGTGTAATGTTCTTCAGCCGATCCTGGTGATGCATTTAATATTGGAGTCATTAAATACTCCCTTTGGGCATAGCCCGAATCACCTGAAAGTGAAATTATTTTAAATGATAAGTCGCACATTAATATTACATAAAAGCCCAAGAGTATTATTTTATATATTATCTTACCAAGTAAAAAAACTCTTTCTCTTGCATTTATTAAATTTGACATATGCATCTTAATGGGGTGTCCATTCCATACAAAACTATCATGAGTTGCGCCTCCATATGTAGCATCTACACTCATAATATTTAGGTCAGCATCACAAATCTGTAAAAATGACATGAGATAGACTTACTAGATTGAAATGATAAATACAACAAATCAAAATATATGTATGTAACTCACAATTAAAACATTCCTAGAATGATAGCCTTTCCTATTGTAAAAGCGTTCTTCATGCTGCGATGGTTTTATTAATGCCACATGAGTGCCATCAATGCATCCTACAACGCAGGGAATTTGGAATTTTTCATAAAATCTGAAATTATAATTTGATTAGTATCAAAACTAAGAAAGTGTACTTGTTATGTAGTTTGATTACAATAGAGCTGACTGGCTGATTCATCACAGTAGAGCTTTTAAGGCTACAAACAAACATGAAATTTTGAACATTCAATTCAACACTCACACAAATTCTCTATTAAGTATATTACTACTGTTTTTTTAATAACTAAGATAGGTATATTACAATCAAAGATTTGAAAGTGTCAATTATGATGACAGTATTCACTGCTAAAAAAATTACCTTCTCTTTATTACATCTCGTTCCTGGCGAGTTTGTGGGAACTGTAGCCACCCTGTTATTGCCTTTGAAACAGATTGCTGAGACATCATTGTACCTTGTGTTCCACTCACTAACCGTTGATAGCTGCCCGTGGCATAGAACGAAAACCTCTTGTACGTTTGTTACATCTAACGAATGAGCACTATCCAAAACACTATAAATAAGTCCCAAACGAGCCATATTTAACTTTAAAAACAATTATAAAACTGAAGACGATTCTCAGAAAGTTATACTTTTGTAACCGGGAAATTTCGATCTCTAACACGATACGGAACTCGATATGTCAATGTCAAAATCACGTCAAGAGTACCAAAAAAGTGCATTCATTCTACATTTCTCGATTTCATTTAGTTCTAAAAGTTGCCACCCGAATCCAATCCAGTTCTGCGCTGGTGTCGCAGTCCAGAGTACCAAATGGCAAAATTCGATTCCAATTTCATGAGATCGAGTGTCGAGAGTAAGCTAGCAGGATAGCCATAAATTATCATTTATATGTGAGTGTTGCCGACATTGTATCAACTTAGATTCCACATGTAACCATAATATTCCAACATTGATGATCGTACTTCGTACACATTCACCTACGTCACAAACTAAACAATCCCACGCATTCTATAAGAATCTATTTACATAATCGTCCTGTGCCAAACACCTATTAGTACTAATCTCTATATTCATATAACTAGCTTCGCCCGCTTTACAAATTACACTATTAGTACACAAAAACCTTCCTCGAGAACCACTTTATATACATTGGTGAAAACCGCATCAAATCCTTTGCGTAGTTTAAAAGATATACACCTTAACTGCAACAATGGAATGGTGCAGCTGCTAACCTACTGACAAAATTGAAATATTGTGCTAAGTATCCGGTTGGCAGTAATAGTTTTGTCCTCTTTTCGCTGAAGTTCTGTCTATCTCAACGGAGAACCACGAGTGATGGACTATTTGCCTTATAACGTGTTATGATTTAACTTTTTTTTACGTGTGATAGATAATAAATAGCCTGTTTCAGTGAGTTATCAAGCGAATGAGCATTTCGCAGGCGCCGGGTGAGCAACAACGCCTCGCTGCGTGACCCGTAAAACTGGGTTACGCTGCTAAACTCGAACCCGCCAGCCCGTCACGTCTAATACACTTGGTACGAAGGAAACGCCAACAATAATATAGAAAGATTCTTGTTATAATATATTACTGATGCGGGGGTGTTATTTATTTAGAAGAATTTTTATAATGAAGCGTCACTTCGTAATATAATGCGAGGTTAATACTCTCGTTAATAGACAAAAGAACATCTGTATTTCTCACATAATTAAATCGTTAAACGTCTCATGTAATGTATGTTATCTTGCGATGATGGCTGCATCGGTCGACAGGTCGAGCATTCTGATCGATGGGCAGAATCGGGCAGATGTACTGTGGTAGGTATAATCTAAATTGCACTTTTACATGTATGTACCTACTAATGCGAATATTCGCATTCGCATTCGCCAAAAAACATGCGAATGTAGGCGAATGTTTTTGACAAACTAAAAGAAAATTATATTAAGGACTACAAGTCTATAACAACTGACAAGACTCATAATTTTAGTTATTTATAATCGGGATTTAATAATAAATTGCTATGGATGGAACAGTCTCTCTAAATTTTGTGTTGGTCTAATTAAAATATAACGGCAGGCTGGCAGTCGACAGTCCTAACAGAGGCGCCTTCACTTACCGACGCTGTATATTTATACTGCGTCGGTGAGAACCCGCATCTTTAGGGGATGGTTTGTTTAAACCATCCCCAAAGATGCGGGATGACATAGTAACCCCCTAAGAGACCCGACAATGGACGTAGGAGCGGCGAACTAAAAAAAAAGAAAAAAGCCAGCACCCTTTTTTTTAGTTCGCCGCTCTCGTTATTATTCCGAGTACGTACACAGAACGCTTCCTGCTGGAGAATGTACCTGGGAATCGTGCAGAGTATGGCTCTATACGGGGCTCCCGTACGGGTGGCGAGATTGACGGCCATCGACGAATCTGTTTCAGACCGTTGAAGACCGTTTGCATCATGATCTCCTCTCTTAGGCCCACTGGAAGAGATCTCTTTAGAAAGTAGCGCCATTGTATACATGTTTAGTATGTATCCATTTACTGTGTGTGTACAAGAATAAATAAATAAATAAAATAAAGACCTTGGCCGTCAATATAATAAGATCTCTAAAAGACATGCAGCCTCTATAGGCTGCATGTCTTTTAGCCGGGATCCCTCCATGGGACCAAAAAGCGAGAGCCCTTGCGTCAATTGTAAAAAAGACTTTTATTCATTATTTTTTTCCTTTACGTGGTGGAATGCATTTGCGCACTTCGTGTGGGACTCCCAATGGCTGGACTATCCATTGCACTAAACCACCGCGGTGTATTTCCTTCCCCTTAGCCGTTAGACAGAAACTTTAAATCGGAAAACCAGCAGACGACCGCTAGGGTTCTCCACGAGGCGGTAATTTTCCCCCTTGAACGACACAGAAGCGACAACCCCGAACACAAGGGGAATCGCCCTCCCCACTCCCCTCACCAGCCACTCTCAGTGCGCCACCTGACTGGCCTCGGCGAAGCATGCAGGATTCTCACACCCACATTATTGTCCCAGCCTTCACCAGCTCACCAGCATCTCGCCTTCGCAAACTCTGCGAAGGCCGACAAACGCTCCCTGCCCTCGGCCATAGCATAGACTACGACCAACAGTTTATGCCATGACCGAGCGAACCACTGTGCCTTCTGGACATCGAACATCGAGGACCATCGAACACCCGCGGGAAGTCATCTGTGACGCATCCTAGCAGATGTTGGATGTCACTACCTACACTCTCACCGCCACAGTACATCTCCCCTGTATGTGTATCTCTCGTGGGATCACGGGAGTAGTACTGCTCCGTTGCTCAGGGTGCACCAACCCAAAATCTAACATTCGTTACATCACTAGTAGTAGTATAGTACCTACCACATAAAATCAGGTTTTCTCAAAGGAGCAGATAGAAGCATCTTAAAAAAATGTAGTCATTTAATTGGTTATCTGGTGTCGCAGTTCTGCACTAAAAAACCGACTAGTTTTTTAGGGTTCCGTACCCAAAGGTTAGAACAGAACCTATTACTAAGGCTCCACTGTCCGTTCGTCCGTGACCGTCCGTCTGTCACCATGCTATCACATGAACCGTAATAATTAAACAGTTGAAATTTTCACAGATCTAGAATTTCTGTTGCCGCTAAAACAAATTTGCCCTTTGCAACAAATACTAAAAAAACAGTTAGTGCAAGTCGGACGCGCGCACAAAGGTTTCCATACCAAAACGGCGAAATAATCACGTTTGTTGTATGGGAGCCCAGGAACAGGAATACCTACATCATCTGTGAAAATTTCAACTTTCTAACTATCACGGTTCTGCCCTTTGGACAGCGACCCGTTTTACCCTTTGAGTACGGAATCCTAAAAACAGAATATAATATATATTGAGGGGAGCAATACAACAAACGTAATTTTTTTGCCGTTTTGGTACAGAACCCTTTGCGCGCAAGTCCGTCACACACTTTACCGATTTTTTATCTGTAAAATCAGACCGACAAAGCATAATTAACTAAATTAAAATGAGTTGCCTTTCGTAACACTCGGGAAAACAGCGGGACCGATTTGTTAATTTTGGTTTTAAAGCATTATTCAGTTCATGGAAGATTTTAACCGTTGAGAGGTGACACGAAGTTCCCCGGGACAGCTAGTAAATAATAATATTTTTTGGTGTCATTAATATTAATGGCATGGTCAATAATATAATAACAGGTCTTTGTAGATAGTGACCTAGGTATGTCTTATTATTTAGACTTATCCATCCATGCACTTTTAAATTATCATTGCTTTTTTAAATGGGACAGTCGGCACACGCACGTAAATTGGTACCTACCTATTTCCTGCAATATAAACAAGGTTAGTTCAGCAGTTAAAGTGGAGAAATATTGGAGCAGGTGCGGCGGTGTCTCATTATGGTATATTTATGCCAATGACCCACGGATGTATCTGTTCTCCATACAATGACCGCTCGCAATATTTTTTTTTTTTATTACTAATCATTAGGTAAGTAAAGATATTTTTGGGTAGATATGTTGCAGACTAATTACCGGCTTGCTATAATAAATTGACCATCGAACTAATACAACTAAGTAAAGGATAATTATGTGAAGTAGGTAGGTAGGTATCATGTAATGTTTATCACTTAATCCCGTAGGTATTAATCTTACCTACTACGCACCAACATTTCGCCAGTGGTTGTTTGTCCATGACAACTTAAATGGTTTCGTTTGCCATTGACAGAATACCTACTTTAATAAGGTCTTACATTACCAAATCCTCTAACAACATCGATGCAGGTAAGTACTTATACATAAATATTCTCATACAAAAGTAACAGCTAGTCATAGCTATACCTCGAAACCTGATGATAGTCAGATATTTGACACTTTATAAGGTACCGGTTGGTTTAGGGTTTTAAAAACAAACCTACAGGTATAAGTAACCGGAATTACTAAGACGCATCGTCTACAAGTAGGAAGAAACCGACATTTAAACGCAAATATCATGATAAATAGCGGTTCAAGTCGACTTTAAGTCTATCCTTATTTGACTTTTAAATTTGTTAAACCGCGTTTACAAACAAAAGACAAAAATAATCATACTCTTAGCGCTTTACCTCTATTAAGAATCCTCGGGGGCGACGTCCCTCCAGCACGCCGGACGAAACGGGCCGCGCGCACCTAACATAAACACTGCACCAATCGGTTAAATCATACGCGAAATAATGCTAAATTGCAGGTTATTTAACGTCTACACTACACAAACACTTTGTTCGACCACTGAAATCCAATAGGTATGTTTGTTTTTATTCACAATTTATGAACTGCGCGCATGTCAATTCAAAAAAAAGTTAATAATACGACAGTTCTTATCAATAGCGTACCCCCGGACCGCCGCTCGATGACTGGCTGGCTAGCCGAATTGCAGACTGGGCTCGCGTGGTACGTTCTTTGGTCGGGTATTCATAACGCAGCCAATAGGGTAAAGCGCGGGGACCACGTTGCTTCTTTAAACAGTCGTATAATATTCAAATGATGAATGAAAAACAATTACATTGTACCTACAATGTACTTCTGTTAATTACATTCAAAACTGAAACTTTGAAATATCGATAAATTCACTTAAATTAATTGTTAGCAATAGTAAAATAAAATTAGTACCTATCAAAGTATATTGTGTAGTATTTTGGGTTTCAATTTTTTTTTTCATAATTACAATATAGCTGCTACTTTTTATTAAATTTATTCGGCCATTTTGGACATAACCCATTCTATGTGTGCCCGGTGACGGCAATAGGCTTGCCCCCTATTACGTGGGACTAAAAATACTGGCAAATTGTGGGTGTGTAATGTACCTCTGCCCACCCCTTCGGGGATAAAGGCGTGATATATGTTTGTGTGTATATATGTATTAATTTAAACCACATTAGTTTCGCTACATACCCTATGCATTTCCTGTATGCATTTTAGGTACCTACTTCATAGAGCAACGAATTTGGTCCAGCGTTCGACGCGTGTTGCTTTATGACCTCTAAAAAATTAAAAATATTTTGCTTTTATTGTCTCGTTGGCAACGGCCGGGCAGCTGCGCTTGAGGTCTTGACTAAACTTGAATTCAGTAATTGTACCCTTTTTTTTTTTTAATTCCGCTGCCCAAGGCCGCGTCCGCTCTAACGTCCGTTGCCGGGCGTCTCTGGTTACAAGCAGAACATATTTTCAGTGGCACCCGGCGGTGTAATTGTACCCTACCTAACCTTTTTACCTTGTTACTATATATGCTAACGGTAGTGACAGAGACCGCACGGCCACATAAGGTAGCCAAAGTCCGCCGGCGCCATGCAGGGGATTCTTCCAAGTAGGTACGTAGGTTCCTGAGGCGCCCGGCAATAGACGTAGGGGACGCGGGTCGAGGTGGATCTGCAAAATTGCAAATGCTTTGTTACTTTCGGTTATGTATCATTGAAAACTTAAAAATAAAGCACAAGTGGGCAAATTAGAATTAGAACGAATTGAACGCACGATCGAAGCCTATAAGTAGGAGGTGAATAATAGCCGATCGGTGTCAAGATATTACGATGTTATTCAAAATTTTGTTCAAATAACAAATGCTTCTACATTTTCATAGGACCAAAGATTTAAAAACCGGCAATCAGCAGCCATTTAAGTAATACTTACCACGCTATAAAAGTAGTTTTGTAACTCGGGCACTATCTTCAGTAGGCTCATCAGTTCTCGTCTTAATTAAAAAAAAACATTATTTATTCCTAAGCAACATATTTCTCTCTGACAGCCAATAAACAACACTACCTACGTTAGCTATGGTATTCATCATTAGCACGATATTTCAGCACAATTACATACAATATACACAATTAGGTCAACAAATGTATTGTAAGGAGCAACGAGTGCAAGCGCCGAGCATTTAGCAATGTGCAATATATCAGAGATACAAGTGCATTGATGTCTGCTAATCGTCATTTGACAGCTACCAGTCAGACTTGGACGGAAATAACTGGTATCGACGTCATTCAGACCGATGCCCCTCTCTATTCAAAGTTGAGTCAAAGCAGCTTTTCTGTATATAATTGCCATAAATAATTATCATGAAATATGGCGTAGGGGTGCCGCCATGCCGCGTCTGTATGTAATGTATTATGGATTGTAAATTTGGAGCTGAGAGCTTTAACGTTTTCAATATTACTGTCTGTCAACACATTTTTGTGGGTTTTCGCTATGCCCCTATAGCTGAAGTGTAAACGCACGCCCCGCTTGAGGAACCCAACAAATTTTTTGACTAACTTTCCGAGATGATTACTTTTATCATTCCCAGTGGGCTAGGCAGAGACCACGGATTTCCGCATGCTAAGATCCTAGCATACTTCTTTCGCTTCCTCAACTTTCATTAATGTATTCATGCATGCTTGCCAGTTATGGATTCTTTTAACCTGGCCTTTATTCAAGACATCTGCGATTTGGTCGGCATAAGTCTGCCTAGGTCGACCCTTACTAGCTTGTCCATTCACACTCGCTTCATATATCTGTTTTGTCAATCTCCTATCCTCTCTACATGACCGAACCATCTAAGCATCCCTTTTTCAGATTTGGTCACTACATCTTCTGTCACACCACAACGGTCCCGTATCACGTTGTTCCTTACTTTACCCACTAGCGTTTCGTTTATAGCTAAAAATGTTTGGAAACAAGAAGGACACTATCATTTATTTTAGTCGTATGATCGTTAAGTAAAACCGTTTATGATTAATGAGTCATTAATTAAAAGTCAATAATAAATAATAATAATAAATTGTTTATTGACACGAGTAGTACTTGACAAAAATGTTTCTTAATTAATAGTACATAATTTTATTGCAATAAGTTCAGATACTGAAACCCATACTAGGCCAGGGCCTGTATCATGGGAGACAGCGCTCTTTTTCAATATTATAGGTAAGTATGACAATTTTAGACTATACTACTATTATCAAAACATGGGGACATTAAAGGTAAGTACAATTATTGAATTAACGTTACAAGTAAGTAGTACGGTAAGAGTGTAAACTATTCAAGTATGGATGATAATTATTTCTAGTCGATACCTACTGTGTGTGTGTGTGTGTGTGTGTGTGTCTCTGTGTGTGTGTGTGTGTGTGTGTGTGTGTGTGTATCTGTGAGTGTGTGTGTGTGTGGTGTGTGTGTGAGTGTGTGTGTGTGTGTGTGTGTGTGTGTGTAGTGTGTGTGTCTGTGTGTGTGTATAGTGTGTGTGTGTGTGTGTGTGTGTAGTGTGTGTGCATCTGTGTGTTGTGTGTGTTAGTGTTGCTGTGTTTCTATGTGGAAGATTACTCAATGAATTTTAATAGTGATTCAGTGCCTTCGTAATCAAGCTGGAGTAGCCAACTAATTGCTTTCTTTTTAACCCGGTAATAGTTAAGACCCACAATATCTTCCTTTATATTTAGTTTGTTGTATAGTTTGCTGCCCAGGCTGTTGAATTGTCGTCTAGCAAAGGAGGTCCGACAGCGGAGAACAGGACACACGGGCTGCCTACTGCGCTTCCTAGGGTCAGGTAGAGGCACACCTCGATGCTTTTTTAGTATAGTCCTGAGCACAAAGAGCTGTCTCACAGTCAGTACATCACTTTCCGCGTAAAGTTGTGTTGTCGGATATCTTCTCGGTTTTTTGTGCATAACTTTAAGTACAGCTCTCTGTGCTCTTTCCAATTTCAAAAGTTGAGTTTAGTGGATCCTCCCCAGACCGGGATGCAATATTGTATTACGGACTGACAGAGAGACAGATAAACCATTGTTAAGGTTGGTTTCGTAGTCGCATCGCGTAGTGTTTTAAATACATGTATTAGTCTTCTTACTCTAGTTCTCACGGTGTCAACTTGAATGTCCCACTTAAGCCCATTATCTATATATACGCCCAGATATTTTGCGCTCACCTGTCCAACTAGGTCGGGGCAGGTGCAGTCCGCATCCAAAGTAATACTTACTTTGAACACTTTGGGTTTCAAACCTATTAATACATCTTAATGACGTGAAAAATGTTCACTCCAGGGCGGATCTCTATTAATGAGCGCTCCCACGTATTCATAAAGAGCGACACCTAATGATTTCCCAGAAAATTTTAATTTTACTGACGTTTAGTAAATAATTAAATATAGGTACTTACTGTAGGTAGATATGACGAAACCATAGATGTAATAAAAAGTCTTTATTTATTAGTCTATACACACATCACGCCTAAATCCTTGAAGGGGTAGGCAGAAGTGAATTATACACCCACACTTTGCACTGATTTCTTAGGTCCCAGCATGAAATAGGGTGCAAACCTATTGCCGTTATCGGGGTGTGCTTCAAGCTGTAATCCTCATATTTGAAATCTCAATGAAAACGAATTTTGACAACGCATAAAAAATAGTCATGAAATAGTCATAGATAGTCGTACATGTAAAAAAATAGTCGTATTATAGTTTCGGCGTTATAGCTATAAGTTAATGAGGATTATGGCTTGAACGTCAAGATGTAATCCTCATCTCTGGTGCAAGCAAACGGTAAAGCCTATCGAATTGGTTTAGGTTCCAAAAAATAGTCATGAAATAGCCAAATCTCAAAAATAGTCCTTAAATGGTTCCAGAGATATAAAGGTAACCTGATGAGTATTATTTACTTTACGTTACCTTTTATTTCATGACTAATTTGTAGCGTTGTCAAAATTCTTTTTCATTGAGATTTCAAATATGAGGATTACAGCTTGAAGCACACGTTATCGGGCACTATGGAAAACCCATAACCACCTGTAATTCAAACCGATATTCAAACAGCCAGGACAAAGACTGTTACTTCAATAATAGTAAAAAGGGTAATAACCATAAAATTCAAAATTTCGAGTTATGAATATTTGAAATTTTAACATGCACTTTTGCAAGGGAGAGTACAATGGCGGTTTGTTTATTTTCTTTTGTCTATCTGTAGGACACATAACACTGTTCTCCGAAGTTGCTGAACGGATTGTCGTGTGGTTTTCACTGAGAGGCTAAGCTTACCTAAGGTCACAAAATTGGACGGCAAGAAAAGAGCTTTCCAGGATTTTTTTCCACGAGGGTGGTGCTAGACATCATCTAGTGTTAGAATATAATTTTAAACTGTCTGTTAACATCATAATATTACAAACGGGATATATTGAGATGAACGCCCGCGATAATGGCGCTTATCGAAAATATCCTTCCTTAAATTCCTTTTAGACGCAGTAGACATAATTAAAATTCAATTCTCCAATACCTATACCACAATATTAGTTTATTGGTTATGGGTTCCTATTACATTACAGCCGGCGCGAAAACGTCGACTTGGTAGGAAATTGAATTTGCTAGCAGACGGTGAATATAATTTGTCATTCCATTTCATCTCACGAAAAATGAACATTCTGAACAGCCAAATCATTTAATAACAATAAGCTTTCCCTTTTTATTTATTTCCCAGAATACTTTTTCTTAATATTATAATATGAATCGCGAAAGGAATACCTAGTCCTTGGGGTGGACTTAAACCACCAACAGACCACAATAACTATCGACATTTGCATTCCTATATTATTTAAGAATGAGAACGTTATTAAACCTGCACTGTAAACAGTTATGTAATTTTAAATGTTTCTGTAATTTCACATGAGAGATGTAATTTTACATAACGTATAGTAAATCGGATTTACGTTACATACTTACATGTAATTTTACACGATGAAGATGTAATTTTACATAAGGTATTCATTTTTCATAGGTACATTCGATTTATATAAAAATACTTGACATGTAATTTTACATAACAACTATGTATTCATGAATATGTAAAATTACATAACGAAAATTTTACACAAATATGATGTAATTTTACAGAATGTATACAACACTTTATTTTGTAAAATTACGCCAAATTTATGTAAAATTCAACAAAATTTACGTAATGTTCCCGATAACATTCAGTACACACAATTTTGTGAAGTTACTGCAAGTAAAATGCTCATTTCAGGAAAGTTTATGTAAAACTACTGAGAAGAATGTGTACTTTCAAGTTAATTTTATGTGAAATTACATGTTGGTTGTGTGCACTTTCTTACAATTATGTAAAATTACTAAAATCATTATGTAAAATTGCTTCAAATATTATGTAAAATTGCTTCAAATATTCTGTAAAATTACTGATAGTATTAAGTAAAATTGCCGCAAGTACATGCGTTTTTCAGGAAAACAAATGTAATGTTCCCGATAACATTCAGTATTTTTCAGGCACATTTTATGTAAAACAACATATCGATTGTGAGTACCTACACACAATTTTGTGAAGTTACAGCAAGTAAAATGCTCATTTCAGGAAAGTTTATGTAAAACTACTGAGAAGAATGTGTACTTTTCAAGTTAATTTTATGTGAAATTACATGTTGGTTGTGTGCACTTTCTTATAATTATGTAAAATTACTAAAATCATTATGTAAAATTGCTTCAAATATTATGTAAAATTACTGATAGTACTAAGTAAAATTGCCGCAAGTACATGAGTTTTTCAGGAAAACAAATGTATTATTACAAATAAAGTTGTGTGTATTTCAGGCCTATTTTATGTAAAATTACATGTCTGTTTCGGAAAGTACACTTTTGTTTTATAAAAAACAAATTTGATTTCTTCCACTTTATCCTAGACGTCGTCTTCGGAAGCTTGATACTCCCTCATATCCTTTGACACTACATCTATCCATCGTGTCCTGGGTCTCCCTCTGGACATTCGCCCAGGGATGGAAAGATGTAGTGTCAAAGGACATGAGAGAGTGTCAAGCTTCCGAAGACGACGACGTCGAGGATAGAGCAAAGTGGAAGAAATCAAATTTGTTTTTTAATATTTAACACAAAGTATTACAAAAAAATTAAAAGAGTGAAATATCAAGTCTTTTTTAAGAAAATGATTTTTTGTTTATTATTTGAAAAGTATAAATGTTTACTGTGTTAGTGTTAGTGTTAGCGTTAGCGGTAGCGGTAGCGGTAGCGTTGGCTACCGCTACCGCTACCGCTACCACTACCGCTAAAGCTACCACTACCGCTAACGCTAACACTAACACTAACACAGTGAAGTTATAAGTTGGTGTTGGTGTTGGCTTGGGTTCTACGCGGAGTCTTCCCCCAGGGGTTGACGGTTATATGCTACGCGGATGATACGCTGGTGGCAGCCCCTGGTGGTAGCTTTGAGGAGGCGGCACGACTGGGCACTGTGGGGGTTTCTCAGGTGGTTGGTAGGATCGAGGCGTTGGGCTTGAGGGTCGCCTTGCAGAAGACGGAAGCCCTGGTCTTCCATGGCCCTTATCGCCGCCCTCCGCTAAACGCTTCGATTGAGGTCCGTTCGGTTCTCGTACCGGTGAAGGATACACTGAAGTACCTGGGTCTAGTGTTGGACTCCAAGTGGCACTTCGACGAGCACTTCCGCTTGCTGGAGCCAAGACTAATCGGCACTGCGTCTGCATTGGGTCGGCTATTGCCTAACCTAGGGGGACCTAGTGTCGGTTGTCGTCGGTTATACACGGGGGTGGTCCGATCAATGGCGCTGTATGGGGCCCCGGTGTGGGCGGGATCCCTGACCGTCCGCAACAAGCCATTTTTATGGCGGGCGCAGCGCGTCCTGACGGTCAGGGTAATACGTGGTTACCGCACTGTGTCTACAGAAGCGGCATGCGCGGTGGCCGGAACTCCCCCTTGGGACTTAGAGGCGGTGGTGCTCGCCGAGGTCTACCGACTGACGGCCGAGTACCGGGCGGGTGCTGGTGGTCAACGGCCACCACCCGAAGAGGTACGTGGGTGGCGGGAAGCCGCACACGGAGTCATTATGGCTCATTGGTCGTCCCGGCTGGAAGAACCACGTGCAGGTCATCGCACTGTCGCGGCTCTCCAGCCGGTCATAGTCGATTGGGCGGGTAGGCAGCACGGGACCCTTACCTTCCGACTGACACAGGTGCTTTCAGGGCATTGTTGCTTCGGAAAGTACCTGTTCTCCGTCGCTAGGAGGGAATCGAGTCCCGCCTGCCATCACTGCGATTGCGGTGAGGATTCTGCGCAGCACACTCTCGAGGTCTGTCCAGCCTGGGTCGTGCAGCGCCGTGAACTCACCGCAACACTCGGAGTCGATCTCTCGCTACCAGCCATCCTGCGTTCCATGGCTGATAGCGACGGTTGTTTTACCGCGGTCGCCACCTTCTGCGAAGACGTGGTCTCGCAGAAGGAAGCGGCGGAGCGAATCAGAGAGGAGAATCTCCTAGCTGGCCCAAACCGCCGCCGGCGAACCGGGCGAAGGAGGCGCGCTTTTGCGCGTCTTATTCCGCCCTGAGTTTGGCCGCGGGTGGATCGGACGGGAAGATCCCTCCACCTGCATTAGTGCCTCCCGCGAGGAGTGATGCTCAAGTGTGCGGGGTATCACTAAGTCTGGAGACGGGGCCCGCATCTCACCTGCGGGCCAGCGCTGAGTGGATCATTGACGTTATGCCACAGCCCCCGATGGTCCACTCACCTGGCGCAGAGTAAGGCACACGGCAGGTTGGTTTTAGTGGGTGAGAGCCCCACATGCCCCACAGGCGTCCCCGCGCCCGTGGAAGTGCGCATGAGGTACATTTTTTTCCTGCCAAAACAAAAAAAAAAAAATGGTGTTGGTGTTGGCGTTGGCGTTGGCGTTGTTGTTGGTGTTACGCTACCGCTACCGCTAACGCTACCGCTGCCGCTACCGCTAAAGCTAACACTAACACTAACATAGTGACGTTATAAGTTGAACGTCACTGTGTTAGTGTTGGTATCTCAGTAAGATAGTGCTTTCCTATAGTGGAAGGAGTAGGGCCTGATGGTCTTGCCGATGCCTTTTTCACCACTACATCTCCTAAAAAATGGTCATGGTCACATGGTCTCTTGGACATCTAATACACTGACGAGAATAAATGTTTACTTCTGCTTCTGCTGTTGGTGTTGTAGTTGGTGTTGGTGTTGGTGTTGGCGTTGACGTTGACGTTGACGTTGGCGTTGGCGTTGGCGTTGGCATTGGCGTTGGCGTTGGCGTTTGTGTTGGTGCTACCGCTACCGCTGCCGCTACTGCTACCGCTACCGCTACTGCTACCGCTACCGCTATCGCTACCACTATTGCCACCGCTACCGCTACCGCTGCCGCTAACGCTAACACTAACACAGTGACGTTATAAGTTTATGTTGGTGTTGGTTTTGGTTTTGGTGTTGGTGTTGGTGTTGGTATTGGTATTGGTATTGGTGTTGGTGTTGGTGTTGGTGTTGTTGGTTAACACCAACACCAACACGAACATAAACTGTGTTAGTGTTAGCGGCAGCGGTAGCGGTAGCGGTGGCAATAGCGGCAGTGATAGCGGTAGCGGTAGCAGTAGCGGCAGCGTTAGCGGTAACACCAACACAAACGCCAACGCCAACGCCAACGCCAACGCCAACGCCAACGTTAACGCCAACGCCAACACCAACACCAACACCAACACCAACTACAACACCAACACCAACTTATAACTGCAATGTGTTAGTGTGAGTGTATGCGTTAGCGGCAGCGGTAGCGGTAACTGTAGCGGTAGCGGTAGCTTTAGCGGCAGCGGTAGCCAACGCCAACGCCAACGCCAACATCAAACCAACACCAACACCAGCACTAACACAAACTTATAACGTCACTGTGTTAGTGTTAGCGGTAGCGTTAGCGGTAGCTGTAGCGGTAACGGTAGCTTTAGCGGCAGCATTAGCGGAAGCGGTAGCCAATTCCAACGCCAACGCCAACACCAACACCAACGTTGACGTTGGCGTTGGCGCTATCTTACCGCTATCGCTACTGCTATCGCTACCGCTACCGCTATCGCTACCGCTATCGCTACCGCTATCGCTACTGCTATCGCTACCACTATCGCTACCGCTATCGCTACCGCTATCGCTACCGCTATCGCTACCGCTATTCGCTACCGCTATCGCTACTGCTATCGCTATCGCTACCGCTATCGCTACCATTATAGCTACCACTATCGATATCGTTATCGCTCCGGCTACCGCTACCGCTAACGCTAATACTAACACAGTGACGTTATAAGTTTGTGTTAGTGTTGGTGTTGGTTTTTTTTTTTTTTTTGGTGAGTCAATTGGTTTTTAGTTCAGGAGTGGCGCTTATGGAATACGCCCTCTCCTGGAACCGTTTGTAAGTTGATTGTTTAGTTAGTGAAGTGTTTAGATGTTATGTGCCGTTAAAGTGTTTTAGTTGATTTACGATATAGGTAATGTGGTGGAGGAATGAGTTACGTGTTTCTGTGTTGTTTGTTAATTTAATTAGGAGAAGGGGGTCTTGAGGATCGATATTGTTGTTTTGGCAGATGTGTGTAAATGTTAGTCGTGAAAGTGCGAATCTGGGGCAGTGATAAATAAGGTGTTGGAAGGTCTGCGAGATTGTGTTGGTGCAAGGACAGAGGTCGTTGTCAGTGATGTGAAATCGGAAGAGGTATGATTTGTGGAAGGCATGGTTGGTGAGGAATTGGGTTATTGGAAAGGTGAGTTTGACTTTGGAGAGGAAGTTCGTGAGGTCATGATAGGTAGGAAGGAGTTGCTTGGTGTGGATTGACCCGGCGGAATTTTCGTTGAGTTGTTGTGAGGAGGTGAGAAGGTTTGTTTTGTGTATGTGTTTTATGTATGAAAGAGGTGTGTGAGAGTGGTCTGGTTGTTTGTGCAGGAAAGCCGCAGCTTTAGCCGCCGTGTCAGCTGCCTCGTTGCCAGGGATTCCGGCATGGGCTTTTACCCAGGCGAATTGTATTTGGATGTTTTGGGTTTTGGCAAAGTGCAATTGGCGGAATATGTTGACTGCGAATGTGTTATGGCTGTAGGGATTGGAAAGTTCGAGGAGAGCAGATTTGGAGTCGGAGAAGATGTAGTAGGAGTATGATTTAATTTTGTTGCTGATTATAAATTGACAGACTTTTTCAATGGCAAGCATTTCTGCTTGGAAAACGGAGCAGGAGGGGTGTAACTTGAATTTTTTAACTGTAGGAGAGGTGGAATGCGGACTGAAGGCGACGAAGGCTGCTCCTACGACATCGTCATGCCGACTACCGTCGGTAAAGATATTACAGTAGTTATCGGTTTGGAGGTCTATGTATTCCTCTGTAGTAAATATTTCCAGGAAGGTTATGGGTTCCCGGAGGGAGGGGTGAAGAAGAGAGGATGGGAGAGAGGGTTTTTCAACGGGGATGTCAAGAGGAAGGAATGATGAGGCGCCACGAAGTTTAGAAGTTTCAATGTCCGAGATGCTTTTAATTTTTTCTGGTAGAGGGGTTAATTGTGCAAGTGTTATTGATGTTATTGTGCTGTTGGTTCGGAAGCCGTGAATTATCTTTATGGCAAATAGTCTTTGGAAAGAGAGTAGTTGTTTGACTACAACTTTGTATTCCAGGGCACTGGACCAGACTGATGAAGCGTAAGATATGATGGGGGTGATGACTTGGTCGTAAATTATTCCGATATTATCGGAGTGGATGCCCCAAGTGGGTCTAGTGTAAATAAGGAGCTTGTAGAATATTTGTTTGGCTTTTTCAATTATGTGGTTAGCGTGTTTTATGAATTTTAATTTGTCGTCTATTATGACTCCTAAGTATTTGAGTTCTTTTGTAAATTTTAGCTTTGTGTTGTTCATATGTATGTTTAATTTAGTAGATTTATTGGTGAAGCCTATGATGGTCGTTTTCTCTGGGCCGAAGTGAAGTTTGACATTTTTCCCCCATTCATTAATATGGTGCAGTGCAAGATTTGAAGTTGTATTTTCTAAAGTGGTGAGATCGGTCGAATGTGTTGTCAGAAGGACATCGTCAGAAAATGCTTGTATATGACAGTTATCTGGAAGGGGGAGGTCGAGGAGCTCGTCCATGATAAGGTTCCACATAGTGGGACCACAGACGGAGCCCTGGATGCAGCTGCGAGTCATGTTTTTGGTGGTTTCGATGTCAGAGAAGGTAAGTCCCACTGTTCTATTAGTTATGTAGCTAATCAGAATGTTAAATAAGTTGCTGGGGCAATTGTAATGACGCAGTCTAATAAATATAGCAGGCCACCAAGCATTATCAAAGGCTGCCTTTATGTCCAGTGATATAGTAATTACGTGTTCACCGTGTGATTTATATGATTTAATGGCATGGACAGCGTTTGAAATGGTCTGGGAGGTGGAGACTTGCTGTTTAAATCCAAATTGTTTATTATTATTGAGGTTGTTGATGTTAAGGTGATAAGTGAGGCGATCGATTATTAACCTTTCTAGCAGTTTGCCAAAAACATTAATGAGGCCAATGGGACGGAATGAGGATAAGTTAGTGTAATTAGTTTTGTTAGGTTTCGGAATGATTTTAACGACAGCATGCTTTCATGGCAAGGGGAAGTAGGTTAGTTCAAGGCATCTATTGTAGATTTTAGTTAGATAATCGGGAAATTGAATGGCGAACTGTAGGCAAATATCTTATTTAGTTAAGTGGTCAACGCCAGGTGCCTTTTTGTGGCTCATATGATTTAGGCCATTCAGAATTTCGGTTGTGGTAAATGGAGGTTCAGATGGAGTGAGAAGAGGTTGGTTCATTGAGGATCTAATCGATTGCTGTGAAGGGGTAAAGTCGATGGTGTCAGCAGGGAAGAAGTTATCCATTAGGGCATTAGCAGTTTCCAAGGCGTCGGGGGAATAGGTGCCGTCGTTAAGAAGAAGGGTGGATGGTGGTTGTGTTAGTGGTTTTGTTTTAATGATTCGGTTGGTGACTGACCAGACGTTTTCTTTTACTTGTTGGTTGCAAAATTCCTTGAAATGTTGGGTGGATGTGACGCAGAAGGCTTCGGAGTAAGCTTTTCTAGCAATTTGTCTCTCAGCAATAACCTCGTTGAGAGGGAGACCGCGTCGTTTGTATCGGGAGAGTTTGTGGTATGTCCGGAGTGCGTTGGCTTTAAGCTCTTGCAAGTGGTCATTCCAGAAAGGGGGTTTTTTTGGCGCGCCGCGAGTTCGAGGTAGAATACTATCGCAGGCGTGTTGAATGGCTTTTGTGACATCATCTACAAGGGTGTCAAGATCTTGTGTGTTAAATTCGTTGATACGTTCGATGGAAGGCAGTCTCTCGCGGATCGCATCAGTGAACCTATCAATAATTCTATCCCATGATACAGTTGTCGTGTTATATTTGTATGTAGATAGCTTTTTGGTTTTAGTGAAGCGTGTGCTAGTAAATGAGACATAAAAGGTGATGGAATTATGGTCTGAACTAGGAATTAAGTTGAGGTCAACCATCCAATTGGTGATGCTGATGGATGAGCGGTTGCTTGCTAGTGTGAGATCATTAATTGATTCACGTGGTTGATTGTGGGTTACGGTCTGAAATGTGGGTGTGTTTCCTTCGTTATTGATAATTAAATTGTTGTTGGTGACAAAATCTGCGATTAAGTCTCCTCTGTCGTTGCATCTGTTTGAGCCCCACCAGTGGTGCCATCCATTAAAATCACCGCATATAAGGAATGTGGAGTTGCGATTGTGGTTTATGAAGTCCTCAAGGGTATTGAGGGTGTTGTAGGGATCATTGCGGGGTTCGATATACACGGAAACAAGATGAATTTGGTGATTTGTAAGACTATCTTTACATTGTACAATACATATATTCGAGTTGGAGTGACTGGTGATGCCTAGTGTGGAGGAAATGTTTTTGCGGATGGCTATGGATGCACGGGTGGGACGAGCGGTGGGAAATTGATAGAGCGTATACATCTGGTTATCGAGTTTCATTCGCTCGTTTGTTCCTGTGTAGGGTTCCGTAATGAAAGCAAAGTCAGGTTTGTTATTGTCAAGGTAGACGCAAAGTTCATGTAAAGCATTTCTGCTTTTGCCAAGGTTAATTTGAATGGCGTTGGGTTTTATGACTGATGGTGAGTTAAACAGGGTGTTGGGTGTATTATTGAGTGTACTACTATTATGGTCCATAATCGGTCCTGGAACGAGTGCGTGCAGCCATAAAGATTTTCCTTGGACAGGTATTTGAAGTTGCGCTGTGGTCTAATTTGTCATTACCCTTGTTGCCTTTTTCTTGATGAGCTTTGCAGTTGAAACATGTGGATTTTGTTGAGTCGTTCTTGTTTGGGCAGTCCTTGTACTCGTGACCAGAGTCAGAGCAATGGGAGCAGTTAATTTCCTCAGAAGTGCAGTGGTTACGAGTGTGTCCGAATTTCAGGCATTTAAAGCATTGTAAAAGACGGGTGAACTCAGAAGAGTTCTCAATGAGAGACTCAATGTGGACCACCAACGAGTTCATGTAGAAACATGAACTCGTTGGTGGTCCACATTGAGTTTCTGTAGGTTGACGATGGTGCGCCATAGTGGCGGAGATACCATGAAGACGGCGTTGTAGAGGCACCTATTTCTGTTTCCTCGTTTAAATTTAAGGGTGATTTCATCGGAATTAAAATTGTTTTGGTTTGTGATTGTTTCTGTTAATAGTTCTAATGGGATGGAGTTGGAGATGCCTTTAACTATTATGGGTTTTAATTTTTTGCCAGCTTCGGCCTGAAGGTTGGTGGTTTTGTTGATTTTAGTGAGAGCAAGGTCCCTATGCTCGGTAATGTCGAATTCAATGCGAATCTTATTGTTGCTGACATTGGTAGTCCTGGAGGGCGCAAAGTTAGTGTCCTTGAAGGTAACACGCTGCCGGAAGTGTTGTAGAGTTTCAGTAGAACTTTGCACGTTGCTGGTGGAGGTGACGATTAGGGAGGGTTTGGTGGTGGGAATTTTGGGGGTTTTAGGGCGCGCGGGGGAGGTGAGGACCGACGAGTAGAGGGGTTGGGTGGGGTTAACTGCATTATTCGGTGTTTGTCTCATTTGTTTCACCGTGCTGCAGACATCCCTAAGTTGTTCTTTGACTGGTATGAGTTCAGTGACCAGATTTTTTATAACGGAAGTGATGGTGGAGATGAGATTGTTACTCAAGCCCTCACAAGATTCATCGTTTGGAATGGAGGTAGGTGTAGGAGTTGGGTTAACTGGAGAGGCCATAAGGTGTGACTTCTGTAGGTCAAATGGTGTCAAAAGGTAATGGTGATTTGAAGGATCGCCGCCCTGTCCTCCTTCTTCAGGCTTTTGCCTCTGGTGAGTAGATTGCGTGCGGTTTTAATATTTTGAGTCAGCTTATTGTGAAATTCAGCTACTGCTGAACCTACTGGTGAGTCGGTAAAAGATGACAGCGACGGAGATTGAGAGAAAATAGGAGGAGGTGAACGCGGTCTTCAAAGGTTAGGGACAGATGTATTGAGTTCATCACGGTCTGAGGATAAGGGAATGAGGGGCTGAGAAAGTAGATGCGGAGGGGCAACGGGTTGAGAAAGTATGGGGCAAGTGGGTAATGAAGGTTGAGTGCTAGTTTCACAGCTCTCATCGTCTGACAGTGCTAATCTTGCCACTGTAAAGGTACAGTCTAGATTAGTTTTTTCCGGCGGTACTGCTGGTGGCCGTGCCTTCCTCATAGGTTGGGGGCTCTTAAAAAGCGCCATAGTGGTTTAACAACAACAGGAAATTGAACAGAGAAAACTGATAGTAAAATGACCTTCGAAATAAGTAAAGGAATATGTATATATGCAGTCAAAACAAGGAGATTAAAAGTTAAAGAATTTAGAATAATAAAGTAACACAAATAAATATTTTAGTCTGTCTTTTGGTAAGTTCGTATCGTTTGGTTTTTAACTACAGCGACCTTGCAGTGCTCCGGATTGAGAGTCTAGGTCCCTGAACGAGAAAACAGGGCGGGTGGGCGTTCGATCGCACGCAGTTTTTTTGCGATTTTCTCGGAAACTATAAGACCTAGAAAAATAAATGATACGTCTAAAGATAGGTATTTAGACGGGCTATATTGTGACGTAATAATAATATTTGGTGTAGTATAAAAAATTGAAATGAACTTTAATATGAGATAATAAAAAGTCTAGGTCTAGAACAAAATTTGGATTAAACAATTCTGAAACTACTATTTGGTACACCAAGTGCACCGCGAAAGGAAGATTTCTGCAACTAAATATGAGTTTTTACTATTGAAGTCTGTACTTAAATATTTTTAAAAACGAGCGAATCCGGGTTGATGTTGGTGTTGGTGTTGGTGTTGGTGTTGGCGTTGGCTTTGGCGTTGGCGTTGAAGTTGGCGTTGGCGTTGGCGTTGGCATTGGCATTGGCGTTGGCGTTGGCGTTGGCGTTGGCGTTGGCGTTGGCGCTATCCTACCGTTATAGCTACCGCTATCGCTACCACTATCGCCACCGCTATCGCTACCACTATCGCTACCGCTATCGCTACCGCTATAGCTACCGCTATCGCTATCGCTACCGCTATAGCTACCGCTATCGCTATCGCTATCGCTATCGCTATCGCTATCGCTATCGCTACCGCTATCGCTACCGCTATGGCTACCGCTATCGCTACCGCTATGGCTACCGCTAACGCTACCGCTAACGCTACCGCTAACGCTACCGCTAGTGTTGGTTTGATGTTGGTGTTGGTGTTGGTGTTGGTGTTGGTTTTGGCGTTGGCTTTGGCGTTGGCGTTCACGTTGGATTTGGCGTTGGCATTGGCGTTGGCGTTGGCGCTATCCTACCGCTATATCTACCGCTATCGCTACCACTATCGCCACCGCTATCGCTTGGTAGCGATAGCGAATTGATCACGTGGTCGTGATCAATTCTTCGAGTTAAAAATAGATGATAAACATATTAAAACTGATGCTGAAGTGGCCAATGCATTTGAATCTTTTTTCACAAATGTTCCAATCACCACTACAAATAAGTTAAATTCATCAAAAAACGTAGCCAATTCTCTTCTTAAATCTAGTGTTGATAAATGTAGAATTAACTTTGATTTTCAGTATATTGACTCTGTCACTATACTTAAAACTTTTAAACAACTAAATATAAAAAATACCGAGGATCTTTGGGGCATTTCAACTAATATAATAAAATCAATAGTGCCCGCTATAGCGCCTCACCTTGCATTCATATTCAATAATTGTATAGATGAAAATCAGTTTCCTAATCTTATGAAGTACAGTAAAATCATTCCTTTATTTAAAGCAGGAGACAAAAGTGATCCTTAAAATTTTCGACCTATTTCCATACTCCCAACCCTCAGTAAAATTTTTGAAAAAATAATATTTAATCAATTGCTTTCACATTTTACAAACAATAAGTTACTTCATAACAAACAGTTTGGTTTCACTAAAGGCAGGAACACAACGGATGCAGGAGTTGCACTTGTGAAACATATATTTGATGCTTGGGAGGAAAAGCAGGATGCCATTGGTATATTTTGTGATCTATCAAAAGCTTTTGATTGTGTTGATCATGAGACTTTGCTACTAAAATTAGGTTATTATGGTGTTACGAACAGCTCACTTGGCTTACTCGAGTCTTACCTCACTGGTAGAGTACAAAAAGCAAACATTAATGGCACCGACTCTTCTGGCGCCTCATTAGTCATGAGAGTACCCCAGGGCTCGATATTATGACCCCTTTTATTCTTAATATACGTAAACGATCTTCCTTATTTCACTAAAAATCTTTGTGAGATAGTATTATTTGCTGATACACATCATTAATTTTTAAAAGTGATAAACAAAAAGTAGTACTTGACGATGTAAATAATACCCTTTCGGAAATATTGCATTGGTTCACAAGTAACAACTTGCTGCTCAATGCGAAGAAAACAAAATGTGTAAAAGTTACTATGCCCAGTGTTAGACAGGTGGATACTCATATTACTATGTATTCAAGCCGACGCCTACCAGGACGCCGATACCGACGCCAACGCCAACACAAACGCCAACGCCAACGCCAATGCCAACGCCAACGCCAAAGACAACGCCAACGCCAACGCCAACACCAACACCAACACTCTAGTACTACCAACACTATAACACTACTACCTAGAGGTAGTAGGCCCTACTCCTTCCACTATAGGAAAGCACTATCTTACTGAGATACTATAATATCTCACCTTTCGGTGCGCAGGTAGCAGCGAGTTTCCAGGTAAAGTTGCGATGACTGCAATTGTATCCCATGTCGTACTGAATGTGCGATATATCATATGGGACGTCATGTATATTATTAAACATTATAGCTGCCGTTTGTGCAGTATGATGTTCGGGCGTCTCAGCTAGCCGATGTCTAGACATCGGCCAACACTACATAAACTTATGTTTGTGTTAGTGTTGGCGTTGGCGTTGGCGTCGGCATCATGGCAGGCGTTGGCGTCGGTGTCCTGGTAGGCGTCGGCGTCGGTTTTGGCGTCTGTTTCGGCGTCGGCGTCGGCGTTGGCATCGGCTTCGGTGACCGCTTCGGCGTCGGCGTCGGCTTCGGCGTCGGCGTCGGCGTCGGCGTTCGCGTTGGCGTCCTGGTAGGCGTCGGCGTCCGCTTCGTCGTCGGCGTCGGCGTTGGCGTCGGCATTGGCGTCCTGGTAGGCGTCGGGGTCTCCGTCCTGGCCTACCAGGACCGCCGACGCCTACGTCGGCTTCGGTGTCGGCGTCGGCGTTGGCGTCGGCATTGGCGTCCTGGTAGGCGTCGGGGTCGGTGTCGGCGTCAGCGTAGGCCTCGGCGTCGGCGTCGGTGTCCTGGTAGGCGTCGGCGTCGGCGTCCTGGTAAGCGTCGGCGTCGGCGTCCTGGTAGGCGTCGGCGTCGGCGTCGGCGTCGGCGGCAGCGTCGTCGTACTGGTAGGCGTTGGCGTCAGCGTCCTGGTAGGCGTGGGCGTCGGCGTCGGCGTCGGCTTAGGCGTCGGCGTCGGCGTCCTGGTAGGCGTCAGCGTCGGCGTCGGTGTCGGCGTCGGGTTACGGCTTTGGCGTCGAAATACTGGTAGGCGTCGGCGTCAGCGTGCTGGTAGGCGTCGGCGTCGGCGTCATGGTAGGCGTTGGCGTCGCTTTCAGCGTCTGTTTCGGCGTCGGCGTCGGCTTTGGCATCGGCTTCGGCGTCCGCTTCGGTGTCGGCGTCGGCTTCGGCGTTGGCGTTGGCGTCCTGGTAGGCGTCGGCGTCGGCGTCCTGGTATGCGTCGGATTCGGCATCCTGGTAGGCGTCGGCGTCGGTGTCGGCGTCAGCGTAGGCCTCGGCGTCGGCGTCAGCGTCGGCGTCAGCGTCGGTGTCCTGGTAGGTGTCGGCGTCGGCGTCCTGATAGGCGCCGGCGTCGGCGCCCTGGTAGGCGCCGGCGGCTGCGTCGGCGTCCTGGTAGGCGTTGGCGTCCTGATAGGCGTCGGCGTCGGCGTCGGCGTCGGCGTCGGCGTCGGCGTCGGCGTCGGCGTCGGCCTACTGGTAGGCTCGGGTCGGGGTCGGCGTCGGCGTCGGCGTCGGCGTCAGCGCCGGCGTCGTTGCCGGCGTCTGCGTCGGTGTCCTGGTAGGCGTCGGCGTCGGCGTCATGGTAGGCGTCGGCGTCGGCGTCGGCGGCTGCGTCGGCGTCCTGGTAGGTGTCGGCGTCCTGGTAGGCGTCGGCGTCGGCGTCGGCGTCCTGGTAGGCGTCGGGGTCGGAGTCGGCGTCGGCGTAGGCGCCGGCGTCGGCGTCGGTGCCGGCGTCGGCGTCGGTGTCCTGGTAGGCGTCGGCGTCATGGTAGGCGTCGGCGTCGGCGTCGGCTTAGGCGTCGGCGTCGGCGTCCTGGTAGGCGTCAGCGTCGGCGTCGGCGTCGGGTTACGGCATTGGCATCGGAATCCTGGTAGGCGTCGGCGTCGGCGTCCTGGTAGGCGTTGGCGTCGGCGTAATGGAAGGCGTCGGCGTCGGCGTCGGCTTAGGCGTCGGCGTCGGCGTCCTGGTAGGCGTCGGCGTCGGCGTCGGGTTGGCGTCGGCGCCGGCGAGGGCTTCGGAGTCGGCGTCGGCGTTGCGTCGGCGTCGGCGTCGGCGTCGGCGTCGGTGTCGGCGTTGGGGTTAGCATTAGCGTTAGTTGGTGTTGGTGTTGGCATTGGCGTTGTGTTACTGATAGCGGTAGCGGTAGTTTTAGCGGTAGCGGAAGCGGTACTGGTAGTGTTAGCGGTAGGCGGGCTTTTGCAGTACATAATGGAATGCAAACATGGACAATAGTAAATTAGTCCAGTTAGAACTTCGAAGGTACACTATCACTGCGATACGATCGCTATATCCGTTCGCAACTTGCGATTCTTATATGATATGTAGGTGTATCGAATTGTACTGTTTTTTTTATCATAGCAAAGTTAAATGTGAAATGTGTAAAAATGTAAAATGTGAAAGCAATTGATTAAATATTATTTTTTCAAAAATTTTACTCAGTGTTGGGAGTATGGAGATAGGTCGAAAATTTGAAGGATCATTCAAAGCACGAGACAAATCTCCTGCTTTGAATAAAGGAATGATTTTACTGTACTTCATAAGATTAGGAAACTGATTTTCATCTATACATTTATTGAATATGAATGCAAGGTAAGGCGCAATAGCAGGAATTATTGTTTTTATTATATTGGTTGAAATGCCCCAAAGATCCTCAGTATTTTTTATATTCAGTTGTTTAAAAGTTTTATGTATAGTGACAGAGTCAATATACTGAAAATCAAAGTTAACTCTACATTTATCAACACTAGATTTAAGAAGGCTACGTTTTTTTGAAGAATTTAACTTATTTGTCGTTATAATTGGAACATTTTTGTTGCCAGACAATCGATCGTTACCTCGATAGTAATATAAAGATTATGAACCTTAATCTCCAATAATAAGAGTAGTAGGATTGGCGATAAGTTACTAGCGAAATGTGGACGTGATGTGCCTCTGTAATTCGAGAAAACAGCCGTGATTGTATGTGTAGCAAGTAGCAAGGTAAGAAATTGCAAGGTAGGTCACAAGTTACTAGAAAGTTATAGAACTTTACTAAAAATGACAATGTTTTGTGACAAGTACTTATAAATAGTTGGCCTTCCGCGTGTCAACCTTGGTTTCTTCGATTAGTGGTGTTTATTACCTTAGGTGCTCTGTGGTATTAGTAGGTAGGTACCTAAGCTACCTACCTATTCAGATACTTACCTACCTGTTGTAGACTTTTACGTTTTTAAAGTCTTAATTAGGTGATTTCAGATGAACTAGTTATCACGGCGAACTTTGTATCGCCTCAAATATAAAAAAAAATATAAAAAAAAAATATATATGCAAATGTGGAAATTGAAAAACGTGACCGACGGACAGACAGACAGACAGACAAATTGTCGTATTAAATATTAGATATGTAATGATGGCATAACACAGAACAGAGTACATAGGTATCCAATGACGTTGATCATTATTCTTGTAAGAATGTCAATGAATGTGTGTATGTGTACACCCCACTACCTATGCATTATTCTCTGACCGACCTCTGTGAATGATCTGGAAAGGTTTCGAGTCACGTCCTCGACTACTTCCTCCATTATGTATGTATGGGATGTATAATTTATCCTTATCGTCACCCAAACTTTGTGAATATTTTTATACAGATATAATGTGAGTATTGATAGTGTTTGTTATTATGTACTAGTATTCTTATACCATTACCATTCTATAATGCGTTTAATTTTTTAGTGTCGTAATGTTAGAAGCATCTGTTTATGGAAATAACCTGTGGCCGAAAGGAGTTATCTTTCGACGGTTTGTTCAGTTCAAGCAAAAACGTTCCGACACTGTTGCATCAGAAAACGTATGTGTTTAAAGCAAGCATTGTTACAAACCCCATGAGTCTTGTTACTTGAAATAAATAAAATATTATTATTATTACCTGGGTGTCTAGTCACAATATTACTCGTTATTGTCACTGGTATCAATTACATTGTTATTTACTAGTTTTATTGTTTAAGTTGTCAATAGTACTTCATTCTAGTCTATAATATGGATTTACAAAAGGTAATATATTTTTAAATGCTGTTTGAAATGCTATGTGTATTGTGATCTCTAGTATCCTCGTAATATAATGTACTTGAATATGTTATAGAGTGCTTTCTGTCCTGTCTACTTATATTTTTCTTACGAGTATGATATTAGTATTGTCTCCACAAGATTGTTTTTAATGTTTCCTCACTAACTCTACTCAAGACTACCTACTTTCACATCTTATTTCCAACCATTTAAGTCCATCCAAAGGTTGCCTGTAAGAGATCGCTTTTAGTAATAAGGCCACCGGCCGATGTTTCTCATATTTATTTGTATTGGTGTACAATAAAGTTTATTCTATTCTATTATACGAGTATCTGTGTCACGGAACATCTATACGGGCCTTTCCTAAGTTTTTTAACGATTGTACGCGGTAAGTTTTGAGTTCGTCGCAATCATTGATTTATATTAACTTAATGGTCGCAATCGTCCTTTTTAAGGTTCCGTACCCAAAGAGTCAAATGGGAACTTATTTTTGAAACCCTATTACTGAGACTTCGCTGTCCGTCCGTGGACCCGTCTGTCTTGGGCTGTTATCTCATGAACCGTGGTGGTTAGAAAGTTGAAAGTTTCACAGATGATGATGTTTTTCTGTTGCCTATGCCTATACATATCAACAAATACTCAAAAACAGGATATAATAAATATTTAAGGGGGTTAAAAAAAAATTGGCGTTTTGGTACGGAACCCTTTGTGGGCAAGTCTAACTCGCACTTGGCCGGTTTTTAAACTAAACTAAAAGAAGCGACATGGCGCGCGGCGGCGCGGTCAGGGTCTCTTACATTTTATATTTAGTTTTAAATGGGCAAGTACTAATGTTAGATGTATGTACAACATAATTTTTTAATTACAACAACTTTCTTTGCATATTAGTAAAACATTATAATATGTAGGTATATGCAAAGTTAGTGTACGTAACTAAATAGTTTACAGTCTACAGCTGGCTCGAGGTGCAGCTGTTATCGAACCCGGCGGAACTCGGAAACGAGGTTGCCTTTCCTGTTATCCTAACCTATCTAACTAAGCCATCTGAAATTCTGTTTTTCCAATAAAATATAGTTTCTGTATTTGTTCATATTGATAGCATTATTTTAGGCAAGTTGGTTTTTATACAAAAACATAATTAGTGCAACATTTTTCTTCATATTTTGAACCTATACTACAATACATAAATAATTATGGTCATATCAATAACTAAGTAGGTACCTATATGAAAATGAAGCTGTTGTTTGAATGTTAAGAGAATACCATAATGTTATATTATCAGATTTTACAGTTAATGTTGCACTGACTTAATTGCACCTGATTCTGATTGGTTACCTTCATAAACACTAGTGATTTTGTTTATGAAATGATTTCATTCAAAGTTGAAAGAGATTTGAGATACCTAATCCAAAGTTCTGAATGAAATGTTTCCGAGAAATGTCAGAACCTAATGTACAAAATGAATGGAGTTCATCTGCTGTGACCCATAAGAAATCTGTAATCAATCAGTCAATGCCAATTCAAGACGTGTCTTCTGAGGGCACGCTCAACGCTTGGGATAGCAAGTAATTGTAGCGTTTCCGATATAATTTGTTTTCGTAATGAAAATAAATTGGAAGAGGCTTAGATGTTATCGTACGAATACAAGTCAGTACCTAAATTGTATATATGTACCTGCCTAATACGATATTTGAAAAATAATCATAATAAGTAATATGGGATTTGGATTTAATTTCACCAACGAATTTGAAGTAGGTACCTACCTACTAATAAGAGGTGCCTAAATATAAAGCATTGAGACATTTGATCGAATGCTTAGGGTGATATTTTTATGCACTTGTACACCAATCAACTTGAAACACCAAACAACAAGTCACCTCGTTTTCTTAGACAGTGGGTTAGACAGTGGTTTATACGAGTACATAAAGTATGTCGCAGGAGGTCGCAGGAAACTGAAACGGTTTACCAACAGTCGATTGGTCCATGAACCGTTGGTCAACATTATCTTTAAACTATAAACTTTTCGTCGAAAGGACTTTTTATCCACGAACATTTCGCCAGCATTACTCTACATCAGTGAATGCTTAACCAACAGAATGTTTTGACCAATAACTTTTCACCCAAAGAACAATTGGCCCATGGACTGTTCCCCATGAGAACGGTACGTCAGTGAGTGTTAAGTAATCTCTACAAGCAATAATAGCCTAGGGATATGACCGTTGGACTACCAAGTCACAGGTCGTAGGTTCGAACCCCGGCACGCACCAATGTCTTTTTCATATTTATGGCATTAGTGCAATGCAATGCAACCATAAATTTTAGATAGGTTGATGAGGTCAAAAATTAAAACCACAATGTATAAAAATCTAATATTCATTTTACAAAAGAAAATAATACTCTAGTCATTTGCAAGGTGCTTGAGCTCCTTATAAATAAGCAGCTCATGCGATACCTAGAGGATCACTCGCTAATCAATGATCGACAAAATGGCTTCAGGCCAAAACGATCAACGGGTGACCTCCTGGCATTCGTCACGCATGTATGGGGTGGGGCTATGGAAAGGTACGGCGAGTCCTTGGCTATTAGCCTGGACATCGCCAAAGCCTTCGATAGAGTCTGGCATACTTCGCTCCTTTCCAAGCTTCCGGCATATGGTCTACCTCCTCAACTGTGCAGCTGGATTGCCAGCTTTTTAAACGAGCACCGAGTGCGGGTCCTCCGCGATGGCCAGGCTTCTCGTTTCTTGCAAGTGAATTGCCGGAGTACCGCAGGGGTCCTTACTGTCACCAACTCTTTCTCCTGCATATCAATGATATGCTATCCCTCGGGGACATTCATTGCTATGCACACTGCACGGGATTTACTCGGTTCGTCCGACGGCGGGGCGATCTGAGATTGAGGAGGAGAGACGACGACTCGTGGCTGATCTCGACCGTAACCTCGACAGTATATCTCAATGGGGTACCGAGAACCTGGTCGAGTTCAATGCCCGCAAAACACAGGCGTGTGCATTTACAGCGAAGAAATCCCCTTTCCTTCCCCTACCCTCTCTTCAGAATGCAATATTACCAATAAAGGACAACCTTGACATCCTTGGCATAGACGTTCGTCGAGAGCTCAATAATAAAAACTACATCGAAAGATGTATAGGGCTAGCTTCGCGGAAACTAGGAATACTGAATAAGGTAAAGCGATTCTTTACACCGGACCAGAGGTGTCTGCTGTACAAGACGCAGATTAGACCCTGCGTCGAGTAATGCTCTCACCTCTGGGACGGCTCTGTGAAGTATCTGCTGGACGCTCTCGACGCCATGCAGCGGGCTATCCGTATTATAGATTGTCCGGAGGTAACGGGAAGCCTTGAGCCGCTAGCTCAGCGCCGAACAATAGTTTCCTTGGCCGCATTCTACCGTATTTACCACGGCTCGTGTTCTGAAGAGCTCTTCAATCTAATCCCACCCTCTTCCTTCCGATCCCGAACGCGTGCCGGGCAGAGATGCCACTCCCACACAGTGGATAGCAGGTTCGCGAGAACCGAGCGTTTTAAACGTTCGTTTCTCTGCCGAACGATAGTGGCCTGGAGCGCCCTGCCTGGCAACATGTTTCCTCCCACATCTAAACCTGGGTTCTTTAAGCGGAGCGTGAAGAGGCACATCATTAGGTCGTCAAGTTGACGGCCACTCTCTAAAGTATTGTGTGCTGTGAGAGTGGCCCACAATCGCTAGACGTGGTCACGACTTACCACCAGGCGGAGGACGTCAATTTGGCGAATAAATATTAAAAAAAAAAAATTGCAACTGCAATCATAACTTTTTTAACACGAACAGTTGTTAAAAAAACATTACTTTCGTAAATGGCAAATGTGTGCCCAGCCGCTTAAAGTAATGGTAAGTAAGATTTTAAAACTTTTCAAAATATAATAGCATTATCTTCGCAAAAATAAAAGACATTAAAACGTCGACAATTGTTTCACCTCTAAACGAGGCATAATCAAGACTGTCTCAGAGAGAACAGCAAAATATGAAGCCAGAACATATTTGCTTTTAAGTATGAATGTGTAAATATCGCTAGCGCGATGTAGGATTTGTCACAATCACTAATGTGGGTAGAAACTCCAAGTTATGCTAACAAAATTCAAAATAGGTATTCAACAATATAAGACACTACTCTTTATTACGTAGAAAATGCAAAGTGACACACACAAACCAACAAACAACTACTGTGTCTGTCAAATTAAGTAAAGGAAATGTATGAGTAAGGTGTCCTCATCCCTCCTAACTATTTCCAACCTCTCCCAGACACATAACTTGAACCCTTTCTCACATAAACGTAAAACTTTAAAGGTGTTATTATTCTTCAAGGAATGGCCCGTATCAAGAAGATGTCTCGCGAAATGGGATCTTTCAGGACAACCGTTGCGGAAAGCCGATAAATGCTCTCTGTATCTGACTTCAAAGGACCTGCCAGTCTGCCCTACATACTGCATATCACAACCATCGCAACTCAACAAATACACTCCTGACCTGTGTGAAACCGAAACTAAATCTTTGCCATTACACAACTCCCTCAAGGTGTTCTGGGTTCTAAAAGCTGTAAATATATTGTTTTCCCTCATGATCTTAGCCACACTCAACGAAATGGAACCCACGAACGGCAAACACGCAGTGTACTTCCTAGGTGGCTCCTGAGATGATGCAATAAACGAAAGCTAATATTTCTACGTTTCTTATTTAACAATGAGTACACCATACCTACGTTGTAGCCATTACAGTGCGCTATATGACAAATTATGTTTAGTTCCTTGTCATATGCCTGTTGATTCAACGGCACTGCTAATAACCTACTCAATAAGCTGTGGAAAGCTGCCATCTTGTGTTGCCATGGGTGGTTGGAAGAGTAAGGAATAACTGTATCTGTACATGTTGGTTTCCTGTAGATACTAAACTCGTGAACCCCCCTTCTAGAGATTGATAGGTCTAGAAAATTAAGGTTAGACTCTGATTCCTCTTCTAATGAGAAATCAATCCTAGGGTGTACTGAGTTCAGGTTCGAAACCAGAACACCAAGTTGACGACGAAAATACATAAAGAGGAGTGCCCTATTTAGACCAGTGGTGGCATATAGGGGAGCTCCAGCATACAATTTATCAAAATTTTTGAATACACTTAAGAAAGAAACCATCGAATTTAAACCTAAATTTTCATTAAAAAATAGTACTGACCTCATCGATAAAATTAAAAATGTCATTCTACCGTCCAACGCTCGACTCGTGTCTCTGGATGTAAAGAGTTTGTTCACAAACGTACCTTTCACTGAAATTTTGGAAATATAAAAAATAAATTAACAATTAAAAGAATTCATTGTAATAATATAGAAGAAATTTTAAAACTAACAAAATTGTGTATGACACAAAATTACTTCCAATTTAACAATAGTTATTTCCTACAAAAAGATGGTTTGTCTATGGGATCGCCACTAAGTCCTTCAATGGATGATATATTTATGGATTCTTTCGAAACAAATCACATAGTAGGGAATACACATATATTATATTATTTTAGATACGTGGATGACATCATCTTCTGCTGGACAGGTACAAGACGTCAACTTGGTGTTCTGGTTTCGAACCTGAACTCAGTACACCCTAGGATTGATTTCTCATTAGAAGAGGAATCAGAGTCTAACCTTAATTTTCTAGACCTATCAATCTCTAGAAGGGGCGGGGGGGAGGGGGGTTCACGAGTTTAGTATCTTCAGGAAACCAACATGTACAGATACAGTTATTCCTTACTCTTCCAACCACCCATGGCAACACAAGATGGCAGCTTTCCACAGCTTATTGAGTAGGTTATTAGCAGTGCCGTTGAATCAACAGGCATATGACAAGGAACTAAACATAATTTGTCATATAGCGCACTGTAATGGCTACAACGTAGGTATGGTGTACTCATTGTTAAATAAGAAACGTAGAAATATTAGCTTTCGTTTATTGCATCATCTCAGGAGCCACCTAGGAAGTACACTGCGTGTTTGCCGTTCGTGGGTTCCATTTCGTTGAGTGTGGCTAAGATCATGAGGGAAAACAATATATTTACAGCTTTTAGAACCCAGAACACCTTGAGGGAGTTGTGTAATGGCAAAGATTTAGTTTCGGTTTCACACAGGTCAGGAGTGTATTTGTTGAGTTGCGATGGTTGTGATATGCAGTATGTAGGGCAGACTGGCAGGTCCTTTGAAGTCAGATACAGAGAGCATTTTATCGGCTTTCCGCAACGGTTGTCCTGAAAGATCCCATTTCGCGAGACATCTTCTTGATACGGGCCATTCCTTGAACAATAATAACACCTTTAAAGTTTTACGTTTATGTGAGAAAGGGTTCAAGTTATGTGTCTGGGAGAGGTTGGAAATAGTTAGGAGGGATGAGGACACCTTACTCAACGAACAAACTGATTTTCATACATCTCCTTTACTTAATTTGTTTGTGAACAGACAGACACAGTAGTTGTTTGTTGGTTTGTGTGTGTCACTTTGCATTTTCTATGTAATAAAGAGTAGTGTCTTATATTGTTGAATACCTATTTTGAATTTTGTTAGCATAACTTGGAGTTTCTACCCACGTTAGTGATTGTGACAAATCCTACATCGCGCTAGCGATATTTACACATTCATACTTAAAAGCAAATATGTTCTGGCTTCATATTTTGCTGTTCTCTCTGAGACAGTCTTGATAATGCCTCGTTTAGAGGTGAAACAATGGTCGACGTTTTATTGTCTTTTATTTTTACGAAGATAATGCTATTATATTTTGAAAAGTTTTAACATCTTACTTACCATTACTTTGTCATGGATTTTCGCCAGGTAACGCCTGTTTCCATCCAATATTTGAGAAGTTTTTAAGTCCATTTCGTTTTTCTTTGTCAAGTACTGGGAGATGCGTTCTTGATACTCGTATTTTGGTTCTACTATTGCGATCACAGCCAAACTTTTGAATCCAAATTATAATAAATAATTAACACATCTTTATATACATATTATTATTAAAATTAGTTACAGATATTACATAATAAGCATGGATATTTTGCAATGGAATGCAAACGGTTATTTTAAGAGATTGGAAAACATTAAGTTATTACTAAGTAGATTTTGCCCGACTTGCATTTGTTTTCAAGAAACAAACTATACTTCTAACTACTGTGCCACTATTACAGGATATTGATTCTTTTCACAAAAATCGACAGATAGCTGATAAGGCAAGTGGAGGAGTTGTGATATATGTTAAATCTCATACAATTCCTGAGGAAGTTCAATTGAATACAACCTTAGAGGCTGTAGCAATAAGAATTAAGTTTCCAATATCTATCACTATATGTAATTTGTACTTGCCCAACAGCAGTCCCCTTAGTAAAACTTACTTAAATGATTTAATTAGTCAACTTGCTAGGCCATTTGTAATCTTAGGAGATTTCAACAGCCACCACTTAAATTGGGATCATACAAATGTGACCCAAGGAGCAAATTAGTCACTGAATGGCTTGAAGAACATGATGATATTTTTCTTTTGAATAATGTCAACCCACACATTTTAGTAGTCATTCTGGTCGCACCAGTAGCATAGATCTAACTTTAGCTTCACAAAATATAGTATCCTATTTTGAATGGAACGCTTTAGAAGACTTGTACGATAGTGACCACTTTCCTATTACAATCAGATCCCACTTTTTTGATGACGACATAACAAAAACAATACGATTACCAAGGAAATGAATACTTGCTAAGGCAAATTGGGAAGTATTTCGTGAGGAAATCGAACAAAAAATGCCAGAATTAACACCTCTAAACAACTCTAATATTTCGATTAATAGTACTGTCTCAAAATTTACTGAAATAATAAATGATGCCGCTGAAAAGTCTATACCTAAAACATCGGGCAACTTAAGGAAAAATAATTTACCTTGGTGGAACGATGAATGTAAAGCTGCCTTTCAAGAGACAAGAAAAGCCCTAAAACTGTTTAAGCGTTATGCCAGAAATGACCCTGAATCGATGTATAAAATTTTATATGAGAAAAAAAGAGCTCGACGCTTCATAATAGAAGGAAAATAAAAGGATATATTGGGAAAATTGGGTATTATCCATTAACAACAAAACTTCTACTGGAGATATGTGGAATAAGATTCAAAAGCTCAATCATCACAACACTCGATATAATAACATAGTGCTTGAAACATCAGATAATACATTTACATCTGACCCCAAAGAAACTTCAAAATTGTTGGCTGAAACCTTTGCAACAAAGTCTAGCTCTAAAAACTATGACCCTAATTTTATTACGTTTAAATCCACAGAAGAATTACAATCAAATATTTGTACATCTGACAATTCTAATTCCATCAACAAACCAATAACAATGCATGAATTAACACAGGTACTTTCTCAAATAGGAAATTCTAGTCCTGGGCCAGATAACATACCCAACATTATTATTAAACATTTGCCAATCCAAGGACTTGAATACCTTCTCCAATTATATAACCATATATTTACAAAACAGGTGTTTCCTGGAAAATGGAGAGAGGCTTTAGTAATTCCAATATTAAAACCAAGTAAAATATCAAGTCTCCAAACCAGCTACAGACCCATCTCATTAACTTGCAACCTTTGTAAAATATTAGAAAAAATCTTAAGTAAAAGAATCCGATGGTACATGGAAACAAATAAACAACTGTCTGCTTTTCAATACGGATTTCGTCAGTTTCGATCCACAGTAGATCATTTAATGAATATTGAAAGTGAAGTTCTCGATGGTTTGGCAAATAATAATTATACAGTCATTCTAGCATTAGATATAGGGAAAGCCTATGAAATGGTGTGGAAACACAGGGTTCTAACATTATTGCAAGATATGAATTTAAACGGCAATATCCTAGCATTTGTCAAAAACTTTTTTTCAGATAGGACAATTAGAGTCAGAGTCCAAGATGCCCTGTCCGATCATACCCAGACAGAAAATGGCTTACCCCAAGGCTCGGTTCTTAGCGTAATACTCTTTTTGGTGGCTATTGACGATATTCTGTCTAGTATTGATAAACCAGTAAAGGGTTTTCTTTTCGCCGATGACTTAACCATAACATGCAGTGGGAGGTCGTTAAAACCAACGTTGAAACTGATTCAAAATACTTTAGATAAACTTCAAAAATGGTCATTATGTTCGGGATTTAAGTTTTCAAACACAAAATCAGAATTTATCATTATATCAAACAAACGAAAAAGACCTAGAAACATACAATTAACTTTAAATGGGTACAATATTAAGGAAGTAAATGAAATAAAAATTTTAGGACTAGTATTTGATCGGAAAAAGTCATGGAATACACACATAAATAAAGTAAAATCAGAATGTAAAAAAAGATTGAACATAGTAAAAGTATTATCATCCACAAGTTGGGGATCAGATAGAAATTGCTTGCTGAATGCATATCGCGCTATAATACGTCAAAAAATTGATTATGGCTTAGTTAGAAAGTGTGCAAAATACCGCTCTACGCTTGAGTATCGGTGCATAGTATTTTAGCTGAAGCTGGTGAAATGCCCTTAGGTTATAGACGGAAAGAAAAAAAAAACCCTAATCTGATGAAACCCTTGAGAATAAGAACAGCTAAATATTTGACGGAAATTAATACCCAAATCCCACCAATATATGCTAAACAACTCGCAATCATTAGTCCATGGGAAAGTGTGGACATCCCCATTAACCTGGAACTTACAAAATATCGAAAAGACAATACAGCACAATATATTTACAAAACCTTATTCTACGAGATTAATAGTAGGTATACAGATTATAGAAAGTTATATACCGACGGATCTGTAATTAATGGACAATCTGGGTGTTCAGTAGTGTTTGGTGATGATCGCTACCGCTATAGACTAGGAGAATACAATTAAATTTTTAGTTATGAAGCAATAGCCATTCTTAATACCTTAGAACTAATCGAACAGGAAACTAAAAGCGATAAATTCATTATTTGCAGACTCTAAATCATGTTTGATGGCAATAATAAATAACAAAAATACAAATACTCTTATAATATAAATTAAACAAAAAATTGTAAATCTTCTAAACAATAACTACATATTTGAAATTATCTGGATTCCAAGTCATCAAGGAATACCCGGCAATGAAGAAGCAGATAAAGAAGCAAGAAACGCAATAAGTGGTAACGAAAATGAATACATCAATACATCAACCCCGTGTGAACTACACAAATATTTCAAACGCAAAATCAGAATTACATGGGATCAATACTGGAAGATAGGAAACGCATCAAAACTATTCAGCGCTAGGAAATCTATTTTTGAAAACCCTCCTACCCCGTTCACCTGTCGAAAAGATCAAGTGGTTATCACCAGATTACGTATTGGACACACAAACATAACACACATTCATTTAATTACTAAGAAAGAAAGAAATAAATGCAGGTGTGGACAAGATCTGACTGTATCACATCTGTTGGTGGAATGTCCAGATTTTGTAAATGAAAGGCAATTAAGTAAAATTCCAGAAAATTTATTTCATTGTTTGAACCAGGATGGATATTAACAAACCTTGAACTTCTTAAAAATTTGTAAATTTTATAACCTAGTTTAAGTAAATGATATAATACCCATACCCATATAATGTCCACAGCGGTCGTTGGTGACCTTAGTTGTTAAAAAGCGGCCTAAAATAAATAAATAAGTTTAAGTTTAATCAAAAACCTGGATTTTATTAGGTTTCAAATATTGGATGGAAACAGGCGTTACCTGGCGAAAATCCATGACAAAGTAATGGTAAGTAAGATGTTAAAAACTTTTTAAATTATAATAGCATTATTTTTTGATGAGTTAAAAGACAACAAAACGTCGACAATTGTTACGCCTCTAAACGAGGCATTATCAAGACTGTCTCAAAGAGAACAGCAAAATTAGTAGCCAGAACATATTTGCTTATAAGTAAGAGTGTGTAAATATCGCTAGCGCGATGTAGGATTTTTCACAATAACTAACGCGGGTAGAAACCGCAAATCATGCTAACGAAATTCAAAATAGGTATTCACCGATACAAGACATTATCTTTTTTATTTGTTACATAAAAACGCAAAGTGACACATACAAACCAACAAACAACTACTGTGTCTGTCTGTTCACAAACAAATTAAGTAAAGGAGATGTATGAAAATCTATTTGTTCATTGAGTAAGGTGTTTATAGGTGAAATTATTCATTCTCTGATTTATAAGGTAGGTACCAGTCTTTATGTCCATTTCATTTCTTTATTGGTTGGTTGGTATTGGCTAGGCTCTACACAATCAAAAACAATAATCTGTCAGTCAGTGTCCAGTGACGTATGTAGAATTGTAGACAGATAAAAATATTGAAAAATTAAAATCATTATGGTAGATGCCGAACTCGAAGAACTATTAGTAGAATGTGTGATAGTGCGCACGGTACTCTACGACCAAACATGCAGAGATTATAACAAATAATGCATTGAAAGAGCAGTTTTGGCGTGAAATAGGCGCTCATACAAATTTATCACGTACTGACGTACATAGTAGTCTTTTGTGACAGTATAGAATACTTACATAATTTTCCAGCATCAGAAATTAGAGAGATTAATGTGACGCCAGCATTCTGAGAATTCGTTCAACGTGGTGCCTTTGCATGCATAGTGCCACTACTTGTACTGTGTTTTCTTTCTCACTGTTGTAAATTAGTCGATAATAATGGAATAATATATGGACGGTCATACACTACGGTCTTCTAATACCATATTTTGGAAACTTTTATACGATTTTTTAAAGTTATGTATAGTCCCATTATTCCGGACGTCATATTATTTGCCCACATTTCACCAATTGATTGGTCCCACATAATAGGGCTATTGCAACTAACTACAGCGGTTACACTTTCGTCTTCTCTCTTCAGTATTAATCTATCTCCTCTACATCTCTAAGGTCTGCTGGAAGAAAAGCCATTACTGACTTAAGCACGTCTTTGTACATATTGTTATTGTTTGTTATATGTTTTGTAAATTTGTTCAATTAAGAATAAAAAAAACTAGTACTTACCTAGTTTTTATGTTAGTCAGAGCCTTATCTTTTCATCTGTAGGTATTTTGGGCACTCTTTAACGTTTCACTTAAATTTCTCTGTTTCATCTCTTTCATAGAATCTATGCAAGCGAAGATAGAATAGCGAAGGAATTTCCAAAATTTAAAATTTTACGTAGAACTGATAAAATGAGCTCTCGTTCGTTTGGTCTAAAAGTCTAAACCCACCTTTAAATACAAGTAGTTGTAGTTTGGGTGTTTTTATTCAGTAAATTGTTTATTTACACGTGTATGGAGGACAAATAAGGATTTTGGTCCATTCTACAACTCCATATTCAATGTATAACAAATAAGAAAAGCTTTTTTTTGGATCCCCAGCCAAGTTTTATCCAACCACAAATTATTTAGGTTGGTCACACTCTTGAAGAACTTGGTCACACTGTTAGTTCACCCATTCGTTCAATCGGTCCTAATCGGACAGTCCGATTTCCCGTTCCCATCTGTCGGACAGAGGTTTCTTGTCTATGCGCGGACATCCGAACGATGTGTACAGCGCTTTAAACATGTTTAATGTTGTTTATGGTCGATTTACTCCATATTATTATATTGTGTTACAATCATAGACAAGTAAAAGTATTTTATCGATATCTATGGTAACAATGATATGAACATTGGTAGGTACTTAAATCCACAGATTTCAGGATCGCAGTTGTAAGTACGTAGCCCGTGGTCCCACCAAGATTCAGAAACAGATACAGAAACCAACCTCGCCTGCAAGTACGAGTAGTACACCTCCCGGTAAGCCGACGAGACTGGCAAAACTGGCAAAAGCTCGCCCCCTATTACGCGAGACCGATAAAGGTACATACGAAAAGTGGGCGTCATCCGATCTGATGAAATATGTTGCTCTGACTCTGTCTGAGCGCAAGAAAATCCGAACAGTATCTTTGGAGACAGCGTACCTACTGTACACGACGCGACGCACAGGCAATGAAAAACATACTTAGCTAATTTTGTCTTATTCATCTTGTTTTATCGTCCTCGCGTCCTCGTATATAACACTGCCTTTAAAACGAGTATGTATACAATACAGCAAGCACAATAACTGTCTACCCAGTGTCAATGTTAAAGCTTGTCAACAAGAACCCTTAGAGCTAGCTAAGTGTTAAAAAAGCAATGTTCTCCTAGTTGTATCGTCGATGGCTCCCGTTAATGTAGTTATTCTCGTTACTGTCTTGCAAATGGGCCACCATTATGGGACGTGTTCTCAGAGTTTATTTTTAATTTTTCAGTAGATAAAAATTATAAATCACCAAGTTAACCTACCCCCACTGTTTAAGATATGATCATTGGCGCTGTAACTTTTATAGTAAACGGGATATTATGTACATATGATTTTATTTTTTTACAATTTTAACGTCCTTTGCCCGGCGTTATGAGTACCCTCATAAGTCTAACCCCAGGGCTGCCAGATAATCTAACTTAAGGTAGATAACTAATTAATTTTTATCAAACGCAATCCTAAAGTCGCAAAGGTTACAGATAATAAATCAGCGCTCAATGCATTTGGAATTTGAACCTCGAATAGTCGAATCCCACCAAATTGCTATATAGGAGCCACAACAATATCTACACCTAAGCGCTTGCTAAAACTTTTATGTGTTGGGTTAATCGTAAATCGTTATTCCGCTCGGACTTTCCTGGATGAGTTGCCTAATGGAATTACAAAAAGATGAGATAAATAAGCAAATTACTTTTTGATTAGAATAGGTATAAGAATTCTGATCTATCTGTTACCCCATTACTTATATGTTAGACCAGTAGGTACAGATTTATATAAATGGGGGTTATCGAAATTTTTTTATTCCACTCGTACACACGTAACAGGCTCTCCTTTTCTTGTTTCCGTTTCTTTTGTGTAGTTAGTAGAACTGTTATTTGATCAATTGTGTTAATGATAGATCGTCAAGGAAGTATGTGAAGGTTTTCTTTACTTGGTTTTTGAGTATTATTTATTACATTACGAGTTTCAAGACAATCAAATAACAGAGAAAAACTGTTGCTTATTGAATAGAGTACCTCAAAGTACCTATGTACCTACATGTTCTACCGGTCAAGCTATTGTCATCATGACCGTGAGTTTTATTGCCAGGTTCTTTCTCTCGGTTCAACCTATTGCTTTGCGAATCTGGCAGTACCTACATGTAAATACAGAAGCAATAATATTTTTTTTAAGTACTTACTGACGTTTGTAATAGCCATTTAATGACCTATACAAATAAATAAATCATTTCATTTCATGTCATACCTACACCTTATAGTAATTATCTACAGTACGACCTAGTACTAAAGCTAGTAGCTAGGCTGTAGTGTTAACAACAGCTGTGAACAGTTAAATAAATGCGACTATGACGTACCAGCACTATCAGAACCCTAATCTCAGATATAAGTTTTAAGTGACTACGATCGGCACAAAGGGAACTGGTCACACGCACACGCTGTAACTCTAAACTAAAGGGAGGTAGTTTATTTTCCTAGCGACATACATACATAAACTCAGCCCTCTTTCCCAGTGAGGTAGGCAGAGACCACGGACTTCCACTTGCTACGATCCTGGCATACTTCTTTCGCTTCCTCCACTTTCATTAATGTATTCATGCATGCTCGCCGGTTACGGGTGCTTTTAACCTGGTCTTTATTCAAGACCTCTGCGATTTCCTAGCGATAGCGACTGTTATTTAGTTATTTACGTCATCAAGCCAAAAATACAGTACTTACCCTTACCTATTGCATAAAATACATAGGTAAGTTCCTATGTATGTATGTTCCTATTATGTTGTATCTATTCTTTGCCTATTGTCTCTGACCCAACAGCCGACACTAAAGGTGACGTAAACATTGCTCTTATCCGCCCACAGCAAATACCGATCAATGTTTGATCTGGCAAGCCTTGTTAAGCAAGGTAGGGGGACCGACTTTGTTTTGATATAGGCACCTAACTACTTATTTGGAATGTGTAAGAGAACATCCCTTTTTTAAGTCCGCGACTGTCTCTAGGCCTCTACGTTCATTGCTGTGCGTCCCAGGTACACACTCGTAAGAATTGCCTGTGAGGAGCACATCCCTACCCAATATTAATTTGGGTGCTGTCACCAATGTTCTGATAGTGCTTGAAACAGATAACAAATTCAATAGCAAAAAGAATAACAATAAATTGATTCTTTAACTTTTTTATAGATGTAAAAAAACACGTCAATCATTGAAACCATAACGGACTTCAAATTACCGGAATGGGAACAAATAATTGTCGGCATGGGAACAACTTAAAATGGGACCAGTCGGGAAGCTAGTAGCTTCAATTCAAGAACAATTCTAAATCCGTTCACCCAGTCGGAAGATATGAGATAACAAACATAAAAAAATAGGTAGTCAAGTCGAATCGAGAAACTCCTCCTTTTTGGAAGTCTATACAAAATTCACCATATTATCGATTCACTATAAGTTTATAATCTATTAAAATTGTAATATCTGGATATCAGGAAATATACACGTTGGGTTTAAAACAGCCACGCCTAAAACACAAGCATTATCGGGTCGGATCAGATAACATTGACATTGTAGGTAGGTTATACTTAAGGTCAGCGGTTCCAGCCGTACCCTATGCACGCGATAAGTTCGTTTTCGAGGACGCCGTGAAAATTGATGTTTTACGCGAACACCACATTTTCGTGTTATCGCAATATGCTATTTTCACATTATCATACAATGCAAACATTTAAGTTAATTTAAGCAAATTACAATACTAGGTAGGTACAGGTACAAGAAATGGGAACCTACCTACCTAATTCCCTTCATTAAACATGATTTATCAATAAGTCTGAATATAATCTATACGTCAAGTACTAAAACGTCCAGACGGATTCCGCACCTAAAATATAGGTAGATACCTACTTACCTAGACTGCCTAGAAGGGAGCGAAGCGAGCAGCATCCCAAGTCTCTGGCCTAGACTGACATGCAATTCAAGAAAAAAAGATGGTCCACATAATAAAAACACAAAACATAATTTGTTTTGTGTTTTTATCACTATTTTGAAACACTTTTGCATGTTTCTAATTTAAATGAGAAATATGTGTGATCCATTAGCAAACGCCAGTTTTATAAAGGTCAAGCTGTGTGACGTAGAGGTGGTGGTTGGCACGGCTCACGCTTCGCCGCATGCTAGTCGAAGGCCGCTGAACATCAAAGCCACTCGGGACTCACAAATTATTCTCTCAGGCGAACAGGGCCACTCGTTATAATGACGCTCTCCCTAAATCTACGCCACTTTTATATTTTTTCCTCGTATAAAACAATATTTCTCATTAATATTTATGAAGTATATGTCAATAGATAAATGCTTGATTTCATTTTATATTTAAATTACTTACTACCTAATCAATAACTTTATGAGATAGGTATGTAGGTACTAGTATAGTACTCTTATATCTGTGGTAGGTGTGACAATATTTTTTAACTGTAAAAAAATGGTGTAGAAAGAAATACAAGTTACCTAGGAGATAAATAGCATTTTTTTCAAGTATCGATGGGTGGTAGGTATACGTAGGTACTACAGAAAAATATTGTGATTCATATTGTAAAATTATAATAGTAGGTATAATAACTAGTAGGTACCTGGCCTGCCTACTTCAAGTAATAAATCAGGCATTATTTTGTGTTGCGTTCATTGCAATAACAAATCGAATCAATTTCGTTATTACGGAAATTGTTGCCTGATGGAATAAAATTTGTTTGTTTGTTAAACAAAATGAGCGCTGCTAGGGAAATTTTACTGCGGAAATCGTCGTACGTTAACTAGAAATCAAAACGTGGCTAACGAGCTTACACTTGGATTCGTCAACTTATATTTTATGGCTGGCGTACTAAACTGTGGATAGAAGTAGGTATATTTTAAACTGATAAACAAACGGGACTTAATCTTTGTAATAGCAAAGGTAAGAAGGTATATTACTCATAACGTAGGTTAGGTTAAGTTAGGTAGTACCCGTAGTACCTATCTAGGTAGGATATTTTATCTGTATCTTATATCTGTATGTGAGATTACCTACTCGATGATTCGCATTAACTAATTAGGTATACAATACGGATTGCATGAAAACCAGATAAGCGGTTTATAGATTGACTAGCGGACGCCTGCGGTTTCACCCGCTTGACAAATTGTATACACAATTTACCTTCCTCGAGAACCACTCTATCCATTGATGGTGGTTAAACGGACCGGACTGCCACTAAAGCCTCTTCGCCTTAGCCGGGCCCCCGGATAGGCAGAGACTGCTAACGACGACGATTGTATACTATGTTATGATAGGCGTTCCCATATTCCACTTGACAACAGCGCTGGTGACTAGGTATACTCGATACTCGAAGTGACCTTAAGTTTCGAGTTTCGAGAGTAAACGTACTACGTACGTACCTACTGTCCTAGTTCGAATAATTAACCGGGTCGTTACTTAATTGGCTCACTTGGTCGATGAACAATTTGCGTGAAAGCGTTTGTCGGGCATTGTGATAAGTTATTGTTCATAAAGTAATGAACGCTCTGGTGCGAGTGAAGCCAACGCCAACTGATGATTAACGCTCCCGCTAATGTGTAGCTATGTTCACAACCATTTCATTTAATTTACACTATTGGATAACACAAATATTTACAGTTAACTACCAGTTAGGTGTTGTTTTAAGTTATCGTTTAAAAATAGTTATATAATTAAATAATATCCGTAGAAGCAGGCGGTAGGTAGGTCACGTCACAATCGGATCGCAATTTTGAGGTCTTGGGCACAATACAGTGGTTTTAGTAGTTTAGTTAATCAGAGAGTCATAGCTTTCCTCCTGAAAGGAAACTGACGGTGGTTCAATTACGATTTTAATGAAATCTAATGTGTTACCGTGGGCGCAGCCGAACTCATCAGCTAATAGGTGTCTATTTAAATACAAATAGCGTTTCTTTGTCTATTGAATCCTACAGGTAGATACCCTACCTATGTATATTATTATGTACCTACCTACCTATACCAATATAAAAGAAGTCAAAATGAGAATAAAGTATAAAAATTGCATCGTTAAAAATATGAAAAGCCAGACAAACTCGGCTCACCTTTTACAGGCAACTTCAATTGAATTTCCAGCTTTCTCTAATTAAAATCGCGCGCCGTCCATGAGATCATAGTACCTGCCTACCTACTTTGTTGAATAAACCTTGATGCAAATAGTTCCATGATAGTATCAAGTTATGAATTTATGATGAACTAAGTATTCTGCTAGCCGACCAACGAACGAGACTGGAAAACGTAAATAAAAGTTTTCGGTTGACGGCAATAGGCTCGCCTCTGTTACGTAGGAACAACAAAGTTAGGTACCTACTAGCGAAACATGGCCGTGTAATATGCCTCTGCCTATCCCGTCGGTGGAAACAGGAGTGTTTTTTAAATACCTAGAAATGGTCTTAGATCAATCCGACTTGGATAGGTTAGGTTAGCTTAGTATTTTTAAATAAATCGTCACGACCTTAAATTGGTGTTAAAATTAATAAAAAAAAGGCTACATATTTAAATTTGCTGTGCAATCAGTGTTTTGCTTAGGAAAGGGATTTTTTTAGTACAAAACGGCTTTCCTCCCAAACGGGTAATGCTAGAAAAATGAAACTACATATTTTGATTAGATGTATATTTACAATGCCGACAAAGTAAAATTCATGATGTACCTAGTCCATATTATGAACTTTGAAGGAAATCTATAACGGATGGTATAACTCTGTTAGTTCAGGAGTTATAGTGGCTTTTATGGGTAACTACGTAACTCTATCTTATGCGTGCCTCGACACGCATTTGGCCGGCTTTTTTATTTTACACACTATGCTACTCTCCTTCTATTGGTCGTAGCGTGATGTTATATGTTACCGATTTCGTTACTTTTGTCTTGAAACGTTAGTGGAAGTTCAGGGAAGGTTTAAAAGCTTAGAATGTAGGCGGAACGAAGGTCGCCCGGACAGCTAGTTGTAGATAATTTTGATGACTACAATTTTAACTTTTTTTTTTAGGAAGAATGAATGGCACTTTATACAAAGACATCCTCGAAAACGTTTTGCTTCCAACAGCCAGGATTTTTTTCCCCATGAAGCTATTAAGTTTGTCCAAGATAACAGTTCCGTACACAACTCCAGAGTTGTTCAAAATTACTTGGAAGGTAGCAGGGACCTGGAGTTAATTCCGATGCCGCCTCATAGTCCCGACCTAAACCCAATTGAAAATTTGTGGGGTAAAATGGTTCAGGTATGAGATGGTACACGAGCACGAACCACTTCAAATTTAAGGACTCACGTTAACGAAATATGGGAGTCTATGAGGGGACAATTTTTGTTACAATGCTGTAAAATCGATGGGAAGACGTCTTTCCGACGTAATTCTTGCAGATGGAGGCTACACACGATTTTAATTACTTATTTTGCAGTAAAACTGCACTAACCGACTTCAAAGAACGTAAATGTACTTTTAACTCAATAAATCTATACAAATTTGACTTAGTTTTTTATGACACCATTCTTACAATGGTCGAACTACAATAAAAAGAGTTTTGCGTTTTCGCTCAATGTTGACGCTCAAGATATTTGTCCAATGTCTATATTAGTGCCTCTGAATTGAACGACAGACGTAACATTGGTACTTTTATACCTATAAACAAAAACCAGTCTACGACGTCATGTTCGAAATGAAAGAGACAAGTATGCGTGCGCATTTGATGTCTCATTTAGCATGTTACGATATTTTTAAACACTGATTGAACCTATCTATGTGACACTTCAAACGTCTCGCCCTTTGGAGCGACTACATTGTTGTCAACAATAAGGAAACTTTGTTTGTACCGATATCATTGACTATTTGGTTGCGCCTATAGATTAGAGTACCTTGACTGTAACTAACTATTAGACGCTGACTGTACTAAAAAGGTATTAAATATATACAAAAAAATAAATAGGTTATGTTGGACCTATGTGAAAAAAAGTGGTCCAGACAACCTGACGTCAGAATGTCTGGCCACTATCTTTTCATGTTTTCTCACGCTCCATCGAGGTACTAAATAATTTAGTTTAGATATCAAATAGTATCAAAAAGGTACTGTAATTTGACTTTCCAAACATAAAATATAGAACTTGGTCCAGAGGTTCCGACGCTAACCGAGATTGGATTTTTTGGGAAGGAGTGTATTGGGAAACGGATTGGACGTTACTAAAGGATTGTGAAAAAGCTGTCACAGTCGTACAATGGCCAAGAATCTTGAAGGTAAAGAACAATGGCGTATAAAATGCAAGTTGCCAAACTGAGGTAGGTAGGTACTAGTGATGGGAATTATATATAACAGATATCACGTCGAACGGGTAAACAAGGTTTAAAAGGGCATACTTATAAATTACGACTCGTTGAATGCACTTTTGAACCTCAAATGTACCTGTCCGGAATAAAACACCAAATAATATTTTAACTTTTTTAATAGGGATAACTTATATAATATGCAAGGGATAGCCCCAAGGATTCCTCTCTAGTGATAAAAGGACAAAACCATTCACAAATGGCGAATCACATTTTATCACCGGCTCAATAAATACAGTCAACAGTAAGCATAATCTTAAACAATGTTTTATCTTGATGATATTAGGTCATTTAACATGTGTGTATATGTCGGTGACACAGTTCGGTAAAGTTCACAGCGCGGGACACTCGCCGGGCCCGGGGTCGGGGACGTGGGGGACGTGGCGGGCGCGGCGGCGGCGCGGCTAGGAGCTGGAGCCGGCGCCGAACATGTTGCTGCTGAAGGCGGGGCTGGGGCCGGCCGGGGTCACCGCGCCCGACCCCGCGCCCGCCCCGCCCGCGCCACCCGCCCCGCGCGACTTGGGCATGGGCGGCTGCAGGTACTCGTGCCGCGCCAGCCCGAACACGTCGATGCGCTCCTCCTTGCGGTACGCCAGGCACGCGCGGATGAAGCTCTGCACAACAACAATCACAACGTTATAAGCCGCGCAAGATGACAATGGGATTGGCGGCCATGTTGGTGACGTCATAGTGACGTAGATTAACCTACAATACTGTTTCGTTATCCGTACTTTTCAGCGATTCATGACGGCACAGCGCTGTTATTGTGACAAGGTTCTATCCCACTCACATCGTGCGCGACTAATACAGCACACACATAGGTACTGATAATGAGTGAGTAAAGCTCGGACCCCAGGAGGGATGCCAAATAACATTTCAGTATACCTTATACTAAATCAACTAATGTGTCCTCTCTAGAATATTAGTATCTGCGCTATTGTTCTAGTAAACTTCACTGAGTATGCTACCACTTTTGGTTTCAAAACATGATAATACATTGGAAGCCCAAAGTTTCAAAGACCCCAATAAAGGGGGTTATTCAATCAGAACCATCACATTTTCCTGAAAGTCGGTACCTACATAAACAACATGAGAATACTTTTATTGCAGAATTGGGTTCTTGTGTCAGGCGGGAAAGTTTCACAACTACCATTTCCCAAATTTGTTTGCACTGACTGCAGTTTGATTGAAAATTTAAATTAAACAGCAGTCTTTATTGAACATCGTAACATAGTATAAAACAAAATCGCTTCCCGCTGTCTATATATGCTTAGATCTTAAAACAACGCAACAGATTTTAAATGCGGTTTTCACCAATGTATAGAATGGTTCTCGAGGAAGGTTTTAAGTATAATTTGTCAAGCGGGCGAAGCCGTTGGCGTCCGCTAGTAAAGTATAAATAAAATAAAAATAACAAACCTTAGCCTCATTACTGACAGTTGGCTTATTAGCAAATTGCACCTCAGTTGCTTTTAGTATCGTGTTCTCCTCCAATATAGTCGCTTGACTCTGGTTGTGGCCAAAAGGCTTCTTGCCATACAAGCATTGGTAGAAGATCACACCTACACTCCACACGTCCACCTTGCTGCTTATCTTTGGTGGGTTCTTACCGACTACAAAGCACTCTGGCGGTAGATACCTACAAAAATATACAACATAATTAGGTAAATATCCTTGAAGAAATTGCTTTTCTTTCTATTCCGTGGCCTAAGGCCGTGGCCGCTCATACGTCCATTGCCGAGCGCCTCTGGTGAGCATACAGAGAATTTCCAGTGGCGCTGGGTTGCAACTCTAACTATATTGTGATAAAAGTGTTATCACAATATCCGCTTATTTCGACGTGAGTATAATTCTACCGAGTGTATTGAACAGGCCATTAGGCCCACATTTAACTTTTAGACAGACATATATCTCTATATTTTTGTATTTCAAAGCAATGAGTTTGCTTAAACTATTCTTAAAATATTAAGAATGAAATTTGGTTGATCCAACGCCAACCTTAATAGCGCGATGTAGAAATTATGAATATGATATGAAGCAAAAATTCGATGTCGTCGGTAGTGGTCATCGTAGCTCAGTTGGTCAGAGCACTCCCCCTGTTAGGGAAAGGCCGTGGGTTCGAGTCCCGCCGATGACATCAGTTTTTGTGATCTATTTATAATTTCATTCTTATCTTAATATTTTAAGACATACATCTTGTCTATATCCCCGAAGTGGTAGGTAGAGGTGCATTACACACATTGCCAGTAATTTAGTTGGTCCCATGTAATAGGAGGCAAGCCTATTGCTGTTCCCGGGCTCTACAGATATTCAATTTCTATCTACTCAGTTATTGTAATCAAACAGCGAGGATAGATATAACGTACCACTAAATATAATGTCTGCATGCATGTGTTAACTAATTAATTAAATAATAATTTAAAAAATTTACCAAGAACAAATTCAAAAATAAAGCTAATTCTATTCTAAATTCTATTATATTTAATTATCGACTACCTCGGTGGCACAATGGTACTATGTACGGACTGCCACGCTCTAGGTCTCGGGTTCGATTCGCGGGTCTGGTGGATAATGTATAATTCTCTTTACAATTTTACCCAGATAATTATCCCAGAGTCTGGAACTTGTGCCCGGTAAATGGTAATAGGCTCGCCCCCTATTACATGGGACCTAACATAGCTGGCGAGATGTGGGTGTGTTTGCACACCTCTGCCTACCCCTTCGGGGAAAAAGGCGTTATGCTATGTTATGTATGTATTTAATTATATTCTGTGCTATACTAGTGTATCTCATCAGTGTCAACAGATTGACCTTACACAAATCCTTGAAGAGACTCAAGTAAAATGATCCCTACCAGGTAGCAGTTACCAATAGCTAAAAGAAGTAGGTTAAGATATAGTACAACTCACCAGTAAGTGCCAGCTCCTTGACTGGTTAAATCCATTCCATGGTCAGGATTGTAATTCTCTTCGTCCATCACTTTGGACAGACCAAAATCTGTGATTTTGATTTCACCACACACATTGCCTTCAGTTAGTAGAATGTTCCCAGGTTTCAAATCATAATGGATCACAGGCGGTTTTATCTCATTTAAATACTTCAACGCTGACACAACTTGCATCACAATGGATCGAGCTTCACGCTCTGGAATAGTTTTATGCTGGAAAAAGAGTAATAATATTAAAAACAAGCACTATCTAGGACAGACAGCATTCCGTTGTGTCCAAATTAACATATTTTGGAAATTTGGTGATATATATTGATACTTTAGTCAACACTGCTATTAATATGAGGTCTGGTTCAGAACACAAATCATGGCCGAATAGACAATTCATTAATTAGTACAAATAGCTCAAAGTGACAAATAAATTGTACTAAAGTTAGTAGTACAATTGGTAATTTTGCTCAAAACAAGTACATAGTCGGTGATGTAAGATGGACTGTTAAATACAATTTATAATAACTTACCTGTTTGAGATAAAAGTCGAGATCATGCCCATTACAGTACTCTAGGACTGTGCAAAATGAATTTCCATCTATTTCAAATACGTCATATAATTTAACAATTCTCGGGTGGTCTAGAGCTTTGTGTATATTATATTCCCGTAGCGCGTGTCTGTAACAAACATTCAATCATTAAATGACATTCAGAAATGCAATTGTTAAACTTCTAATTCTGAAATCGTGATATACTCCGACTGGAGACTCTATTTAGTGGTATGTAACACGCCGGGCACCACTGGAAATACCTTGTGCGTCCGTGCCAGAGACGCCCGGCAACGGACGTGGGAGCGGACGAGGACTAGGGCCGCGGAATTAAAAAAAAAAGTGGTAAATAAGATCTAACTACATAGTATCCTAGCTGTTGGAATTTCGTTTTGAATTTCAAAGTGGTTATGGATGTTCTATGGTACACGGTAACGGCAATAGGCTTGCCCCCTTTTATGTGGAGCCCACAAAATTACCGGCAAAGCGTGGGTGTGATGCACCTCTGCCTACCTCTCGGGGATATAGGCGTTTGTTTGAAATTATAAACAATGTTCTTTTGTAGAAGATGTACTGAAGACAGCACTGACAATATTGCCGAAATATCATAATGAAGAAATAACATTGTGTGGTAAAAATCCCATATAGAAAGTTATTTCCTGGAAAATGCCTGTCAATTTGACTTCTTGACACGTCATGGTAATTTTCGACAAATTAATTCTTACATATTGACATGTTAAACTTCATCAATATATCAACCTGCTAATTTGCCATATTTGTCATTCCTTAGTGGTAAGATTGTTTATTGATAAAATAACAGAAAAATGTGCAAATAACTTGACAGTCAATATGAAAAACTAGATAATTCAATTTCAATTAGACAATTCTAGTAGGAATCCCCAGCATTTATCGCGGGTTTAGAGTAGTTTACTACAAGTCGTATTGATAGAATTCATTAAAAAATCTATCTATCGTCTTCTTGTAAATTAAAATTAATTGCCCTTCGTTTGTCTCGCTAAAACTCGAGAACGGCCGAGCAATAATTTTTTATTTTATTTTATGTTAGCACTTTGTCGGCGTAGTAAATATACATATCAATGCAAAGTATCATGTTTCTAGCACGCTCCGGGTGTGCTCGGGGACGGACATGACGAAACTATAAGGGTTCCGAGACTTTTACTACGAAACCCTAAAAAGCGGTTCGCTGGGACAGCTAGTACTAAATAATGAACGACATAACGCCATCATACACGGACTCACTTGATATAGTTGGCCTTTTTGTCTTCCTTCCAGTCTTTGTTCAATTGATGTACCTTGCAGGCGGTGTACCGTTGTTCTCTCAGGTCGAACGCCTTGTGGACCTCACTGAACCCGCCCTTGCCCAGTAACATCAGTAGCAAGTACCTGTTGTGCACATACAAGTATTATATACATCACGATAATCTCTATATATAAAAATGAATCCCTATTTCCCTTGGTCACGACATCACGCGTGAACGGCTGGACCGATTTGGATAATTTGGGTCTTAAAATATTCGTGGAGGTTCAGGGAAGGTTTATAAGCAAAATTTCAGGCGGTACGAAGTTCGCCGGGACCACTAGTCAATATAAATACGAGGGTGGATTGAAAAGTAATCGGCCTAACCAAGAAAATAAATACATAATAAATAAAATATATTTTTATTTTTCAACGTAATGACCATCAAGTTCAATACACTTTTGCCATCTTCCCTTCCAAGCATTTAGCCCGTTGAAAAAAAAAATTCTTCCTTAGAGTCAAAATATGCGTCTACTGCTGCTTTGGCCTCATCATTTGTCAAAAATCTTTGACCTCCCAAGTGCTTTTTTAGGTTAGGGAACAGAAAAAAGTCTGACGGTGCCAGATCAGGTGCTTAAGGTGGATGCAGTAACAGTTCAAAGCCACAGTTCTGAATTTCTGCCATTGATTGGATAGACGTGTGAACACAAGCTTCTTATTATCTTGATGAAACAGGACTTTTATTCTGATCATTCCTGGACGTTTTTCTTTTATTTCCTCTCGTAAACGACGTAGTAAGGTGCAATAATAATAAGAGTTTATAGTCTGACCTCTTTCAAGATAATCAACCATAATCACACCCTTCGAGTCCCGGACTACTGAAGCCATCACCTTACTTGCCGACAAAATCGACTTAGCCTTTTTGGGGGGTGGTGAACCAGGTCTATTCCACTGTTTTGATTGTTGTTTTGTTTTCGGTGTACAGTAATGAACCCATGTTTCGTCCTTCGTAACAAAACGATTCAAAAAATCACATTTATCAGCTTCAAATAACTCCAAACAGTCGCGTGCAATAGTCAATCGCATCCTTTTTTGCTCAACTGAAAGCAGTCGCGGAACCCACCTCGCAGACACGTTGTGGAAACCCAACACGTTCGACTTTTATGTTTTGAGTATGTTCATAAGAGATGCCTATAATCTCGGCTATCTCTCTAATTTTCAATCTGCGGTCTCCCATAATTAAGTCGAGTATTTTTTAACATTTTCGTCAGTAGTGGACGTCGAAGGCCTTCCAGAGCGGGGTTCGTCTTTCACACTCTCTCTACCACGCTTGAATTCTGCTATCCATTTTTTGACGGATGAATATGAAAGAGCGCAATCCCCTAATGTACTGACCATATCTTCATGAATGGCTTTTGATGACAGCCCCTTCTTATGGAGGTACTTAATGACGGCACGCTGCTCGATTTGCTCCATTTGTGGAAATGATGTCAGATTGCTTTGTTAATAAATTTATAAAATTAAAACTAATTATCGCATACGTTTCAAACTTCACACAATTAACAGGTCTGAACTGAACTAAATAATGTGGGTAGATTTGATTCTTAGAACTAAATGGATCAGTGTTAGGCCGACTACTTTTCAATCCACCCTCGTATATCAAAATATTTTATTTACATTTGGATGATTCTTTGTTCGCTAGATAGAGGGTTTCACTTCAAACTGAGGTTATTTAAGTCACATTATTAAATCGTTTATTCATTAATATTCTTATTTTACATATTTTTAAATACATTTATAAAAAACACAAATACATTTAAAAATATAAAAAGTAGTGACCCACCAGTAGCGGAGTAGGACCCAAACTACCGGCGGTGGAGGCTACAGACTGAGAAACCTCCTAACAATACGGCACGTGTCGAGGATAACAGCCTTCTGAATCTGACTCTTGATCTAGCAATCTAACGAGTCTCTTGAGATGTTAATCGAGACTCTTCGCTATTAATTCGTTTGCCGAAACGACCACCGGGACAATGATCGTCGAGTCTACGTCCCAAATGGCGGTTATCTCGAAGGACAGATCAAGGTAATTACTAAGTTTGTCCTTCTCTGCCTTCACGAGATTTTCGTCATGCGGGACGGCGATATCGACGAGCACTGCCCGACGCTGAGTCCTAGTACGGTACTTCAAACTCAATAAGGCCATATTGAAGAGCAAGTTGCTGGTGGATGATCCTGGCTACTTGATTGTGCCTATGCAAGTACTCGGTGTTAGCAAGATACGAACCACCGGAAATAATATGGCAAAGTGATTCACCAGGACGGTGGCATGCTCGACAAATGTCGACCGTACCGCCCTTCATGATGTATTTCCGATAGTTGTTCGTCTTGATAACCTCATCTGCAATTGCACAGGCAAAACCTTCAGTTTCCCCAAAGAGGTCCCCAAAACGCAGCCAGTTCACCGATGCGAGCAGGTCTACATCGAGTCCTGTTAAGACTCGGTAGAACCGCCCGTGTAGCTCCTTGCTCTTCCATACGTCCTTACGGTATTCAGTACTTAACACCTTTGGTTTACGCCAGTTCTCGTTAGCCAGGGAAAGAGATGTCAGGCCCTTGTCAACATCCACAACATCGCAATGAATGTCACACCCGTTCTGTAGAAAGTAATCTCTCAGACTGCACACTTCACAGTTGTGGAAGTTCTTGGCATTCAAAAAGCCTGAACCCGAGTCATATTATAATTAACAAATTTATTTTATTTACTTCTTGCCGGGCGTCCAGGGTACGCCCTTGGAATGATAACCACAATATAAGTGACATGTGAATATATTGTATGAAGTTAGTCACACGTCACATAACGGTTCCTATATTTAAAGGCAACAAACAGCCATTTTTTTTACATATTTCCAAAAGAATTTTCAGTATCTCAACTTCCTCACAAAATAATGATATTGTTGAAACGGAATGGGCATTCAAAGTTACTGTGTATAGAAATGTTATTACGACTACAACAGTGACCGAGACAGTTTTTAAAAATGGGGTACCTACACGAGACGGAGGACGCATTGGCAAATATACCCATAGTGACCGGCAATGGCAATAGACCCCCTTTAATGTGGGACCAACCATGTGGGTGTAACAAACGACTCTGTCGACTCCTTCAGGGTTAAAGTCGTGATTATTGAGTTTAAAAAGCAGATAGAAATATTATTCTTACCTATCAGAAAGTACAGGATGTTGGGAAAAGCGACTTTGGTCCTCATTGTGTATCCGCTTTAGTTCTCTAATGTGTAGGTTTCTTTCTCTCTCTAACTTTTCCATTTCTAGCTGCAAGTCTGCATCCTCTTTTTTAAGTGCACTCTGTCTCAACTGTAATAGAAAAATAAATACTCTCAACTTCATTTATATTATATTCGGGATAGCTGGAATAAAATATCCACAGTTTATATGACTAGACTTCAAACAAGGCTGGAGTGCGGTTACGCTAAGCGCGCAATCGCGAAATGCTCCAAGGGTACTATCAACATGTCAGTGTCAGATTGAAAAGTGACACGTACGGACGGACAGAAGGAGAATGACGGGCGTATAAGGGTACTTTCTTCAGCTTTTGCTGATAGTACCCTAAAACGACAATAGCCTGCCTTTTGCTCACAAGGACACAAAAAAAAATCTAAAATGTAAGCATTATTATTACACCTATCATCCTATGAACCTACTCAGACTATTAAAGTTAATGTAATTCCCTGAAGGATTGCCTTCTGCAACCAGAAGTCAGCTTAGGCATTCTGCATAACAATTTAACTCGCAGAATGCCTAGGCGCCCCACTAAAACCTGAGGAACTCAAGCTAACCTCACATGCAAGTGGTGCCCCGTACAGATCATGATACATGATCAATGAAGGTTGTGGCAAAAAAACGTGTCCCTTGATTGGAAAAAGGATTCTTGGTTGAAAAATCAATACGTTTTGACAGCGCATAGCGTTCGCGCACCCCATAGTGTCGTTAGTGAATACGGGTGTCACAACAATATTTTTACAAGCACTGTCTTAGACTATGAGTTACAATTGATTCTAAATTGAAATAAAGAGTTGTTTTCGACGCGCTTATTTAACTTCTTGTGGGCATTATGCGGCAGAAAATGACTCAAATACCTATGTGGTGTTGACTCAATTCAAATTGGTCTCAATGAGGAACCAGCTGATTTGAATGACATTGGACAGTGTGATTGGAACTAATCTCACCCACTAAAATCATACCTTGGCGAGTGGCGAGACTAATTCCAGTCACAAGTAAATGAAAGGATTAGTCTATGGAAACATCGGCGATTATATCTGACCCAGGATCGAGTTCAATAATATCTGTCTGCACTACAGCAGTAACATCTATCTAATTGTCACATGTACCATATTAAAGTGAGAACAAGTACTTGGAATTTTGGTTTGAATTACTATAGTGCTCAGTAACGGCAATAGGCTAGCCCCCTATTATGTGGGACTGGCAAAACTACAGGCAAAGTATTGATGTGTAGTTCACCTCGACCTACGCCTTCGTTGATATACACTTGATGATATGTATGTAATGTATTATTTTCACCTTAAGTATTTCGTCAGCTTCATAATATTCCTGGTACGTCATACTGGGTAGTGGATCAGGCTTGAGGAAGGTTGGTGCTTCAGTCCCGTTGTGAAGCGGTGAAGGTTGCGGCGTGGAAGGAGCAGCACTTGAAGTCCTCTTCCCTCTGCCTCCGCCACCTTCACTATTCACTGGCCGTTTCTTGAATAACAACTTCTTTTGGCGGTCGATTTCTTCCTTTTCAGCTGTAATCTCCTCTTGCCGCCTGTTGGAGAAGATCAGATTGTTTATGAAATTTTTGAAGTTAACAAGTCTTTAATAATATTATAGAGAGGTAAGATTTAATTGTTTTGTTTATTTGAACTGATTAGACTCCCGAAACTAATGAACAATGAAAATTCTTTCCCTAATATGTAGCTACATAATCACATAGGCTACTTTATATCCCGGTAATGTGTTCCCGTAGAAATTGGGTGGAGCCGCGGTTATCAGCAATAAAAAAGAAAAGTAGTTTTTATTGAATGAATAACTATAAAATTCGAGTAATTTCATTTTCTTTCTATGTTTACGTTTTAAAAGAAAACTTTTTAGTAACAAATTTATCAAAATCATCGCCCAGTCACTCTACATTAACGTACCGTACGTCTAAGAATAACAATTATCGTAAAAGAGCAGTAATTTGTATTGCTAATAGTCATCATAGTATGAATGATCTCCATCGGTTTGATGTCGCCATTACCAGAGCTCTCTTTCTGTCCTAAGTTTCAATAACAATATTTAAATGAATGAATAGTTAACATACCTAGTTAGTTCTTGAAATGCATAACCATCAGTCCAATTCTCTTGAAACGTCGCTCCAACACGCTGCGTCACAAACTGGCCAAGCCTTAGTCGGTTCTGCATACACCTTTGCCGTGCCTCCTTTTTCTCAATTGTGCTTTTCTCATTCAGTAATTTCTTAACAACGTCTATACATTTATTAATGTGTGATTTATGTTGGTCTATTACCTGTAACAATTTGCTTTTTATTAGTAATTAATTTTGTAACTGATGTCTGGATGTTATGGGGCTACACTAATATATTGGAAGCTAAAACCAATCTTAGTTGCAAATGAGCCTATAATAATAATAATAACGTTTATTGGTCACAAAACAATATTTTTACAAGCATGAAGTGATTCTAAAACATACTGATACTGGATTCCAAACTAGGCTGGTGCCTGTATTTTGGGAGTCCTAGGCTGGTGCCTGTCCCTTTATTGAGGCTTTGGTTGGTGGAAGATAAGAGAGAATAGTATTGAGAGTAATAGTAAACTCCAATGATTTTAGCAAAAATAACCAACTTCCAACAAATAACCAACAGTAGCTTTCAATTACAATAAGAGTTTTCAAAATCTGTTCACCCAGTCCTGCCCTGTCCAGTCTGTCCAGTTATGAGGTGTGAAATAATTTGAAACCGGTTCAAAATAGGTAAAATAAAAGGTGCCTTTACCTTGCAAAAGAAACTATACAAATACAACAAAAACACAACACATAATCACGTTTTATTCCTCAAGAGATTGACAAAGACACTAAGCCTACTTTTAGCCTGTCAGTGTTGGTACCACATGGATTATTTTGAACAGGTTCACTGTGTGCTGGTGACAATGCCTTTTGGCCCTAAAGCTGTTGCTACGGTCAGTTAGTTAGTTAGCACACCATTATTACAAATTATAAACCTGTAGGTACCTTGCTCTGTGCTTGAACTTGATGTTTCAATTCTTCACTACTTCTTGTTAATTCATCTATTTTATTATTTCTTACTTCTAAATCTGAAGATGCCTGAGTTTCTAACTCTTGTATCCTCTGACATGTCAAGTCTGTTTGAACCTGTAAACAGATATAATACAGATTTTAAAAAAATCGGTTATCTGTAAAGTCGGTTTACTGACGATAGTTGAACGTGACAACGTCATAACTGCCGAACGCGGAGGCCGATTGTGCCTCTTTGTCGCTCGTTCCGCGCTCTCGCTTGCACTTCAAACCTTAAATGGAACGCCTCAGAGCGAGGTAACGCCGCATGATGTCTTATCTTTATCTTTATCTTTATCATATATATTTGTTGTCTTGTGTAAAGATTTCAGAGTTTACCTGTTTAACAGATGTGTGTGGTCGCTGCTGTGACGTAGACCGTAAAAAGTCGGCGCCAGAAGGTAATATCGACGAAGGAGACGGTGGGTACTGCAAGAAAAAGCATAATTAGTACATCAAGTATTATTTTTAAAGAATGTTGTATAGTTGGGTCTAACTAGTATCATCAAGAAAAACTATAATATATTCTGAATGGAATCAGGCGTTACCTGGCGAAAGTCCATGATATAATATATTATTTACATCAAATAATCAAAATATTCATATGGGTCCCACCCAAAGATCACTTATGCAAGTCATTAAGAGTGCTTCAACATTTTCATTTACTGCCAGATTCGCAAAGCAACAGGTACAACCTGTGAGTACGAATCTGGCAAGAAATCTCACGGCTGCCCTTTTTCAATTGTTAATGAACAAAATTATTAATGAGCAAATACACAGTATAATAGCATCCCTACGATTATGTAGGCGACATTGATTGATAAATATTCAAGCATTTAAAGAATAATTGTAGTTAATACACTAAATGTTATTTACCATAGGATAACTAGCGCTTTGTGGTGAAGGTGACTTGGCACCGGTGTGCCTCACAGGACTTGACGATGGGTGCTTTGAGAAATATTCCCTAATATTTTTATCTGAGTTATGCCTTTGTTTCACGTTACCACCCCCTCCACCACCGACACCTTCCTCACCTGAAAATAAATAAGATTTAATTTTATTTTTTTCTTTTTGTACTAAGGTGAGTTTTCCACCATTTGCATTTGACATACTATGTCGCTGTAAGCTAGGTATTTAGTAAATCATATTTATTGACATAATTAAATATCAATACCTTCATAATAGGTACTGAAAATACAAACTGTAGTAACAATGACTAGCACTGGTCCGTACATATTACAGAATTTGATGAATTAGTAGTACAGTTTATTGTATTACTTTCAACAAGTGCAGTAGATACAACAATAATTTTATGTAGGTGCTCATACAAAGTGTTCCTACATAGTAAACAGAAACTAACTTTGACAAATTATTATCTGTAATAATAACTAGGTATTTGGTCCTTTTTTTTTTTCAACTTACAAGTTAACAATAAAAATAAAATTTTCGAAAAAGTATGTAACTGGATGTCTCGACCTGACTGATATGTCCTTTAGTTCAAAGTCAAATTGATTTCTTTGTTTCTTACTGGACATGCATACAGTTCAAAATGACTTACTTAAACCATTTATGGAAACCTTATATAAATCATACCAGCCTTTTAAAATCATAATCATCGGAGCCTTGTTGCGTGGGTTCAGTGTCACTATTTTAGATAGGTACCTAAGTATTACATTTTGCTTCAAATAATAACAGCTGTCAAACCTAATATGACCGTTTATTTTTTCGTATGTGTATAACTGGTACCTGTATCGCAAATAATTGTAAAGTAATTTGTAATATTGTGAATCAAAGAGCAACAACACATGAGAATTTCTAGGAATATGGCAATTTTTTAACAATATAATACAATCTACTATTGTTTGTACCAAGTTTTCCCTTGGTTAATTGCTTACCTTTTCGTTTTCTTTTTCTTTCTGGCATAGCTATAGTAGGTGTGGCACCACTGGGGGGTACTAACACTGTACCAGGTGCAATAGTTGAGCCTCGCATTGCCGCTGACTTCTCTGGGGTTAATGCATCAACTTCTTTATCGCTATGAGATGACCCTGAAAATAGATTGTGATATTTGTTCCTGTAATGCTCTATATAAATTTTACTTTCAAAGTATTATTTTATTAATATGTACACTGTTTTTATTTAAATTTATTTCAAAATTTAATTTTTAAACAAAAATGTCATCCATCAACCCTACTACAATTATTTTAATTACAATTATTTATAAAATCAACTCCACCTGAAGATAATGTTGGGTTCCAAGAATAAGCCTATGTTTGTTTTTAGTTTTTAGAATGAATCAAAGTACATAAGTACTGTAGTATTATCAGGTTAAGTTACACGAACATAATAAGTAGGTATTTAAAACTCAGACATGACACAACCTGACAACTACAATCTTCAATAAAATGTATTCAATTAGGAAGTTGTCAAAATTTATTATGACAGTCCCACTGCAAATATTACTGTCGTGTTTACAAATACGTAAATGATACCTACCAATTAATTTCTACAAAACGTCAATAATCATGAGCAAAGCAAGTAAACTCACTCTTGGACATTGAGATTGAGCTAGGTAGGCCGACGTGGTTTATGTTAGCTTCGCTTTTATGGTCATGCATAGTGGTACGCAATAGTTTCTGTTCTCAGGGAGAAAAACGACACTTTCACTGTTCCTATCCGGCATCATACACGATAAATGACGTCACAATCCTTCATTTGATGACAGTTTTTCACACAAGTTCGTCCCGTAAGTTTTTGAGAAAAGGTTACCCTTTAATTGTAAGCCGGTGTGTAGTAAACACTGAGACCACTGATCACTAATCACAAACATTTATTGCACTTTTATCACTATATCACAATTTACCTGTGCTCATATTGGAGTCCTGATTGTGAAGAGGTTGCCCGGTGTTGACAGTAGTTTGTGGTGCCATCTGAATTTGTGACCCAGCTGACATCTGTAAAGAAAGATGGCGTCCTTACATATATTATGACTCGCCCAGTTTCATACGACTTTACTGTTCCCTTCGTAACTATCCAACGCGTGGGTATAGATACTCACAAATTACGCTTAAGGTAAGTAGTCCATAATAATTATTTTACTATTTCATATTTCTTCAATATAACCTAACTAGTTTGACAAGTTGTAAACGAAATGCCAGTCGGTCGGTCGGTCGCGGCAGCGACAATCGGATACGCACGCATCTGAGGGGAGCGGTAAGTGGGGTGAGGTGGAGAGTAGAGATCGTCACGAAGTTTGCTTCGAATGTAATAATAATAATAACGACGGGTGAGGAGGCGCCATTTTACAAGGATCAAAGTTTTTTTTTATACCAAGGCCAAGCGGTATCGTTAATTCACTGGAAAGATAATCTGCCAACCGTTATCCTTACAAGTAATGTGTGAATATCAACGTGTTCTAAAATTTTATCATGTGGCTACATTCGCATTCGCGTAGAGCTATGGCTACAGGTCAACAGCCCGTGATTGCGGTCGTGTTGTTGTTGACTATGTATGTAGTATGTACGCATACTACTAAAGCATAAAACTAGGTGCAATTGAATATTGCGCAAATAATAAAAAATACGCTCGTTTGTTTTTACGTTTAGCTTGGTTAAATATGATTGATGAAAATGCTTACAATTACTAACACGGACAGATAGATGGACGACACGACCCGGCCAATATGGTACCAACATTAGGTTCCTACGTCTACCACTACCTACCCTCACTAGGCGCCTGGGAACGGCCGTGGCAGGCTCGCCCCCGATTACGGGGAACCAACCCCATTTATCTACTTCCGATTACCTAATTTGTACCACCACAGTGACTGGCGAAATTTGACTAATATGAGCGTAATACAGTGCGTCTATCTACCCCTAGGGCGATATAGACGTGAATCAAACCGTAGTAAAAACAGAGAACTCTGTTTTGAAACTTTTTAAGGAACTACTCCTACAGGACACAGCACAAGTTACCTACGTAGTAAGAGCATAATTAATTTAATTGGAGGCGATCAATGATTTTAAATACAATAAGGTCTTTGGAGGCGATGAACTAAAACGGGCAGATGCATAACTTTGGATAACTAAGGTTTTACGTCTACTCTACTCAGACTTTAATAAATTACATTGCTAACTCTAATATTCGCATTATAGAAAAGAAGAGCTATCAAGGAATAAAAAGGAAAATCGAGCCGGAATTTCAAGCACATGATACAACGGCAGACTTGCAAGATTTAATACTCAGGTAAGTACTTATAAATAAAGGCATTCGTTTTCACCTTAAAAATGTTATCTGACCCTCTCTATTCTACCAACAATCTAATTTGAAATCCCTGTAAGCATGTTATACTTCAGTAACGTGTAAAACATTTCTCTCTCTAATTTCAATTACAGGCTCTTTTATTTCAATATTAATTAGGAGTTATAAATAAAACACTAACCGTTAAAGGATATTCAGATGAAAGTTGTTGGATATTAAGATTCATTTGATTCAGTATAAACGCGAAGGTCCGAGTCATTTTTAGGGTTCTGTACCTCAATAGGAAAAAACGGAACCCTTGTTGAATCACCTTTTTGTCCGGCTGTCTGTCTGTATGTCAAGACCCTTTTCTCTTTTTCTACACAACCAAAAGATACAGCCGTTTATGCTGTAAATTTTCGACATTCGCAAGGGAATCAAAACCTACCTGGTAGGTACTTACCGTGAACTCAGAATCTTGAAATTTGGTACGGAGCAACGTCTTATAGCACGATAAAGGAAAAAATGCGAAATGCATGAATATTTATTGAACGGAACCACGTGAAAGACCGGCCCACAAAGGTGAATAACTCTAAATTAAAGAGATGAATTGAAGGAACTAGCGACATGGTGGATTTAACGCAAATGAGTAAATTTTGTAGGTAAGTAACGTTAGTTATATCGATCTAGAGAAAGAAATGTGTGTTGGAACTTGTGTTGCCTTGTTGGATCGGTAGATAAATGAAGGAATATTGGATATAATTGTGACATATGACGAAAGTGGATTCAATATAATCGTAAGCAAAAAATTGCTGACCCCAGGTCAAACTCCACAACAGTGCCCTAAAGAAAAGCTTACCAATAAAAAGGTAATGGTAACTGTTTGGCAGTCTCTCCATGGTGTTATGTACCTACACCTTTCTCAGGTCTGGTCAAGCAATAACAGCACATGATTACTGTCCCAAACTTCGAACAATGATGGCAAAACTGGCAGTAAAACTGAAACAGCCCCCACTCGTGAATCGATCTTCCCCATTACTGCTCCATGCTAACCTGAGAGCTTCCACTGCATGAGTAACTCTATCTACAGGAGCTACAAATAGTAGATACCCTCCGTCATCATATTCACGTCATATTCATCAATTTTCATCCCAGGACGCAGTACAAATTAATGCTTTCACACAGTTTGTCGAAATTAGATAGATCCCCAGAGTTCTGTTGTAAAGATATAAATGAACTTCGTTTAGATCTGCCATCTACTCTACTGTATAAATAACGAAGGCAAATTTTAATAATTTTGATTAAATAAATGTTAAAATCTTAGAAAAAACGAGTTTACATTTTTCAGTACTAATCAGCAATTTCATACTCTAACTCCTTTATAATAAGATGCAGAAATGTATTTTTTCTTTTATTAACCTCTGATTTGGTTTGTCTTTTACTATAAGACCGAAGGACACGTCATTGCATGAATTAGCATTATCGCTGTAACGTTGCCGTTCTGCGTGAACTCCCTTCGGTACCTCTTGCTAGCCCCTCCTCTCCTGTTCGTATGGAGCTACCACCTCCTGTATTTATTATACTAGCAAACGTAAGTCGCTAGTGTAGGTAGGTACTAGGTACCTACGCAAAGTATTTCGATTGGATCAAACGATAAGGAAAACAAGGGGCACCAGCACGTGACATCGGTTTTAGTCAATAACTAACATACTAGGTTTCACCGATTGCTGTTGGTACTCTACAAGGTTGAGTTACGTAAAATTTGAATATAACAGAATCAGACAGAATTTGGTTTTTAACCAAGATTAAAGAAATCGCTACAAGGAAATGAACATCTTACCGGAATCGAACTGTATATAATATTATTAATCAGTATATATTCACTTCAACTACTAACTAATCGACAATAAAATGCTTGCACTCTGCAGCGTTCTTTGTCGTATCTATTTTTAGCATCCCTACATGCTATGTAGGCGAATGGAAAGTTAGCGAGCTGGCAACATACGTATACATAGCTAGATATACATATAAATAATAACAAGTATATACCTACATTCATACATGAGCTACATTGATAATCTCAACTCTATAAACGACCAACACTGCTTACAGTTTTCGCATGTAAAATGTGAGGATTTATTAGAACTAGCATGCGCAGTAATTTGAGATAAGAATAAAAAATACTGAACAGCCCTGCTTAGTAATCAAGGCGGTAAGAATTATATGTAGGTATAAAATAAAGTTAGTCTGCTGATAAGTGGCAAATACGTTAATTGAAAACCGTATAATATCATTAACATTATAAATACCAACCCATAATTAATTAGGTTATCCGTGGTCTGTCAGGAAAGGCACACTTGCACACTATGAAAACAGGCTTTACATTTTGAAGATTTACGACGTAGTAATTGCACCATAAACTAAGCAACTATAGTGCATCATACTATGTAACAATAACAATAAATACCCCTTGAATGTCGTTATCTTGAATTGATAGCGTGCATTTGCGCCACACAAAAATAAGTCTCGGAAAGACAATCAATACTCAGTCACATCTCTGTCCCGCATTCATTGTAGAAGCGCAGTCCTGCGGACCCCAAAATTCCCTCTTCCGGTGCGAGCGTTCAGCCGCGTGCTGTTTAACCCAATTTTCTAGTGCGAGGGGTGTGCAGGGCGCGAGGTGCGAGACGGGGAGGGTGCGGCGCAACTTCAGCCGCAAGTGTGCAACACAGACGAAGCGCCACGGGATTCAAAGCCTGCAATATTGATTATTTCTAGCGTCGACACCGCTGACACCCCCACACTTCTACCAAAACTTATACGTCTCCAAACAAAGGATTTGTTTTACAAAATCTAAGCTTTACGTGTGCGACTTTTACTCGGATTAGGGTTTCTGAGTACTGAAGCAATCAAGCCAACTCACAGTAAAATATCTTATTTCATTGCCAACACAAAATAAACCCCGTACTTATAGGAGCAGACTAATTCGCAAGGTTTAATTCCCGAAATCGTAACTATTAAAATGAATTCGGGGCGAGAAAGTCTATGAGTGGCTCGCTAATAAATACGCTTTTCCTCAAAGTAGTATCATGGCAATATAATAAGTAAAAGACCAGCAAAATTTTTGGGCTCCAGATAACTCATGCAGGGCCCATGACTTGACTTACGTGGAAGTTATCTTTATCGGATTTATGTCTGTTAAAGTGGGATCTTGGCGTCTTGGAATTGTTGAGACCTTGATGATGTGAAATTCATGTGACATCACGGGATCTACCGGCGTGCAACATTATATGTACATACAATACATACAAGTACTAACCGGAAAACCGTGACAGACAGCAGTGAGTATATGTACATAACTTGACTATTATATTTAAACTGGTCTAACTGAACTACAACCTTAGAGCAAGCAATACTACTAGAGGGTGAGTGTCACCCGTTTTATTCGTGCCGATCATTAAGCAGCTCTGGATATAGGATATATATTTATATTAGTTACATTTTTTGCCACACGCCAACTTAAACTGGGAGACCCTTGACTGTTTGAATTGTGGTATTTCTATGGGAATTGCTGAAAAAGTACCAAATTCAAAAAGATCAATATTTACTAATAATGATAAAGGAGACTGACCAGTCCTCATACATGGCGGGGCATTTATGATGAACCGTTATTATTTCGAAAATAGTGTCATTAGACCGGTAAAAATATGAACTTTAAACTGTCATAGCCTCAGTTTGATTGGTATCGGTATAATCGAGAAATATTAATTTGAACGATAAAATAACAGCCAGACTCTGGTTCATTTCCTTTGGGAATTGTACAGAAGTATTATATCGAATGACATAAAGGGCCATGCAAATTTTGGCCCCACCCTCCTGTGTGAAACGTTTTTGGATAGGTCTTTTTAGCTGAATATTTGCTCAGAACAGAACTAGTTACTATGAAATTATTAGCTTAGAATTACACAGATAAACCGGGTTGCTAGTTTTAAATGAGAATGGTTATTTTGCCGGTATAGTTGTTCAAATGGGTTATGAACAGAGACGCCGGCCGGCAGGGTACGTCGCGCGGCAGCGTGGCTCAGCGCAGTGGGTCAGGCAGGCGAAGCAATACAAGCGGACCTTGCAATGTCGCGCCGTGACGCTCAGCTGACGACGGGCCGCCCGCCGCGCGACAACTCCCCCGCGCCGCGCGTTCATTGCCTCCGTGGCAGCGGACGTGAGTGGTTGTCTCGTATGCTTGTCTTTGGATTATTTCATGAGTTTACGATTCTCTACGATTTATTTGTATGAGTATGATACCGTTCAGTAGATTTTTTTTAATAGTTAATATGTGCTTTTGTGAATTTATTTGCGAATAGTTAATGTGAGTGCGTGCTGTAATTTTGGTTGATACTGGAGTGCGGTGACGGCCGGTGCGAAAGGTCGGCCTGTGTAAAAATAACTGCGGAACCGAGCGGCTAAACGATGGAATGAGGTTTGACGGCACATTGTAGCCGAGGCGGGGCGAGGCCGTGTGCGCCATGTTATAATTTCCCTTCGCGTCGAATGTGCGAACCGACTGATGAACACCGCGCTATGCCTACTTCTCTTTCTCTCGGTGGGCAACAAGCATGCTTATTGAATGAGACAGGTCGCCTACTTTGTCTTGCCAAATCTACCTGAAGTTGTTAGCATAAGAAACTATACAATATCATGAGTAGCGTTAAGTACATAGATAGGCACCTACGTATAGATATCCAAAAGATTGAAAAATAAAAAGTAGAAATGAAATGCGAATAAATTTTGTTAAATTGAACGTAAATTAGAAGAACAGATTGAGATACATTCGATTCAACAAAAATACATTCCAAGTCTACCAACAATTTAACAACTAGGTAGGTACTACAGGTAAATAAACAAATCAAAACGGCAAACTGTGGTTTTTATTGGAACGTAGTAGACCATGTGGTGTGCTATAAGATTCAGACCCATGATTGAATTATTGTTGTGGATTCAGTTGGAAAAGAAAATAAATAAGTAAATAAAAATTGGTACCTACTATATTTAGTCAGTAATAAACATACACTTATTTATTACACAAACGCTAATTACTGCAAGTATAATAAATTTAAAGCCCACATAATAACCGATAAAATAGACGTACTTGGCTTAGCGAAAATTATGATTTCAGTTTTTTCCTGTCTAGTTGTGCCTATTGAAAGTGTTGAAGGGGTAACCGGTAAAGAGAAGAACGGCGGCAGCGGCGCGGCGGCGGGGCGAGCCGGCTGTGTCGGTGACCCCGCGGCCCCGAGTTGCCTCCTATACCAATGCCGATGTTGGTATAATTCCTTGCTCACTTTTAACAAAAACTGTATTTCAGATTTTAACTATCGTAGAAACTACTAGAAACCTACAGGATTGAATGCATGGTCAAAATAAGTTTTTTTGTATCAGAGATAATAAATAATAAACGGATTAAGTATGTATATCAAAAGACACATAACTAATTAATACTATTATAAAGAGGAAAGATTTGTATTTTTGTGTGTATGTTTGTAATTAATAAACTCAAAAACTACTGTGCCGATTCCAAAAATTCTTTCACCACTGGAAAGCTACATTCACCCTGAGTAATATAGGCTACTTTTTATCCCGGTAATGTGGTCCCACGGGAACTGGAAACGAGTAAACTAAATCACGCGGGCAGAGCTGCGGCGATCAGTTAGTAATTAATAAGTTAACACTTACAAATTATTATATTACTATTAAGAACAGGTTTTGTTGTAATTTCTAATCAACCACTTAAGTGATACGTACGTACTGTCGTTTATGAACATATAAAAAATAAAAAGTCAAGAAACATTCATCAGGTTATATCAAAAGCTGAAAGCGTGTAATCTAGTTTTAGTAGGTAGGTATAATTTACTAGTGCTTAATTTAACAAGTAACATCTTCCATCACGATGCAAGGGTCACTATAAAGTTGACAACATTACCAATATCATCAACATGAACTGGCTTATTTTTTTTTCATGTGGTATCTAACGCGAAGGACAATGCCCATTCTTATATGGGAGTTGAACCCATCAAAAAGTGGTGTCTCAGTGGTTTTAATTTCATTTAATAAATAAAGTATTACCTTTTATTTTTGTATTTCAAAGCAATGAGTTTGCTTAAACTATTCTTAAAATATTAAGAAAGAAATTATAAATAGATCACAAAAACTGATGTCATCGGCGGGATTCGAACCCACGGCCTTTCCCTAACAGGGGGACTGCTCTGCCAACTGAGCTACGATGACCACTACCGACAACATCGATGTTGTCGGTAGTGGTCATCGTAGCGGCACACGAGTAGGTAAGGTACCTACTATTACCCCTCGCTAACTAGTTATCAACGATGACCTTGGTTTGTGTTGCCCTAAGCATCCAATACACGGTTTTAAACCATGTAATAGCCAGCAAAGCGTTCGGTTTAATATTACGTTTATAACCGCGTTTGCAATCGTGTACTTTAACATCGTAACAGCAAAAATCATGTAAGTTTAAGTAGGGCACGAGCGCCGTGCCTGTGCATCTAATTCTACAGTACCCAGTATATTGGCAAATAAAAGAATCTATCAGCGTATGTGTGATGTGATGTGTTAATTATAGATAAAGTCTATAAAAAACTCACCGTTTTAAATTCTGGCGTCCGGCGAGTTTCTACTAGTATCTCCCTTGTGCTGACCTGTAAACACGCGACCAATGCGTTCAATGTAAACTAGCCTATTAGAAAACGTCCCTCTCCCCCCTCCCACTATAATAGCTGCTTGCCTTTTACAATAGGCGCCTTCATCGGTTAACAATACATCATCTAGTTGAAGTAATAATATTCCTATTCAAATTAACTCAAAAGTTGTCTAAACGTAGCTACGATTGAATCGATAAGCCTATCAATATGTATGCAGGGCAAGATAGAATTTATCACTAATCTATCAAGGTACTCAGTGTTTTGAACACCGGTTATGTGGTTGCTACCAGGCAGCAAATCGTGTTAAGCCGATAAGTCTCGAACATATAGGTATACGTTTGTCAGAATCTATTTGTGTCCGTCCGCCATTTTGTCGTTAAATGACGAAATGATATCTACATCCAGTACATGAAAACAGTTTGCATCAATCTGTCACGTTGTGAGCAGGCTGGGCATACAGTTTAAACTTTAGACATCATTGATACAAAACGAGCAACTTGCTCCCCTAAGTATTATATTACTGATTGATTACTCACAGTGGATCTTTCCGGTGAGCAACAAAGAAAATTACGATCAACGACGCAGGTCAAAAGTAAACCACAACACATTTAAATAACAAATATTCAATATAACTAAACGACGGATAAAACCTATACCCAAGAACGGTCCAATGACGCGTCTGTAGGACGAACAAGGGGGTCAAAGTGAGGGCGGGTGCACGGACGAAACCGAGACACATAATACAATTATGTACATACTACAACATCACTTGCTCCACCGACAAGCAACGGTGTGGGCCGTGGGCACATTACGACCGATCTGATGTTCAGCCGGCGGGCGACGACGCTGCCCGCACAGAACAAGGGGCGGTGCGGTAGCGGGGCAGGTGGGCATACGGCATACTGGAGCTGTTTCATTATCAGAGATCACGTGATCAGTTTAATGCATGTGCACATCTACTCACTCGCTTGAGTGGTGCCGCACTGATATAGATATCGATATACATAATATAAAACATACGGTGTGTAGTTAAGAAAATAAATACTATGGATAGTTAGGTGCTTATACATTAGAGACGTGCACCGAGAAATGTATGTACCTACTTCTTGATACAATACGACGGAATTTATATGCTTCGTTTTAGTTAAGTTTAACTTATGTCTGAGTGTATGCCGTACCGAGAAAATAACATCGGCTTCTGTTGCGGTGCTAAAACTATAATAATATATTAAAACCGACTAACCGGAGCGCAGGAAACGTGAGAACAAAAGAATCGTTTCGAAAACCACATTGCATTCACTTCTGATTTAACAAAGACATTCCTATATAATTCTCTTATAAAACTAACGAACGTAAGGTACAGCAATGTTGATTTGCATACGTGTTACCAACTAGCTATTAAAAGCGTTGCCTAAATCAAAGATCATTTAACTAGCAGTCTTGTTACAGTAAATACATTTACATTTCAATAAAATTCCTTGCTGATTTTGACACCACACTATGTATGATCGAAAATGTAATTTGTTAGAACAATAATATTGTTATATTAGAAGTCCATTCATTGTTTGTGAGAACAGCTTGGTAATTAAACCATTCCATTTACTTCCAAAAATACGGAAGCTTCTAAAGCATTGTGTGCTTTTGAAAATTTGGTACCATTGTGGTAGCCAGATTGCATGCCGAGAAAAGGGAAAGGAAGATTAAAAGAAGAAAAAATATTGATTTCAACGTGGCATAAAATTATCATAATGGCTAATGTTGTGTGAGTTGTAAGTCTGATTAGATATCTATACTTACATTTCTTTATCTGACTAACAATGTTTTTACAGAGATTTTCGTAATTACGTGTGTTACGGAGTGTTGTTGGCAAGAAAGAATTATGGAAAGAATCGCCCGGGAACACACTAGTTATATTGACTAAAGATACAATTAAAAACTGAAATTTATTGATGCAACGTTTTGAAAATTGGTGGTCTATATGGTTCGCTATGGTTCATATTTCTGCAGAAAAGTATACTGACCAGTCTTCATAAATTGCGGGGCCCCATTTATAATGAACCGTTATAATTTCCAAAATAGTGATGAGTGATGATGACACTATTTTGGAAATATGTATAAACTTAACTGTCATAGTTTCAGTTTGATTAGCGGTGTTCGTAGAATCGTCCGCACTAAAGCCCAAATATAATTTTCCCGATAGACATTAATATTTATTTTACCACCTAAGTACTTTTCTTTATGAATTGTAAGAACTTGATAAAAATATGAATATGTTTTTTATTTACCAAATGTAAATTTAAATTATTCGTTGTCTTTTGGATCGACATAAAAATAAAATTTTTTTCGACTATTTCTATAAAGTGTGGGCCCGAATCTGATTTATCTCCTTTAGTTTGTCAAATTCATTATATATCAAAATACATTAAATAAATTTAGAAACAGTTTTGAACAGAATGCAATGTGGGTGAAGCCGCCTGATTAATGGAAAAAAAATGTTGCGTCAAGTTGGCCGGTATAGCCAATAAAAACCACTTGCATATGAAAATAACCCTTACATCATAAGCTTCAATTGTTATTATGGATAGAATCGGGTAAACCACCGGAGAAAAAATCATCACCACTTGACATCATAGGTCAGCCTATGAATTAGTACCACTCTTTTGTATGCTTTACTAAATGCAGCGCAGTTTACAGTGAGGTATGCTATATTTAAAAAAAAGTGTTATTAATTCGAGACTCATTTTCGACGTAATTAATGGGTTGACTGATGAGTATGACTGTTTATTTTGGATTGGTTTTACTAAGGATCAATTCAATGAGATATTACGGGAAACACTATCCTCTAGGCGGAGAAAATAAACAGTTATGTTTAAGTTGTTACCCAAATAACTGTTTTATTATTGTTGATAAGTATTTTATTTTGTTGGTATTATCCTAAAGTTAATTACCCATGTGATAAGCTAACCAAAAATACAACACAGCATGTACTTGTCCATTGTAGGTTTGATTTTTACGGAAATAACAAATGTTCAAAAACATAACTTTTGACGTCCTCTACTGTACATTTCCGGAAGATTCATGACATAAAATGTTTCGTTTCAGCAATTGTGGGTTAAAAGCCATAAGCTAACATATTTTAAAACTCTATTGGATATAACGGCCAGGGTTCATACAAAAGTGCCCATGATCTTTTGATTTTGCAAGGTTTCAAGGTAATCCCACTAAGAAGAAAATTACGAATAGAATCATTTTATTTAATGTGCAAATGTTCCCTTTTAATATTACATGTACTGTATGTTTTTTTAAGAGTTTACATTGAATAAGTTAGTTACTAATATATATTTGTCTTGGATGCTGTATAAAATTTTGACATTTAGTGATATGGCTGATGGTACCTATGGCCTTTATTCGCAAAAGGACAGATTCTCATAAAGACAGATTCGCGAAATGACAGATTCTCATAAAGACATATTCGCAAAAAGACGAAGTACATGTAAGTAGAAAATGAAATACGTACAAAGATTTATAAAATATTTTAATATACTAATCGGAAAGTTGAATTATAGGAAATGCCATGAGTTCAAACATTCAATCTATACATATATATATACATATATACATATATATATATACACATAACAACATAAGAGTTGAAGGCTCTTATGTTGTTATGTATTCCTGGTACATTTGAGGTTTGTGTTTTTTATAATGGACAATCATTTTCATCTGTACTCGGTGCACCTGTTGACACATTTAAATAAACTAAACGGATCAAGATTCGAATGAGATTTCGAGAGTGGTTATGTAGTTCTGTAGTCCTAGTATTTTATTCAAGGTGCGTGTCATTTTCAGCGTGGGCGAGTCAGTACCTCGTAGTGGGTCTGGACGTGGATACCCTCTCGCTGGAGACCATGCTTCAAGCCATGGTCTCCAGCGGGAGTAAGTGGAACGCGGCCTTGTCCTTCTGCGAGCAAGTCACGCTCGCGAAGGAGCCGGCTGAGAGGGAGAGGGAGAGGGAGCGTACCCTCCCCACCGAATTCCGTAGTCAGCGGCGAGGGCGCCGCAGACTCATCTACGCCCAAGACCATCGACCTCCATGAACATAAGAGCCTTCAAGATTTTAAATTCTTTTAAATTCAGTGAAAACCGATTGAATGTTTGAACTCATTATGCTGAAAAAGTACCAGGCGATCATAAAAATAAAACAATTTAAAATTAAAATATTTTTTATTTATATAATGTCAGCGGTAAAAGTAGTATAAAATTACATGGAACAAATAGGACAAAAATCGTATATTGTAAGGTTGCAAAAGTTCCATGTGGAACTGGCTACATGGAACTACTGGGAATAATCCAAATAGACTTGACACAATAAAAAATAGGCATAAAGGTCTAAAGTCTATTACATGAAAGTATGTATACAACTGTACCATTTCTGTCTTTTTGAGAATCTGTCCATATGAGAATCTGTCCTTTTGCGAATCTGTCTTTATGAGAATCTGTCCTTATGCGAATAAATGACCTATGGGACTTGGTGAAATAAAGTGTACCTTCTTCAGTTTAGAATAACTCAAAGAGCTTAACTAACCTTGGCGCCTAGGAAACGGGCTTCCAGCAGCTCCTGTTTGCGAGGATCCAGCGCCGCTTGGAAGTGCTCCATCTTGACGCCAGCACCTGTTAAAGACGATGCGTGTTAACATCGTTTTATTTAGTTTACCGCAGTACCATGCCTGTTACTTGCTGCCACATTTTACAAAGGGTAACTAAATGCTGTTAATGAAAAACTAATTATATTCAACCGGGTGAGAAGGCGCTCAAATAATAAGAAAAGACTATTTAGACAACTTCCAATTTAACGAACAACTTATTCTGATTGTGATGACCTAGAAAGAGATGTTGGGAATAACAAAACTTGTTTGTATAACCAACTGCAAAATTATCGTGCAGATATACTCGTATAGCGATAAAGTTGAAATCAGGTTTTGACATTTTGTCTGTTTTTAATGATCGTCATGTCCAAATCTCAAAGCATGTTTAAACTCCCAGTTTATACGATTTTAATACTTACTAAAACATTTTATACTAGTAGGTATTTAAAATATTAATGACGTTTCGTAGCAGACGTTGACATGGTTTCCTAGTTCCCAACCCTAATTGGAACCTATTTTTGCCATAAAGTTAGCTTAATATCGTAACGATACCTCGTGTTACATTTTTATTATAATATTAGCAAAATGTGTTTTAAAAGTTAATAATATTAGTAAAATGTGTTACAAAAGTGAATGATTGGGTATGAGTATACACCTCTGATGATGCCATAAGCCGAAACTGGTAAGGGTTTACCAAAATTAAAATATTTGTGGGATAATGTACAAGTGAGTTTTTTTCAAAATGTATTGTATGTATTGTACAATCGAAAGCATAAATTATATCTCTTGTTTCTTTTATATTTTAGATCTGTCAGGCCTTGATACTTGATGTCACGTCGGCATTATTTTTTTCTGAATCAAGTACCAGAAATAACCTTTTGTTGGCCAGTTAAGACCAATTTAGAAGACTGGCTAATCACGCTTGTACGAAAATGGTACGTTCTTATGAGGTTTAATCCATGTTTGCTACCGAAAAATTGATCTTTTGTTGAAGAATAACAGAGGTGAAGGGGTGGGGGTTTGAGGTGGGTTTTGGCGCAGTATCTGGAGCAGACACAGACAGTCGAGTTGAGAGAAGTTAGGTACAGTTATTTATATAGGTACGTAGGTATGTATGTTCAATGTACATATCGATCGCCTCCCCGGGCCACTCGCCACTATGATCTCACCTCCATACTTTGCGACTCCCTTTCCCCCCGACGCCCCCTTCCCTACGGCATAACCCTAGAGGCCTTCAACGAATGTCGTTGTCAAGTGAAACGTGTTACTGATTCATTCGGATTTCACAGAAAAAAGTATATACCTGCCCAAAAATAGACAATGGTTTCGCCATCTTTTGGTTTCCAATCTGTTCATAATGTTGCATGTGCAAAAATTATAAACAGTGCGTTTGAGGGCCCCACGACAAATAAGTAGAAAATTTCACATTTAGAATCTAATGATAAGTTAGATCCGCCAACTCAAAAGAAGTCATATCCTGATCAAGGTCTGGATTGGGGGTGGATAAGTGAAATCTAATTCCAGTAGTAAAAATTGGCTAGAGCATGTCTGGCCTCTATAACTCCTAACTAACAAAGTTACCTAATCGGTTATAGTTTTCCTACAAAGTACCATGGACTAGGTACATTACTGACTTGAATTCTTCGAGCCAGCCGTTTAGTTTTTAGAGGGGAGGTCTCGCAAACGGATACTTAAATTAAAAAAATCTCTTTGCAACCTCCCAATGTTTTTAAATTACCTATCCAGATAGGTAATTTAATACTTGGTGATACCCCACAATATGGGCTAGGTGCAAGAAAAAAAAACATCCCCACTTTACATGCAGGAGAAGTAACCGAAAAAAAATATTATAGCACTTTGTTGGCGTGGGAAATACACAAAGGTCCATGCATATTTTTATCTTTCAAACACTAAACGCGGGCCCGCTTTGTTCAGTGTGTCATCCCTCATATAACTACATTATTTACTAACATAGACGCACTGCTACCGCACTGCAACTGCTTTTGGTTTGCCCAAGCCTTTACCGTTTGGACGGAAAGCTGAGGACGGACAGACGGACAGACATGACGAAACCATAAGGATTCAGAGCCTTGAACTACGAAACCCTAAAAAATGAATCCCTATTTGTGAAGAAATAGCATCATGTGTAAACGAAACATTAGGAAAATCAAGAAAATTTAATGAGTATATATGTACTAACTTTTGTATTATAAATTTATAATGTAACCTATGTAACCCGGTCTATTACTCCGGTCAAGTTAGCTGCTTGAAATTACAATAATTCGCACCCAGCTGAAAACTGATAGAATTGTTCAAAACACCATCATAATTATAATGTAAAATAATCTTTTCGATCCGACACCTGGAAAAAAGTTATTTATGGTTCAAGTTCAAAATTTTTGGAATTCACTCGTAAACGGTGAATTATATCAAAAAATTGTTAACACATTTTTCTTAAGACCACTTCTGAGATATTGCGGTTATTATTGTCCTACGAGCTATATTTTACATGCGATGCTACTCCGCTCCTATTCGCTGTAGCGTGATGTTTTATATCTAATGTTACTTGCAAACGATGTAGCTTTATATTGGTGAAATCGGATTTGAAATCGGTTCAGCATATTCTGAGGAAAATTTTCTTATCGGATGCCTACTTCATACAAAGAACACACTCTCCAAATTTCAGACCTCTCCGATCAGTGGTTTAGACTGTGTTTTGACCTGTCAGTCAGTCAGTCAGTCAGGCCGTGGGCTGCAGTATAAAACAACATAAAAAAAAAACTTGTTATTGAGACGAATTTTTAAAATACGTAAGTACAGTAGTTTCTGAGGAATCACGTTGTCCAAAAACAAACTTTGAGGGGGGGGCCATTTCATTACCTTAGGGTTTTTTTATTAATTCCGCGGCCCAAGGTCGCGGCCGTTCCTGCGTCCATTGCCGAGCGCCTCTGGTGAGTTCCCAGGGAATTTCCAGTGGCGCGCGGCGGAATTTCGCGACCCTTCTAGACTGCTTCTGCAAGGACGGCAGGTGACTATCCCGCCGCCCTCAGGCCCCAATTATGGAGGTATGGTCTTGGGCGTAGATGAGTCTGCGGCGTCCTGGCCGCTGACTTCGAAACTCGGCGGGGAGGGTACGCTCCCTCCTCTCCTTCTCGGCCTTAGGGGTAGAAATTCGCAAAATCCTTATCGGCGGATGCCTAAGTCATACAAAGACACACCCTCCAAGTTACAGGCTCTATAGTAAAGCGGTTTAGGCTGAAAGCTAACCCATCAGTCAGTCATTTAAATAACTTTACAGATAAAGCATTTCGAATAAGTCCTAAATTATTGACTGATAGACCGCAATATGTCTTAAGTAGTCATTCTAAGGAAAAAAAGATTGTAGGTAGGATCATTTTTGTTGGTAATTATCTACCATTTTATATTAAACTACCTATATTTTGATAAACTTTATTGTTTACGAAAAAAATCATAAAACCGAAAATGTTGACCTCTAATAACTTTAAATAAATCTAACTACTTTGCAATATTCCGCCACATGCAAATTAGCCAACTCTCGTATTTATTCATGCACAAGACCGCCCTCCAAAGTCACTTAAAATTAGGCCGAAAGAATAGAGAAATAATTTTGAAAATAGAATAATTATGAGAGTTGTGTTATCGTGCAAAAAATAATAAAAAACCTCGACACGTGTTTCGCCCCCAACCAGGGGCATCATCCACTTATTTGAACACGAAAACATCCACTTATTTGAACATGCAAAAAAAAACAAAAAAAAAACATCGTCTTATGAGATAAGAAATGATAATTTTCTCCGCATTTCTTCCCCATTTCCCCCCCATTTCTCCCCCATTTTCCCCCCAATCGAAAAATCCTTTCGACAAAAGTTGCGCCTTGCAACAAAGAACACTTGTGCGAAATTTCAAGAAAATCGGCTGAAAAATGCGGCCTGTAGACCGGGACTGACACACATACATACATACAGACAACCAACGCCAAATCGGTCAGTCCTCGAGTTGAAACTGAGACGCTTCGCTCGCTCGGTCAATTATGGTTAATATAGAAGTATGTATGTACCTAGATAATTATTTCATTACAATAATAAGCGTAAGTAAACTAGACACGGTTGTTTTATTTCTCAGAAACTATCCAACGGATCAAGGGTGTGTTTTTACTACGCTTTTTATTAGCTTCACTTGTATGTTTGTATGTTTGCTTGTTTGTAACCGACTCTTTTGGGTTCGAATTTGCCCTACTTTGAACGATCAGTTTTAATTCAAACTTTGACAGGCAAAGACCGATAACAATGCAATAATTCGATTGAAAATAAAAAAAATAAAAATCTAAAAAATTAAAAATAAATAATAGTTTAAAGAAACTAAAAAAACGCTTTTATAGAGAATCCAACTAAAAAGTAGAAAATAAATTTTAACAAGTTTGAATTAAAAATAGTGTAAATAAGAAATAAATGTATATTATTGTAAAAAAAGCGTTATTAAAATTTATTTTCTACTCTTTAGTTGGATTCTCTATAAAAGCGTGTTTTTTTAAACTATTATTTTTTTACTTGAGGTACTTTTTAGGTACATTTTTTTGGTGTAATTATATTTTATGACTAATGGTTAAGTAATAAAATATTATAGTACACCCGCCGTATTGATGTCAAAATGGCGGGTGTATTTTAATTCCGAAATAATTTCGTTCTGAATCGGGTACTTATTTTTTAGACCTAGGACCAATTTAGTACATTTTAGGTACATTTTTTTGGTAAGTGGTACAACATGATTTGCAATGGTACACCCGCCACTTTGACTCTCAAATACTTGAGGACTTCTAGTATGTTCATCTACATACCGCAAGGTGCAAAACTGTGCCAATTGACAAAACTAAAATATTTCCGCTGATTTTATTCAGTTTCTTACTAGTAGTCTTGTAGGCATTGTAGAAGCTGTTATTAAAGAAGCTTAAAGAATAGTTTTTGGCCGAAAGTGGTCGTTTATAGACGGTATCGCGTCAAGTTACCTTACGCGAAGTTTAACAAGACACCCGTGTAAACAGCAGACAGTTTATTGTTCTATTATAGGATATAATTATATGGATTTTTAGTTTTAAGGTATGTATCTATGGGCCGTAGAAGAAGTTAACATAAGATCTGTAACTTTTCTCAAATAGCCTAATAATAAATGAATGAAATGAAATGATTTTTTTTTATTACTTTCGCAAGTTTACATTACATGTTCAGTGCTGTTAAGTAGGCGTATACAACTATTGCATGACTAATTTGACTAACTTCCCGGCCCCGGTATCCAATTGAGTGGAAATTTGTTGAGCACACACCATAAGCATCAACATCATCATCAACCAATAGACTTGTATCTAGCAGAGGCTTCAAAGTCATCTCCAAAACATAAGAATCACGGCAAATTCGGATACCTACCCTACACATAAAGTGGGAATGATTTTTTTTCTCGCCTACCCATCGTATGGAGTATCATTAGATAGCCCTTTAAAAACAGTAAAAGGTTTCGTTGAATGAAAACTATAGCGGATCAAGTAACTCTGTTAGTTTAGGAGTTATAGGGCTCTTATGGGTGTCTACTGAACCCTATTCTATGCGTGGTCCGAAACGCACTTGACTGGTTTTTAGAGTTCCGTACTCAAACGGTAAAACGGGACCCTATTGCTAAGGATCCGCTGTCCGTCCGTCTGTCACATGAACCGTAACAGTTAGACAATTTAAATATTCAAAGACGATGTTTGTATTTCTGTTGCCGCTATAACGACAAATACAAAAAAAAACAGAATAAATTCAATATTTAAGGGGGCTACCATACAACAAACGTGTCTTTTTTTTTCCAGTTTTATAGATAACTAACGGACGCCCGCGGCTTCGTCCGTTTGACAAATTACATACATATAAACCTTCCTCGAGAACCACTCCACTGGTGAAAACCGCATCAAAATCCGTTGGGTAGTTTTAAAGATCTAAGCATATATACGGACAGAAGCGACTTTGTTTTATAATATGTAGTGATAGTGATGGTACGGAACCTTTAGTGCGCGAGCACATACTTAAATTTTTTAATACAACTCAGAAATAGTTCGGATGTATTACAATATGAGCATATTATACATTAGGTTATGTCAGTCTCTCGAAGCATTTTTTTGAATACAAGCCCATAGAGGCAACCTTGCCTGCAAGCTGTGCAAATACCTACCTATCGACGGAGAGCCTCTGAAAACAATATATCCCGGTTAGCAGCGACAGGATCTCGCTCACTATTACTTGGAACTAACAAAGTTTCTGACGAAGAGCGAACGTATAATACCTCTGCCAACTCTTTTAGGCGATTATAATTATGTAAGTACCTATGTACTTAATACAAAGACTTTATGCCCACTGTCACTTCATTCAAATCTAATACGTATCACGTAAATATCTTCATGAAAAAAAAAACCATTAAAACTGATTTCAACGTAGGTAGTAAACTTGCTATTGATACGAAGATTTGCACAGAAATAGAAAATTAGAGAGTGTGTCAAAATACATTACAACTAACAGAGATGCCACAGCTGATCGCTCATTGGTGTCACGAAAGTAGTCAATCAACGTGAGCTCGATATTGTCTATTTGGCTGTAAGAACACCATGATATTTGACGATTATTATTACGATTATTGACGATTATTGACGATTTTATGACACAGCAGAAAAAGTCAGCGTAACATACTTTTTTTAACTGTGAATTATTAACCAAATAACAAACAAACAACCGTCAAATGCTTTAATCATAAGTACCTATATTCCAGATTCCTTAGTGTTTATGTAGTTTACACGAGAGTGAAACGTAACGTAAACTTTAGCGAGTTCGCACAACAGGTAAGAAAGTCTATAATATACAGTGCTATATACGTATACCATGTCATGTATAACATAATATAATCGCACCAAGAGGCCATAGTCAACAATCTATAATACTATACAATAGATTTAAGTAGTACATAATGCAGCAGGTACAGTCGATTAGTGATAAGTACTGAAAAGTATCCGTATCAGCTGACAGTTCACGAGCTCAAACGGCTCGCAGCCGTCACTGCAAGTAGACACCCACCCTTGCATCGGGAGTTGCGGCGGCCCCGCTCGGACGGTCGATCGCTCATCGCGAACGACTCTTTGAAATGCATCTTCCGACACCGGTCCACACTCCATCCACATTCACGTGTATCATCGGCTCGCCAGTACACAAAATCCACTCACTGTCACCAACACGTCACGTAACCAATGAAACAAAATCGTCTCCGCAGCGCGGAGCCTCGTCACCCACCGTGATACGCACTCGGATCGTGCACGTGAACGTGTCGCATTTTCAATTACAACACATCGACGACAATACCAAACGTTTCGTAGGCACAGACCAATGCGACAGTCGGCATCGGGCGCGGACTGGCGTGCGATGCGAACGGCCGTCGCCGCCGCCTCCGCCGCGAGACCGGACCTCGCGTCTCGGGGGCGAGGATGCGGGAATCGGCTTCGGCGCAATACCCGTCACGAAAATAATAGGAACAGCGAGTGCACCTCAGAGGCGCGACACGACGCGGTCGGTGCGAGCGGGACGCGGATAAACACCAGACTGTTTACTTACGGTGTTCGAGCGCGGGGCTGCGTGGCGGGGTGAGGAGCAATCGCCTGCAATCCGCACGCTGCAATTACTGCTTTGTACTAGTACACCATTCTCATCTTAACTAGGATGAGTTAAAAAACCACAATCAATTAAAGTAAAACCTTACCTGATGAAATGCAGTAGTCATTAAAAATAATCAACTACCGTGAAATGCATGTCTGGAAAATGCTAAACTTAACTTTTACTTTTTTATTATGTACTTATGTACTTACAATAATATTCTAACTAACTTGAACGAAGTTCCTTGGCCGCGGTTTGCCTACCTACCCCCTACCACCTATAAGTAAGAAGTTATGGCTTGAGAGCACTTACATTTTTCAGATTTTAATGACTCGTATTCGGTAAACTTCATAAAAATTCATACACATTTTCTACCTGACCCCTCGTCTAGACTAAAAGTACGTATGTAGATGCGTTCGATTTTTTGCAAGATAACCATAGTATTTTTATAAAAACTCGCTTGAAAATTTGTGGTCTTCAGTATACACCACTATAAAACTAATATCAAAGTTCCCATCGATCTGACTTGTGCCGAAAAAGCTATTCAAGGTCAAAGGACATCATTTTCGTTTTTTTGACGTTTCTCGTAAATGACAAGTTTTATGCAAAAATTGATTAGGACAAAATTGTAGCTTATAAAATCATCTACAGTAATGATCCTACAACTATTTTACTAACAATTACCACTTCTGATATTTTGCTCCTATCGGTTCGGAGCTTTATATTGGTGAACTAAATTTTAAAATCGGTATTACAGTAGTTTCTGAAGAATCACGCCCCCATACAAACTTAACCCCTGTTAAGTTAATATAAAGCTCTAAATCTCTAAAGCTCTCAATAGGAGTAAAATCTCAGAAATGGTAATTCTTAGTAAAAAAAGTTGTAGCATCATTATTATTAATAATTTTATAATCTACAATGTTGTCCAAACTATTTTTGGAACAACAATTGAAAAAAAAAATTGTCCTTTAACCTTGAATAACTATGTTCTATGCGAATGTTTGCATCCTGAAATGTCTATTTTGACTGGGCTATAAGTTGGTTGGTTGTTCTTTACAACCTATATCGAAACCGAAGCAGCTGTATTACAAAAAAAAGCGAATGACGATATAAACACATGATTGTCTGTAAGACAATTCTATAGAACAGGCCACGTATACCTACTTCATCCAGTATTATTATTATTTAATACGTATATTAACGCCTTTAACCGCAAAGGGGTAGACAGACGCGTTTCAAATTATCATGTCTCGGCATTAATATATTTAATAGTCATCATGTATATTATGTATAAGTAGGTATGTTCAGAGTACGTATCTCTGTAAATGCTACCTACACCAGCTTCCAACTGATCAGTGCCCCCACCCCAAGTTGTGCCCAACTAGTGGGTTAGGCTTTTTATAGGTAGGTAGGTACACAGGTTAAAATTGTGCAACCGTTATTATTTTTTGCAGTACTTAACTAGAAAATTAATGCAACGTTATCAGACACATAGGTGAACATCAAAGATATTGGTGCTGATTTTAATTTTCTTACTAGACGCTACTTAGGTACTTACGTAATGACGTTGAATGTATTGTCGTGTTGTATTGTATGTGGTGTGTCTATGCGTGTGAAGTAAAGTGGAGCAAAAGTAGTTGACTTGGCGATCAATCGACTAGCCATGCTGGGTGTGCATCGAGCGGTAGTGGTGGTGACTGCATTCCTTTGCCCCTGCCCCTGCCTGCGGACCAACGGCCCTCACCCCCCGTCCTTCCGGCACTCGTCACGTGACGCCGCGATTAGCCGCCGAGTGCGCCACCGCGACCGAAATAGAGTGTGCACCTACATAATCTTGTATCTTGTTCAACTCGACTTAATGTACTTCTAAAACTCTCAAACGAGTCACACGTCAGCCTCCATTCGACGGAACACTACTGATACGTAGTAGATAGTAACCAACATAGGTGCTTACCTAATAGAACCGATAACACCCGCTGAAGAAACAAGAACACAATGTATGATCGACACCTTTTGCCTTTATTACATTTGCGATATTTAGACAATAAGATTGCTTCATTCATTCATTAAAATGACATGTGGAAACGATAAAATAGAATTTGCTGTAAGTAGGTACATACTTGGTTACTTAAACAAGTAGGTCCAGTTTCTATTACTGAAACGTTATAATCGTACATAACAAGAAAAAAGTGGATCAATACGAGCTGCAAAACGTACACTTGCTCACGCTACTATACATATAAATCCCTCCTACAACGGGTGCCCCCCTAGAAACACCCCAAACGCTCCCTTACGCCTATATCGACAGCTCTGACATTAGGTATCATGTTTAGTAAATTAAAGCAAGGACTCGGAAATACAGCAAAATCCACGAATGGTAGAAACCCGTACAACACTCATAACTTCCTTTTCAATAAAAAGATAAGTAGGCAACTACTACATCGAACATTGTTGATGCATTGATGGTAAAAGAAATACAAGTAGAACTAAGTCCACAAAGGGACAAAAGTTGCGTAAAACCTGTTCCATTGGGCGAAAGGAGAAGCGCACAGCCGTACTTGGACACTCGTACAAACCCTCCTAACCTGTCGGTCACCACACGACCCGAACCGAATAATATGGTCGCCATTTAATTGTTACACATCAATAAGATCATTTACCCGATAAATGTAAGAAACAAAAAGTTGTTGCGATGTGGAACCCCATGGGCTACCCAAAACTTGTAATCCTAGTCAGCCTTACCTCCCAAGATACTGAAAGTGACCGACTTTCAGTATCTTGTGCTCTGAAAAATCTATATATAGAAATGGTGAATGTAATTTTTGTCCCCCCGTAGCTCTCGAGAACTGCCTATGCTCCAATGATAGTTGACCCCTCTATGAACCCTCGATCTGGAGGCAAGCCAAAAAATAGAAAATTTGACCTAGCCCTAAGGGGTCAAAAGTTATAGGCCAAAATCTATGGCTTGGTGCGGCGCGAAGCACCGCGCAAAACACCGTACTAGTATAGACAGACGGACTCAAATCACGTCTTTATCCCCGAAGGGATAGCCAGAGGCGCTTATTACGCGCACATTTCGCCAATTCGTTAACTCCTCCCACGTAATAGGTGGCGAGCCTATTGTCGTTTCTGGGGACTATATTCCAGAGTCTCGTCCGTTACCTGCAGGTGCACCGCGTGCAGGGGATGATCACTTGGGCCCTGGAGATGTTGGAAGGACCTCTTAGAACCTAACAAATATAGGGAAATTGGCAGTCTACATTTCGTTATGCGTGGTATTGGGTCCAATGCGTTAGTCTAATCTTAATTTATGGGTAAATTTTAGTTCGTTAAGTAAGTCGTTTTTTTTATGTAGCAATTTTATTTTGGTAAATGCTGGAGAAGGTCATTGGCAGGTTGAATTTAATTTTGCATGGTTTTAATTGTATGCTTTAGCCACAACTATGAGTTTCGAAGTCCACTTTGTTTGTTCAATAATTCGTTTATTTTATGAGCAATATTCTTTCGGGATTCGTTAGAGGAGTTCGTTGGTAGTCTATATTAGTTTTGCGTGGTATTAGGTTCACTGCGTTAGCCGAATACCACGCAAAACTAAATTTAGACTGCCAGGGACATTATACTCATGAATTCTGAAAGAAAATTGCTGTATTTAATTTTTCCTGGGTCAAAACGTTAATCAGCTTCTTATAAGTCAAGCTGCGATCATGGAATTTTTATTACGCAGGATCATAAAGTGAACCGGAAATTCGCCGCGTGGGAATATGGCGTCGTATTTTGCTAGCTTTAAAAGCTTTGCTTATTACGTTTGATTTTTCTGAAATTTGGTTTAGCAAATAGGTTCTACTGGATGCGGAAAGCGCAGGACCGAATGTTGTGGCGTTCGTTAGGGGGGGCCTCGCCTTTGCCCAGCAGTGGGCGTCAATGGGCCGAAATGTACAGTTACATACAACATAATTACCTTACATAAATATTATATGAAAATTATACATAAAGTAGTTTTAATTACCAAACTTAACTAAAGAAGGAGGAATGGAGTTGAAGCGGTATAAGGAGACGAGTGATACACGTCTGGTGATAGTCGTTGGGAGGCAGCATGAATTTGAAACCCAGGTACTAGATGGATAGTTTGCGCAAATGAGCAAACTTGAATGTCTGTTAATCTGTATACCTACACAACCTTGAGTCGTTTATATGAAAGAGTGACCAACTCATTGAGGTTCAGTTTGTTGAAAACGGCACACTCTAGGTATAAAGCTATTATGTCTGTAATTGGTGCGACAGAATGGAACGCGTAGCAAACTATTAACACGTAATCGTCTAGGAAGGTGGTACGTATAGTGAGATCTTGCTAAGGACCTCAGGACAATCTAACTTATTTTGGGCTATGTTCAACAAGAAAGAGACATCTTTTTATGGAGGTGAAGCTGTATAAGGAGACGAGTGATAGTCGTTGGGCGGCAGCTTGAATTTGAAACCCAGGTACTAGATGGATAGTTTGCGCAAATGAGCAAACTTGAATGTCTGTTAATCTGTATACCTACACAACCTTGAGTCGTTTATATGAAAGAGTGACCAACTCATCATCTACATAATGGATACCATTATGTAGATGATGAGTTGGTCAATCAACCTGCTCATTGAGGTTCAATTTGTTGAAAACGGCACAGTCTAGGTATAAAGCTATTACGTCTGTAATTGGTGCGACAGAATGGAACGCCTAGCAAACTATTAACACGTAATCGTCTAGGAAGGTGGTACGTATAGTGAGATCTTGCTAAGGACCTCAGGACAATCTGACTTATTTTGGGCTATGTTCAACAAGAAAGAGATATCTTTTTATGGAGGTGAAGCGGTATAAGGAGACGAGTGATACACGTCTGGTCATAGTCGTTGGGCGGCAGCTTGAATTTGAAACCCAGGTACTAGATGGATAGTTTGCGCAAATGAGCAAACTTGAATGTCTGTTAATCTGTATACCTACACAACCTTGAGTCGTTTATATGAAAGAGTGACCAACTCATCATCTACATAATGATACCATTATGTAGATGATGAGACATGATGGTGAATGATTGATATTATATTAATATAGATTATAGATGCAATTCTAATTTTATCTACCTATTAACCTCCCCGTGGGATACCCAACCTTCGGGTACCACAAAAAGGATGTCGCCCGCTGCCTGAGCAGGTTGATCGCTCGAGCCAGGAGGCTCGCGACGTTATTATTTTTGTTTTAGCATCAATTTAATCGCCACGTTGATTCTAACAGTTAATTTTTATGTCTGACAGTGTGGTAGGGGTTTTATACAAATTTATTTTACGTGGCCTATAACTTAGACGTTTCTATCGCGACATTTTGCGTTATCATGACAAAGGTTTTTTGCTGAAATTATTAGGTCATATTTCAGTTATTTCGGTTTGTAACAAGGGTTGAATAGAATATCAGTAGATTGTCAATATCAATCAAAACAGTCGTCATAATACTTCAAAACAATCAGAACGGGGTCGATTCAACATAGAATAACTTTCTATCTTCACGCCACCTTAGTGGCAGTTAGTGTCTAAGGAAGCAAGACCACTATTTTATTTAACCAAATGAAAATGTGGTGTATTCTTCAGTCGTCAGAATTGGTACTTAGATACGTCGGTAGTATTTGCAACGGATGCAGCAAAATGAACAGTTCGTTGACCTCGAGCGAACCGGGTTTCACTCGTATCGTATAGAAGCGCCCAGTTCAGTGGCCCTATTATGAGTTACCACGTTATCAACATGGTTACGTTATGTATGTTGTTATTTACGTACATGAACAAATAGGAATATGTAATGTAAAAACTGGAAACATTCCAAATATAACTAGACTTGGAACTCGAAGATATGCTTTAGGGTACATACGTACTTAGTCAAGATAATTATCATCGATAGTTTTGTAGTTACTCTTTTTTACGTAACTTATATCGTCGCGTCGCGAGTCGTTCGGATAACATTCTGTTGTGTGGATTATATTTATTTCAAGTAAGTACATAGCATTATTCACATTCTATAAACTTAGCGCAAAATGATGTACAAAAATATAAATTCTATTCCAGTGCCGAGATGGCTCTGTTCTTAGTTCATTCTGTCCTTTTCATATATTGCGTACTGCGTTGGCGTGAGCGAGTTAACATGAGATTGAAATTAGAATGGATTGTGGTGTGAATAGGTTTGGTTGATGCAACTCAGAGCCACATTCAGATTGCGAATTAATCGTAAACTTGCAAAGGTAAACGTGGCAACAACGCAGACACCATTTGCGTATTTTCTGACAGACGTAATGGCTGCAAATAAAGTAACTCTCGCTCTGCTAACAAGAATGTTTGTTGTTTTAAAAACAGAAACCAGCTTGAGGTCTTTTAAACAACTTTCATAGAGAAGGGTGTTTCATAAATTCTACATACATATACATATACATAAAATCACGCCTCTTTCCCAGTGGGGTAGGCAGAGACCACGGATTTCCACTTGCTACGATCCTGGCATTCTTCTTGCGCTTCCTCAACTTTCATTAATGTACTCATGCATGCTCGCCGGTTATGGGTGCTTTTAACCTGGAATTTATTCAAGACCTCTGCGATTTGGTCGCTATAAGTCCGCCTAGGTCGACCCTTACTAGTTTGTCTAGTCACACTCGCTTCATATATCTGTTTTGTCAGTCTCCTTGTCGGTCCCTGTTGTCATACGAGCATCTATGGCAGTCGTTACGGGTATTTGGAGCCCTGGAACAAAATCCAACCCGTCTAACTACAGAGCTTCAAGAGATACAGGGTTGTGGGGGTCAGATAGCAGTCGCTCCATGGAAAATACCGAAGTTCAGCCGCATCGTAGTTAGACTGGAAGGTCAACTCCAACTAGGTTGGGAAAAGGCTCAGTGGATGATTTGAGCACCTAATTGGTTTCAAAAGGAGGAATAAAACATGTCAAACTGCATCATCATAATCTTAAGTAAGACTCTCATGGTGTCGCTGGTGGTTTTCTCGTGCCCGATTGCCAAACGAATACGTATTTGGCTGGTAAATAGCCTCATCATAATATGTATATCTGCACAGGATTACACTTTTTACAAAATTTCATCAAAAGTCGTCAAGCGATTTGTTATGTTTTGTTTGATCAAACCAGGGATCCGGGCTTTGGATTTCGCCAGAATTTGATTTCTGACTAATTTATAAGGTCTTTTCACTGTAATAAACCGACAACTTTATAATAATTGTGGAGGGATTTGCTGCTATTTTCGTGGTGAAACATAATTATATGAATACATAGGTATTCATTTAATTAGTGTATAGTATATTATAAACGTAAAGGTTTGTTATTAGATACCTATGTATTTGTGGATTACTCTATCACGGTGTCTCTACAGAACAGAGTTGACTGTTTGGTACACGGCACGGGACCCGGCAACATAATAATATATCAACCACGCGGCATTAGTCAGTGCAGAAAACTTTATAGGCTGCCTAGTTCGTTTATTACAAATCCCGAAGGTCACAGATGCGCGCATGAGCGGTAGCTCGAGTGTTAAAGATTTTTCATATTCATTCTTATTGTAAGTACGTAATACATTTTGTGAGTATTGTTTGTCTCGTGGGAGACCAGTCGGTTGATGAACAGCCACCAAATGGCTCTTCGGTTTACCAGACCAGTATACTTATATCGATTATTGCATCGATCGACTTCAACCGTGTGAATTATACCGGTGTTTATAATAATTATAATTACCCTACTACAGGTTTCAATGGAACTTATATATTACTCTTAAATTACTAGACGCTTCAAAAAACTATACTTTTATCTCAGTCGGATTAAAAGAAAGGGAGGCGGATGTCGGTTTCGGCATCGATCCACGTCTTATGTACACCCTTTTCACTGGGTTCCTCGGTGTGGGGATTCTACCGCGATGCGTCAACCGTTGCAAGGCATATGCATCTAACACCGTGCCCCTCTACGCCTCTACCACCCACCCGCAAACATAATTACGCCCATAGGACAGATCGAGACAGAAAAACGTCACAGAGCTGTATGTACTTGATACTTGAGGTATTGATTCTCTATTATATCAAGTAGAATCGCCAACCTTGATACGATGACCTTTAATTTGATAGAGAAAGGTTCATTTATTCGCATTTCATGTGAAGAATTGTGATCTATAAAACCTTAATTAAATAACGTTTACCGAGTATGGTCGGACCATCAGGCCGTCTCTGAAAACCAGTGCTGTCTGCCTTGCACCACGCAGACAGCATAACGCTGAGAGACGGCCGTTTACTCCACATAATTATGTATTATAATTATTTCATTTATTTTTATTGTAATTTTCCTTTTTTTTCTAACAACGAAAACAATAACATGTTTTCGTTGTTTTTGTTATTTTATATAAGTGGAGTAATAAATGTTTTTTCTTTCTTTCTTTCATTCGCATTCGCAGAACACTTGTGGTCATGGCGCTTTTAATAGTGCCAAAGTATCATTTTAAAGTCAGTAAGTAGTAGGATAACTACTTCCTACAATTCATCAATCAGTTCATAACTTATTGTTATTATACGATGGTAATCATAGAAATATTGAGTTAAATCCTCACAATCGTAAATCATTTTAATCCGACAAATCCGTTATAAACTCAGTAGACTTTATTGTTAAATAAGTATTATTTGAAAGTCGCTTTTAAATAAGTAGGTACATAAAGAGGTGAATGACACATTTAACGCCATCGGCCAACATGCCAGACTCTAGGACTTTCTTGGGGCGTTCCTGCAGGGATAGGACCCAATATGTACGGTTACCCACCTACAAGAAGGTATAAAAGAGAAAGATCACACATCAACATCTACTCTAATTATTACTCAACAAAAGTCGTGTTGGTAAACTACAGTTATATTCTCATATAGCTAACTGTATAGCGAATAATCGGCTTCGGCCTGATCTGTCTGATGTATTGTTTATACAGCATAAGTGTAAAAATATGTATCATGAAGCTAAGGTACCCTCTACAAATCGTATTTTTACTGAAAATGTACCGGTTGATAAAAGTTTCCGTTACTTGGATTTAAATTGGGAGATTCTCGTTATAGACGTAGACTTGGAGTGTATGTAAGGGGAAATATTTGGATAGATGGTCATTCTTTATTGACCCTTCCAGTTTGTGCCTTTGTCAAAGGAAACCATGCGGGTGTGAAAATATGGTCATCAAAATTATATTCATTACCTCACGACCACAAATTATACTTCAACTCTACGTAACGTATCGCTTCACTAAGAAAAAATAGTACATAGATCTGTATGCAACAACACCATGCATTTGAGAATGTTTAAGGTTTGAGATTGAAATCAAAATTTTCAGTACTTTGATTCTTATCTCTCTCAAGTTTCGCTAGTTTAGCGGCGCGTCTCGTCTTAGTATTATCTGTACAAGGCGCGGTGGCGTATTCGGCGTGGCAGACTGGAATGACCTCGAGTCCTTATTGATCTGGTGAGTATTCGTTTGTTACGTCACCGTCACGTGATCCCTGCAGACGTCTCATATCTATTACGTTGTTTTTATTCTAGAAAAATCACGTCGTACCTATATCATGTAATTTAAAAAGCGTCTCATGTCATTAAAATCTTACCACGCAGAATTATTGGGTAACTAAACGATTGCAAAAGCGGATTTAAACGTGATATTAAAAGGAGCGCTTTACTGGCTACACGGTTTAAAACCAACAGTGTTCAATAGAACAACGTTGGTTTCAAACAGCCGTTTTAAGTCGTGTATTATACCCATATAAGGATGTCCATTGTATAAATAATATAACAAAACAACTTACTTGGGAACAAAACTTTCTCCGTCATGCCTGCGGATCTCGATATCCCTCATTCGAATCCTGTAAAAAATAATATAGTTCAATTACTTAACACATTAACGAGAGGATATTTATGTACATACAATACTAGGTATTTTAGGTGAAATACCTGTAACCACTATTTTAGATTCGAGTCGTGCGATACCGAAATATAACGAAGGAGAACATATATAAACGTGTAGTATAAACATCTATTGTGTTGTAAGTGGCTACAATGACGAATATGTACCTAGTGAAGATGCGTCACGGTTGCTTTGTACGCTAAAAGCATGTGGAGCTGTAAAATTCCATGTAGAATATGGTTAGGTAGTCTGAATATCACTAAGTCTTCGAACATCACGAATAATGTTTTACATAATTATAACCTTCCACGGCATTGTGTAAAATGGCTCATCCATCACCGCTGTTTACATTAGGAATAATGTAGGTATATTAAAATCTGATTCAAATAGAACCTCTCTGTCAGACTAATCCGCAAATGGAGGTGTATGAACAGAGAAGCATGAGTAGCGATGGCGACTAGCAAACGCAAGTTGTCTCTAGGGAATACCGGATTGAATAGAGCCAATACGGATAGCACACATCGCCAAAAATATATCGAACCGCCTGCCGTGCGCCATTCACAAACAATTTTACTTGTTGTGAACTTGGTAAATTGGAGCGCACAGGAACAAAAGATTACAACAGATTTATATGGAACTTCGAATCAGCTTTTTTTATTCCTTGGCCCAGGACCGCGGCCGCCCAGCCTGCATTGCCGGGCGCCCACGTTGCGCACTCAAAAGAATTCCCTGTGGCCCCAGGCGGACTTTGGCCACCTATGTGGCCTCTGTCGTGCTGGTCGACTGTACTCAGGACGCGACCATGGAGGTCTCCGAATCAGTTTGACATAAGACACAGACGACCGCGGGCACTTCTGTACGTCGATCTCACAAATTACGGGTATGTTTTAGTCACTCGTGTCTTCTATAAATGATCTGTTATAAAATATTTGCACCAGCAAGAGTTATCAGATCTGTTACAGTTTTCCTTTAAGGTTCATGACGGACTCTCATCCATCATCAATTATTATTTCTTTAGATCTTTCGAGCCAGCCAGTTAGCTGTTTTAACAAAAAAAATGCATTTTTAAGTTCAATATCTTGCAAACCAGTTCTAAAATAATAAAAAAAATAGACCACCGACTCAGCCGGGGACATCCAGGGACTTAATGTAATTTTTTTATGATTTCACCTACGTAGTAGGTATTCAGATACCTACTACTATAAAGAAGGGTCTGGGATTTTGAATTTCCGTATGTCGAGTAGGGCCAGTTGGGAGCGAGCACGGGGCGATTTGGGGTCAGTAGGGGTAGGGTTCAATGCGAGTAGGGTTTGAGAAAGAAAGTGGGGCGAATGACAGCTTGTGGAAAATATTTTAGGTTCAAGTTAGGTCAGTAACCACATTGATTTACCTGGACACCATCTGATACTATTCTGCCCTGCCCCTTGAGTGGTTTTTAGAACTGGGCGTGTAGGGTATCAGTGTCCACCCACTGACAACATACCATTCGCAACATGAGGAACATTTTGGAAGCAATGACTTGATATGGAATGACCAGCATTGATTTGGTAGTAGTCACACTCTCACCCTAATTTCCATTACCTTGTTAACTATAAAGTTAAATACCAATTACATATAAAATCTGAAGGTTCATGAAGGTTGTGGAAAATAATTTTGTTGATTCATAGCTTTCATAGAAGAAACTTCTAACATTGCACCATCTCTAACATTCAGCAAAGGTTAAAACAGAATTTATTTGGAAGGTATGAGTATAAGTCACACTTGAAAGGTAAAGATTTCCACAGAACTCAAAAAACAGAATCTGTACCTACTACTGGAAATCAGAGTACACCTGATTAAATTTATATATGGGATGAATGGATTTATAAATCTTATTATGAAACTTAGTGATGCAATGAATTAGATTTCATATAACTACTTCCTGCCTTTTAATATCATGTGTGCTGCATAGTGAAATTAGGGGTGTCGCTGTTTTGAGACCATTATTGTGTTTATTTTTCATAATTATAAGATGCACAAAATAAATTAACATGTTAAGAATAGAGTTTAATGAAAAAAGGGATTTTTATGCTTTAAAAGGGAATATTATGTTATCCATAAGATTCAATCAATCATTCAAATCTTGCCCGTGCAATGAATAAGTTTGTCTGTTTTCATTTGTAAAAAGAAGTACTTATAATTTAATAAACTTATTATAAGTACATATTTTAATCCGATTAGAACAGAAGGGTAACATAATCTTTAAACCTTAGTACCTTCGCAGGTCATAGAGCATTCATTAGGTCATTTTAACAGTTACATTATTCTGTAGTAAAAGTAATGCCAACTTAAGATTGAAAAGTTCAACAGTGTAGTGAATAATATAAATAAAGCTTAACTACACTTACATGAAGTACCTATTAACACTGGCTCGTTACAGATATTTCTTTTCAGGTGTCAGGATCCGATAAAATATAAAACGACTTGGTAGGTACCAGTCCAAAACATTGCAAAAACGATAACATTCATTACATTATTCATCTGTATGGATATCCTGTCAAAGTAAAAAACAAAATTCTAACCTTAGATGCGAATGTGAAATAATATCCAACCATGTTATTGCAAGTCTGTTACACTAAAATGATCACAACTGTATCCAACTGTTTAAAAATTATTATAATCACAATCACACACACCGAAGTTCACAGGTTCAAAAGTTTTCTAACACGAATATGGCGACGAAAATAGCAATAACACAATTAATATAAATTACAGTAAAATTAAAGTACAATTAAATATTGACTGAGATAATGTTAATAAAAACCGGTTTAGTCAAATCATACTTATGCTTCAAGAATCTCATCAAAAGATAAACCGATTAAACACTTAACACGAATAACAAGTTATCACTCAGTGGAAGATAAAAATAAACTTTTGCTATTTCTTTCTTTCTACCGATTTGCAACCATAAATATTTGCCTGGTGTTTTTTTTTTCATTACGTGAAGCAAAGAAATTATCGGTATCAACATGGCAACAAAACCAAAACACGTTTCTATGGTTTAAGTCTCTACATAGAAGAAAAGGCATAGATATCGTCCGGATCTAGAGTGAACTTTTTAAGGCTCTGTTCCCACCTCTCGGACATGTCCGGGCTATAGGCTATAGAAATGTCAGCAGTGAGGGAATCCAGTGTATGGTATTCCATTGTTCCGTTCACACTTGTGGGACATCTTTAGACCGAATGACTCGTGGTCCATGGAAATCCATTGGCGAACTCGGTAAATTTTTAAATGATTGAAACGAATCTTTTAAGCCCATAAATAATCCATTCTCTGATTCATAAGTTTAGGTACAAGCCTGTGGATTTATTTTCTTACGTTAATTATATAGTAAAAATATTATTTACCAACAGTAATTACAAACTCAAAATGAAATCCTTAAATCGGTCGAATGTGTTACAGGCAGAAGTTTTCTTCATTTATAATTTAATACGGGAATTAACACGATATACAGCGTAGATATGAAAAGGTTGGTGTGCCTTTTATTTTAAGCATTCTTTACGTCACAATATGTCGGTTTTAAGCAGCAAGCTTTTTTTTACTAAGTGACTCAGGGCCACAGTCGCCCCATAGTGCATTTCCAGGTCCCCGTACTCGAAAGCATCACCTATGACGCCGACGAACTTTGGCCACTTATATGGCCTCTGACTGGTGTGTCACATTTTACTCCGCACCTTTGGGGTCGGGTTTTATCCTGCGTCGGTGAGTGGTTCTAGCCCACCGTCGTAGGTCTTGCGCGGAGATGAGTCTGCGGCCGTGCCCTGTAATGATCTGCAACGCACGACACGTGAGGTCAGCATGCACCCTCAGCTGCCTCATGCAGCCATGATCAGTCGATTTCTCGAGACCAGATTTCTCGAGACGCAGGCCTGTGGACCTTGGAGAGGTTCCAGCTAAGAAAAATGCAGCCACTATGGAGATCGTGCAGTACCCCCTTATTATCCTGACGGCCAATGTTCTCAACGGTCTGCTTAAAAACAGACACGTTGTTGGCCGCCAGTCTCGCCGCCTATACTATTTGACTGCTTTAGTGGCGTGGTCGGTAGGCTTTCGACTCCGGAGTCTCGAGTTTGATTCCCGGGTCTAATCAAATAATTGGGTGATCCACAAATGTTTGTTTCGAAGTTTGGGTGTTATCTATGACTATTATGTATGTATTTAGATATATAAATAAGTAGATATAACAGATATAATATTGTGGAGGATAAAAAATATGAACGCCGAGAGCATGAAGCGTTACACTTTGGAGGTCTTTGCCTTGATGACGATTGTAATAAGAAGAACGATTTTAATATCAAGTCAAAACTTCACAAGCCCTCGACAGCACAATAACTAAATCAAACTTTTAAACACAGTAATAATTATTTATTTTAACAAAAATAATAAACATAACATAGCATCACGCCTTTTTCCCCGAAGGGGTAGGCAGAGGTGTGCAAACACACCCACATCTCACCAGCTATGTTAGGTCTCATGTAATAGGGGGCGAGCCATTGCCATTTACGGGGCACAAGTTCCAGACTCTGGGATAATTATCTGGGTAAAATTCTAAAGAGAATTATACATTATCCACCAGACCCGGGAATCGAACCCGAGACCTCGAGCGTGGCAGTCCGTACATAGTAGGTACCCATATTAACAAAAATAATATTTAATTAAAACATAACCTACGGGGATTTTTTTGCAAAATTTTTAACCACTTTATCATTAAAATTATTTCGGTTTTTTTATTATAGCTCTGTGTACACTCATCTTGGCCAGACCATTAAGGCGATATTCTGCCATGGTGCTTCTTAGCCATGTTTTTAGTCTTCTGAGGCTGCTAAAGGATCGCTCTACTGTACAGGTCGTGGATGGTAAAGCAATCAAAAATTTTAATGCTTTTTCCGTTTCGGGAAAGAAGGAATTTGTTTCTTTTAGGACATCAACAACTGTTAGATTTGTTAGATTAAGCCTATCGTGCCACAATTGCTGCCAAAGTTCGACGTTATGTCCGGTAAATCATAAAACTGGGCAATAGATTCACAAGTTTGTTTTAGATTTTCAGTTGTCATCTTTTGCATCTGCGCCGGGTGTAACTTAGATAATGTGAATGATGGCGTGTTTTCTTCAGCAAAACGTACTTCAAGGGAGGTGATAATTGAATCCAAGTATGGTATCACTAAAGACCTCTTCCAGTATTCTGAAGGGCTGTCTGCTGGATGATTACTTCTATGACGTTGTTTCCCCGTAATACGCGGCATTGATGTAATGTCCTCCTCCAGTCCGACTTTCTCCGCAACAGCAGTAGCTATATATAAGCTAATATAGCTATATATAATTTCGTCTGTCACTTTTTCCGGATTTTCACGGTGGTTTCAAATTAAAAGTAAAATCCTTTTAACGTGTTCCGAGGCTTTGACCACGTGTCCACGTCCAAAGCTACAGATTGGAGTACGTTGACAACGGGTACCATCAAAGCTGAGTATTTGGCTACCAACATAATCCCGAGAATGAAAGAAATTCTAGAAGTAGCCGCATGCAGTTGGAAGGCACTTTTCCGAGTTGCACTATTTCCTTCCTGACATAATGTTTGTAAGGCTTCCAGAATTACTGGAAGATTTTCTTTAAAAACTCTGATGGTTTTGTGTTTCTCACTTCATCTTGTCTCGCAAAGTTTGGAAATATTAGGTATCAACTTCCTCCTCAAAACTGATTTCCGAAAAAAGTTTATATTTTTTATATTATTTCTAATTTCAGTAAGTGAATTTAGATCATTGATAACTAGATTCAGTTTGTGGGACGAGCAATGAAAGTAGAGGGCTTTGGTGTACTTTTTGCGTAAGATCGCTTGTACCCCTTCGTCTTTTTCTGACATCGTTGAACAACCATCAAAATCAAAACCAACGTATTTATTTAAATTCAGATCTTCTTTTCGCATCCAAATATTTTAGCTCAGTGAATCCGACAAACGTTTCTTGGACTTCCTGTGTTTCTTCATCAAAATATCGCATCCCAATCGATAGTTGTTCAGTGCCAGAAATATCAGCTGTTTCGTCTGCTAGCAGACTATATGCTACTGCTTCTTTCACTTTTTTCATAATATCACCCTTAATAACGCTTCCACAAATACCAATAATTTCATTTTGAATATCCACTGAACGGTAGCTTGCATTCTTTTTCCATTGCTCAATGTGTTTCTTTAAAATCAAATCTCCCGCGTCAATTCGCAGCCTGTATAAATCCTCGAGAATACCTTCACCATAATGTTTACCTCTCAGTGCTGAGTTGTGTGACCCGCAAAACGTAATGCAGGACATAATAGATTTTATAATTTTGCGATTTTCTTCGATAATTCCCTGGGAATATTTGTTAAGATGCAAATCGACAGGCACACCTTCGAGAAAAGATTTAGCAGCTTTCAATGCCTCTTTATGGAAATGGGTTTCAATGTGCTTTTTGCACTGCTCGTGAATATCTTTGAACTTACCAAAGGGCCTTATAGTAAATGAGCCCAATATGCCTCTAAATGAATTTGGATTTGGTGGGAACAACGTACAATATTTACAAAATGCTCCTTTTTGGCGCCTGGAATATACCAACCATGGAGAGTATGTTTCCAACCAAGAATAATTAAATTTTCTCTTTAAATGTTTTGCATCTTTAGCAAAGTTAATCAATTCCTTCTTCTTTTCGGTTGATAACATATGTGCTCGTCCAACATATCGCCCGATATCATTTTCATTGCAGTCATAGTCATCCATGGAGTTAAATAATGATAAAAACCTGAATGATCATTACAGAGATTTGTTCGGAGTAATCAAATGCGAATGTGATAACATTTTCACTAAAAAAACAATAAATGTAAATCAATTTTAAATTAAATTTTTATTTTATTTTATTTTTATGTTATTGTACTAATGAGCCACAAGTAATTGAACAGATTAAAAAGTGCTCCAAACTATTCAAAAATGTATGTTCAACAACTAAATCTAATTATATACGGGCTAAAATAGAAAAAGCTGATAATAAAACGAAGGCAATATGGAATGTTATTAACAAAGAAACTTGTAAAGCAAAGTCACGTGATCGATCCTTCGAGTTAAAAATAGATGATAAACACATTAAAACTGATTCTGAAGTGGCCAAAGCATTTGAATCTTTTTTCACAAATGTTCCAATTACCACTACTAATAAGTTAAATACGTCAAAAAACGTAGCCAATTCTCTTCTTAGATCTAGTGTAGATAAATGTAGAATTAACTTTGATTTTCAGTATATTGACTCTGTCACTATACTTAAAACTTTTAAACAACTAAATATAAAAAATACCGAGGATCTTTGGGGCATTTCAACCAATATAATAAAATCAATAGTGCCCGCTATAGCGCCAAATCAGTTTCCTAATCTTATGAAGTGCAGCAAAATCATTCCTTTATTTAAAACCGGAGACAAAAGTGATCCTTCAAATTTTCGACCTATTTCCATACTCCCAACCCTCAGTAAAATTTTTGAAAAAATAATATTTAATCAATTGCTTTCACATTTTACAGACAATAAGTTACTTCATAACAAACAATTTGGTTTCACTAAAGGCAGGAACACAACGGATGCAGGAGTTGCACTTGTGAAACATATATTTGATGCTTGGGAGGAAAAGCAGGATGCCATTGGTATATTTTATGATCTATCAAAAGCTTTTGATAGTGTTGATCATGAGACTTTGTTATTGAAATTAGGTTATTATGGTGTTTCGAACAGATCACTTGGCTTACTTGAGTCTTACCTGACTGGTAGAGTACAAAAAGTAAACATAAATGGCACCGACTCTTCTGGCGCCTCATTAGTCATGGGAGTACCCCAAGGCCCGATTTTAGGACCCCTTTTATTCTTAATATACGTAAACGATCTTCCTTATTTCACTAAAAATCTTTGTGAAGTAGTATTATTTGCTGATGACACATCATTAATTTTCAAAAGTGATAGACAAAAAGTAGCACTTGACGATGTAAATAATACCCTTTCGGAAATATTGCATTGGTTCACAAGTAACAACTTGCTGCTCAATGCAAAGAAAACAAAATGTGTAAAATTTACTATGCCCAATGTTAGACCGGTGGATACTCATATTACTATGAATAATGAATTAGTTCAAATAGTCAATACCACAGTTTTTTCTTGGGATAACTCTAGATAGTAAACTACAATGGGGTCCTCATATCACAGCCTTGGCAGGAAGACTTAGCTCAGCTGACTATGCGGTTAGAAAGATAAGGTCACTGACTAACGAAAAAACGGCACAATTAGTTTATTTTAGCTACTTTTATAGCGTTATGTCATATGGTCTGCTGCTGTGGGGCTCAGCTGCCGATATTGAGATAATATTCATATTACAGAAACGAGCTATACGAGCAATCTATAGACTCAGACCCCGTGACTAGCTGAAAGAACTATTTAAAGAAATTAATATTTTAACAGTTGCTTCTCAATAGATTTTCTATTTACAATAACAATTACAAAATACAAAATAAACATAATTATAGACTAAAAATATTTACATTACAAAATATCGTTTAAAAAATCCTCCGCGTCATTGCCGACTGGGAAGGTTCCCAGAATGCTGGCTGTGTTGCCACGTTGGATGGCGATACTTATTCTTTGGGCCAGAAAATAGCCAGCCTTCTGGTCCTGAGAAGCATCGATTAGGCGTTTAGCAATGTCTCTATAAAGGCGGCGAGCACTCGGACCCCATGACCCCAGTGTCTCAACCCCAAACGGCTCAAATATGTAATCACCTGCTAGGTTAGCATATTTACGCCGTTTAAAGCCTTCAGCCGATGCAGCAGCAGCGCCAGCACATCCGGATGTGCTAGGAAGGTGTGAAGGTGCTAAGGTATCAACGCATGTAGCGTCCCACACCAAAGGCCTTCCCATCTTCCACGGTAGCAACGACATACCGTCCGGTCTCTTTCCATCGCTTCGTGCTAAACCATTTGGTTCGCGTACGGCCGGAAGACCTGCGGTGGAAAGAGCCCTACGAATTATGTCGTTTAGAATAGCGTGCCGAGGTATACGACCTGCGCTTCTGCTACAAGAAAGGCCATGGTGTCCCAGATTATCGACGGCTACTACACAAGTGCAATGATGCGGGGATACACAAGGTGTACCCAGCCGAAGGCAAGTGGCAATGCGGAAGGTAGTGTCGTACAACATTGTACCGATGTTGGGCGATGGGAGCGCCTGGATCCATAACCCTGACTCCCATTCTCCAACAGCTAGTAAGCGTGCACGCTCTGAAATATTGACAGAAGTGTCAATTAGTGTATTAATTCTCAATTTACAGAGCGGTGAATCCCACAGTCGCTGTGAGCCTAGGCGTGAGGGCAGGTCAGTGTCGGGGCAAGACATCCTCCAAGCATTTATGGCATCGGTCTTGCATCGCACCTCGGAATCAATCAGTGTATTTGACAAAATTTTCCTGACTAATTCTTCGGTGCTATGGACCGACGACAGAAATGCTGGCAGACTGACATCTGTGACTCTGCGAATACCTAACCCGCCCAAGCGAACTGGAAGAGACGCTTGGACCCAGGCCCGGTCATTAATATTTACATTTAAAATTTTACACAAAGAATTTTGTATTAAGTTGTCTAGTCTGCCCAAAATTTCTACATTTTTCCAAAATTGTCCTGAACGGAGGGCATGTGTAAATTTGGGTACGAAAAGACAAAAACGAAGAATAGTGAAAGCTGAATGAATACTGATATTACACAGACTATCAATAACCTGATCAAAATTTTGAATTTTTTCCTTGATAAAAGTGGAAAAGCCATCTTCTAAAATCGGGGACCCTAGGAGGCGTAAAGAAGTTTTGTCCAAAACTTTTATGTTGGGGGCCAGACAGTTGAATTTGGAGATTGTTGTTAATTTATCTGTGTTTTCAGATATAAAAATCTCACATTTATTCGGGTTCAGTTCTAAGCCAATTGACTGAAACTCGTTCTTTATTAGGGCTAAATCTTGTAAAACTGTCTCTACTTTTCCCCCTAAAGTCCCGTCGTCTAGATACCAAATGTTAAATTTGGATTTTATTTTTTGAATTATTGGGTTAATGGCCAAACTGAAGATGACTGGTCCCAACGGATCACCTTGCTGACATCCAACGGCTGAATTCAAAAGGTGGTCTTTATAAATTAATTTTGTTGGCTGACTATAGCATTGCCAAAGAAAATTAAATATTTTGGAGTTTCTAATTTGGCCTGTGTCAGCAAGGTGTCCCTGTTTACAGAGTTGAAGGCGTTTTTCAGGTCAACTTTCAAGATGACCTCTCCATCTTCGCTACTGTCAAGGTATGTTGCAAGCGCATGGATTGCGGCCTCACAACCTCCTTTTGAACCAAAACCTAATTGAAAGAGCTGAAATTTGGTAGTAAGCTCCGTACTATAAAAACGACAACAAATTTTGGCTGCCAAACGCCGCAAAGTGCTACCTACGGCAATGGGACGAATGCCACCATCCTTCTTGTTAAGGGCACATAAATTGGCCCCATACAAAATATCTGTGATGCCACTGTCCACATTGCCTGAGAGCATGAGGTTGACTAGAGCTGTTAGCTCCCTCAGAAGTGCATCACCAGCTTCCCCAGCGCGGACACAACAGATCCTTAAGGTGCTGTGGTGTCAGACCGTCAAGTCCACCAGCTGATCCAAAACGAAAGGAGTCAACAGCTGTGCGCACATCCTTGGCAGTAGTCTCAAGATTTTCTGTATTCTGTATCGTTGTTCGGAGGATCAGGGAAAGAGAGGTCAGCTGCGGATGGTGGGTGCTTACTCTGTAAGCCCATCAAAGTTTCTACAGAATAAGGAGCCAGCACGTCGCTACTAAAAAGTAGCCTTGCCGCCCCACTGGAGTCGCCTTCCCTTACTTTATTCTCTACAAGATTTAATTTCTTGGCCTGAGATTAATCAGGGGCCGAAATGTGGATTGAATTTGAATTTAAAATGTTAAAATTGTTTGTACAATTTTCTTTGATTTGGACCGTCAAAGAAATCAACGGGCTTTTCTTTACGTGTAGGATTCTATAAGGGAAGGTTAACATTTGTTCCCAAGCGCTAAAGGTATTTTCCCGGACTACTTGACCAATGCAGGAGGCTAAACATTGAGCCACAGAGGGTCTCGCACCTCGGGGGATTCTTTTTAAAACCGGAATAGAATTTTTCATGGTACTTAACCTTTGCCAAAAGGGAATTTCGATATTATCAGAATTTTCTTGCTGATTTAGAAAAAAATGGGATATCGTAGACGCGTTTGAAGATACATTTTGTACTTTATGAATTTTTCCAAAATGTACTTTCAATCCGCGTTCACCTTAAAAAAAACGGGCTTGGGGACCATGTGGGCACCGTACAAGACCACTTGATGCACTTGCAAGCTCACCTGAATTTACATCCGCATTGCATTACATTCTCAATATGTTTACGACAACATCTTTTATGTACGGAAGAACATAGATCTCTTCAAAAAAAAATCCGATAACCATAATTTTAATACAAGAAATAAAAATAAACTGGCAATGACAAAAATTAGACTTCATAAATAAATAAATAAATATTTTTGTACATTCTCACACAACATCATCTAGCCCAAATTAAGCTAATATAAGCTTGTGTTATGGGATCTAGACGACTGATAAACATACTTATATATTTCTAAATACATATATATTATACATAGAAAATACCCAAACTCCGAAACAAACATTTGTGGATCACACAAATAATTGGAATCGACCCGGAATCGAACCTGGGACCTCAGGGGCGGCAGTCGCATACTCATACCACTGAGCCACCTAGGCAGTCAAAAAGTTCATAAAGTTGGTAATTCGTTTGTAGGCAAATGTATAACAATTTATAATAAAATTCCTCAGGATTTGGTTGACATGCCTCTTAATAAGTTTAAAATAGTAGTTAAAAAATGTTTGATGATACAAGGCTACTATAATGTAGACGAATATCTTAATGATAAAAATGCATGTGGTCACCCTAATCTTCTGTTGTTGGCCACTCGTATAATACAATATAAACTTATTGTAACAATGTAAACAAAACAATATTAAAAAAGAAAATGGATAATCTACCTGAGTTTCTTGCTGGTATCTTCTCAGGAGAACCGAACCAGCGAAAGAATCATTTTGTAATGGTTATATATATATGTAGGTACTTAATTTAGTATTTTTATAATAGGTAGACAATAAATTGTAAAATTTAGACATTCATATGTGCTCTTTATGTGCCTAAACTGAATAAATGAAATTGATTCTTTGATTGATTCTGATTTGGTCACACTGTTAGTTCACCCATTTTAATCGATCGTGGACAGGTTGGACAAACTTTTATTGTCTATGCGTGAAAGGTATGAACAGAGCTTTACTCTGATATGTAAGTATATAAATGTCATAGTGTCAGAGAGTGTCAGTGGTGAGATGACAGCTTGAAACGTCATAGTTGTCAAATTTAAGGAGTACCTATCTTAGCAAATATGTAATATGTGATGAAAAATATTTTAAAAATTAGTGAAATATCTTACATACTGAAGTGAAATGTAATACCTACTAAATTTACAATGTCCATCATAAATCAGCCTGTGTTAAACATCATTGTTGTAGGATTTCACCATAAAAAGGGGTGTCAAGTAAGTAGGCGTCATTGCTTTCATTTAATCGATATTAAATTTTTTAAAAAATTAACAAAGCAATTCGTCTTAACCTTAATAATGAACCAAAATATTCATGTTCTTTCGGGGTGTTCAGTTTATATAAAATCACATCTAATTTGGCTTGTCACTTGATTAGGTTGTGAATTGTTGTAAGGAATCTGTTTCGCCGAAATGTAAGGTCACTGAATTTATAGGTGGAGCATTGCTACCCAGAATTAGTTCTCGGACACCCCACTGAGCTGCCAGCTGTATGGCGACATTTACCAGCATTGGCTCTGCCAGATGGATCACACAATTATTTATCAGATACTATATTCTTTAACTTGCCTTCTCTAAGTGAACCTGCACATACAGTTTATGGTGTATCCTGTTTTAGACAAATACCTGTGGAGGTAAGTCCTATTCTTGACTTCATCTATAACATGCTACCTGTACTATGATATAGTCGACACTTCTTGAAATTTGGTACATAATTCCATAGTAATATTTATTAGCGAAAGAATGTTCAAGAGTGGTTGAGGATATTTGATTTGAATCTTAACAGTTTTGCCAACAAATCTCTCCTATTTATAATAGTTATGTACAGACCAGAGTGTCTGAAGAAGGATTCTTGTTCAGAAAATTATTTTTATAGGAGTGATGGATTTTTTGTTTGCAGCAAGTAATACAGAAGACAGATGACATGACACGTAGCTCGGTTCAAAAGAGTGTATGTGTTGTGTGCCGTGTTCCTCTGTTTGGACGATTGGCTGTTAAGTTGGAGTTAGTAGTACGAGCTTGGTTCCTACAGGGTGACTTCTCACAAACGAAGTTACTAGAAGATGCCTACAATCATTTAAATAGTTGTCCTGTGCAAATGGATCAAATATTTGAAGGTAAATATTGAAATATAAAAGTATTTCAGAAATTGTCTACAGATTTATTTAGGTAATTCTGTGATAAAATAGTGGGGCTGATTTCATTATTACCAAGGAAGCATTTTGCAATGCATTGAATCTTTATAAACTTGTCCTGTGAAACTTGTAGACTTATAGATTCAAGTATTTTACAAAAACTAAATTAAGTTAACCTTTAACTTGAAGAATATACTTAGTGAATGTTTGTACCAGGGTTACCAGTCCAAAGGTTAGTGGAAAATTGGAGGCACAAAGCATTACTACTCTTTAAGCTGATGTTGTTGAGGCGTAAAGTTCTCATTTATGGAGCTCCGGCTGGACCATTGTCAACTGCCTTATTGACACTAGTATCATTGTTGCCACACTGTTTAGAAACAGGACTAACACATGCGGCTAATGTTGTGTAAGTAAATTACATACCTTGTGTACATTAATGTCTGATTAATCCATTAGTGAACATGTTAGGACTAATAAAGCTACCATTTCAGACTCTCCAGGCCCTTATCACCAGTGTTATTAGTCATAACTGACAGTAAAACTGAAGATATAACTGATTATATTGCTGAAATTGCACAAGACACACTGGGAAGCATACATAATGGCACAGTTCCAGATGAAGAATTATCTCCTAAAGAAAATGGGAATCTACTGGAAGAGAAAGACCGAGCTAGCCGGCAGAGTTTTGATGAAACTCTACTAACAGATGATAGGCAGGACATAACAGGTGCCAGGGAAAAATGCCATAGTGTTGGAGAGAAGTGTAAAAGTCCAAAAGGTTTATCAGAAGCACAACAAAGTCCAACCATGGCTAGAGATATGAGTGTAGATGGGTTACATATTATGACTGGACAGATTGATCAAGCTGAATGTGGATTACCTCTTCCGTTATTCCAGGAAGGTTACCTTTGTCTACCATATTTGTCTTTACAATACATGGATCTGTTATCTGACCCTGCCGTGGAGGGATTTGTTGTGGGCGCGTCAAATGTTCTCTTTAAACAGAAAAGACAGTTGTTTGATGTATTAGTAGAATTAAATGAAATGAGAATAGAGACTGGTGACATGATGCTGAGGAGACAATTAACCCTTAGCACTGAGGATCTGAGGTTTGCTGATCATATTGTGCGACACGGTTCTACTCAAGGCGACGCTTGGATAAGAGATCAGTTTGCAAGTTACTTAATTTATCTTCTAAGGACATCTTTGTTACCAGGTACCTGTTTAAGATTGCTATTTGTTGTCAGTAGTTTAGTTACCTACTTACTTTATAACTAGCTGTAATTCTACATTAATAAGATTTAATAGTTAGAAATTGTAAGTTAAATATAATGTACATAAGCAAAGCCTTTATAATTTTTCAGAGGGTAGCCGAGAAATAGATTCCTACAATTCTCAATTTATGATGGCTTTTAAATCAACTCCTGCATACGAAAACTGGCTACAGGTGACCAACATTGGAGACATAGAATCTTTCATAAATCTTATACCCATGCATCCATTCTCTGGGCAGCTGTCCGTTGCTGATATGAAGCTTAAATTTGCACAGTAAGTAAATATTTAAATATATAAATATTTTTGAACATTCTAACACAATGTCATCTAGCCCAAATTAAGCTAATATAAGCTTGTGCAATGGGATCTAGAGGACTGATAAACATACTTATATATTTCTAAATACATACATATTACACATAGAGAACACCCATTCTCCGAAACAAACATTCGACCCAGAATCGAACCTGGGACCTCAGGGACGGCAGTCGCATACTCATACCACTGCGCCACCGAGGCAGTCATACCTACCTATGTTGAATTCTACCAGTACCTACCTATGTTGAATATAAAAAGCTAGTATACATAATATTAAAGATAATATTAAAAGCGTAGTATAATATTTAAGACAATAAGATAAGATTACCTACTCTTTATTCCACAAATAGGTAGCAGTGGTAAATATTAGTTGCATACTTTATTGTCATAGCCAGCATGTTTTAGCATGCTTTCCCTTTATTTGTTTGCAGAAATAGCATAAGGTCTTGTATCCAATTAAACTCAAAAGTAAGTTTTGCGTCTGAGATTTTTGTCAATATTATTGGCCAGAGACATCAGTTTATAATGCCAAGCTATAGCAGCTGTACCTATACTTTACAGCACAATGTCGACGACAGAAGGCGGGCGGAAAGTAACCGCAGCCGTGGCTAGTACGGGCAGAGCTGTGGCAACTACTTCAAGAGCCGTGGGAGGAGCGATATCTCAGGCACGTGGAGCTCTATCTGGCTGGTGGAGTGCTCTCACCACTCCCACCGTCCAAACTAACAATAACTCTGATACTTCGTCAGTTGGTGATGACAAGAGACTGTCAGATGCAGAGGATGCAATAGATCAGATTGAAAATGACAATAGACAAGACCATCCTCACCCTGGGACACCCGAACCACCTGATAAATCTTTAGACACCGATCCTATTAATATTAATAAAATACAAGTTGTTTAGACGTGTGATAATAATTAGTAACTTGTTAATTAATGAACATATACACATTCTTATAAATAATTTTGCCGATTCTGTTAAATTAATGTAAAAAAAATCGGATGACTGATATCGGACGTAGTGTGTAAAGCTCCAACCATATTATCAGGGTTATCAGAATCTTGTCGACCTGATGCGCGGAATCTGATTCTCATGACTGATGTCAGATTCCGAAATCTGTCAGTGAGATTCTCTCCCATAAAGATAAGTTCTATTCATAGATATTCTTCTATGCTTGTACAGCTAACTCGGACTTTCTCAGTTATGTATCGGCTGTAGTGCACAAACGCATCTAAAATGATCATGTGGAATGTTATTAATATTAAATCCTGGAGATAATTCTGATGTAAATTGATAATTTGTGTAAATAGTATGTATGTATGTACACAAAGCTGCTTGTCTTGTCTATACTTTATGAAACGGATTCGTTGTATAGCTGAAGGCGCTAGTACTTGTTATCTTTCTTTACGATATACCATAATAAAAATCTTATTTCATATATTGACCATTTGTAAGTAAATAAAATCGATATTTTTCACTTTGTTCGTTTTCTTCTGATGTTGAAAAAAATATGTCACGGCTTTGTGGCCACCACACTCCACCGAAACGGCTCCAAGGCTGTTTATTAGTATTTTTTGTGTACTTGGTAGGGAAGAGTTGTAAAATATTGTTAATTCTACTACCCCCACTTTTTTGGCAGAGTGTTTGCCGGATCATTAATAAGTTAGTAAATTGTAGTTATAAAAATAACATGTGCATGACCAACTTGCCCAGTAAATCATTAATACCAATTCTAATTTAGCAATAGTTTTGTTCAGTTATTTAAAATACTCGTTGAGGCTAATAGAATGAGATTCTACGGAATAGTCACGAAGTCCCGGGATAGAACAACCAGGAATTGGTCTATCTTTGTGGTGATTTTCATCCAATTATTTACAACAATTTACAACGAATCTCATTCTTAAACCAAACTCACTGTAATTATGGATCTTGTTCGTAAGTGTAGGTACAAATTTGATGTATATATTGGCAATTGTAGATAATTAATGTAATCAGCTTGAAGCTGGAGTGTGTATACCTACCTAGTTGTGATCTCTAGAACTTAGTTCGTTATGTAAAATCTAGCGTTTATATGATGTTTAATGTAATGTTAGTCACTGAACCATTGTATAAAACCGCTCTCTATGCAGTCAAGCCATGTTTTGATGTTAGCTGACAGTAACAAATATTTTTTTATGTTTTCTTTGGCGAATATTGAATGTAAATAACATACTTAATATAGGATATGACATGTATATGTAATGAAACGTTAATTTTTTTGTGAAAGTTAAGGGAACCACCAATATTACTTTAGTAGATATATTTCAATCTGACAAATATTATCCACCGCCGGAATATTATAAACGCTACTTAATGAAACTACCCTTACGTCCAAAATACCTTCTGGTGTAAATATCTTTTGGTGCATACCAGAGACGCCCGTCAATGGACGTAAGAGCGGCTCCGCTTGCGTCCCCTACGTCCATTGCCGGGCGCCCCAGGCACACATTCGGAAGCATTGCCTGTGGAAATATCGTAAATTAACGGCCATTAACCATGACAATGGATATTATCAGCATTTCGACTCAGGGTGTCGCTTTTAATAGAGCCGCCATCTATCACAGTTTAACTGTAAAGCTGCCCACGAGTAGCTACGGTTCGCTTTTGAAGACGGCGGGCGTCAGAATATTGTCCATCTCGGCCATTTAATACCAGTAATCGACACGACGATAACTGCAAATTCATCGGTCATGCTTGGGTGAGGTTTTAGAAGTCTTGGTCGTGTCCAGGATCTTAAGAAGATATCTTAGGTATATAGGACGCTAAAGGGTACACGGTTTAAAACCAACGATGTTCTATTGAACACGGTGGGTCCTAAACCGTGTAGCCTGCAAAGCGCTCCTTTTAATACCAAGTTTAAAACCGCGTTTGCAATCGTGTATTTATCCCTTAACTGTATACTTATTTTGTGCCGTATGATTAAGACTCGATTATGCTTCACTTGGTAGTGAACAAATTATCAAATCACGATTGCAAACGGGTTTGTTAACGTGGAATTAAAAGGAGCGCTTTGGTAGCTACACGGTTTAATTAAACCGTGTATTGGATGCTTAAACCTAGTTGAAAGCTGTGATAGTAGTAAACTCCCGTTAACTGCGTCTCTCGTCGTGTTACCATGTAAAACTGCAACCTCAAACCGTCTTTTTATGACATAGTAAGTTCAGTGGGTACGCAGTCTTTATCACCCAACATAAACCTGGCTCGCCCAACTCGAAATAATCAAAGGAAAATTAATACAACTACATACTAAAACTGACAATTTTTAATTCAAACTGTGCAAGTCATAGCTTTTTATGTTTGGTATCGAGATGAGACTAATTGGTAATTCAGATTATTGTTGTCTTTTCAGATAGTCGATAAATCTAGATTTTATTATTGAGCGGAGCGAAGCGGAGCTCAATCTTAGGCGACAAGTGTAAATTGTTTGTGCGTCTACTCCTCCGAAACGGCTCGACCGATTTTGACCAACTTTGGCATTCTGGTCGACATCGTACCCGGGAGTGCATATATCTGAAATCATGAAAATAGAGCTGACCACGGAGGAATAATCACCGAAAAACCAGATGATTAAATGGTTGCCATGGAAACACGTGCGTCAACAATGAAAATAGTTTTTTTTTTCATTCGATTACGGCGAAGCCCTTCGATTTTTTTTTTAAAAACATTTGCTCCGCTCAACATTTGCAATTAGCAGCATGCATTGCATACCTAGTGAGTAGGTGTATAGATAATGTTACCTTCATAGTAACTGAAACTCAAAATCTGTTTTCGCGAAACCAGTTAATTTGTACTACGTTATGACTATACTTATGACATACGAGGCGCGCTCTGAATAACATAGGCATCTACCCTTTTCTAAATATGTACGTACATTAGAACCTAATAATATCATTGCGTTAAATGCATGTCAAAAAAATATTTGTTTTACAATACAGTAAATTCGGTCACCTGTTGTCTCCGTTTTTGTATTTATTACCTACCCTTCTACCTAACTAAATACTTCCTACTGGAAGCGCGGAAGTCTCGCATTACCGCGCAAACACCGCGGAGGCCTCTCAATACACCGTCGGAAGGCGACATTTCCTAGTGCGTCTCGGCCGGCGTCACACGGCCGAGTCGGGCTCGTCCCAGGGCCAGGGCGGGTCCGAGTCCATCGCGTCCTGGCGCCACAGCGCGCGGCCGCCGTCCGACGTGCCGTGCGCCAGGAGCCGCAGGTTGTACGGCTCCACCATGTTGGACACGGACGCGTCGCTGCCCGAGCGCGCCGGGGCCCGCGCCTCGCCCTTGCTGCCCGGGAGCAGGTCGAGCGCGTCCAGCTCAGTCACGTCCGAGCGCGGGGACGCCTCGGCGGGACTGGGGCCCGGTCCGCTCGCCTCCGTCACCGTGGGCGTCGACGCATCCGAGCGGGCGGATGGCGAGGCCCAGGGGTGCGGCGACACGAGCGGTGCGGACTCGTCGTCGCTGGGCTCGCGGCTCCGCGGCGGCGTCCCTGCCCCTCCGCGCGACATGATCTTGTCCCTGAGCCGCGCCAAGCGCTCCGTGGAGCTGACCTTGCGCAGTATGTCGGCCGTGCGCCTCAGGCCCCGCAGCTTGGCGTCCACGACGGGCGAGTCCTCCACGGAGCGCGAGCGCGCGGCGAGTTTGGGCGCGTCGTCGGGCGCCACCAGCAGCGAGGAGGGGCGGGGGGCGCGCGCGGGCGCGTTCGGGGGCGCGCAGAAGGTGATGTGTCCGTCGTCGTCCGAGTCGTGCTCGTTCTCCACGCTGAAGGTGACGGCGGGCGGCTCGCCGGGTGGGCGGCGCCGGAACGACCCGCCGCTGCCCTTCAGAATGGAGGGGTCGCGGCGAGGCGCGCGCGGACTACCGCCCGGCGTGCCGCTCGGCGTGGCGGCAGCGGTGCGCAGTAGCAGGGTGCTCTCCTCGTCTGAAATAGACACGTCGGTTAGCAAGCCGGCGGGGGCTGACGGGGACGTGAGTGGGAGTGGGGAGGGGGGTCCCGACGCAGGAGCCGGCCTCGGCCGCGCCTACAAGTACCTGGGCTGTTTAAAATCAAACGCGATTCTCTGAGAACTTTTGTATATTTATTTGATATGTTTACCCACTACGGGGAGGAATAACGCATCGAGTTGGCGCTAACGGAGGGGCCCAAGAACCCCATCCGCATCCTAAATCTAGGATCACAATTCAAAATAAAGTCTTTCGCTATGAATCTACAAAACGTAACATCTAGCTATTAAATAAAAATTACATCATTATTTGATATGTAGGCGTGATCTAACAACAACATCTTACAATTTATACAATTTTATTTAATATAGTAGGTACTCGTAATTACCTTCATGGCACCTTTACACAAAATTTCGATCACCTAAACCTATACAAGAATATATTTTAAAAAATAAGTTATTTATACAGCATGTTGGGTAGAACATAACGAACAGTTATAGAACACAGCCCATAAAGGAATGACAATAAGTATGTGATAATATGAAAATACTGGAATGCAAACTTAATATGAAATTTACTCACTCTAGAAGTTTATCTACTCGTACATACATAAATAGTAAAATTCGAGAGTTTATTACGTATAGCTAAACTAAATAATATTTGTTTACGTGAACTTACAATTTATCGTGTTACTGGCAATACATTCATATGAGGATGAAAAAAAACAATAAAACGCAGCAAATTCGCTAACTTTGTAGCTATGAAAGTAATGACTGTTCTTAATAATATTGGAAGACTGGTATTAATATCATACGACTCGTCAAAGGTTCACTACAGACTCAATTTATCTAGTGCAATAATTGCAATGATAGTGGATAAAGTTAGAAACATTATTGAACTTTAGGAAACACCAGCTACAAAACCAATCAAATATGTAACTGAATCAAACTTTCGGTCAAGTACAGCTATGTACAGCGTACGTATTTCTCAAAAAATTAAATAAACCTCTTATGTGATCTAAACGGCTATCGATAGTCTTATCACTAAAAATGCAATATTTTTTTTATAACTTAAAGTATAACTGATCTAATGCATATAGATAAATATGTACTTCATATAATATGTATGTTATGATGATATATTTAAAACTAACGTAATTTGAGCCAAATAAATAAATACTACAATTTATAGTAGGTAATTCAATTTTTAAGTACAAAATTCAATTCAATATTGCATTGAAAAATAATCTTCAACATTCATCAAAACTTTTTCATCACTTTTTTTCACAAAAGTATCGGTTTGTTCCTACATCAGTGCGCCTAAAGTAGCTCTTTTTTGTTCAGAGACTTTTAGGCGGGCAATAATGAGATTCGAATTTGGAACTTGAATCTTTCATAGTAATCCAGCCGAAAAAAAACTAAACGCGCTACCTTTTTTATCGCTAGTACATTTCTTTTCTTTTCATAGAAGGCGATGAAAAGTAATATTGATGCCTCGAGGGTAAAATTATTTTTTCTCAGGCGACGTACTTTGAATCCCTCGCTACGGTTAGGATTCTACTTTAGAAACCCTCGCTACGCTCGGGATTCTACTCTAGAATCCTACGCTTTGCTCTGGATTCAATATAGCGCCTTCGACAACAATATATAATTTTACTCCCTTGTCATAAAATCTACTATTCTGCACTCTTTATTTACGACAAGTAAACATTACATTAATATAATTCAAGTCAACGATGATATTCACAACTCATTCTTCTTTAGTTACAAAAGGATAATCGCTGTGGTCGTGGAACTTTGATAAGGCCCCATTCACACGAGAGTTAAAAACACGCGCGTTAAACATAGAGCAAAATTAAATACATAGTATTTGTTGACACGTCAACGGTTATAAAACGCGACGGGTTTTTTTTTTAGTGCAGTGTTGGATTTTAAGTGTTGTATTTTAATTTTATTCATACAAAACGGATGGTTTACTATATATAAATAATAAATACCTTAATAGAATTAAATAAATCCCGGACTTTCTTTAATTCAAATGCATTTAACATTTTCACGATTGGCGACTAAAACTTTGAGACTTTTTTTCAAGTGGCGAACGCCTGACTTGATTGCTTTTAACTACATATTAGTATTATGTATACCTTATTGGTTACCATTTCCATATTACATAACATTATGGTTATTTTTTCTTTATTTTTAGTGCTTTTTGCAACATATGTACTTACTAATCGTACAAATTCAGTATTCTATTAAAAATACATATTATTATCTAATCGTATTTTTCTTAATTAAAAAATGCACGATGCGACTATAAATTCGACCTTTGGATGGCACTACCTAATCTTGGGTAAAAACAGTTAGTAGCACTTTGGGTGGAATGAAGTTAACTATAACATCCTCCTTCATGGTATAAATACATCATCTCCTAAGTTGAGTACAATGTGGTCACGGCGTGATTCCGGTTCGTCGTCAGATGAATGCGGAGAGGAGCGTTGGGTATCGGAGTCGAGTTGGGTATCGGTGTGGGGTAAGTCGGGGTGTGGGAGACACTCGCGGATGGTGTGGAGGGGCTCACCTGGGTGGGAGGGGGGCTCCGACTGTAGCACGTCTTCTAACGCCTCCTCGTTAAGCGTCTGAAGTGCGCCGCATATCATTTGCTCCTCCAACGTTACCTGATAACATTCATATTATTATTAGATGATTAATATGATGTCTTAGATCACCAAGAGGTCTGAGGTCTACCTACAAGATCGCAATAGACATGGGACCAACAAAATGACCAAACATAAGCAGTAAGTACAAACTTCTACTCCCTAAGTGGGAATAATGTGACTGTATGTATGTTTAATAATATTTATACTATTGCCCCTCGAAAAAGTGAACTTTATTCATCGATAACAGTGAATAAAACGCTCATTTACTCACAAGTGAATAATGACATTTGAATTTGAAACGAGCTTCAATAGACGAATTAAGTATACTACAAAAAAAAAAAAGAAAGCTGAACGTAACTACTGGCAGGCTGAATGAAATCATTCCATTGACAAATAAAAAACAAAAGGGGCAATGGTATAAAAAACAAACACAACCAGCCAATTTTAGATCGTAGTGTTTCATTGGAAAATTTAAAATAACTAATAAAATGAGTTCTTCCAGTGATGAAAATGAGTCGCTTACTCCGGAATCATTTCGTTCGAAACCAGCAATTATCTATCAGACAATGTAGGTGTTGGAAACTTTTACCTTAATTTCTCGTAGTCAATGGTATAAAGTAGAGTAGACTACTCGTGAAAATTTTTTTTTTATCTCGTTCCTTGTATCCCTCGCTCCGCTCAGGATTCTACTTTAGAATCCCTCGCTACGCTCGGGATTCTATTCTAGAATCCTTCTCTACTCTCGGGATCCAACTTCGTAACTCGAATTAAATTTTCTTTTTTTCCCCTTGTTGTATAATCTACTATTAGACATCTGTACAGGTTTAATAGTAGGTACATATTCGTGGATAGGAGTTGCGAGTTAGTTGTACCTATGGTATAAGGTAATGATCTACCCTTAATCAAAGACATTCAAGGATGTATATTATTTTTTTGAACTACTTCAATAGTCAGATCGTATGTTCTTCTTTTCATATACGTATGTTCTGACTGACGTAACTATAAATGCCCGCGCAGTACTAAACGGATTGCTGGTACCGCAGAAAGGCTCCCACTTTGTCAAAAAAAGTGTAATTATATTTATTTTGAAGATAGTATTTGTATACTGTATAGAATTTATCACACCGAAAGAAAACCTGCCACCTCGACATCATCTCTAGTGGCCAACTTGGAAGTCATTCAATCGCCTGCGGACACAAGTTGGCCGCTGTAAGGAAAACATGGCAAAGTGGGGCTATATTGAGTAGTCGCAAGTGTCCTGCGATTGCGGTGCCCCAACCAGTCCATGTCGCGCTTGCTCTCTTGCCCACTGTGCCCTTCCACCTGCACTGTCGAGGACTTATATGAAGCAACGGACAACGCCGTGGCCAACTATTGGGCTGGGAAAATCTAGCAGAAAGAAAGACTGTAGCCATTGACTCGAAGAAGAAGACTGTATAGATTGATGTGCATATTATCCTATAGCCGTATTCATATTATGTCGCGTATGTAATTCGCGAGAATCTCATTAGCTGATTCACCCTTCTGAAGTTGTTTCGTTGCGGCATCTGCCAATCATATTCTCTCGTCTGACGGACGTGTTTATATTTATATCAATATGAACACGGCATAAGATCGGATGTAGAATCTCTATGGTTGGCATAACAGACTGTGCGGCTACTATTCTACTGTTGTGATGCAAACGATTACTAAAAGTAAGTGTTCTAGTTCTACGCATTAAACTACTAATCACCTGATATTCCGCGTATAGCTGTAAAATGTACGATTTGTTTTAGTTTCATCAATAGAAGTTATCAAAGCTATGTTTACTTATACTAGGCACTGGATTTCGACAATTATTAATATAATTTCTTACCTGTTTTTCAACATTAGAAGGGCGACTACGTTGATGCTCCAGTGAAGATCTGGGTTTAGTTGAATCTAGTTCCCCTTCGGCCGCCTTTTCGTTCAATACTGTGGAAAAAAATATATTTCAATTCAATCCAGTAGTTATATATTGTTTGGTAGACAACCAAACAATATTAATATTAGTAGATATAGACATGGCAGAAGAGGGGCTCGTGGTCTAGTGGTAACCGACAATGTTATAAAAATGGTAATATTGTTGTAAACCCCTCCGTGCCTCGGAGAGCACGTTAAGCCGTCGGTCCCTGTTGTCGTACGAACATCTATGGCAGTCGTTACGGGTAGTTGGATCCCTAAATCAAAAATCCGACCGGTCTAACTACAGAACTTCGATATCGCCCATGGGTTGTGGAGGTCAGATGGCAGTCGCTTCACGGAAAATATCGAAGTTCAGCCGAATCTCAGTTAGACTGGAAAGCCGACCCCTGAGTTGGGAAAAGGCTCGGTGAATGATGAGATATGGCAGAAGATCGTTTGCCAGGTCAGCTTGTAATATTATAATAAATGTACTTAAGAGCGTGTACGCCTACAGCGCGATGTCAAGTTTAGGTAATTCAAACCCACACAGAAGAAGCGCGACACGAGTGTAACTGTGTGTGAAGCGCTGGCGTGCTATAATCAAATTAATATTTCTTGATCCGTTCAAGTGAACACTATAGTTCCAGTGTAGTTTTAAAAAAATATCATAAATTTATGATTGTTTTTGGTATTCAATTAAAACTTAGTAGTTTATTTTACGGGTACCTGCCGTTTTGCCGAAAAGATTTTGACAAAATTTTATTACCCAAACAAATTTTAGCAACCTTTTTTTATACCATTGCAATATTTCGAATGATTTTAGTACGCATATTTTATTTGGTCAAATTTTTACTTGGCAAAATATTACCTACCAAGTATAATGAGGGTAAAAATTAGGGCATTTGGTCTTCAAATGATTTATTACAGTAAACAATCTTTCAGACAATAAACTTATGGTGAAATGATTTGTTAAGACAAAAAATATGGGAAGTAAACAAAATGGGTAGGTTAGGTTAGGTTAAAACTGTGACCTCCTACGCCAGAAACAACTTGCATTAATAGAAAAAAAGATTGTTTTTAGTAAGTTACCCGGAACTGAACTATTTAGATTAGGTTAATTTTTTCTTTAACACATTTTTGTCATTGAAGCATTTGACTGAATAGGAAAGGGAGAATTGAAAACTGACTATCTATCTATATATATAATACGCCAGTGAAGCCGCTTCTCCTCCTAAACTAAGAGTCGCACAGTCAAGTGTGGCACACCGTTGGAAAGGTAGTGGTCTTAAGTGGTGCGATAAGATTAGAAATTTGACAAAAAGTAAAAAAAAAATAAAAAAATATTACTTGCGCAGTTTGCGCTAAGTGTTGCTAGTACTAAATATTTGGCTTATTTGATTTTGCGTAAAAACTGTTATTCTAACTGAAATATTTGATTAAATAAAAAATGTTAAAAGTACTAGTTGGTAAACAAGTTATAGTTTAGAAGTTAATTTCCAAAACCTTAGGTTTGCGTTAAAAATTTTTGTGAATAGATTTTTTGCTAAGTAATAATTTGACAAATGAGATTATGCGAATTTTTTTTGGGAAGTGAGCATTTGCCAATTCCTTTCGGTCAAACAAGGGAGTGGAATTTAGTGTAGCGAGAAATGAAACAAAAGAAAAGAAGGAAATAACATCTTTATAAATTCAATTAATATGTCGTAGTTCTCAGCGGCATCGACCTGGACTTTCGTGGGTCTACCATTTTGCTCCTTCGTCATGACATTTTGCATGGTCATACTCAACTGTTCCCATTACTCCTTCATCACTTGAGTTTCTTTTACATTGCCTGTAGTGAAACCATAAACCAATCAGCACACAAACCTTGTTATTTTAAAGCAAGCGTTAGTATCATGCAGTAATTAAATAAAAAAAATATGAAAACGAAACAGACTTAGGAAAATAATATCAACGTTTTTAAATAAAATTGTATAGTATGTTAATCGTGTAAATCTATGGCATTGAAATACAATTGAAATTGCCATGGATAACGGGCCTTTCTGAAATAAAACCTGGCTCAAGTAGACTAATAGTAAAAATTACCACTAAACACTACAAGCTAAGTCACTTATTAGTATATATGTTTTCATGCATCTCAAAGACATTTGCTCTTAGCGTTATTAGGATCCAGATAAAACACCATATTAATATAAGGATGCCAAAGTGTATATTTTAATTTGGCGAAGCCGAGGGTTGAAGCTAGTATATCATATATATCATATATACCTTTTAGCTCTTGGCGAACGAAAACGAAAAAAATATACAAATTTGGAAAACCAATTTTGTATATTTTTTTCGTTTTCGTTTCTTCGCTGAAAATAACATGGTTTTATTTCCCATTGCGGTTGAAATATAATTTGTTGTGACTAAAAATATTGTCTGTCATAAAAAAAAATCATATAATATTTTACTTACCAAAGTACCAAGATTTGTCGATGACGCTATAAATGTCTGCTATCCTTATACGCACGGCAAAGGTCAACACAGGTCAATCAGAGCGCCGAGCGACACATCCTCACTCTAGAAAGTCACGCGGCGAACTGGTTTGAACAGATTGACGCGCTACGTTTTATAATAGTTTTCAAAAATTTATAGAAAATTAATAGTAATAAATTTATTAAAAATTCAAATTAGGTATTTTTAAAAAGATATTGATCTTTTAAGTTGAACTATTATTATATTGAATTTAATAAGATATATCGGTGAAAAAACGTTTTAAATTTCCTAAAATTTCACATTGTTTGAATTTTAATTTTTTTGTAATAATATACCTAAATCATAAAATGTTTAAAACTAACTATTTTTCTAAGGATCTTATCGATTGGTTAATATTTTTTGTTAATTAATTTTGTCAGTAGTTTCATATATTTGCAGCTTCGAAATTGATGCTGAAAGGGTAATTGAGAAAACCTCCGTTAGGTTATCTTGATAGAATGCACAAATACTGTATTAATCGAAATATTTTCTCTACTAACTATTGAGACTACAAAATTTCCTAAAGTTATTAGTAATTAACATTTTTGTAAGATAAGTAGTTGACGATATTAACAGGTTTGAAAAGTATTGTTTTTGAGTCAAATTGCGCATAGACGGCGTACACGCTCTTAAGTAATATTTATTTTTTAATTGTATAACTTTTTATATTATGTACCTGTAACAGCCGGTGCACATGACGGCATGTTAGCTTCAAGCTCTCGGAGATTTATTATGAGTAACTTGAATAGCTCCCAATCTCCAAAAGGCAATTCTAGTATCTGAAAAGACAACAATACTAATAAAGTATCAGAATAATTAATTAATAACAGAAACAAAATTGAATTGAAAATTGCAGATCATATCCGTTATGAAGTTACATTAAGAAGTTCATTGGATAATATAACACAAATTGTACAGATTTATTATGAACCTATACAATTTTTTGATCATTTGCTATATCGATCGATTATGTAAGATCTGTATCTAATAAATATTTTCTATTTATTAGATAAAGATAAATTGATTCGGAATAGTTTTTAAGGTCCCAATTCACACGGGAACACATTCCCGACATAAAAAGTATCCTAAGTTACGACTCTTATTACGATCTAACATCAGTTATTCTGCAGTGAAAGTTCGGTTAAAATGTTCTCGATGGAGTCTCCTAGTGCTATAGAGGTAGATATAGTTACCGGCTCGAGATCTTCTAGACGACACACGGCCAGCACGAGCCCACACACGCGGTGCCGCTGCAGCGCCGCGCACGCCACGCCCGCGCCCGCTCCCAGCGCCACTCGCACCACTTCACACGCACGCTCCACATTCAGTGTTGATAGACGAATGTTTGATACGTCCACCTGCCAATACGTCATTCTATTATTAGGCATTATTCGCACGAGAGTTAAAAAAACGCGTGTTAAAAATAGATCAAATGCATTGCCTAGTATTTTATTTGTTCACACGTCATCAGTTTTAAAACGGGACGGTCATTTTCAGTGCATCAGTTAAATTCCAGTCTCAAAGCCGAGCGGGCGTTAAAAAAACGCCGCGTTTTTACTACTTCCCGTGCATTTGGAGCCTGGTTTCGTTACATCTCTGCATTTTAAAGCACTGAGTATCGCCTATTTTTTTTTTCGAATCATTCCGTTACGAAGTAAACAATAACTTAACTCAAGTGGTGTTTTTTTTAATATTTGGTTCGCCAAATTGACGCCGCCCGCCCGGTGGTAAGTCGTGACGACGTCTAGCGATTGTGGGCCACTCTCACGGCACACAATACTATAGAGAGTGGCCCATCAACGACGACCTACTGATGTGCCTCTTCACGCTCCGCTTAAAGAACCCAGGGTTATATGTGGGAGGAAACACGTGCACAGGCAAGGCGTTCCAGGCCACTATCGTTCGGCAGAGAAACGAACGTTTAAAACGTTCAGTTCTCGCGAACATGCTATCCAATGTGTGGGAGTGACATCTCTGCCCGGCACGCGTTGTTCGGGATCGGAAGGAAGAGGGCGGGATCAGATTGAAGAGCTCTTCAGAACACTCGCCGTGGTAAATACGGTAAAGTGTTTATTTTAGTATGGTCTTAGATTAAATATTAATATTTACTTAATAGTCTACTATTATGATATACTTAAAGATACACACCATTCCAGGAAAAGCAAGACGTAGCATATGATACGGGTTTTGAGCAGGTGTGAGGTGTTGTTGTGTCTGGATTTGCTGTTGTTGTTGGAATTGGTGCTGTTGTTGTTGCATCTGCTGAGACTGCATGGGTTGTTGCTGGAGTGGTTGTGGCATATATCCACCGCCTGTGTTCGCCCAGCCCACCCACATTTGTTGGGGTGGTATTGGGCCGGCACTGGCTGGCTGTGGTGTACGCTGAGGTAACGAAAATGGAATAAAATAAAATACAACAATTTATTAGACATGTCAAACAAACAAACAAACAATCAAATCTTTCGTCTTTATAATACTATAGTATAGATAATTATGGCTCAGTAATATCTACTGAACCGATACTGAAAATTATTTCAGTCATATGTAGCTACATTATCTCCGAGTAACATAGGCTTTTTAACTGTTGTTCTCTTTCTAATGTCTCTTTCTACTTTCTAATGTTTCCACGGGAATCGGGATCGCGGGCGGAGCCGCGGTGACCAGCTGGTGTATTATAAAACAAAAGTGGTCAACTCTCTGTCGGTTTATTTAATGAAGGACATAGTGCAAAACATTAATTGAAATTTTATTCAACTTTCAAGATTAAATAAAAATATATTTGATGAAGAAAATATTACATACACAAATACATGTGAAGGAAAATAATAGTGCACTCTTGTGTACTTACGTGTTTTCTTTGGAACAGTTTGGAATGCGGTTGCTTGAGCGGCTGGCTGCCAAACATGAGGCCCGCGGCTGCTCCACCCGCCCCAAAATCTTCATCTAAACCAAATTGTTGCTGTTCCTCTGGAATTTTGTTACATTTATATTATACTCCCTATTGGGTACTAACAGCCCTATCAAGATGTAAGAGACCCCTTCCTCATCTGCTCCTGGGTATAGTTGGACGAAGTTCTCTACCCAAAGAGGTATTAGTTTCGTCCCCACTAACGTACTTGTCACTTTATAGTGGAACTAGTTATCCCAGCGAACTTTGTATCGCCTCAAATATAAAAAAAATAATAATAATATTTTAATATTTCATGCAAATGTATGTATTATTAATTATAATTGAAAAACGCGACGGACGAACAGACAAATTGTCGTATTAAATATATAGATGTGTGCATTTGGTTCGTTGGATGCAAACATCGACCGACAGATAGATTTACATCATTAGCTGTGAAAACACTATCAATATCCATACGTGATGAACAAACACACTTGTACAATATTCCACAACTTTATTTGATTTATTTTCATCGACCGGTTTCGCTTTTCAGCATTATCAAAGGTGTTTTACTTCACTGTCCAACATATCTTCAAGCCATTTAAAAATAAAATAAATCAAATAAAGTTATGGAATAGTGTACAAGTATGTTTGTTCATCATGTATTACTATAGGTTCCACTAAGTGCCAACAATCGAAAGTATAAACTACTATCAATATCAATTGTCTTGACGTAGCGCACGGCAAATAGCAAAACATAACATGTGACGTATCTCGTATGCCAATTGACCAATCAGATAGCAGTTCTTTTTCTTCTTCTTCTTTCAAACACGTGGCTCCATCGATATTTATCGATGATTTCGCCAATGTCAAGGTAATGCTTGATTAGTTGATAGTCCCGCCCAGAAGAACTAGTTATTCCTAACTAGCTCCAGGTGCAGGACAAGAAACGTTGTTCGGTATGTAAGTATCTGGGAGCCCGATTTTTGCGGAGCGCCAGAGGTAACCTAGAAAGGCACCAGCCATGCGCTCAGCAAAAATCGAATTCCCAGATAGCAGTTGCCTCCGCTTCCAGTCATAGTGGCGGAATTGGTGTTGTACATAAAAGATAAGGTACCCTCACTTTTTAAAAAAATCACACAATACACAATCAACAAAATTACAACGTACCTTTAATGACTTTTTTGATATACGGGTCCAAGTTAATAGTGAACGGTAAGAATATCTTGAGGTCAGCAGCGGTCAGAGTGGAACGGTGGAAATTGAGAAACACTTCTAATTTACGCTCATCTCGGTCCAATTCCATGAGGGTACTAGCTTCACGGAGACTGTGCATTAGCGGTTTTACTCTGGTAACAAAATTTATACATAAAAAAATGACAGCCTCGGTGGCGCAGTGGTATGTGTATGCGACTGCCGTCCCTGAGATCCCAGGTTCGATTCCGGGTCGAATCAAATTATTTGTGCGATCCACAAATGTTTGTTTAGGAGTATGGGTGTTTTCTATGTACCATAATATGTATGTATTTAGAAATATATAAGTATGTTTATCAGCCGTCTAGATCGCATAGCACAAGCTTATATTAGCTTAATTTGGGCTAGATGACATTGTGTAAGAATGTCCAAAAATATTTATTGATTTATTAAAAAAAACTTTTTCTAATACATCGTCTAGTCCACAGATCTACCGTGTGGAAATGTTTCCCAGTTTCTTTGAATCTTACATAAACAAAATTAATATACTCGTAATATAAGATGATGAATATAAAAGGACTTAGTTATCTTGTTATCAAAGGTTATTTAAAATTGGAGTATTCCTTACTTCATCATCTCTACTAAAGGTACTTATAATGCTTAAAATCATTGTTACAAGTTAATAATATTAGAAAAAAAAACCCACACATATCACGCCTATATCGGTATATAGGGGTAGACAGAGGTATATTACAAACCCACAATTTGCCAGTATTTTTAGTCTTACGTAATAGGGGGCAAGCCTATTGCCGTCACCGGGCACATTTATAATGGGTTACGTCCAAAATGGCCGAATGAATTTAGTAAAAAGTAGCAGCTATATTGTAATTTTGAAAAAAATTGAAACCCCTTCGCCTTGCGATGAAATGTTGATGAAAGGCAACAAAATCTTACGTGCCAGCCGCTATGGCAATTAGAGTCTTGGGCGTCTCGGACTAATAAATAAAAAATAGAAAACGATTTTTAATTACCGGGACGGGACCAACTAATTGTCGGAATGAGTCCAAATTGAATGGTACACGGGAATTACTTACATCCAATTTTAAAAAATATACATCAATCGTCTGTCCATCACACTTACTTTTCGTATATATTTTTCAATGAAGTAGAATCATCAATGTGCTCCTCATAAGTCTCGTGATGATAACTAATCCACGAGGTGCGAAAGGGCCATTGTTCAGTTAAATTGACCCAAGAAGCCAGTTGATACCAGTTAAACTCGATTTGGAATGCCTTGAGAAGACGACCTGAAGAAAACAAAATATATTAATATCCAGTTCCATTCACGCTCCATACAAAAAGTACCCAAAAAAAAAGTGCCAGCCAACGAAAAAAATGGTTTTATCGGTTAGAGAATGACATTCTAAGATTTTTTTTTTAGACGGATAAGAGCTAAGACCGATTACTTATGAGTTATATGACTCAGAAATACTAAAAAAATGCATTTATACGAGTTTGTCTGAACAATTTTTACTTCAGTACTATAACAAAAATCAAATAATGATGATAAAGAATAACTTAATCTCGCTTAATAATAATATAATATGACAAAAAGCCTAATTATATACAATCATCATTAGGTACCTAAGTACATACGTAGGTATTTATGTGTAGGTATTAGTGTTATAAAATATATGTAAAGAAAAAGACTTCATTTCGTTACCTACGTGGCTTTATTCATATGTTATAATTCCGCAGGTCTTACGATAATATTTTCTAAACCTAATGCAGGTGGATTTATGGGAGGTTGTTGGTGCCTCGCGAACGTCATGTACCACACTATGCACATAGTGTGGGAACAGCAGCCCACCGTTCTTTTGCCAACATTGCATGAGCAATAATAATACGGTACGGCATCACGGCTGTCGCCAAGCTCGACCGTAAAGACACCATTTGGATTGATGTGCTCGCCGTAATAGCTTTAAGGTTGTTTTATTTGATAAATGTCCCAAACTAAATAATACTAAATCCTCTTCTAAAAGCCTTGGAAAATCATCTAACTCGGGCATATCGGCGGACATCGGCTGAAATTGTGCTCGTCTCGTCTTCTATTATAATTATGCCTTACAACTATATCAGCCAGCGTGTTAGGGATTGACATTCTATGGTTTATTATGGCCAAAAAGGATTGGGCATGAATATTGTCATTTATTAGTATATGGTATGCATTAATTATAGCAGCCGCTATCTTAAAACAATCAAACATGTGAGGAAGAGCACGATTTATATTGACATGTCTCAAAAATCTAAAATCCCGTTTGAAACGCCCATTTTAACTACCTCCACAACCCACCGACAGATAGTTACAAGGCGAGTTTTATTTGCTTGCATCGTTGTCAGCTGGGTTTTATTTGGGAGCTTGGCTTCAGGCATATGTGCAGAATATCCCAGTGACTCCATTGGTGATATGGCATCTCTGAAGCCGCGATCCAAAATAAATACATCACATTGTCTAAAAAACCAATTAAAAACACCATCGCCGTTGTCAGTTTCATTAGTAATAATGTCGTTCATAACTTGGGCATCGGATGTGGTAGCAGCATGAGGTCCAGATACGTCAATAATGTGTCCATCACAACAGACTATCAAAAAAGGTTTTAATAAGTTGCGGAATTTATGCAGGCTGTATGACTTTCTCCGAAAAAAGTAATTACTACTTTTTTGCAGATATATATAGGTACCATCACAAATTGCGATTGCCTTTCGTTCAGATAGAGGGCTATCGGGATTTCCAAGTGCTTCTGGTAATGTGAGGTTTCTCTGTGCTACATCCTCTCGCGTTAAATGGTCAAACCCTAGGTGCAGCGGGACAAAATCTTCTATCAATGCCACACGGCCAGTTTTTAACATGATTCAATATGATTCTCTTCTCGAGAAATCCAAGTGTAGCTCCGTCGATTCTCCACAGATTCACGACACCTTGTACACAGTTTTTCCGCCATTATTAGGTATGTTAAAACACACTATTCGCAAAACAAATAAGTAGCCGTCCGATGTAACTAAAGTCGCATGGATAACTAAACTGCTTAACTTACAAGAATGGTCCTAAACAAATAGAACTTAGCAGGTAACAATAACGAGAGAGAAAGAGACAAGCTACTGATAACGGTAACCAGAGGGAAAGAGACAGAGTACACGGCCGATCCCATTGGCCGATCCTTTCGATACAGGTTGTAACATGCTCATTTCGATGGTCTTGCGTTGTTTAAGTTTTTAATTATTTAGAAATAGTTAATTGATACATAAATGTAAATGCTCATTTTATGATTTTCGGAGATCCATTTTGGGTCTAAAAGTTGGCCGTAGACGTTTGTTGTAGTAATAAAAAATGTTTAAAAGATCATTTGCCGTAAGATGACACTTTTTTTTTACCAGCACTTTAATTTTTGGGTACATTTTGAATGATGTCCTTTCGCCTCATTGTTGTAAATACGTAAAAAAACAATTAAAGTGGTACTCAGCCGCAGTATAAATTATGATACTCTTACTCTGCTTATGTATTTATTTGTTAATGTACACACAAAAGTAAAATAGCGAGAAAGGAATAACAGAACAAAGTAGTAGTACAATAGCACCACATACTTAAAAAGAAATCTCTTCCAGTGGTCCAGGGGAAGTAAGGAAGGAATGCTTACCAGTGACATAAAGCACGTTCATAAGTCGCCTCATACTCGTAGGGTTGACATCACTAAAGTAGTCGTCAGTGAGGAGAACTCGCCCCAGGTCGGCCGCCCCTCCCCCGGCCGCCGCGGTCCCCCCGCGATGTAGCCCTGACGCTACGGAGGATGCAACAGACTCGGACGGACGGAGTCGACGTTCACGAGCCGCTTGTCCCTTGATTCGCTCTTGACTTGACATCAACTCTGAAGTCGAGGATAGTCGACGAGCTGATACCTAAAAGAATTAATTTTTATATTTTCATCTATGTATTCTTTTTTAAATTATGAAAAAATAGACTGATTTCCGACAAATTAACTTTTTTGATAACGTTGGTTTACGATGAGGTTAATAGTAACCTGTAATTGAGAAGTCACAATGAAACAGAAATTTAAACATTAAGGGGAATACATTCCCCATCCTTTGGGTTAATTGGGTAAGAAGATAATATATAACTTACCGATCTCTGCAAAGATGTAGAAAAATCATCGGCGGCGAGTGCCTGCATTCTTCTGGTCGCGGTTTGTTGAGCAGTTTTAACCCTTCGTAACGCGGAGTTTTGTAAGTAGAAAGGCAACTGCACCATGTTGCGGAGGAAATCCCATCCACCGATGTTGTTCTCGCAGAACGCGCGACGACTGTTTATTTCCACAGCCTACAGATATAAAAAAATGAGCCCTTTTTGAATAGATATCGCCGATTTGTGCAAAAGATGCGATAAAATCAGAGGGAATGGATATTTTTTACTGAATAACGAGTCAGAATCTCGTTAAACATTGAAACACAAAAGCAGACAGTTATGTATACCGCTAGCATTTAGTTTCGATAGTAAATAGATAGGTACATAAAGTTTCATTTAGACATTTAAAAATAAAAACCAGTCGTGAAAATGTATCAAAAAAATACGAAAATTGCAACTTATTACAATTAGTTAGTACCTACAACAGCGGAGATAATCATGCAACGTATATCAAACATAGGGTAGGTACACAACGCATTGTACATAACATCGATAAAACGGGTAAACACCAAACATACAGCGTGTTCTAACTTACCTCCATCCAAGCAACCTGTGTAAAATATACTGCTAGTAAGAAACACGCTCTAGATTATAATAATTAATAACCTATACAGAACAATAAAAATGTGTATAAAATTTTAAAGTTTGCCTAATGCGCCCTTGCTGGGCCATGATTGCCGCCACCATCGTCGTAATACATTCCATCGAGCCATTGCGGACGATTATGCCCTCTACACATTCGGGATCGCCTGGCTCACCATGACCGATTGTATAGAGGGTCCATAACAGGTGAAATGTATTAAGTACCTACAGAAACCCATGTCCTTGGGATGGGATTTATGAAGGCTGCAGATGTTAGAAGGACATCTATCAAAGTATGTGTAAAACGCGTCCGATGATTTTACCGTAATATTAAAGAGAACACAATTTTTTGTGCAATTTCAATGAAGTCTTGACTGAACATGTTCGTACAGATGTATCTACTTCCGTGTATTAATGAAGAAGCTATATTTTATACCAAGCTGTTAGATGATCAAACTAAGCACTCATGGATCCCAGACTGTAGTATATTAGTTAAATTCTTAATGAATAAAGCAACAGTAATCAAACTACTCAGTACCTAAGACTCTTACAAGTAATTAGTATAACTTACCTTGCTAATAATATGAGGATCTATAGCCAGTAATAGTATGAAGGGACTCTTGGGGTCTGAACAAAGTGCATGAACAGCGTTCAGTAGTGCAAGTACTTTCTCTTGTTCGCAACTGTCTAAAGCGTCGACTACTACCACCAAACGAGTTTGTTGGCCGGTGAACGCGTCTAGGCATGAAACCTGGGAAATAGATATAACACAAATATTATTTACAGGATGTTACATAAGGGTTATATCAACCCGAAGACACCCTATGTAACACCCGGTTGGGAAATTTTTGGTTGGAGGTAGCTGACACTCCAGATTAACGATTTAAAGGCTTTTCATGAGATCTATTTTTATAACTTTGAATCTATAGGGACCTGTTGAAATATGTCATATTAAGGTTACGTGACATTCTGCAGTTGACTTGGGACTTGGACCTTTTGATGGTATTTCAACACACAAAGGGTAATTATTTAATTTGTCAAACTTATTCTGTCTTCTATTGTATGATGAATAGCACTGAAAATTAAGAATATGTTTTATCTACTTTTTTCAACAAAATACTACTTAGTACATTATGGACGGTTCTGGGCCTAATTTCAACATTATCATTTAAAAAGATAGTATCTATACAAAATCTATGTACTCGTAGAATCATTGTAATCATCTCAGCCCGTTTGGCGTCCACTGCTAGGCCTTCCCCACATGTCGTCGAAACGCAACACTGCCTGAACCACTTTTTTTTTTAATTCCACGGCTCGAGGCCGTGGCCGCTCTAACGTCCGTTGCCGGGCCGTTATTGCCATCTCTGGTTCACACGCAGAAGGTATTTCCAGTGACGCCCGGCGGACTTTGACCACCTCTGTGGTCGCTACGGGGGTTTGGTCGGGATGAGAATCCCGCGTCGTTGGGGAACCACTATACTACGGTAGCTTTGTTTGGTAATATGTATGAAGGAGTAGTTCAGCCTATATATATCAAGCTGGCCAGACGAGTTGGTATAGGGTTTTGTATACATAAACATGTAGAATAGTACTTACAATATGCGTAAGCGCCTGCACCTCCGGTCGTAGCGCGAGAGTGGGCGCGGTGGCGTGCGCCCGCGAGCGCGTGGCCCTCCCCAGGCGAGCGCGCGGGCCCAGCACCAGCGCGACCAGCACGCGCCCGCACGTGTACAGGTTGGCGAGTAGGGCCGCCCCGCTCACCCCGCACGCGGCGTACAGCACGCCCTGCTGGACACCACGCCGCCTGAGCGACGACGATACTCGCTCAACGAGCCGTCGTTAACCGTAACACTAGCTAATGCCACTCTAGTGTTTTATAGTTTACGATACCCATGGGAAGTTTATACTAGTTGTATGTAGCATACCAAATTCACACCTAATCAGTCAGATACACACAATATAATCATGCCTGTTTCCCCTAAAAGGCATTTAGTTATACGCCCACTTTTCGCCGGTACTTAGTTGGTACCATCACATAATAGCGAATAGTACTACACTAACCAAACATAGTGCTACACCATAGTTGCTTAGACCATATCCTCTATATTTCAACTCCATGGTCAATGCCGCGTCACAAACACGAGACAGCCCTAACTGATTTGTAGTAACTCTAAGGTGTCGCGGACGTGACGTATTGTTTTTGCGGTTGTTAGGCGGTACCACGTAATAGCAGGCAAGCCATTGCATTAACCGGGACTTTTATGTGATCAATAATGAGGTTTATATGGACTTCTAAGTTCCTGGTGGAGACTTATTGCACAAAATATAACAACTAGTGTAAATTTCAGACAAAGAAACATACCATGTCATGTTAACCTTGTCATACTCACTGCGGGTCAACATCGCTGTCGATCAAGTACATGATGAGCACAGACACGCCGACGACTATACACAAGAAGCACAACTCGAACGTCACTATGTGAGGGATGCAGCAAACGCGACGCCATCTGTACATAACATACTATGATTTAAAGTTGAAATTAACAACCAGCTTATAATAATCACTACAGTGTAAGAATGAGATTCTATGGAAGATCGTAAACCCGGCAATAAAATAATCGATACCATAACTTTGGATATAATCTACAAGAATCTAACTGGTTAAGAGTGATTAAACAACCGAAACTAAGATTGGAAAAGTGTTAAGTTGCCAAAACAAAATATTAAATACACACTAGAAAGCCTTTTATATAAACCTTAAAATACTGAGTAAAATACTCAGTATTTTAAGGTACACCTGTCCAAATAATTATTGAGTGTGCTATTTACATCATTCACCGAGCCTTTTCCCAATTCAGTTGGGGTCGGTTTTCCAGTCTAACTGAGATTCGGCTGAACTTCGATATTTTCCGTGAAGCGACTGCCATCTGACTTCCACAACCCATGGGCGATATCGAAGTTCTGTAGTTAGACCGTTCGGATTTTTGATTTAGGGCTCCAACTACCCCTAACGACTGCCATAGATGTTCGTATGACAACCGGGACCGACGGCTTAACGTGCTCTCCGAGGCACGGACGAGTGTGCTATGTACATTTTATTTAATTGTAATTTAACTCTTTTTGTTTATCACCATTCAAAAACCAGAATGTTGTATTGACTAAAGGCTTGGGCAAACCAAAAGCAGTTGCAGTGCGGTAGCAGTGCGTCTAGGTTAGTAAATAATGTAGTTATATGAGGGATGACACACTGAACAAACGCGGGCCCGCTTTCTTCAGTGTGTCATCCCTCATATAACTACATTATTTACTAACATAGACGCACTGCTGCCGCACTGCTACCGCACTGCAACTGCTTTTGGTTTGCCCAAGCCTTTAATATATAAACTTTCGCAAACCCCCTCATACTGACACAGTAATTCCCGCTACTTCCTGTCATCCTTGGCAGCACAAGCTTGCCGTCTTCAACAGCTATGTTCACAGACTATTTTCGGTTCCACTTTAAATTTTAACCGCGAATTAAATATTATTTATCAAATTGCTAAATCTAATGGTTTCAAGGTTGGAAGGCGGCGAGACTCAATTACGCGTAGTTTACTATATACTATTCCCTCGGATCGTGACGTCCATCAGTATAGAGCTAGTCTAACTTATTTAGGTCCGATATCTGATAAAGTTGCCAAAATTTTACGTAAAAGTAATATTCATGTCGCGTTTAGAACGGACAACACTATACGGAGAAACATTTGCAATGTTAAGGAGAAAATTGGGGATGACAGGAAGTCAGGGGTGTATATGCTTAAGTGTGGGGATTGTGAGGGTGTTTATATTGGCCAAACCGGCCGTAGTTTCGCGACGCGGTATAAATAACATATTATCAGCTTTTAGAAACAATCGCTCCGAACGGTCTCATTTAGCAAATTTTTGTTAGACTCCGGTCACTCCCTACCTAATCCTCACACTTATGACGTTCTGCACACCTGCAACAAAGGACTGAGGCTTTCGGTTTTGGAACAATTAGAAATCTACAAACATAGATGCTTGAACCCTAATATTTTAAATGATCAACTTAATTTCGCCTCTTCCCCTTTGCTGCGAGTAGGTGTACGTCATTCAAATAACGGTGGTGGGTAGACATAAAATAATTTGGTGTAATGGTTGTGGGTAGAAATAAAAAACCTTAGGATATAAATAGGTGCAGTTTACGAGTAGTCTTTCTTTTTTTTTTTTTTTTTTTTTTTTTTTTTATATTTGGTTCGCCAAATTGACGCCGCCCGCCTGGTGGTAAGTCGTGACGACGTCTAGCGATTGTGGGCCACTCTCACAGCACACATTACTATTGAGAGTGGCCCTCAACTTGACGACCTACTGATGTGCCTCTTCACGCTCCGCTTAAAGAACCCAGGATTATATGTGGGAGGAAACACGTGCACAGGCAGGGCGTTCCAGGCCACTATCGTTCGGCAGAGAAACGAACGTTTAAAACGTTCGGTTCTCGCGAACATGCTATCCACTGTGTGGGGGTGGCATCTCTGCCCGGCACGAGTCGTTCGGGATCGGAAGGAAGAGGGTGGGATCAGATTGAAGAGCTCTTCAGAACACTCGCCGTGGTAAATACGGTAGAATGCGGCCAAGGAAGCTATTGTTCGGCGCTGAGCTAGCGGCTCAAGGCTTCCCTCCGGACAACCAATAATACGGATAGCCCGTCGCTGCATAGCGTCGAGAGCGTCCAGCAGATACTTCGCGGAGCCGTCCCAGAGGTGAGAGCAGTATTCGACGCAGGGTCTAATCTGCGTCTTGTACAGCAGACACCTCTGGTCCGGTGTAAAGAATCTCTTTACCTTATTCAGTATTCCTAGTTTCCGTGAAGCTAGCCCTATACATCTTTCGATGTAGTTTTTATTATTGAGCTCTCGACGAACGTCTATGCCAAGGATATCAAGGTTGTCCTTCATTGGTAATAATGCATTCTGAAGAGAGGGTAGGGGAAGGAAAGGGGATTTCTTCGCAGTAAATGCACACGCCTGTGTTTTGCGGGCATTGAACTCAACCAGGTTCTCGGTACCCCATTGAGAGATACTGTCGAGGTTACGGTCGAGATCAGCCACGAGTCGTCGTCTCTCCTCCTCAATCTCAGATCGCCCCGCCGTCGGACGAACCGAGTAACTCCCGTGCAGTGTGCTGTCATCTGCATAGCAATGAATGTTCCCGAGGGATAGCATATCATTGATATGCAGAAGAAAGAGAGTTGGTGATAGTACGGACCCCTGCGGTACCCCGGCATTCACTTGCAAGAAGCGAGAAGCCTGGCCATCGCAGAGGACCCGCACTCGGCGCTCGTTTAAAAAGCTGGCAATCCAGCTGCACAGTTGAGGAGGTAGACCATATGCCGGAAGCTTGGAAAGGAGCGAAGCATACCAGACCCTATCGAAGGCTTTGGCGATGTCCAGGCTAATAGCCAAGGACTCGCCGTGCCTTTCCATAGCCCCACCCCAGACATGCGTTACGAATGCCAGAAGATCACCCGTTGATCGCTTTGGCCTGAAGCCGTATTGTCGATCATTGATTAGCGAGTGATCCTCTAGGAATTGCATGAGCTGCTTATTTATAAGGAGCTCAAGCACCTTGCAAATGACTGAGGTGACAGCTATGGGTCGATAGTTGCCTGGATCGGACCGATCCCCTTTCTTGGGGATCGGTTGTACGTTCGCCTCCTTCCAGACCTCCGGCACGAGCCCTGAAGAGTATGACAGGCGGTACAGACGCGTTAATACTGGAGACAACTCAGCTGCACATTTTCGTAGCACCACCGCCGGAATGCCGTCAGGGCCACTGGCTTTCCGCGTGTCGAGTGACCGCAGCACTGCCCGTACATCACATTGCCTGATAACAATATCAGGCATTGTGTGGCCACAGTTGGCGATGGCGGGGGGCTGCAGGCCACGGTCGTCGACCCGGGAATTAGCCGCAAAGAGGTCTGCGAGCATATCCGCTTTCTCTTGGGCTTTGTGAGCCAGTGTTCCATCTGGGTAACGCAGCGGTGGCAGCGAGGGCTGACAAAAGTTAGATTGCACGGCTTTGGCCAGTTGCCAAAATCCACGGCTGCCCGTGGGATGGGAAGTGAGCTCCTGACCAAGCCGCGCGACGCGCTGGGCATCCGCTCTCTTAAAGGCCCTCTTACTCGACTTTGTGGCCCGGTTGTACGCTGCTTTGAGGTGGCCCACGTTTGGGTCGCGCACAGCCCGGGCCCTGATCCAGGCGCGATATGCCGACTGTTTTTGTCGAACAGCTTTGGCACAATCTCGCCCGAACCAGGGACGGGCTCTGCGGATACTGGCGACATCAGTGAAAGGGATGTAATAATCCATCCCTAAACTGATCTCGCCAGCAATAGCAGAAGCACTATCCGAAGGAGCCTTTCCTACAAAGCAGCGCTGGCTCCAGGGGACGGACGCAAAATAATCGCGTAGACCGTCCCAATCCGCTGACGAGTAGTGCCATAGTCGTCGTGACGTTTGCACAGGACGTGCAGGAGGTGACACCTTCATGCCAGCGTGAACAACACAGTGGTCGGAACTACCCAGTGGGGCTCCTACCGAAACACTGTACTGGGCTGGGCGACTCGTCAGCAGTAGATCCAGCAGAGCGGGCGCGTGATCTGACCTGTCTGGTATCCGGGTGATCCCGCATACCATCTGGGTCAGACCGTGGGAGAGAGCGAACGCATGGGCGGCTCTACCCGCATGATCAGTCTTGAGGGACCCCAGCCATTCAATGTGATGGCCATTGAAGTCCCCCAGAAACACTAGGTCAGCGTTCGGGAACCGCACCTGCGCTTCATCAGCCGTCTCGCTGAGGTACTGGAAGAGCTTTGTTGTCTCAGAATCCCCTGTGTGGGATCGGTAGACGCACACGTAGATCTGGCTCATAGAGCCATGGTCTACGTGCAGCCAAAGGACGGAATTGGAGGGGTTCTCTAGGCAGCGCAACCGGCGGCAGCAAACATCCGCCCTAACGAACACGCACACCCCGGCTTTGTCTCGAAATTGTTCCTCGATGACATAGCCGGGGTAACACAGGTAAGACGTGTCGTCAGGGCGGCGTATTTGTGTCTCCGTGAGGAACATCACAGCGGGCCGTGCCGTCTCAAGGTGGTGGTGGACGGTATCGAGGTTCGCATGGAGTCCACGGACGTTAGTGAACTCCACCTCGAAATGTGAAGTTGTGGGGTTTCCTAGGGCCGCTGTGTAACGTTTATTTCTTTTTTGTTGCACTGCCATTGTAGATTTTGAAGAAGAAGCGTGAAGACAGGGCGACATTTGGTGCAGCAGTAAGTGACAAAGCGTAGGGGCTAGCTTTGTCTAGAACCGTGTGGTTAGGTCGGAGCCGACCCGCCGGACGGAAGGGCTCCCAAACCCCCCTGATGCAAGGCCGCCGCTACCCCACACCGGTTACCACCCGGAGCGGCGATCCCACATCAGGATTATGCGCAACATGTGGGGCAGCCTCCTGGGGTGGTTGGCCCCAGGCGGGCCCCATGACTGTGTTGCGGGCGGCCGCGGCAACGCCGTTGCTAAGGGTCTCCCTGGCCGGCGAATCGACCCACACCACCCACACTAGACTCCGTTTCGCCCCCACTGGTCCCATGCCTGCTGCACCATACATCGCCCCGGGCCCGGCGGTGCAGCTGCTGAACCCCTAACGCAACCCAGCCTGGGCTGGGTTACTTGGGGGGCTTTAGCACAGCTGCACGGTGGTACCCCCCCGGACCAACACTGTTGTACCACCTGGTACCCACGTAGGGGCCGAAGCCACTCCATAGGTACCGTAAATTAACGAGCCTCGTCCGTTTATCAGCAGGTGCGCCACTAGCAGGTGAGGTCGCTGGGGCCCTATAGATGTTGGTAGAGCCCCTTTGCACCCAAAAATTTGTCATTCGGGCGCTGTGCGCCGAGCCATCGACATCTCCTGATGATGCCCCTGGTTGGAAACACGTGTCGAGGTTTTTTATTATTTTTGCACGATAACAACTCTCATATTTATTCTATTTTCAAAATTATTTCTCTAATCTTTCGGCCTAATTTTAAGTGGGCTTGGAGGGCGGTCTTGTGCATGAATAAATACGAGAGTTGGGTAATTTGCATGTGGTGTGCAAGTAATAAAACACTTAAAAAACTGTTTTTTTTTCGAAAATTAAAAAAATGGCCGCAATGCGAGAAATAAACTAGTGAGTGTTTTACAGTTTTAGAATCCTTATTAAACGCGCTAACTTTTAAAGTTACTTGCCTAACTCACCTAGTACATTTTTTTTTCAGTGTGGCCAGTTAAAACTTAGCTAAGTATTTATTTTGAATTTTTGGTTGGGCCAACGGTGACATTTTACTTCCGAGCTAGAGAAATTGAGTTTAAATTTCAGTTTAAACTTTAAAGAAAAAGTATTCAGGGTTACATTAGAGAAAAAACAAAACAAAAAAGTACATATCTGTAGCATCAGGAATGAAAAAACATTCACAAGGCGTATATTTTCTCTACATTTTTTGAACGTCTATAATTTTTAAAATACAAGTCCTAGATTTTTTTAATATTTTTCTGACAACTGTTATGACCTAGCCTGTTACCCGATTCCGGCTTGACGTCGACTTCTGGGACACCCTGTATATTGGATGGAACCAGGCGTTACTTGGCGAAAATCCATGACAAAGCAATGGTAAGTAAAATATTAAAAAAAAATGTTTTTAAACTTTACTTAATCTGGTTGTAAACAGACAGACACATTAGTTGGTTGTTGGTTTGTATGTGTCATTTGGCATTTCTACACAATTTATTAAAAATTAAGAAGATAAAGTCTTGTATTGGTGAATACCTATTTTGGGTACTTAGTTAGCATGATCTGAGGTTTCTACCCACGTTAGTTATTGTGAAAAAATCCTACATCGCGATAATGAAATTTGCACACGTTTACTTATAAGCAAATATGTTCTAACCACAAATTTTGCTGTTCTCTCTGAGACAGTCTTGATAATGCTTCGTTTAGAGGCGAAACAATTGTCGACGTTTTGTTGTCTTTTTTTGATTCTGCGGAAAATAATGCTATACCTATACTTATGTTGTACCTACGATTTGTTTACTTGTTGAAGTGCGTGTGAGCATCTAGCTATTGGTGGAATATCACCCCCACACAGTGGATAGCATGTTCGCGAGAACCGAACGTTTTAAACGTTCGTTTCTCTGCCGAACGATAGTGGCCTGGAACGCCCTGCCTGTGCACGTGTTTCCTCCCACATATAATCCTGGGTTCTTTAAGCGGAGCGTGAAGAGGCACATCAGTAAGTTGAGGGCCACTCTCAATAGTAATGTGTGCTGTGAGAGTGGCCCACAATCGCTAGACGTCGTCACGACTTACCAACAGGCGGGCGGCGTCAATTTGGCGAACCAAATATAAAAAAAAAAAAAAAAAAAATTATGGTAGGTACTCGAAAGTTCTGGGTGCGCCTTCTTGTAGTATCTAGACGTATGACGTCAGAGATAAGGTATGCGCCACAACTTAATCGAACTTTGGCTGTATTTTTTTTTTACTTTTTCACCCTAGGGCCCAAATTTATCACTTTCAATCCGCATATCAGGTAAGCAATGACCCACTTTCAGAGCATGAGAGATGAAATAGTAGATTGTTAACCAAGGGATGAAAGCCTCCCATTTCTGACGAGATACTTACTACCCACTTTCTGAGCATGAGAGATGAAAAATTATTATTATCCCTAAGGGCAAGTCCACACAGTAGGTAGTAATGACTTACTTCCACCCCGAAGTGGATGACAAAGGTCTGGGTCGGAAGGCCCGGGCGAGTCTAGTACAGACACGTCCGTATTGACACTCTATGGCTTCGGCAAGACTCGCGATCATTTGTACCACCATGGCTTCACCTTCTTGACCACCACCGCTTTTCATGCCTTCTGTGAAATGGAATCTGAAATAACAGGTCAATGATAAATGAGGCGGTGAACATGGGTCTCCCTTGTTTGACCGAAAGGAAATAGACAAAATTTCACTTCGCAAAAAAATTTTCGCATAATTTCATTTGCCAAATTATTACTTAGCAAAAAATCTATTCACAAAAAATTGTAACGCAAACCTAATGTTTGGGAAATGAACGTTTAAACTATAACTTATTTACCAACTAGTACTTTTAAAATTTTTTATTTAGTCAAATATTTCAGTTGGCATAACAGTTTTTACGCAAAATCATCGTTTCTGGCACTCGACGGCCGCTGCCGCGGAACCGCTCGCTTCGCTCGCTAGGCTCGTGCGTAGGAGGTCACAGTTTTAACCTAACCTAACCTACCCATTTTGTTTAAAGAAGAAATTAACCTTATCTAAATAGTTGAGTTCCGGGTAACTTACTAAAAACAAATTACAATTAATATTTTTTCTCTTAACAAATCATTTCACCAAACGTTTATTGTCTGAAGATTGTTTGCTGTAATAAATCATTTGATTAAAGACCAAATTCCATAATGACTTGGTAATATTTTGCCAAGTAAAAATTTGACCAAATAAAAATATGCGTACTAAAATCATTCGAAATATTGCAATGGTATATATAAAGGTTGCTAAAATTTGTTTGGGTAATAAAATTTTGTCAAAATCTTTTCGGCAAAACGGCACGCACCCGCATAGTTCAGCAGGTTTATACTTACTTAAAGATGTGTATACTTTGTAAAAGTACACAGAACAAAAGAATTAAGTATACAGACAACACTACCACATACGGACATTTTGTGTTACACTTGTAAACTGTTCTAATGAAATATGATATAATTTTTGATGCTATTACTGAGAAATAATAATAAGTCTTTACCTAATCGGTGTGGCAGGTAATGCCCTAGGATCATTCGGTCCAGGTGGATGACAGAACACAACTTGCAGAACTAGTAATAACGAGCTAAACTTTCGCCCTAAGGCGGACATCACACCACCCGCCCACCACCATTCGTATCTGGAATAGAATTTAATATTAGCTTAACCGTCTTTATCACAAGCACAAATATAGGGTTGTTCCAAGTTCTTATCTCACTCACTAATTCCATTAATTTAGTTAAAACTGGTGGGAGTTCCCACACAATTCTTGTAACAGTTTTAAGTTAAAGCCTACGTAGTCTGGTAGTGAAGGCTCTCCTGCTCGATAAGAAGGCATGTTATACTCTGTCCATTCGTTTATTTTCTTTTTGTCAGTACAGCAACAAAGTGCGACGGTGTAAATGAAATACTTCGACATAGCACGGGCAACCACCCAGTACTGCTAAGGGCACCCCGGGCATTGCTTCCCCATACAGAGTCGCACAGGCAAACCTAATGAAGAAACAGGTGGCAACCCAAGACTTCCTACTCGAGGCCTCCAGGCGTAAGGTATCCGTGGCACTCGTACAGGAGCCTTACGTGGGCAATGGGAAGAGGATGAGGGGATACCAGGGCGTCAGGGTCTTCCAGAACGCTGGACAAGGAGACCCGCAACTCACTACCGACAATGTGGCGGTAGTGGGGATCCGGACCAGCGCCTGGATGATCACGCTGGTATCCTTCTACTTCGAACCATCCGAACCCATCGAGCCCTACCTGGAGACCTTGGATAGAGTCGTCCGTACGTTGGGACCACGGTCTGTTATCTTCGGAGGGGATGCCAATGCGAAGAGTGCCTGGTGGGGTGGCACGACAGAATGTCCCAGGGGCGTCACACTGAGTGATGCTCTAAATGAATGGGCCCTCCAGGTTCTGAATAGCGGAGACACTCCAACTTTCGACACTGTTAGAGGTGTAACGAGATATCGCAGCCACGTGGACGTCACGGTATGTTCTAGTGACATGCTTCCGCGAGTCGACGGCTGGCGGGTTGACGAGACCCTAGCACCCAGCTCGGACCACAACGGCATAGTGTTCAACATCAACCTGGTAAAATCTTCCGGTACCTCCATTAAGAGGACAACTCGCAGGTATCACACAAAAAAGGCGGATTGGGAGAGATTTGGCACACAGATGGTCGGTGCGCTCCATGACCAACAAACTGGTCTCCAAAATATTGCGAATACGCAGGAATTGGAGACCGTCATTGGAGCGTACACCAGCATCATCAGTGATACCTGCGAGGATAGTATCCCTCGCATTAAGAACAGAGATGTTGTCACTATGCCGTGGTGGTCGGAGAGGCTTGCCGAGTTGAGAAGGGCCGTCAACACCAAAAGGCGTCGGATCCGGAATGCATGCCCGGTCCGGAGAGAGAGGGTGGTTCTGCGATATCTAGAGCAAAAGGAGATGTATGAAAGCGAAGTAAAAAAGGCACAGGTCGAAAGTTGGAAGGCCTTCTGCGGAAAGCAGGACAGGGAGGGGGTATGGGAAGGGATTTACAGAGTGTTAGGAAGGGCCACAATGAGGGAAGAAGATCAGCCTCTAGTTCATATTGGAACCCACCTGGATTCTTGGGGTTCAGCCAACCTCCTCGCTCAAACCTTCTATCCGGAAGATAGAGTTGAGGAGGATAACGAGGGGCATCGTGCCATTAGAAAAAAGGCAGCAGAGATGGATGACGACGACAGCGGCGAGGGTCATCATGGAGAAGACCCACCTTTTACTCTCGAGGAATTGCACGATGCCCTTCATAGGTTCAACCCCAAGAAAGCACCGGGGGCGGATGGATTTACATCCGACATCTGCACGCTGTCAGGGCCGACCCCTTATACTTCCTCGAGCTGCTTAATCAGTGCCTCCGGCACGGCTACTTTCCTAAGATATGGAAGGAAGCCGTGGTGGTGGTGCTGAAAAAGCCAGGCAAGGACTCGTACACAGTTCCCAAGTCGTACAGACCAATTGGCCTGTTACCCGTCTTGGGAAAGGTGTACGAGAGGATGTTGGTCACCCGACTCAAGTTTCATCTTTTACCGAGGATGAATCCCCGCCAGTACGGCTTTATGCCCCAGAAGAGCACCGAAGACGCCCTCTACGACCTCATGGGGCACATAGTGACTAAGCTCGACGCAAAGAGAATAGTCACTATGGTTTCCTTGGACATAGAGGGCGCCTTCGACAGCGCCTGGTGGCCGGTCATAAAAGTACGACTGGCGGAGGAAGGATGTCCGATAAACTTGAGGCGGGTGGTCAGCAGCTACCTTAGCGAAAGGAAGGTAAGGGTAAGGTACGCGGGCGAGGAGTGCAGCCGCTCTACGGACAAAGGATGCGTCTAAGGCTCGATCGGAGGTCCCTTACTGTGGAACTTACTTTTGAATCCGCTTTTGAATGGACTGGAACGAAAGGGGATGTATGTTCAGGCGTTCGCGGACGATGTGGTGTTGGTGTTCGATGGTGACTCGGCACTAGATATAGAAACGCAAGCTAATGCCTCCCTCGCTTATGTGCAGGAGTGGGGTATCGAGAATAAGCTGAAATTTGCGCCGCATAAGACGTGCGCAATGCTTGTAACTAGGCGATTGAAATACGATACCCCACGCCTGCACATGGGTGGGGTGGACATCTGTCTCTCCGAGGAGATTAAGATCTTAGGGTTAACTATCGACCACAAACTCACCTTCAACACACACATTAAGAACATTTGCAGAAAAGCGATCGGCATCTACCACAAGCTCGCGCGGATGGCCCGGATCAGTTGGGGGTTGCACCCCGAGGTGATCCGGACGATCTACGTAGCTGCCGTGGAGCCGACGATATTGTACGCAGCCAGTGCTTGGCACACAACGGCGAACAAGCTTGGCGTCCGAAAGCAGCTGAACGCGGTACAGCGCGGTTTCGCCCAGAAATTGTGTAAGGCCCACCGGACGGTCTCCCTGAACTCGGCACTGGTCCTGTCTGGCCTGCTCCCTCTAGACCTCAGAATTCGTGAGGTGGCCTCATTATATGAGGCCAAGAAAGGAGTGGACCAGTTAGGGCTTGGGGACTGGGAGACTGAACGGATGGCCCGAGCAATCGAGGGTCCTCACCCCGCTGTGCACACCGCTTTGGAGTTTACGGACCTGGTAGACGAGGATCAAGTTAACAATTTCACCCATTTGGAGGTACGAATATTTACGGACGGGAGCAAGATTGAGGGCCGGGTCGGTGCAGCGCTATCGTTTTGGAATAGCGCGGCCGAAACCAAGGCCCTCAAACTTGCTCTCGCGCCGCATTGCACCGTCTACCAGGCCGAGCTCCTGGCGCTGTGCAGAGCGGCCAGTGAGATTCTCAGGCGTGGCGCTACCACGTTCGGCATCTTCTCCGATAGCAGAGCCGCACTCCTGACGGTAATTAACCGTCATGCCCTCCATCCCCTGGCGGTGGAAGCCAGAACCGCCATTCGGCAAGGCATGGCCCAGGGTAAGGAAATCTCCTTATTCTGGGTCAAGGCCCACGCAGGGCTGGAGGGCAATGAGCGAACCGACGAACTCGCCAAGGAGGCGGCTCTGAAATTGAAGAAGGCACCGGACTACGGTTTGTACCCGGTTTCATTCGTGAAGCGTATTCTGCGTCAGCGGACGCTACGCGAATGGAATGAGAGGTACAAAGAAGGTACGACCGCCTCCGTCACCAAGCTTTTCCTCCCTTGTGCAGTGGAGGCGTACAGTATCGTCCGCAAGATGCCGGTCGCTGGCACCACGACACAACTGCTTACGGGCCACGGTGGGTTCGCAGAATACCTGCACCGTTTCAGGTGTAAGGCGAGCCCATCGTGTGCCTGCGACCCGGACGTACACGAAACCATCATACATTTACTGCTTGATGCCCAGTCCATATGACCGATCGACTAAATTTTGAACTGCATAACAATATTACACTAAGTCAGGAAAACCTGCCCACGCTTTTGAAACAATTTAGAGACCCGTTTCTTAAATATACCGAAAAAATAATAAAAATCGTACACATAAGAAATGGTGGAAATCAGGTGATATAAGGCAATATTATATAGAATATTGAGCGTTATACACTGAAATTGTAAAAAGAAATGTTAAAATATAGTGCATAAATAATTATAAGAAAAATAAGAATTAAAATGGTGTAAGTAGGTTTAATCTGCACAAGCTGCTAAATACAGATAAAAATTTAGAAAACTTAAATGTTATTAAAGTTATAAAATAAGAATAAGATTGTTAAACTAAATATAAATAGAAAATAGGATTGTGTAAGAATACTTGTTAGAGTAATAAAAATTAGAAAAGTTAAATGTTATTAAAGTCATATTTAAGAAGATAATATATAAGATTGTTAAACTAAATATAAATAGAAAATAAGATTGTTGCAAGAATATTTGTTAGAATATTAAGATAGCTAAAAGTTTAAGATTATGTTAAATTGATATAAGAGAAAATGTAAAGATCAAAATTTTTTTAATAAATATAAAAAGCGCGTCAGTACCCTTGAATCCCCACACAAAAGAATGAAAGGTTGTATGAAAGTGCGAGAGGAATAAAAGAAGAAATGGAATGGTACAAGAGAATAGGAATGAAAGATGATTTAATACTTTAATACAAAACGACGTATTTGCGGGTGGCGCCACGGGGTGTGCGGCGCCGTGCGCTGGTTAATCACCATTTCCCAGTGCATGGCGTCCATGCGCCCCGTGGCGTGGCCGGCAAATACGGGTGTAAGTTTAGATAAAGAGAAGTGAGCCCTGAGAGGGCTGTCGATTTATTAGGTAGACTAGGCTAAAAATCTAGATCTAAAATAGGCTCTGCCATTGGTAGAGGAGTGCTCAAAAAAAAAAAAAAAAAAAAAATGAAATACTTTATTAATTTTAGTATTTGATTTTAATAGACCTTCGCACTTTGTTATAAAGATCATTATTGAAACTCAAATCGTACTGTCAAAAAGAAAATAAACGAATGGACTGAGTATAGTTAAGTTATTATTTCACTCAGGGATAGAGTGTAGTTACGGAGCCAATTTAAATATTTTTCCTCCTTATAATATTAGTAGGTAAGTATAGATAAGGAAAAAGGTATTAAACAATTATTCACAATAGTTACAAAGTATCTCACCTATTCCCAGTATACCATAATATATACAACGCCAAGTATATAATAGCGAATAAGCCAAAGCACAGCCCTAACGCCACGTAGGGTGTGAGGCCGGCGATAGCAGCCAGGGCTGCCACGGACAGGGCGACATGCCACGCGGCCCACGAGACCGCCCACGACCATCCCCAACCCGTCTCACTCCACTGACGGGCAAAATTCTTCATTTCCTCTAAAACAAATATTTACAAACGAAATTATTGATCAGCAATAAAACGACTTCAAATTGTCAGATCGGGACCAAATTGAAAAGGAACACACGGAAGCACCAGCTTTCATTCAAATATAAAAGAATCATCAAAATCGGTTCACCCGAAAGGACTGAGGTAACAAGCATGAAAAAAAAACAGTTAATTGAGACCTTCCTCCTTCCCGGCTTAACCCGTGTGGAACAGTTTTATCGTTTCCAATTTATTTTCATTCATAAAAACCTTCTATACAAACACAACAAAAGAAAAATAAGCGTAATCGTTCCAGCCGTTTACGCGTGATGCTATGACCATGGATTATTGGGATTCAGTAGTAGATAAATTACCTTACGAGCTAAGACTGGACCCGAATTTAATGATACACTTCCAAATCGTCCTAATAATTTACTGAACGTTACACTGAATTCGATCGACATCGAGTCAGTCGGGTTAAAACAGAGGTATTTTTATTTTTGAGAAGTAAACGACATATACTTACCTATGTATAGTATTTATAACACAATAATAACTTCAATATAATAAATAAATAATAAATATTTTGTTATGGGATCTAGACGACTGATAAACATACTTATATATTTTCTAAATACATATATACTCGTATTATACATAGAAGACACCCAAACTCCGAAATAAATTTTTGTGGATCACACAAATATTTGATTCGACCTGGAATCGAACCTGGGACCGGGACAGGGACGGCAGGTGCATACTCATACCACTGCGCCACCGAAGCAGTTTGACAATGACAATATTTATTTTATTGTTTTTACTTACCCTTAAGTTTATTGAGCAAAAACGACTTCCCCGACCCCCATCGAGCATACAATCCCACAGTAATAGGCACAGACAGACTCGGCTCCGACAACATGTCAGCCAAAGCCGCGCTGTACAACTCGTATCCCAACATATTCTCATTGTCCTCATTTGTATTCAATTTGCGAGCACCAAATATCTGTCCTAATATAGTTTTATTGTAGCTCATGTCTATATTGTACGGAGTTTCGTTCAGTTTATTCGGCTTGTACAATAACTGGCTGTTTTTGGGATTCCGTAGTAGAATCTCTACTATTTGCTGTAAATTTAAATTATTACATTACACATTTTTCACACAGCAGGTACAGTACGATTATTACTTTAGAACTCGGCAATCCTCGACAATTATCGGGAAAGGTCGGAACCACAAAAGACACGAGGTATGTTCTGCATATTCATAATATACTATGTGTGTGATACTCGTATATGTGGGTTGGAACTACTTGTTCTCGTCGCTTCCGTATAAAAAAACGAGTCGGTTCAGTACATAGAATGTGATTGAGTAAGATTCCAACTTATCATATACACACACAAATCACGCCTATATCCCCAAAGGGTTAGGCAGAGGTGCATTACACACCCACAGTTTACAAGTATTTTAGTCCCACGTAAGAGGGGGCCAGCCTATTGCGATTCAAACTTTTAAGTTTATAATATTACTAGCGACCCGCCCATGCTTCGCACGGGTGCAATGTAGACTATGTAGCATGTCAGTCTTAAAATTCAAATATCTCAATGCAAATATTTGTATGCTTTGCATTGGTTGAATGATTGTCTTTATCTGTGGTAGAATGATTGTCTTTATCTGTGGTATTAGAATTGTGAAATTAGATTCGTCTTTGAATTTCAATGCCAAACAATGTTCAATCACTACTGACATGCTATCAATTGATACTATCGATCGTCCTTGTAAGGAATCGTCTTTCAGATATGACTTTATACCTATCCTATTCAGTTCTTTTTTGAACTTAAATACCTACATTACTTTAAACCGCTTTTTGGCTATAATTCTATTGTTTTATTCTAAATGAAAATGAAAATTATAATGAATGAAAATTCTAAATGAAAATTAATAAATACATAAGAAAAACACAAAAACTTATTAAAAGACAAAAAACACAAGTATATTAATGAGAGAAGGCAACTAGGCGATGAACTTGACATGTATTCATTATTAATTGAAAATAATATCTCTGATCATAATAACAATATTTTAAAGTTAGAATCAGAAATTAATAATTTAAAAAAAATCACTAGACATAATGACTGACAGGTATTGTAATGTTAAAAGTGAGTATCAGGAATACATTCTGGCCATGAAGGTTCTTATGAGTCCAAATTCTACATTGACATCAAAAAACCATTTAATTAGTCCTGAGCCGGTCTGTAAGTCCTCGCTGATTTCAAACATAAGCCCTTCACTTGAGTCAAACAAGAAACCCAGTGGTTCCTTCACCAAACAAAATATGATTAAATCTGAAATAGTGATGTTTTGTGATGAATTAGGGAAATCAATGGGCCAGTTACTTAGTTCATATTTAGAACAAAATGTTACTAACTATTGTATGCCGGGATTAACTTACTGTAACATTATAAAAAAAAAAAATTGTAATTTAAACAGCAGCTTTTTTATTATTTTTATGATAACAACTTTTAATTTTGGTGGGAGATAGGGGAAATGCAGACAGAAATTTAATTGTAAATTGTTTAGAATTACTGAGCTTATTAGATGTTAAAAACATTATTTTATTCACACTTCCTTATAGCCGTAGCTTGTCACAGGCCGAAAACAATCTTAGATATAAGCTAAATCAAACAATACATACATTGACATTTCATAATCCAAATAAATTCCATCTGATTGACATTAACATGTATTTAGAAAATAAATTGTTATTGACGGAAGATAAATTCTATTTGAATAGATATTTTAAGAGACAGATAGCATCTTCGCTATCATATTTTATTAGTCATTCAGCCAAAAACTTGGCTAAACAATCTGCTTTTATTGAGCAGAAAAGTGACAATGTTTGTCTTGTGACCTTGGAATCTGTTCCAAAAAAGGGTGACAATAATTTAAACTTAGTTGTAGGACAATAGAGGAAATCCCTAGCAAATTAAATTTAAGGACAGGAAAAGTCCATGTTCATGAATATTATTCATCAAAATATTGAAGGCTTTTCCGGCAAAGAGTTAGAACTAGAATTATTTTTAAATGAAAAACGTATCCATGTACTTTGTTTAACTGAACACTGGTTAAAAAACATGAACTCTTAGTTAATATTGATAATTATAAAATCATTAGTGCGTTTACTAGAGATTCCGCTATAAGACAAATTAAAATGACAAATTAAAATCAAAAGACCGAAAAGACGTAGTAGCACTCACAAGTGAGCGAAATATTGAACTATCATGTGCAGAGCTAGAACAATATATTATTATTAGAGTCTATAGACCTCCTTCTGGAGATTACTACCTGTTTGAGTCCATTATGGAGGAAGCCATAAAAAAGGTATGTAAATGTAAGAAGACTATAGTTGTATGTGGCGATTTTAATATTAATATTTTAGAAAACTCTCAGAACTCGCTAAGGTTCCTCAACCTTTTTAAATCTTTTAACTTACAAAATCTTTTTTGTGAACCAACTCGCACCACAGCCACATCAGCTACCTGCTTAGATAATATTTTTTCTAACAGCGATGTAGATGAGAAATCTATAATACATTTTATAAATTCAGATCATGCCGGTCAGTTAGCTAGATTTAAGTACCAACATGTTCCATTATCAAAAAATATTGTTTGTAGACCAATCACAACTTATAGATTAGAAAAATTTAAAGAAAACATTAAGAATAAAGTACCTCTTTTGGAGTTGAATAATGATAAAAACCCGAATGATCATTACGGAGATTTGTTCGGAGTAATCAAATACGAATGTGATAACATTTTCACTAAAAAAACAATAAATGTAAATCAATTCAAAATTAAATTTAGTGATTGGGCTACGCCTGGAATCTATAAAAGTAGAAGGAAATTATATGAATTATACGAGACAAAGGCATCTACTAATGAGCCACAAGTAATTGAACAGATTAAAAAGTACTCTAAACTATTCAAAAAAGTATGTTCAACAGCTAAATCTAATTATATACGGGCTAAAATTGAAAAATCTGATACTAAAACGAAGGCAATATGGAATGTTATTAACAAAGAAACTTGTAAAGCAAAGTCACGTGATCGATCCTTCGAGTTAAAAATAGATGATAAACATATTAAAACTGATTCTGAAGTGGCCAATGCATTTGAATCTTTTTTCACAAATGTTCCAATTACCACTACAAATAAGTTAAATTCGTCAAAAAACGTAGCCAATTCTCTTCTTAAATCTAGTGTTGATAAATGTAGAATTAACTTTGATTTTCAGTATATTGACTCTGTAACTATACTTAAAACTTTTAAATAACTAAATATAAAAAATACCGAGGATCTTTGGGGCATTTCAACAAATATAATAAAATCAATAGTGCCCGCTATAGCGCCTCACCTTGCATTCATATTCAATAAATGTATAGATGAAAATCAGTTTCCTAATCTTATGAAGTACAGTAAAATCATTCCTTTATTTAAAGCAGGAGACAAAAGTGATCCTTCAAATTTTCGACCTATTTCCATACTCCCAACCATCAGTAAATTTTTTGAAAAAATAATATTTAATCAATTGCTTTCACATTTTACAGACAATAAGTTACTTCATAACAAAGTTTGGTTTCACTAAAGGCAGGAACACAACGGGTGCAGGAGTTGCACTTGTGAAACATATATTTGATGCTTGGGAGGAAAAGCAGGATGCCATTGGTATATTTTGTGATCTATCAAAAGCTTTTGATTGTGTTGATCATGAGACTTTGCTACTAAAATTAGGTTATTATGGTGTTTCGAACAGCTCACTTGGCTTACTCGAGTCTTACCTCACTGGTAGAGTACAAAAAGTAAACATTAATGGCACCGACTCTTCTGGCGCCTCATTAGTCATGGGAGTACCCCAGGGCTCGATATTAGGACCCCTTTTATTCTTAGTATACGTAAACGATCTTCCTTATTTCACTAAAAATCTTTGTGAGATAGTATTATTTGCTGATGACATCATTAATTTTTAAAAGTGATAGACAAAAAGTAGCACTTGATGATGTAAATAATACCCTTTCGAAAATATTGCATTGGTTCACAAGTAACAACTCGCTGCTCAATGCGAAGAAAACAAAATGTGTAAAATTTACTATGCCCAAAGTTAGATAGGTGGATACTCATATTACTATGAATAATGAATTAGTTCAAACAGTCAATACCACAGTTTTCTTGGGATAACTCTAGATAGTAAACTACAATGGGGTCCTCATATCACAGCCTTGGCAGGAAGACTTAGCTCAGCTGCCTATGCGGTTAGAAAGATAAGGTCACTGACTGACAAAAAAACGGCACGATTACTTTATTTTAGCTACTTTCATAGCGTTATGTCATATGGTCTGCTGCTGTGGGGCTCAGCTGCCGATATTGCGACAATATTCATATTACAGAAACGAGCTATACGAGCAATCTATAGACTCGGACCCCGTGACTCGCTGAAATAACTATTTAAAGAAATTAATATTTTAACAGTTGCTTCTCAATATGTTTACGACAACATCTTATATGTACGGAAAAACATAGATCTCTTCAAAAAAAATTCCGATAACCATAATTTTAATACAAGAAATAAAAATAAACTGGCAATGACAAAAATTAGACTTCATAAAGTTGGTAATTCGTTTGTAGGCAAATGTATAAAAATTTATAATAAAATTCCTCAGGATTTAGTTGACATGCCTCTTAATAAGTTTAAAATAGTAGTTAAAAAATGTTTGATGATGAAAGGCTACTATAATGTAGACGAATATCTTAATGATAAAAATGCATGGTCACCCTAATCTTCTGTTGTTGGCCACTCGTATAATACAATATAAACTAATTGTAACAATGTAAACAAAACAATATTAAAAAAGAAAATGGATAATCTACCTGAGTTTCTTGCTGGTATCTTCTCAGGAGAACCAACTTACCGAACCAGCGAAAGAATCATTTTCTAATGGTTATTTATGTACTTACTTAATTTAGTATTTTTATAATATTACTTGACAAAATTGTAAAATTTTGACATTCATATGTGCTCTTTATGTGCCTAAACTGAATAAATGAAATTGATTCTTTGATTGATTCTTGAAATCCTATCCAACCAAGGTACTATGAATTTCGAAAAAAATGTCGAATGAATAGAATGAATGAAAATGATTTTTTAATGAAAAAGCCTATGATATAACCTATTAACCTGTAATAATCTTCGAAAATATTCATTTAAATTACATGCTGCAAAGGGCCATATTGATCTATATTAAAAGCAAAATGTATTTAAGGTACTTAATTGGATAAGGATTTATGCTGTATTGCTTAAAATCTCTGTGTGTTCACTGCTGTTATTGGCCACAGCCCGGCTACGTCGCCGCGCTCGTATTTTTTTTCCATCACGAGATATCTCTTAAGTCATTCGTCGAAATTACATGGTTTGAATGGCAATTTTGGTCTACATTAAATGCACAACGTATGTAAAGTATTCAATTAGATAAGGAATAATACTGCATTGGTAAAAATAGCTTGGCAAATGACACATTATTTTTTTGTCATTTATAAAAGCTAAAAATGGTTACTGTGAGTTATCCTTAAGAGATAGACATATGCTATCGCGGACTTTTTTGTAGACCTTTCTATGGTGTACAATACTGTAGTACATTATTTTGATCTGTCTCGTAGGGTTTCGTCAGCGTTTGCAATGAAAGCGCAAAAGAATGTGTTTATTTACGACATTACATTAGAAACCTCTAAAATAATCGGTATTACTCTAGTATGTTATACATGTATTATACATTAAAACCTTTCTGTTGAATCACTCTATCTATTAAAAAAAACCGCATCAAAATCTGTTGCGTAGTTTTAAAGATCTAAGCATACATAGGGACAGACAGACAGGAAAAGCGACTTTGTTTTATACTATGTATAGATATAGATTAGGATTCAAAAAAATATTAGGCAGTGACTAAGATTTAACCCGCGGATAATTAACTTAACCAACTTACTTTAGAACGTGCCCTCATAGCGATATGTAAGGCAGTGTCCCCTCGTCCGTCGGCAACATTAACGCGAGCTTTCTTCTCTAAAAGTAGTTGAACCATTTCGGCGTTTCGAGATCTGACTGCACGCATTAGGGGCGTGTCGCCTGTCTGTAAAATAATAGCCACGAAAAAACCGACTTTTAAAATCTTGCCTCTCATGTCCATGCTAGTCCGTTGGTGATAAACATTCGGTAGTTTGATTAATTTCAAATGAGCACCTCTGTCTTTATAGTTTGTAATGTGGTGAAATTAAAGTGACAACAAAATATTTTTCCTTATAACAATTATAATTATAATATTACTAGCGGACGCCCGAGGCTTCGCCCGCTTGACAAATTATATATACAAAACCTTCCTCGTGAGCCACTCCATGCATAGGTGAAAATCGCAGCCAAATCCGCTGCGTAGTTTTCATACAGACGGAGCGACTTCATTTTATACTGTTATGATTATGATATGTATAATAAATGAGTTTTTAAGATGAATACCAAATATCAGCCTCCTCGGTTATTAAGTATGTGCTAGAATAAATAATGTTTGATTTAATCACGTTCAAACAGACAGACTTCACCAAGACTTCATAGTATTTAATGAAAAATATACTTACAATAGTACTATGTTCCAGATCAGGATTGGAAGCGAGTAAAAGTTTCAATATAGAGACATGTCCTTTTTCAAGAGCCGTATACACTGGGGTCTTCTTTTCCTTGCCGGAGAGATCTACATCTACGTGTTTCTTAAGTAATGCTTCTACGATATTTTTGTGGCCACCCTTCACTGCGTGGATGAGTGGTGTGTCTTTTGATTGGTCCTGTTAATATTATAGTTTTTAAAAAAGTGGGACAATAAACAAACACTATTTCAAGTGTTTTTCTCAGTAACCAAAGTAGTTTGGCTAGTCATTTTGTTGGTCCCCGTACCCTAGTACCCTATTTTCATTAGCAAGAACTATGAGTAGTTTGTCTGTGTTGTCTCTTCCGTCTTTCAGCCGGTGCCAGTCAGCGTGTAGACGAGGATCCTAGTTGGTGGTGCGGCGTAATGTTACCAAACTCAGTTAGTTAAAAAGAAAAAATAAATCATAATTTTCGAGTGTTCTAATAATTTTCTGGTCCAGTGGCTATGCTACACAAGTTTAGTAGTTGTATAACTTGCATGTTAATAAGTGTAACTTTGTGTCACTAGATGGCGCTGTAGAGGTAACTGAATAAGTTGTGGATCGCAATATCTACTTTTTCCTTTGGTCGACTTATGTAGGTCGTACATTTAGTTTCAATATACAATAATTGGTAGCACGGTAGTATCTGCTTTTTATTTAAAGATCCTACAGTACCTACACTCAGAACAGACATAGTACCCAGGTTATCCAGTAGATATGTAATATTCTATACATAATTATTAGATTATTGCGATTGTATGAAATTTAAAGCTAAGTCATTATTTATCTAATGTGGAGGAAAAAAATATAAACTAAATAATTGTAAGAATATGTAATTAAAATCCATGCATTTCCAAACTTTTAGAGAAGTGTTTTTATTTCATAACACACTTTAAGTGTTAAAACTATGAATTGATTACTGGATGAATTTACCTGCACGTTAATATAAGCGCCGGAGTTAATAAGTGCTAAAGCAATATCGTAGTATCCCTCTTTACATGCGATCGCGAGTGCCGTGTAGCCGTCCTTGTCTAATGCGTTCACATTCGGCTTGTGTTCTAGAAGCATCTGCACTATTTCAAAGTGGTTACCTGAAGATGATAATAAACAACAACTATAAGGTTAAGAGAATTCAAACAAGCACATACATATAATACAATCATTACACATACTCATACTCATGCCCATACACACATACGTCACACAAAACAAAAACTCGCACACACATTTCCTATATTATTAAAATACGATCATTTCCACTGTAGCGCTCGGGATGTCTCGGTTTAAAACGTGAAGTTTTGTTTTTACATCATCATAACATTAAGTATAAAACAAAGTCGCTCCGTCTGTATGTATGCTTAGATCTTTAAAACTACGTAATTGATTTTGATGCTGTTTTCACCAATGGATAGAGAGGTTCTCGAGGAAGGTTTTTGTGTATGTAAATAAAAAAAAGTAGTCAAGCGGGCGAAGCCACGGGCGTCCGCTAGTCAAGTATATAAAATCCTAGAATTGGCGAATTGACGAAAGTGTGCAACTGCAAAAAAATAAAGGTGATTTTCTTACTGTTTAAGACTGTAATATTAAGTATATATAATAGTAAGTATTAGGAATATGCATAAATGTATCTCGTGTCTCGATAATTGTCGAGGATTGCTGAGTGTTAAAGTGGAGATAATCGACCGTACATGTCTTTGTATTTCTCACCATGCGTGGCCTGTAGAAGCGGTGTCCAGCAATACATTCCCGCCGCGTTAGGATCAGCCCCAGCCCGCAGTAATGAGGTACAAGACGGGACATCGCCGGATCGCGCCGCCCATGTCAACGCTGAAGTTGCATACTTGTCACATGAGTTAGGCCGAGCGCCAGCCGACAGAAGGCGTTGGACTACACCGCTGTGTTTGCGGCCCGCAGCCCATACTAACGAACTGAAATCAGTATGTTATTTAAGTCATGTCTAACACTCTGTTTCTTTTTTTATTAGTACATTAAAGAGTTTTTTTATAATAAATTTGAGCATAGACGCGTTCGCGTAAAAAAACACAAAGCTTCGAATAAATTTCCATACGGTATCAGTAAACGGAGACTAAATGCATGCAGGAAGGTTTTCGTGTATTATTTTAACTTGTACTCGTATGTATATTATATTGGCCTATAAAATCGGATTAAAGTGAGAAAAGTGAGAAAAGTGAGAAAAGTTCAAGTAACCGTAACTGCATTATTCTTAAGTAAAACTGCTGGTTCAATAATATAGACATAGAACTAACCGCAAACAAACATTATTATGCAATGTACTTTATTACCAACTTGTTGTATACTGCGGTACCTAATGCGATATCTTAAGTAGACATTGTTGTTATTTATTACAAATAGCTGACTTATAAGTAGATGGTGTGGTCTTTTACATTGATACTACTCGTATTATAGTCACGCTTGTGTTTTCACAAAGTTTTTAACAAAAAAAGTGGGATAATAATTACTTAATGTTATAGTTTCCATGAGCATGCACATCGGCACCTTTCTCGAGCAGTAACCCCACGATCTCATCATGGCCCTTGTATGACGCCCAAAGTAAAGGAGTCCAGCCCCCCTGAAACACGAATGCAATCTTCAATATAGCACAAAGTAGCGATACTGGAGAGTTCCGATTAGAGTTCCGTACCCAAAGGGTAAAACGGGAACCCTATTGAGACTTCGCTGTATCTTATGCACCGTGATCGTTGGAGAGTTGAAATTACACAGATGATGTATTTATGTTGCCGCTATAACAACAAATACTAAAAAAATATATAATAAATATTTAAGTGTGCTTCAAGCTGTAATCCTCATATTTGAAATCTCAATGAAAACGAATTTTGACAACGCTAAAAAATAGTCATGAAATAGTCATAAATAGTCGTACATGTAAAAAAATTGTCGTATTATAGTTACTATAAGGATTATGGCTTGACCGTCAAGCTGTAATCCTCATCTCTGGTGCAAGCAAACGGTAAAGCCTATCGAATTGGTTTAGGTTCCAAAAAATAGTCATGAAATAGTCGTAACGACATGCCAAATCTCAGAAATAGTCCTTCAAAGGTTCCAGAGATATAACGGTAACCTGATGAGGATTATGGCTTGAACATTTGAAAACATCAAGTTTCTCCGGAACGCCTGCGATTTTCGGTTTAAAGTTTATGCCAAAAAATAGTCGTGAAATAGTCGTATGAACGACTATAAATTTGAGCTACTTTGATTTGAAAAAAAAAAAGTTTTCGTTTGCCCTACATTTGTATGGAGTACAGTCGTATACAAAATTGATAATTTCATATGATATTATTGTGAAACATTTATAATTTGTATCCTTATTTATTACAATCGAAAGCTTGCAAATACGTACATAACTTGTATAAATCTCAGTACATATATGTTTATATCACAGCAATTAGTAGCAGCTGTAACGCCGAAACTATAATACGACAATTTTTTTACATGTACGACTATTTATGACTATTTCATGACTATTTTTTAGCGTTGTCAAAATTCGTTTTCATTGAGATTTCAAATATGAGGATTACAGCTTGAAGCTTATATTTAAGGGGGCTCCCGTACAACAAACGTGATTTTTTTGGCGTTTTGGTACGGAAGCTTTTGTGCGCAAGTCCGACTCGCACTTGGCCACTTTTTATAGTAGGTATTCACCGTCACCACTGAATAGAGAATAGTACGTACCAATTACTAATTATTCCATTTATTCAAATTATATTCTTAACATAATTTTTTTTACAATATTTATATAAAAAGTTACATTTAATATTATAAAAAAATCCATGTCAGCAGCAATCATGAGCAGGGCCCAAACTACCAGCGGTAGAGGTCACAGACTGAGAAACCTCCTAACGATGCGTGCCGTGTCGAGGATGACAGCCTTCTGTATCTGACCCTTGATCCAACAGTCTAGCGAGAGTCTCTTGAGATGTAGATCGAGACTCTTCGCTATTAGTCCATTTGCCAAAACGATTATCTGGACGATGATGATCGTCGAGTCTACGTCCCACATGGCGGTTATCTCGAAGGTCAGATCGAGGTACTTAGAAAGTTTGTCCTTCTCTGCCTTAAGAGTCCGTATGCAGAATCGAAACGGGCGGAATTAGGTATTTGACACATTTTGTGCGTGAGTCCGGAGTTACCGATGGTGGTCAGCCAGTAGGTACGGCGATTACATGGTTTTGATCTTTTTTTTTTCATTTTATAATAATAGTGTCTTGTGTGGGGGAGGTGAAAAGAGGGCTAGGAGGGGGGGTGTTTTTTTTCTCTCCTTAAATTCAAGAAAAGACCCTCTATACTCGTATGATCCCGTAATCAAAACTCCTCTACCTTTCCTCTGTCGTTGCACTCTCAAAGGGGGGGGCGAGGGCTAATTTTTTTTCCTAATCAAAATCATTTGACCTCCTCTATACAAAGGGGCTCTACCAACATATTTAGGGCCCCAGCGAACTCATCTGCTAGTGGCGCACCTGCTGATCAACGGACGAGGCTCGTTAATTTACGGTACCTATGAAGTGGCTTCGGTCCCTACGTGGGTACCGGGTGTTGGTCCGGGGGGCCACCGTGCAACTGTGCTAAAGCCCCACAAGTAACCCAGCCCAGGGTGGTTGCGTAAGGGGTTCAACAGCTGCACCGCCGGGCCCGGGGCCATGTATGGTGCAGCAGGCATGGGACCAGTGGGGGCAAAGCGGAGTTTAGTGTGGGTGGTGTAGGTCGATTCGCCGACCAGGGAGACCCTTAGCAACGGCGTTGCCGCGGCCGCCCGCAACACAGTCATGGGGCCCGCCTGGGACCAACCACACCAGGAGGCTGCCCCACATGTTCTCGCGCATAATCCTGATGTGGGATCGCCGCTCCGGGTGGTAACCGGTGTGGGATAGCGGCGGCCTTGCACCAGGGGGGTTTGGTAGCCCTTCCGTCCGGCGGGTCGGCTCCAACCTAACCACACGGTTCCAGACGAAGCTAGCCCCTGCGCTTTGTCACTTATTACTGCTGCACCAAATGTCGCCCTGTCTTCACGCTTCTTCTTCAAATTTATAATGGCAGTGCAACAGAAATAAGTAAACGTTCCACAGCGGCCCCAGGAAACCCCACAGCTTCACTTTTTGAGCGTGGACTCCATGCGAACCTCGATGCCGTCCACCATACCTTGAGACGGCTCGGCCCGCTGTGACGTTCCTCACGGAGACACAAATACGCCGCCCTGACAACACGCCTTACCTGTGTTGCCCCGGTTATGTATATATGTATCGAGGAACAATACCGGGGTGCCGCAGGGGTCCGTACTGTCACCAACTCTTTTCCTTCTGCAAATCAATGATATGCTATCCCTCGGGAACATTCATTGTTATGCAGATGACAGCACACTGCAGGCGTGTGCATTTACAGCGAAGAAATCCCCTTTCATGCATTATTACCAATGAAGGGCAACCTTGAGATCCTTGACATAGACGTTCGTCAAGAGCTCAATTATAAAAACTACATCGAAAGATGTATAGGGCTAGCTTCGTGGAAACTAGGAATACTGAATAAGGTAAAGCGATTCTTTACACTGCATCAGAGGTGTCTGCTGTACAAGACGCAGATTGAACCTTGCGTCGAATACTGCTCTCACTTCTGGGACGGCTCCGCGAAGTGTTTGCTGGACGCTCTCGACGCTATGCAGCGTCGAGCTATCCGTATTATAGATTGTCCGGAGGTAACGGGAAGCTTTGAGCCGCTAGCTCAGCGCCGAACAATAGCTTCCTTGGCCGCATTCTACCGTATTTACCACGGCGAGCATTCTGAAGAGATCTTCAATCTGATCCCATCTTCCTTCCGATCCCGAACAACGCGTGCCGGGCAGAGATGCCACTCCCACACAGTAGGTACATATTCGCGAGAACCGAACGTTTTAAACGTTCGTTTCTGTGCCGAACGATACTGGCCTGGAACGCCCTGCCTGTGCACGTGTTTCCTCCCACATATAATCCTGGGTTCAGTAGGTCGTCAAGTTGAGGGCCACTCTCTATAGTATAGTGTGCTGTGAGTGACCCACAATCGCTTGACGTCGTCACGACTTACTACCAGGCGGGTGGCGTCAAATTGGCGAACCCAATACAAAAAAATTAAATAAAAAACTACTTCTATAAAATTATTACTCAGTTTGACTCTACTCGGGAGCCCCCCTTGGGGGACTGGAGGGCAAATCTCAAAAACTCGGAATTTTCCCTAGGTCCCCGAACCCCCTTTACATTTCTGCAAAAAAAACATAGGTACCTTCCCCTCCACCATCAAGGAGAACAATAAAATTGTGTCAGTGAGTGAGTGAGTAATCCAGCTTTATAAAATATAACAGCTTTTTTTAACAAAAACAATGATAAATACATTCTACATAATCACTTGTTGTATTTAAAAAGAAGCCTAATCATCACAAAATAATAACTAATATTACCAAAGTATCAAAATCTCACGCCACGCTATATTCGTCTGTAGACGGCGTCGAATTTTGGCGCGCAGAGCGACACGTCCTCTCCCTGTAAGCGCTTGGCGCGGACTGCTTACTTGAGGCATGCGTCGAGTATTATAAAGCGAAATTTAGGTGTTTTTAAAAGATTATTTACAGCCTATTTTTTATTATTTAGCTTTCTTTTTTTTTGGAAATGGATTGATTTTGAACCAAGGTTTATTTATGTTGTTTTAATTTTATGAACGAGAGTTTTATGTAGCCGAAATAAGAACCAATTCATTGCCCATTTTCTCTAAAATTTGACTAACTTAAATATTTGTTTACTCAATTTTTTTTTATGAAAGTGATAAAAAGTAATCCATACATTTGATAGATGACTTATACAAGAATACACTGTATTTTTGTAATACTTTTTAGACGTCAAAACGATTAGTGAATTTGTGATATTCTAGACCTCTTCCAGCAAGAGATACGAAAAACTACCGATTGTTTTAGGTCGATTAATCAAAATTTAATGACAAAAATAAGAAAGTAGCTCACTTATTAGATCATTATTGAAATGATATTTCATGTTGTGCATTAAAACTTATAAAAATACAGTATTTTCAGTGTAAAAACACGTCTGTAAAATCAGCGAAAACGGTAAAATTTAATAGGAGGACTCTTAACGAGATTCTCATCATGCGGGACGGCGACATCGACGAGCACCGCCCGGCGCTGAGCCCAATCAACCGACACGATATCAGGCCTATTGGCAACAATTTACTAATTATATTATTATAATATTTACAATAAATATATTTATTTTAAAGTACTTAAAATAAATAAAAGCTTCGAGCTTTAAATTGAATACAATAATGTTGAATGAAAAACAGATTATCGATGATTAATTCAGTAATGTAACAATATAAATGCAAAACTGCTTAAAGATTTTTCGGTATTCAACGGTTACCTATCCTACTCGTTTTTCGAACTTCCAGTTACAACTAAGGTGTAAAACTGTAAACCGAATAGTTGTCGAGTCGACTTTTTAGTGATAAGGCCGCCATTTGTAAATATTTTTTATATATAAATACATTCTACATAATCACTTGTTGTATTTAAAAAGAAGCCTAATCATCACAAAATAATAACTAATATTACCAAAGTATCAAAATCTCACGCCACGCTATATTCGTCTGTAGACGGCGTCGAATTTTGGCGCGCAGAGCGACACGTCCTCTCCCTGTAAGCGCTTGGCGCGGACTGCTTACTTGAGGCATGCGTCGAGTATTATAAAGCGAAATTTAGGTGTTTTTAAAAGATTATTTACAGCCTATTTTTTATTATTTAGCTTTCTTTTTTTTTGGAAATGGATTGATTTTGAACCAAGGTTTATTTATGTTGTTTTAATTTTATGAACGAGAGTTTTATGTAGCCGAAATAAGAACCAATTCATTGCCCATTTTCTCTAAAATTTGACTAACTTAAATATTTGTTTACTCAATTTTTTTTTATGAAAGTGATAAAAAGTAATCCATACATTTGATAGATGACTTATACAAGAATACACTGTATTTTTGTAATACTTTTTAGACGTCAAAACGATTAGTGAATTTGTGATATTCTAGACCTCTTCCAGCAAGAGATACGAAAAACTACCGATTGTTTTAGGTCGATTAATCAAAATTTAATGACAAAAATAAGAAAGTAGCTCACTTATTAGATCATTATTGAAATGATATTTCATGTTGTGCATTAAAACTTATAAAAATACAGTATTTTCAGTGTAAAAACACGTCTGTAAAATCAGCGAAAACGGTAAAATTTAATAGGAGGACTCTTAACGAGATTCTCATCATGCGGGACGGCGACATCGACGAGCACCGCCCGGCGCTGAGCCCAATCAACCGACACGATATCAGGCCTATTGGCAACAATTTACTAATTATATTATTATAATATTTACAATAAATATATTTATTTTAAAGTACTTAAAATAAATAAAAGCTTCGAGCTTTAAATTGAATACAATAATGTTGAATGAAAAACAGATTATCGATGATTAATTCAGTAATGTAACAATATAAAAGCAAAACTGCTTAAAGATTTTTCGGTATTCAACGGTTACCTATCCTACTCGTTTTTCGAACTTCCAGTTACAACTAAGGTGTAAAACTGTAAACCGAATAGTTGTCGAGTCGACTTTTTAGTGATAAGGCCGCCATTTGTAAATATTTTTTATATTTACAAATGGTGGCCTTATCACTAAAAATCTTTAAGCAGTTTTGCTTTTATATTGTACCTATTTTATTTTTGTTATGTATTTTATTTATTTATTTATTTTTATTTATTTTATAATTTTTGTACATACACACAAAAAAACAAGAAACAGAAGTACAAAAGAATAAAGTGAGCATAGTACAAGGGCACTACTTATTCCTAAAGGAATCTCTTCCAGCAGGCCTGAGAGGAAGTAAGAGCGAAAAGGCTAAGTGTGTGCAGTGCAAGTAATTAACCCTTCAGGCAGTGTCTGACTGGGGCGATGCTAACCTTGTCACATTCAACACCACGAAAACCCAGGCATGTCTTTTCTCCGCTAAAAAGAGCCCGTTCACCAAGGCTCCTACTTTCCGGGATGTCCCTGTACCTGTGACTCAGCATCTTCAGCTACTTGGTGTGGACTTATCATCGAACCTGAACTTTGGAAGCTACATAGAATCCAGGGCCAAAACAGCTTCGAAAAAACTAGGCATTCTCTCTAAAGTGCGTAAATATTTTACCTCGAATCAGCTGCTGAGTCTTTACTCAGCACAGGTACGCTCCTGCATGGAGTACTGCTCGCACCTTTGGGATGGATCCGCCCGCTACCAGCTTGAGGCCCTGGAAGCTATTGACAGACGCGCCAGAAATCTTATAAGCGATGAGGCACTCACAAGCAACCGACTTCAGAGCCTCGACCATCGCAGTCTGGTTGCGAGTCTGTGTGTCTTTTACAGGTTACATTTCGGAGAGTGTGCGCAGGAATTGCATGAATTAATTCCACCAGCACCATTCCATCATCGGACATCAAGGCGTGGTCTGAGATTCCATCCGTATGTGGTCGATATTCCACCTCTTCGTACCTCTCGATTTGCTTCTTCTTTCATCATGCGAACCGCTAAGGAATGGAATTCCCTTCCAGCGTCATTGTTCCCCGATACATATAATCTTGGGATTTTTAAGGCAAGAGTAAATAGGCATTATTTGAGTTCGCGTGCTTCATCTTAGACCGCATCGTTACTACTAACATCAGGTAAGATTGTAGTCAAACGCACTAAAATTTCTTCATAAAACAAAAAATAAACAAAAAAAACAACAATCAAAACAGTGGAAAAGACCTGGTTCACCACCCCCCAAAAAGGCTTAGTCGATTTTGTCGGCAAGTAAGGTGATGGCTTCAGTATTCTGGGACTCGAAGGGTGTGATTATGGTTGATTATCTTGAAAGGGGTCAGACTATAAACTCTGATTATTACTGCACCTTACTACGTCGTTTACGAGAGGAAATAAAAGAAAAACGTCCAGGAATGATCAGAAGAAAAGTACTGTTTCATCAAGATAACGCTCTTGTTCACACGTCTGTCCAATCAATGGCAGAAATTCACGACTGTGGCTTTGAACTTTTACCGCATCCACCTTATTCACCTGATCTGGCACCGTCAGACTTTTTTCTGTTCCCTAACCTAAAAAAGCACTTGGGAGGTCAAAGATTTTTGACAAATGACGAGGTCAAAGCAGCAGTAGACGCATATTTTGACTCTAAGGAAGAATCATTCTTTTTCAACGGGCTAAATGCTTGGAAGGGAAGATGGCAATAGTGCATTGATCTTGATGGTGATTACGTTGAAAAATAAAAATATATTTCATTTATTATGTATTTACTTTTCAATCCACCCTCGTACTTTTCCACTGTTAATATTTATTTTCACTGACCGGTTTCACCTCACGGCATAATCAGAGATTTATACAAACTATTGTTTTAATTCACATAAAAATATCGTACTACATATTCATACAGACATCAAAACACTAGACATCAAACATTTTTTAAATTATAACAGTGGAAAAGTATATTTTATGTGTTTTTGTGCAATATATTCATAAACATATTTATTAGCACCATTAACATATCTGTCATTCACGTCTTCGGTGATATAACTCGTAGTAAAGACAGGTGACTTCAACATTTACGCAATACCCATCGTGACCCCATTTTATTTAACCTTCATCTAAATATATTCGCCAAAAATAATACCGATTTTGATAACTAAAAACTTCTCAAAAACATTATTATCTAGACATTATATTTTAACAAATAGGTATATTTCTATTTTCGAATAATATTATATTTTTTTAAATATGTTATTGTCGATTGGTACAAAAACTTAACTGAGTTTAAGTCCGTTGCCATAAAAAAAATTCAAGACAGTATGACCAATTGCTCTTGCAATAAATCTTCCTTCTTGAACAATGAAACAGGCGTTTACTTACGTAGACATATTTCAGAATGTGCTTGGATGTCAGTGACATCTTGGCACTCATCCACATCAAGTATAAATATACTAGTTTTGAGTTCACAGTCCAGAATTCATGATGGATATTGGCTCTATTAACGTTACCCTTTGTTTATATTCATAATGATGAGCATGTGCTTTACGTCTCCTTCCTTATTTAAGATAATTATAAATTATTATAATTATAATCGTGACGCAAATGCTGGGTCACACAAAAAGTAATTTCAATAAATAAATATTAATAGTGAGATCTGTTTACTATACAGTACATACTGGATGAATCATGTTGAAAAACGAGCCAGAATAAAGCAGTTTAAAAAACCGTCACATTGTAAATAAAATTTCAGCTTGTAAAATTACGTTCATAATTGGCGTTAATGAAGTTTATGCAGGTATATAATAGTTTCTACGGACGTGAATACAAACAAAAGTTGTTTAGTCATAAAAGTAAACGCTGAAATGAAAAGAGAGACTGGCTTAAATGTGAAGTGCTTAATTTAAAACTATACGATTACACAAGTAATATCTTTTTGTTGAATTTTCTAACAAAATATAACTGTTTTTTTTTTTAGATTCCGCAGCTAAGGGCGCGGCCGCTCTTACGTCCATTGCCGAGCGCATCTGGTGAGCACACAGGGAATTTCCAGTGGCGCCCGGCGACAAAATATAACTGTAGCATTAGTAATGAAGTAATGATTCTTAGAATAACAACAGCGTGATATAATTTATTGCTTTTGATAGTATAGCTTCTTATCTTCATGCGAGTATAAAGATGAGATATCTAAAGTCGTTTGATGAAAGTGAATCAGATACTTACACAGTCCCTAGAATCAACTTTAGCACCAGCATCTAACAAATCTCTTGTTAGAGCCAGATGTCCACTCCGGGCTGCGAATGCCAGTGGCGTCCAGCCGTCGGTATCCGCAATGTTCACATCAGCACCGGAACTCAAGAGTAGACGAGCCGCAGCCGCACGACCATTTTCCGATGCCAACATGAGGGCCGTAGTACCATTCTGTATAATTATAAACATTCATTCAATACATAAGAACTTCTAAAGAATTAGTACGAATATATTTGATAATGCATCAAAATTCATTTCATAAGTCTGAATGTGAAGAAATACGGTAATAGGTCTTCAACGTCTTTAAGGAAAATTATTACACTTCACTAAGTGAATGCCTCAAAGTCAGTTAAAACGTCACATACGTTATTTATATTCCTAGGACCTAAATGTTGTTTTGGCAATTTTAACAAACTTGGCAAAAAAATGTCCAATCAGTCGTGAGTGGACGTCAGGCCAAAAGTATCCACTCTTTTAGAATCGATCCATCCATCCAAAGAATATTGTAGGTATTCATCATGTACTTGTAAGTTCAAGTTACTTCACCCCGGACACAGTAACCATCAGAATATACTCGTATGTCTTAAAAATGTTTATTTAAACAATTAGTACATGGCCATATTTACAGGTCAATTTGACCTCGAAATTAAATATTCTTATCATATAATTTCGTAGCCTGCATGAAGTAAGTAGTACCTATGTAAGGAAAGAAGTATGCTCAATCTTGCCATTTATCAATTATTTTTTAAAGTCTGAAATTCTAACTCAGTGTGACGAAAATGTTAAAGATTGTCTTCTTACCGCGACGATCCTGATATTATAGATTACTCATCTTTATAACAGTCGTTTATATCTTTAACTGCGCATGTAAACTATCAAAGTATTAAATGATTAAAACCAAAGTAAGAATATACTTTTATTTATATACGAAAATATCTTTATAGTTGATAAAAGCACGATCGGGTTGGTAATGTAAATAATGTTTACACTAATAGAGTTCCTACGAATTGTATAATATAGCCACGGAACACTGATTCATAGTTAATTTATCAATAATAAGGTATTATGTGGTTTGTATAATCTTGCGCTACGTCAAGAGATATAATACAACATTCTACAGAATTGTCAGGAGAGGTTGCGGATAAGCATTCGATTATTCAAACAACACCAAAATCTTAGGGTCTTGTCCAGTTCTGAAAATGAAATAAAGTCGTGTGGTGCAAAAGCAATTTTACTTGAATTTGAATCCATCGTAAATTCTCCTACGAAAATCACAACTTAGTATACTGATAAAAAATGTGCAAAATTTGACATAAGATATTGATTATAAACTTAAGATAACTAAGTAAGTACAACTTAAGATTATAAACTTAAGATATATACATACCTCTTTATTACCAGATAAAGAGGTATGTATATATCTCAATAATCGCGTAAAAGACCCGTTAGTCTTAAGTTTATAATGTGTACAAAACGCGAAAGTTTCAACAAGTATAAGATATTCATTCTTTATGATCTTATACCGGTACTAAAAATTGGGAGAATGTAACCAAACTTGTTAACACCCGTTATTTGGTAATCTGTTAAGCTCCAAACTGCATCCATTCATCCCTTCATCATCAATTCATCATATTATATAAAATTATAATAGACCTTGCTCATACAACTCTTACCTCATCCTTGTCATCAATATTGAGATTCTTATTAGAAGCCAGATACTGTTGTAGTTCGTCAGGACTGTTGCTATTTACCAGCTGCGAGAGCGTCCTGAAGCACGCCAGTGACACCATCGACTCGCTGCGATGCAAGCTCTGTAAACGCATAAAGCAATTCATACGTATTATACCCATTTGCTGCAAAAAAACACGACGTTCAATAGCTTTAAAATTGTAATAGATACATTCAAGTTCCAAAGTTTAATATAACCATTTAAATAGATACGAGTAGCCTGCCCTAGACCAGGGTCTGGCAACGCCTTTAAACGTTGCGGAAGCTGCAACAAAATGACTCTATATATATTACAAGACATCATAGACAAGAGTTTTAGACCTTCGGAGTTACACCTCAGGTACACTGAACGCCATTCAGGATGTCAACACATTCTTCAAATTTGTTAATTAACTTTGTTCATCTCAGAATCCATGGTTTCCTTAAAACTATGTATTCCGAGGGTAAAACCAACGGAATTACTATATGAACTAGACCTCTACAGCAATTACTAACGCACGTACAGTAAGATCCGCAGGTAGTAAACATTTATCGATAATAAGTAACGGAACTTACCCCCCCAAGCAGTTAATTAGTCGTTCTAAGATAAATTCTGCACCGACTTAAAGAAAGTGACAGGGGAACGGACGGGGGACGGTTTAATATCGATGATCACCACATATCGATCTTTTGTCTGATAGAATGTTAGTACAAGCACGAATTCAATAAACATACAAATACACAATGACAAAACAGGTAGGTCTAGGTCAAGAGTATTAGTCTTAAATATCATAACAATGTGCAAGTTAAATAGAAGTAAAATGTATTAACGTATATGTACCTCATTGGGTTGTAAACTAAACCGTAAAATTGCAGTAACCATTTCGATGAGGATTAAATTAACTTAGAGCACAATTTACGAACCAATCTTCACGGTAAACTACTCAAGACGAAGTAAACGTTGGCTCAACACAGAGCGCGATTTAATGAAGTAATTTATGGATACAGTGATAACGGGTGATATCGTCAGGTAGTCTAATATAATATACAACTATAGCATACGTTATTACTTTATAAATGTCGGATATACTCTGATACAGAATACACAAAAAATTCAACAAGATTAGAATTTATAATACTTACATAGCATTATCTGGTAAGTATAACTTAAAGAAAACGTTATATTTTGAAGTTGTAACATGAATGGAATAAAATATAACAAATAATAATTTGTTTTGCAATATAGAAAGATAATATAGAGCTGGCCTAAATTATATTTTTACGTAACTTCTGGGGCGAAATAAGGAGAACTGTTTTTGTAAACTTAATGCACTTGGTCATTTTCTTAGTAGGTACGCACTACTTTTTATACATTTTGAGATAATGTCTATTACTGCAGACTTACATAATGAATGACAAGAAATCCATGCAGTTAAACACATTTGGAGAACACAATGCTAACTAAAATATAATGAAATAGTTATGTAGGATGAGTATGCAATCACAATACACCACATCAATCAGCTTCTTTTGTTTAGTCAGACCGTGTTAGAGTGCCTTCGGAGTGCGAAACCATGGAATGCAAACCCATGGCTGAAACGACGCTGTTCTCCAGGAGGTGCAGTGACGGTGAACCGTGGCACGGTGAGATGGATCCCGGCAGAGTGTGGTCCATCATGCTCGTTGCGACTCATCTGCAGCGGCATGAACGAGGTCCTCCGCTGTTTCTGATGAGGCCTACAAGGAGGCGCTAGCATACTTCCAGCAATACTGTTACTTTTCATACGTGGGGGTGGTATCACCTCTTCAACCGGACCGACCTCGGATTTTTCTGACTCCGAAGCACTTCTTTCCGTATCCGAAGACGACGGTGATTCGAGGCGCAGTTCCAATGGCAGTGTCGAAGGAGGCCGAGACACATTCTTCGGTCGATGTATATTGGCAATGAGACACCGTATGTGTACGTATTCATTATCACCACTAGTTGATGGGTCTGGAAGCTGCGGATGGATGGACATACTGCGTCCTCTTGGCGCATAGTAGGACGTGCGACACACACAGCTCCTGCGTGAGATTTGTAAATGCGTTGGCCGCATCGAGCTACGAGCATTGTGACATGTCTCGCATTGGGCGGATACTATTTAGAGCTGCGACGTAAAGTTGGGCGGGTGTAGTGGCGGGACGCGGCGGCTACGCGGGTGCGTGTGAATGAAGGCGCCCGTCAGTGTAACTGTCAAACACGATACGAATTTAATTCGTCACTACGCCTATTATTTTGCTATTGTACTTTTAGTCAAGAATATAAGACCACTGCAATTAGCAGAGCAGTGATAAATTAATAATCTTCTTAAGTAAGTAAGTATATTTACTAAGGTGCCGGGTGCGACGAATATATAAACAGAAGAATGCTTAATGCAATTTTGAGATTTCACTTAATAAGTAATCGCCAAAATAAAAAGCATAATAAACGATATTGTTAGCAACATAAAAATTAGCGTGGTGCACCCAACTTAGACAAATTTTGGAAGTGCTTAAATAAAAGGAGTCTGAAGTGTGAGGTGTGCAAAATGTTCCTAAAGGGATCCCGCCCTCGCATCTCGGGGGGCTGGTGATACTGGATATTTTGTATTTTTATCATCATTGCGCGTTGTACCTACGACTGACACTTGACAAAATATGGTCAATTGATGCTAAACTGCTGCTTCGGAGATATCTGATCTATAGTCCAGAGATACCTCTGTACGCAAGCTATTCGCCTTACGTTTTTAATATTATCAGATAATATTAAACAATTATAAATGCAATTACACTGTACTCACCGGTCGCATAACAAATTAACTATTGAAACCACAATCGCGTATTTCAAGATGCTCCCATTTAATTACAGCAATAAAGTACATAGCCCACAAACCGTCCGACAATTTTATTAAGTAGAGAAGGGATCTATTGACTTTTTTATTGCTATTGTAAAAAAAAGAACTAAGACCCGAGATTATTGATTTTAAAACTTTAATCAACCCCATATTAATTGGTAAGCTTTTACGACGATTATACAATAAGTAGGTATACGGTACGGTATATGGAAACGTAGTGTCAGTGCAATACATACAAGTGAATAGGTGCTGTATGTTCGTAACGAGATGCGCTTGAAGATCGCGGCTGCAGAGCGTTGAGCGGCTCGCTCTGGTGGCAGCATGGTCGGACGACGTCTAACCGGACTCTGTCGCATTAAGACTACACTTGGACAGGCTTAGGCTGCACTCCCCGCCGGCACCGCCGACCAATACACATTACAATAAATATTATGTTTAAGTACAAAGCTTAGGTCTCAATAAGTTGTCAAAGCGCTATTGTGAATGTGTAATTTCACGATATCTAACAGTTCGATAGGCATATGACGCTTTAAAGCAGATACTCGTAATTAGGTCTTGAATACTTAATTTACAAACACTCGCGTACAAAGGGATCCGTACTAAAACAGCAAAAAAAAATCACGTTTGTGTTATGGGAGCCCCCTTAAATATTTATCACATTCTGTTTTTTAGTGTTTGTTGTTATAGCTGCAACAAAAATGCATCATCTGTGAAAATTTCAACTTTTTAACTATCACGGATCATGAGATAGGTACAGCCTGGTGACAGACTGACCTGACGGACGGTCAGCGGAGTCTTAGTTATAGGGTTCCCGTTTTACCGTTTAGGTACGGAACTCTAATAAAAATGAATTGCCGTTGGGTTGTCTCGCTTAAAACTCGAGAACAGCTGGACATATTGAAAGCTCTTATTAAGTGAAGTTCTGTACATTACGATGCAAGAGCTTGACCTATCGGGGGGAAAAAAAAAAAATATTACTGAAGTCAATAAAATTTTCAATCGTTGCCGTTGATGAGCCATAGCAAATAGCCACAAAAACTGTAGTAGCAGACAAAGAGAGCAAAGATTACAATATTAAACATATTGCTGCACATTTAAAGTAAACGCCTGGTAATGAATAAAAACGTGATTCTATATGTATGTGTTATATGTGTAATATACAGGGTTACCTGGTAAGTCATGCGAACCCCGTTTAGGGGTGGTAGTTCCCACCATTTCTGACAAATTTCACCTTGGACCCCTGCCCCCCAACCTAACCCTTTTCAAGTTATAAGGCTTTGAAGAATTTTTTTTTTAAAATGCCGATTTCTTGTCTTTTGGCCTATCTTTTTCGTTTATTTTTGTTCAAATTTTTATTTTTATACGATTTTTGTGTGGCAGATTAGTTTCTTCATCATTATCTATACTTATAATAAATCTGTAGAAGTGAAAATTCTGTACATTGAAAATATCAAAAAAATAAATGGCAGGGGGTCGTGTTACTAGACCGACACCGAACCCAAATATGTAAAAAAGTTTTTGTCTGTCTGTCTGTCTGTTCAGGCATCACACAAAAACTACCGGTTCGATTACGATGAAACTTGGTATAATTATTCTTTAATATCCTGGGCCGATTTTTTAGCCGATTTTTTAAACCCGAGTACTGTACCAACCGCAAATAATAAGTTTGTCGTAGGTTTTAGGTGATTTTTTTTAATATTTCATATTTTCGTAACTTAAGATGAATTTTTATGGTATAATAGAAAATATAATAGAAGATATAATAGATAAACTGGTGTAGGGGGGCTATATGAACGCAATAAAACCCAAAATAATGGTTTTTAGAACTTTTGTCTGTTTGTCTGAATGTTTGAACACGCTAATCTCAGAAACGATTTGATTTTTTAATAAAAAAGTTACGTAGATCTGAAGTAACACGCAGGCGGAGCTGCGGGCAACAGCTAGTGAAAAATAAAATCATAGTTACCTCAACTAAATGGGTCGTAGATAGGAGATTGATAGTTATAGCATCAATAAAAAATCAGTACAAATCAAACTTCAACCAGCAATTGTAAAAAAAACAACCGTAAAATTGATCAATTAGGTTACAAAATAAAATAAAACAATGCAAAATAGGTACAACAAAGGTAGGTAGGTATTTTATTTTATCTTTCGTGTTCAATATGTTCATCTCTGTTTTTTTTTCTTTTTTTTTCTCCTCTTCTCGGGCAACAACAGTAGTTGAAACTGTAGGATCCGATCTAAACCGTTGAACTGTTTCACTATCTTCCAACGTATCTGCGTCATTATCAGATACTCTTGGTCTACCCAAGTCTGATCGTCGCCTTGAAACACAGCCAGTCTCTCCGAATCGCCGGTAAACCCTGTCGAACACAGCATGATCTGGTGGACGGCGATTTGGAAAACGCAATATGTATTCAACACGGGCATGTGTGGATACACAGTCACGGTACCCGTAACAGATCAACATATCAGCATATTCCTCGTTCGTGTAGGTCGCCGTCTTCAACAGTTCTAAATCACAAGCACAAATCAGAGTCCAGTTTACAAGCAGGGTCACAGAATAAGAAGATACAGTCCAATAAATCCAAGCCAAGTCAAATACCCGACGTGGATAGCACCAGCGAAGACGACGTACCCGAAGTCAGGGTGGGGGAGCTAGGTGCGGCAGTACTCCGGCTTAAACGCCGGAAAATCACTGCCCCCGGACCCGACGGCATTCCTGGCCGTGCATGGGTCCTGGCCCTCGAAGAACTCGGGCCTCGACTGATGGGGCTCTTTAGCGCATGCCTCGAAAGGGGCCAGTTTCTCAAGGTGTGGAGGACGGGGAAACTGGTCCTGATCCGTAAGGCGGGGCGGCCGGTGGACTCACCGTCCGGATACCGGCCGATCATGTTGCTCGACGAGGTGTGTAAGCTCTTTGAGCGAATTATCGCGGAACGCCTCGTCGAGCATCTCACGAGTGTGGGGCCAGACCTGGCGGATAACCAGTTCGGTTTCCGTCGGGGACGCTCCACCGTGAGCGCGATCATGCGCGTGAAGAGCCTGACGGAGGAAGCAGTCTCGCAGGGCAAGGTGGTGGTGGCGGTGTCTCTTGACATCGCCAACGCGTTCAACACCTTGCCATGGAGCTGCGTTAGGGAGGCGCTCGTGTATCACGAAACGCCTCTCTACCTCCGTCGTATTGTCGGGGCCTATCTCTCGGAGAGGGCCATAGCTTTCCCCAGCTGGCTCGGGCCAGCTCGGCGAGATGTGTCGTGCGGTGTTCCGCAGGGGTCGGTCCTGGGGCCGCTTCTGTGGAACATCGGCTACGACTGGGTGCTGCGGGGTGCGTTGCCTAGGGGTGTCGGCGTAACGTGCTACGCCGACGATACCCTCGTCACGGCGCGGGGTGCAACGTACCAGGAGGCAGCACTCAAGGTCACGACGGGTGTTGCTCGAGTCGTGGGTCGGATACGGCAGCTGGGACTGGAGGTGGCCTTGCACAAGTCCGAGGTTCTGTGTTTTCACAGACCTCGGAACGGTCCACCCGAAGGTTCCAGCATAAATGTGGGAGGCGTTAGCATCGGCATCAAGCCCTCGATGAAGTACCCAGGGATCGTACTTGATAGCCGATGGAACTTCGGACCACATTTCCGAAGTTTGGTCCCCAAGGTGACGCAGGCATCGGTCGCGCTTTCGCGACTGATGCCCAACCTAAAGGGACCCAACGCCTCCTGCAGGAGACTGTACCTGGGGATCGTGCGGAGTATGGCCCTATACGGGGCTCCCGTATGGGCGGATAGGTTGGCGGTCAAGGGGAACGTGACTCTGTTAAACAGACCACTTAGAACCTTGGCCGTCAGAACCGTACGGGGGTACCGCACGATCTCCGGAGAGGCTGCATGTCTCCTAGCCGGGACCCCTCCATGGGACCTGGAAGCGAGAGCCCTTGCGTCATTGTTCCAATGGCGCAAGGAGGCGCTGGAGCGGGACCACAGGCCTGCGTCTCGAGAAATCGAGGACCAGCGGTCCCAACTCCGCCAGGATCTCATGGAGTCATGGAGGGTGCGACTTGAGCAACCCAAGGGGGGTGCCATCTTCATCGCGGCGGTGAGACCGATCATGGACGATTGGCTGCAGAGGCAGCATGGTGACCTCACGTACCGTGCGACGCAGATGGTTGCCGGGCATGGATGCTTCGGTAGCTATCTGTTTCGCATGCATCGTGAGGTCACACCCCGGTGTCAACACTGCGAGGTTTCCGACTACGACACCGCACTCCACACGTTGGTGGAGTGCTCAGCGTGGGCGAGTCAGCGCCGGGACCTCGTAGTGGGTCTGGGCGTGGATACCCTCTCGCTGGGGACCATGCTTCAAGCCATGGTCTCCAGCGGGAGTAGGTGGAACGCGGCCGTGTCCTTCTGCGAGCAAGTCATGCTCGCGAAGGAGGCGGCCGGGAGGGAGAGGGAGCGTACCCTCCCCGCCGAGTTCCGTAGTCGGCGGCCAGGCCGCCCCAGACTACGCGACTACGCCCAAGACTATCGTCCTCCATGATCGGGGCCTGAGGACGGCGGGATCGCCACCCACCGTCCTTACAGAAGCAGGCTAGAAGGGTTGCGTGCTGCGGGGCCTTTGCCCCATAGCACGCAACCAGATTCACTCACTGACGCGGGATAAAACCCGACCCCAATGACGCGGGATTCTCGTCCCGACCAAACACCCGCAGAGACCACAGGGGTGGTCAAAGTCCGCCGGGCGCCACTGGACATACCCTCTGCTAGTAACCAGGGACGCCCGGCAACGGACGTTAGAGTGGCCGCGGCCTTGGGCCGCGGAATTAAAAAAAAAAAAAAAAAAAAAAAAAAGCCAAGTCAAATAAGAAAATAAAGAGAACGGAATGCTTTTGTTGTTACTACTACCTGGGTAGCTTTTATCAAAGTTTTTATCCAAGACCTTCAATAGTAGCCTAGCTTGTTATACCTTGTTGAATAGCTAATGAAACGTAGATATTTTTAAGCGTGTCTGCAGCCTAGGTGTCTTAGATTTTTTTTTTCTATTGCTGGTTGAAGTTTGATTTGTATTGATTTTTTATTGATGCTATAACTATCAATCTTCTATCTACGACCCATTTAATTGAGGTAACTCTAATTTTATTCTTCATAGTGATGAAGAAACTAATCTGCTACACAAAAATCGTATAAAAAATTTCAACAAAAACAAACGAAAAAGATAGGCCAATAGACAAGAAATCGGCATTTTTTTCAAAAAAATATTCAAAGCCTTATAACTTGAAAAGGGATAGGTTGGGGGGCAGGCGTCCAAGGTGAAATTTGTCAGAAATGGTGGGAACTGCCACCCCTGAACGGGGTTCGCTCCACTTACCAGGTAACCCTGTATGTGAATATAAAAACAATTTGAAGGAGTCACCGAGCCTTACTTGATCGATGGAAGGAGTGGTTTAAACCCCAATGAATTAACACCTTGCTGAAAGAAAATAGGGAAACGAAATAGTAACGTAATACGCAGATACAAATTTCACTAAAACCCATGAGTTAATCGGTTAAGACATATTACAGTGTATTCATAACCGGTTGTAGGATCTCTAGAACGCTCATGCGTTACTAACCGAGCACATACACGAAAGGTGCACTGAGGTTAAGATCCGCACTATAAGTAGAGTAAAAAGATTAGCGGTTTGCAGGATTCCAGCGTAGAGCGCCGTGTGTACTTTGCCCAAGCGAAGCCACAACTTGATTATCTCATACAAATCATAATACAAGATAAATGAATAATAAGAGAAAAACCTTGTGTACCTGTCCATAGGCTCTTATAAAAGATGCTGCACGAAACATTTTGAAGTATGAACATCCAGTAAATCACGCAAAACAAGTTTAAAGCGAATATTAAAAAAAACCTGTAAAGATCGAGATTATACCACAATATCGTTCTATACCGTAACACAAAACATTCTGCAAGGTTTTCAGCATGTGGACATACTTATAGCATATTATGTTTACCGAATGTTTAAGCCTGAGATAATATTGGACTAAAAGCGATATTCTTCAAACAAGGGGTTAATCTGATAATGCGAAAAAATATAAATCTACGACACAGCACATGGTCATAAATACAGTAGTACGGAGGATTAGTCGTCAGACTGTTGCAATTGGCCAATTCATGGTTATTGGAACACCTTTTGTTACTAGGCGGCTATTAATTAACAGATAATTTAATTATGATAATCTAAAACAATACAAGCATCAGGAAGGCGTCAGATGGTAAAAACTGTTTGTTCTTTTTATGTATGTAATGAACATGAATTATTTAAATCTTGCTTATTTTGACAGTTTATAATTTTTTTTAAATGCTGCGTTCCAAGGCCGCTGCCTCACTCACGTCCGTTGCCGGGTGTCTCTGGTACGCACGCAGAAGGTATTTCCAGTGGCGCCCGGCGGTATCTTGAGTAGGATAGGTACCGCACAAGCGAATATCAGATGGTGCAGGTCAACGGTGAAAACGGTACAACGGGATGTCATGATGTAAAAGAACGTCTCTGCACTACTACGTTCATTTTATGATTTTTTGATTTGATGATTTATCGAGTTCATCGAATCATTGATGACGTATTTGGAAAAACGTAAATTTTCTTAGAAACTGGCATAAGTACCTACTTAACAAACTATAAACTATAGTTAGTTAAGTATTTCTTAAAATAGATCACATAAAAATTTACAAAAATGCAGATCAACTTACTAGTAAAATAACCCGCCGGATAAGAGTCAGAATCCCAAAAATGATAAGTCAACTTTTATCATGACATAGTGTAAAACAAAATCGCTTCCGTTCCCTTGGTATGCTTGGATCTTTAAAATTACGCAACGGTTTTTGAAGCGGTTTACACCAACGGATAGAGTAGTTCTCAAGGAAGGTTTTAGTATACAATTTGTCAAGCGGGCGAAACCGCGGGCGTCCGCTATTTGCTTATAAACGCCTGTAAAACATTAAGTGAAAATTAGCACCGTAATAAGACGGTAAATAAATTGCTAATTAATTTGATGGGTTGATTGTGGTATTTTAGGTCAACCTTTCAGCCATCTATCAATGAAACACCAGTCCATTGGGACCGTGACTCGCATCGATGCCAACACATTTGATACGAGTTAACTAACGAGAATTTAGATCAGCAACGTAACTACACGTTCTTTTTCATAATTCACTCCAAGCATGCTTTGAAAGCATTTGATTGTAGTGGCTGCATCACTGATGAACTTACTTTCCGTTCTCAACTTTCCTCTGTGGATAAGTGTATTTACTACATTGACAAATCACATTTTTTTCGCCCCCCCCCCCCCCTCTAAAATCTAAACTAGCTTGAAGAATCTGAAAAAAATCATGATGTTAGTCCATATTATGATGAACTTTGAAGCAAAACTATAACGGGCCAGATAACTATGTTAGTTTAGGAGTTATAAAGCCTATAATGGGTGACTACGGAACCCTATACTATGCGTGGCCCAACACGCACTTGGCCGGTTTTTTTTGGTATACAGATACCACAGATACTGTCGAGCAACATCCGACAGCCAAAAGTTATTTATTCAAATACCAATTTTTTTTACTAAGTAATATGAATATTATATTTTATAGGCAATGAAAAAACTATACTTGGGCAAGGTTTGAACCAACGACTACCAACTGACTAATACACCCAAGCAAAAGACAAAGTTTTTGCAATTCATATTGTAAACTTATTTGAGATAAAGTTAGCATACTTAATTGCTTATAAAAACATATACATATATTCAAGTTATTTATTGTTAATATTATGTTGCCGTGTTAGTATAATGTTACGCAACATTATTCTAACAATCTATAACATTGTTATTACAGAATGGAGAAATATGTTGTCGAATGTACCTCAACAAGAAGAACTTATAACGTGCATTCTAGATTGTTGTCAAAAGGTTACATTTTTTACATTTTGTTAATTTATTTATATTTATGTTATTAGCGGTATGGACGCGATGAGGAAGGAGGAGCAAGCATATACAAAATGTTAGCATGTTGCATTGTGTTGCTTCACAAATTCTAATGTTGACAACGGGTAGTCCGTTTGTTGTGGGGTGGATATTATTGACGTGCGGTTTTATTGATAAATATTAGCACCTCAAAATTCATCATAATTATACCTACTGATCGTATAAGTAGGTACAGTAGGGACCAGGAGACCACGCGCCGAGTAAAACGTAAAATATTGTGGACGCACATCCTCTTATTGAAATTTTAAAAGCGAATTGCAATCCACTCTCAGTGGATTAAGTTTTGCGTCACATTTTTATAGGATTTCAATTCACGGCGTTCGACCTAGTTTAACGGTAGAAAACCTATAGTCATAATGCTGCTGTAATTTATCATTCTGTGGAGTACCTAAAGGTCGTGGAATGAAGCCAGAATATTTTCCATAACAAATCAAAATGTTCAAGGTCTGTGTTCTCGACTTCTGTTCAATGGTTCTTCGAGTATAACTAGCGAGTAGTTATTCTTGGGAATTACTTACAAATACTTACAGCCATGGTGTAAATGTATTTCAAAAACATAACTGTAGATACTGGTCAAAATGGGCTACTCGTATATTACCCAAATTGTGATGTGATGAACCGAGCAATTAATGACTTTTGAAGGAGTGTTTCAATGATCTCTGTCTATACCCCACGAAATCGGCATGACTATGTTATAGTCCGTAGGTATATGTATAAAGATAACAAGAAAAACTTACTCTGGGCAATGGATGTTCATTGGAGCCTGAATTAGTTTCAAACCTCTGAATTTAGATTACTTAAAATAAGTTTCGTTGGAGACAAAACATGAAACAACACGGGCGAAACCGCAGGAGTAGGAGTCTGCTAGTATATCTATCTATATAAATAAAAATGAATCGCCGTTCGTTTGTATAAAACTTGGAAACGGCTGGACCGATTTGGCTAATTTTGGTTTTGAAATATTCGTGGAGGTTCAGGTAAGGTTTAAAAGGCGGTACCAAGTTCGCTAGAATAGCTAGTTATGAATATAAACGCGCTGTTAGAGTCTTATAATTATTATTACCTATAAATTTTGAAACAACGCAGCATTACAATTCAAAGTTAAAAACTTGTACCTCGTTATTGAGAGTTTCATTTGCGGTGTCCCTCATGAATTTGTAGTATGGAAAAACACTCCCATAATTCCTTGGGACCCGCCGAGCCAATATCAGTGGTCGCCGCTCGGCCACCGGTGCGGCATCATCAGACCTTTCACGTCGTGACATAATATTTTCACAATAACTACACTAGTCTCGATAAATTTAACAGAAAACATTGTGAGCCATGTCCACATTTGCACTTACACAAAAATATTCCTATGAAAACACTGCACTTTTAACCACTTAACAATTAGAATGTGGGTATTCCAGTATAATGTATATACGTATCTATAGTAATTAATTTAAAATTTATGTTAACTAAAGCAGAAGTCGACATTAGACTGCGCCTACCGTAATTGATAAGATTTATTTGTAGTAAGTAATAGAATGGTATTACACGAGTAGGTGGATCTTATCAAAACTTATCGGTTTATTTGTTGAGTCCTGTGCTTCGTATCGTATTCACCAAAGTGTGGAAAGAAGATACATTATAGGAAATTGTTTGCACAAATTTATCTATTACCATGTCAAGATGGTTATTAAACAGTTTTCGTGGTCAAAGTAACACACCTACTAACATTTTATATCGATTATCGACTGATAATGCAATAATTGAAATAACAAACTAATATTGTTATTGATAACTTGAATCGCCATCTAGCGGAACATGAACGAAATGCGAAGGAAATCAGGTAAGTGGTACACCTACGAGCACATGATCATGACCACAAACGTCCTGCATTATGCATCAATAGTCTTCATAGATGGCGCCACTGAATCCCGAATCCGGATTTTACCATGTTCTGAATTTGTGAACTAATGATCTTTAAAAGAGAAAAATGTTGAATGGCATTATGTTTGTTTTATTCAAATGTTATCATAGTATAAAGTTATCATGAATTTGATATAAGATTCCATTATCTCACTGATAGCGAATTATTTAATGCACTTGTCAAGTGATCTCAGATCTTGATTTACCATGACAATTAATTGTGTTAACGAACTACCGCTTATGTAGTAGGAAATTAGGATATAAAATGTAGAATCATTGTGTTGTCGAATAACGCACACAAATAACTAAAAGTACCACGTAATTTATTACAGGTCTTCAGGAGGAGGTTATCAATTCAATCGGATATTTTTTTATATGTACACCGAACCGATTACGTCGAGACTTGTAATCCGATTTACGTAACTCTTCTTTAGTTCGGTGCGGAATAGTTGCCATTTGGTCCCATAAAAATTAAACATAGTTTGGCTCAGTAGTTTTCATTTTATTTTATTGTATCTCAACTCTTTTTTGTTTATGACTATTTTTTTTTGTTTTTTTTTTATATTGGGTTCGCCCAATTGACGCCGCCCGCCTGGTGGTAAGTCGTGACGACGTCTAGCGATTGTGGGCCACTCTCACAGCACACAATACTATAGAGAGTGGCCCTCAACTTGACGATCTACTGATGTGCCTCTTCACGCTCCGCTTAAAGAACCCAGGATTATATGTGGGAGGAAACACGTGCACAGGCAGGGCGTTCCAGGCCACTATCGTTCGGCAGAGAAACAAACGTTTAAAACGTTCGGTTCTCGCGAACATGCTATCCACTGTGTGGGAGTGGCACGCGTTGTTCGGGATCGGAAGGAAGAGAGTGGGATCAGATTGAAGAGCTCTTCAGAACACTCGCCGTGGATTTAAAAAACCAGAATGTTTTAAGTATAGACTTAAATCGAACTGTGGCTGAAAAAGTTTTTGCAATCGCCTGGTTTTTTTTTACTTTCCGCCCTTGGGCCGAAATGTGTCACTTTCAACCCGCATATCAGGTAAGCAAATGCCCACTTTCAAAGCATGAGAGATGAAAAGATAGTTTACCTTATACTATATCAAGTCCGTCTTACTTCTTTACTACCAAAGCAGAAAAAAATTGAGGAGAAGAGTTCTGACGACTCAATCTGTTTAACCTTAACAGCTAGACTCCGGATTAATAAAAGAGACAAGGACGCATGTAAACAAACATGATAACCCGTACTTATATGTATGTAGGTATATGTATTATCATCCGGTCAACAGCACAATACAATATTGCAATTCCCTTCCTATTATCATTTAGTAGATAGTTAGCTACTAGTTACAAAGCCCGCACTGATTAATAAGTAAGTATCGTATATTACACATATATAGACTAGGTATGCAATGCATTATGCTGTTGCAATAATTAAGCGAGTTTGCCGATCCGGATCGAACTCCTAACCGACTGGACCGATCTTTATGAATTCAGATATATGCACTCACTCACGGTGATGATCACTATGACCGTGCCAAATTTCAAATAGATCGGTCGTCGTTTAGGAGGAGTTAGATCACGAACGAAATACACGAGTTGCCTAAGAAAGAAAGTATATATATATATATATATAATAAAGAAATAATACATATTAATATGTGCGGGGTTAACTTTGTGGCAATAGTAGTACGCATGCCGTAGAACATTTAAACTTATTAATAATAATAATATTAAACAAGAGCCAGAAGCAGAAATGCACAATTAACACCCCCGGACTCGTCACTAAACTCCGCCTCGCAGGCACCGGACCGCATATCGACGCTGACACAGGTGCTCGCAGAGGCGTCGAGCTCTTCAAGTGACGAGTATTTCTCTCCGCCGACGTCGCCAACACCAGTACGCCGGCGAGGGAGAGGCCGGCCGCCGAGCAGTTTGGGGCCCCGAAGCCTACCAGCTTCGAGTAGGGTCCCCACTACCGGTGGTATTGTGCACCGCATGCGATGGACTTCATCCATCAATGAAAACGTCATGCGGGCATATTATGAGGCTACAGATGGGGAAACCAACCTGACTGCGTACCGTTCAAGGATGCTTCCTTTGTTTCAGGCTTTTGAACCAACAATGACCGTTGCCGTCCAACGACTATCAGATCAAGTGCGGGCTATCCAACGATGTAAGTTGTTGGATCAATCTGTGCTTGATCGACTACGCCTGGAAGTATTATCTACTCGTACAGCTCCAGTGTCAACGAGAGCACCGTCACCTGTGACACAGACGGTTGCTACAAGTGTGACGTTAGCGACGCCCGCACCCGACGCGAGAAATGATACGAGTGATACATCTATCCAGGTAAGCGAGCAATTGAGGAGTACTTTGGAAGATGTGATCTCGCAGTATAGGTTTATACCTAATTCTAGACCGCGGCTACCACGCTTGCCAATGCATAAACGAAATCTGGCGTTGATGGGAGCCCTGAATGCATTGCTAGAGCCGTACTTACGGACTAGCAGTGATTTGCTTGATACTCACTCGATTCTTTACTGTGAAGCCATTGCCGCTTGTCGTGTTGCACGCGTTAAATTCCCCGAAGTTAACCGTGCACCACGACCGGATGGTGTTCCCGTATGGCAGGCAAGAATCGAGCGACGTATCGGCACATTTAGGACTCTCATTGCAAAGCTTATCTCTTTCAGCCGGGGAAATAGTCGTCCCCGGGTCATGCGTTTCGTGACTCAGGCATTTGCTGGGACCGGTATTCGTCCCCAGCAATACTTAGCCAATGTCACGGAACGTATTGACTTTCTGAAACAGAAAGTGTATGCATGGGCAAGCCGTATCCGTCGTTATAGAGAGCGTGTAAATAGATACTGGCAGAATCGCATCTTCCAAAGTGACCAAAGGAAGATGTACCGAGAGTGGGAGGGAACTGGACAACGTTTGAGCGACGGACAACTGCCAGATGCTCACGCCATGAATCAATTTTGGCGTGACATATGGTCGGTGCCCGTTGAACATTCAGAGGGTGACTGGATCCGTGTCGTCGAGCGTGAATGCAGTATCATCGAACCCATGGAGTCTATTACCATAGACTCCGAAGACGTTAGTTGTGCAATGCGTACGGCCCCGAACTGGAAAAGCCCTGGGCCCGATGGATTGCACAACTTTTGGATAAAGTGGGTTCAGAGCTCGCATGAACGCTTGGCAACACAGTATCAAGAAGCCCTTGAGTCTGGTTCCTTACCCGCTTTCATGACCACTGGCATCACCTTCCTGCTCCATAAATCAGGTAGTACCACGGAACCTAAAAACTATAGACCCATCACTTGCTTACCTACCATCTACAAGCTCCTTACATCTATTCTGAGAAGTAAAATAAACTCGCACATAGTATCTAATAATATCTTAGATAACGCTCAGAATGGATGTAGGGCTGGGTCTCGTGGTACTAAGGAGCTACTCCTCATTGATATGGCCATTAGCCAACAAGTCAAGCGGAGTAGGGGCGCCCTCTCTACTGCCTGGATTGACTACAAGAAGGCCTATGATTCGGTGCCTCATTAATGAATCCACTTAGCACATTGCTGAAGGATTCAGGGCTAGGCTATCGGTTTCGTAGAGGGGGTGAGGTTCTATCTCACCTAATGTACATGGATGACCTCAAACTGTTCACACTGAAGCACCAAGATTTAGTGACATTATTAAAAACTACGGAAGTTTTTAGTAATGCCATTAAGATGGAGTTCGGTGTTGATAAGTGTGCGGTTATGCATGTACAACGGGGGAAGGTTGTAAATTCACCGAATTTACAACTTTCTGAGATAATAACTCTCAGATCTCTCTCCGAGACCGAAACATACAAATATCTAGGTATGTCAGAGTCATTGGGTATAGCGGTAGAGGATATCAAGAAATCGGTGAAAGAACGTTTTTTTGGCCGCCTGACAAAAGTTCTTAACAGTTCTTTGTCCGGTGTTAACAAAATGCGGGCTTTCAACGGTTGGGTGATACCTTTATTGTTATACTCCTTTGGCATACTTAGGTGGACTCAAACGGAACTAGACGCCCTGGATAGGCGAGTCCGTCAACAACTGACATCGCATCGAATGTTACACCCACGATCTTCTGTCATGAGACTGTACATTCCGCGGAAGTGGGGGGGTCGAGGCTTTTTGAATGCCAAGAACCTCCACAACCGTGAAGTGTGCAGTTTGAGAGATTACTTTCTACAGAACGGGTGTGACATTCATTGCGATGTCGTGATGGTTGACAAGGGCCTGACACCTCTTTCCTTGGCTAACGAGAACTGGCGTAAACCAAAGGTGCTAGGTACTGAAGACCGTAGGGACGTATGGAAGAGTAAGGAGCTACACGGGCGGTTCTACCAGTTCTTAGCAGGACCCGACGTAGACCTGCTCGCTTCGGTTAACTGGCTGCGTTTTGGGGACCTCTTTGGGGAAACTGAAGGTTTTGCCTGTGCAATTGCAGATGAGGTTATCAAGACGAACAACTATCGGAAATACATCATGAAGGACGGCACGGTCGACATTTGTCGAGCATGCCACCGTCCTGGTGAATCACTTCGTCATATTATTTCCGGTTGTTCGTATCTTGCTAACACCGAGTACTTGCATAGGCACAATCAAGTAGCCAGAATCATCCACCAGCAACTTGCTCTTCAATATGGCCTTATTGAGTTTGAAGTACCGTACTATAAGTACACACCAGTGCCAGTTCTTGAGAATGGTCGTGCATTGCTCTACTGGGACCGATCAATCATCACGGACAGGACTATTGTTGCCAATAGGCCCGATATCGTGTTGGTTGATCGGACCCAGCGTCGGGCAGTGCTCGTCGATATCGCCGTCCCGCATGACGAAAATCTCGTGAAGGCTGAGAAAGACAAACTTAGTAAATACCTTGATCTGTCCTTCGAGATAACCGCCATGTGGGACGTAGACTCGACGATCATTGTCCCGGTGGTCGTTTCGGCAAACGGATTAATAGCGAAGAGTCTCGATCAACATCTCAAGAGACTCTCGTTAGATTGTTGGATCAAGAGTCAGATTCAGAAGGCTGTTATCCTCGACACGTGCCGTATTGTTAGGAGGTTTCTTAGTCTGTAGCCTCCACCGCCGGTAGTTTGGGTCCTACTCCGCTACTGGTGGGTCACTATTTTTTATATTTTTAAATGTATTTGTTTTTTTTTTATAAATGTATTTAAAAATGTATAAGATAAGAATGTAAAGAAATAAACGAAATAATAATAAAAAAAAAAAAAAAAAACAAGAACACCGCTGACAGGCTGACGTCTTTCATATCGTTTTATATTGTAATTTAATTTTTTTGGTGCAATTTATTACAATAGATCAGTTTTCAGAATCATTTTACACCATTATAAATAGCTAATATATATCACACTTCAAAATTATAAGGAATAACAAGAAAAACAGAATAAATTACCAACACAACAATGATGACAATTTGAACAATTTGACAACTCCGACAATAAGAAATATGAACAAAATTTTTACATGAATTACAATTTAAGAGTCCTCCTATTAAATTTTACCGTTTTCGCTGATTTTACAGACGTGTTTTTACACTGAAAATACTGTATTTTTATAAGTTTTAATGCACAACATGAAATATCATTTCAATAATGATCTAATAAGTGAGCTACTTTCTTATTTTTGTCATTAAATTTTGATTAATCGACCTAAAACAATCGGTAGTTTTTCGTATCTCTTGCTGGAAGAGGTCTAGAATATCACAAATTTACTAATCGTTTTGACGTCTAAAAAGTATTACAAAAATACAGTGTATTCTTGTATAAGTCATCTATCAAATGTAACATAACATAACATAGCATCACGCCTTTTTCCCCGAAGGGGTAGGCAGAGGTGTGCAAACACACCCACATCTCGCCAGCTATGTTAGGTCCCATGTAATAGGGGGCGACCCTATTGCCATTTACCGGGCACAAATGTATGGATTACTTTTTATCACGTTCATAAAAAAAAATTGAGTAAACAAATATTTAAGTTAGTCAAATTTTAGAGAAAATGGGCAATGAATTGGTTCTTATTTCGGCTACATAAAACTCTCGTTCATAAAATTAAAACAACATAAATAAACCTTGGTTCAAAATCAATCCATTTCCAAAAAAAAAGAAAGCTAAATAATAAAAAATAGGCTGTAAATAATCTTTTAAAAACACCAAAATTTCGCTTTATAATACTCGACGCATGCCTCAAGTAAGCAGTCCGCGCCAAGCGCTTACAGGGAGAGGACGTGTCGCTCTGCGCGCCAAAATTCGACGCCGTCTACAGACGAATATAGCGTGGCGTGAGATTTTGATACTTTGGTAATATTAGTTATTATTTTGTGATGATTAGGCTTCTTTTTAAATACAACAAGTGATTATGTAGAATGTATTTATCATTGTTTTTGTTAAAAAAAGCTGTTATATTTTATAAAGCTGGATTACTCACTCACTCACTGACACAATTTTATTGTTCTCCTTGATGGTGGAGGGGAAGGTACCTATGTTTTTTTTGCAGAAATGTAAAGGGGGTTTGGGGACCTAGGGAAAATTCCGAGTTTTTGAGATTTGCCCTCCAGTCCCCCAAGGGGGGCTCCCGAGTAGAGTCAAACTGAGTAATAATTTTATAGAATTAGTTTTTTATTTTATTTTTTTGTATTGGGTTCGCCAATTTGACGCCACCCGCCTGGTAGTAAGTCGTGACGACGTCAAGCGATTGTGGGTCACTCACAGCACACTATACTATAGAGAGTGGCCCTCAACTTGACGACCTACTGAACCCAGGATTATATGTGGGAGGAAACACGTGCACAGGCAGGGCGTTCCAGGCCAGTATCGTTCGGCACAGAAACGAACGTTTAAAACGTTCCGTTCTCGCGAATATGTACCTACTGTGTGGGAGTGGCATCTCTGCCCGGCACGCGTTGTTCGGGATCGGAAGGAAGATGGGATCAGATTGAAGATCTCTTCAGAATGCTCGCCGTGGTAAATACGGTAGAATGCGGCCAAGGAAGCTATTGTTCGGCGCTGAGCTAGCGGCTCAAAGCTTCCCGTTACCTCCGGACAATCTATAATACGGATAGCTCGACGCTGCATAGCGTCGAGAGCGTCCAGCAAATACTTCGCGGAGCCGTCCCAGAAGTGAGAGCAGTATTCGACGCAAGGTCCAATCTGCGTCTTGTACAGCAGACACCTCTGATGCAGTGTAAAGAATCGCTTTACCTTATTCAGTATTCCTAGTTTCCACGAAGCTAGCCCTATACATCTTTCGATGTAGTTTTTATTATTGAGCTCTTGACGAACGTCTATGTCAAGGATCTCAAGGTTGCCCTTCATTGGTAATAATGCATGAAAGGGGATTTCTTCGCTGTAAATGCACACGCCTGCAATGTGCTGTCATCTGCATAACAATGAATGTTCCCGAGGGATAGCATATCATTGATTTGCAGAAGGAAAAGAGTTGGTGACAGCACGGACCCCTGCGGCACCCCGGTATTGTTCCTCGATACATATATACATAACCGGGGCAACACAGGTAAGGCGTGTTGTCAGGGCGGCGTATTTGTGTCTCCGTGAGGAACGTCACAGCGGGCCGAGCCGTCTCAAGGTATGGTGGACGGCATCGAGGTTCGCATGGAGTCCACGCTCGAAAAGTGAAGCTGTGGGGTTTCCTGGGGCCGCTGTGGAACGTTTACTTATTTCTGTTGCACTGCCATTATAAATTTGAAGAAGAAGCGTGAAGACAGCTTCGTCTGGAACCGTGTGGTTAGGTTGGAGCCGACCCGCCGGACGGAAGGGCTACCAAACCCCCCTGGTGCAAGGCCGCCGCTATCCCACACCGGTTACCACCCGGAGCGGCGATCCCACATCAGGATTATGCGCGAGAACATGTGGGGCAGCCTCCTGGTGTGGTTGGTCCCAGGCGGGCCCCATGACTGTGTTGCGGGCGGCCGCGGCAACGCCGTTGCTAAGGGTCTCCCTGGCCGGCGAATCGACCTACACCACCCACACTAAACTCCGCTTTGCCCCCACTGGTCCCATGCCTGCTGCACCATACATGGCCCCGGGCCCGGCGGTGCAGCTGTTGAACCCCTTACGCAACCAGCCTGGGCTGGGTTACTTGTGGGGCTTTAGCACAGTTGCACGGTGGCACCCCCCGGACCAACACCCGGTACCCACGTAGGGACCGAAGCCACTTCATAGGTACCGTAAATTAACGAGCCTCGTCCGTTGATCAGCAGGTGCGCCACTAGCAGATGAGTTCGCTGGGGCCCTAAATATGTTGGTAGAGCCCCTTTGTATAGAGGAGGTCAAATGATTTTGATTAGGAAAAAAAATTAGCCCTCGCCCCCCCTTTGAGAGTGCAACGACAGAGGAAAGGTAGAGGAGTTTTGATTACGGGATCATACGAGTATAGAGGGTATTTTCTTGAATTTAAGGAGAGAGAAAAAACACCCCCCCCTCCTAGCCCTCTTTTCACCTCCCCCACACAAGACACTATTATTATAAAATGAAAAAAAAAGATCAAAACCATGTAATCGCCGTACCTACTGGCTGACCACCATCGGTAACTCCGGACTCACGCACAAAATGTGCCAAATACCTAATTTCGTAAAACCGTTTCGATTCTGCATACGGACTCTTAAGATCAAAAAGACGAAAAGCGGAAACAACCAACGCACAACTAAGATCTGCGCCCGTCTCAACCCCGTCGACTGCCTCCTCCAGTACCTCTGAAAGTGACGAGTACGTCACTCCGAGATGTAGCAGTGCGTCGAGTGATGAGATTGGGCCCTCGACGCCGTCGCCACCAACACCTGCGCGACGGAGATGTCGACCACCACCGGCCAGCTTGGAGACCCAAGTGGGGCATGCCCCACTCTCAGTGGCTCCCGCTATCGGTGGTGTAGTGCGTCGCATGAAGTGGACACCAATAATAAATGAACATGTCATGCGTGCGTACTATGAGGCCACAGACGGGGAAACTAACCTGACAGCGTATCGTTCTAGGATGCTTCCTCTGTTTCAGGTTCTTCAACCGACAGTTACCGTTTCCGTTCAACGACTTTCGGATCAGGTGCGGGCTATCCAACGATGCAAATTGTTGGATCAATCTGTGCTTGATCGGCTGCGCCTGGATGTATTATCTACTCGTCCAACTCCTGTGTCAACGATGGCACCGTCGCCTGTAGCACAAACGGTTTCGATTACTGCGACTTCAGTCGAGATTGCACTTGACACAGAAGATGATACAAGTGATATATCTATTCAGGTAAGTGAGCAATTAAGGAGTACTTTGGAGGATGTGATCTTACAGTATAGGTTTACACCTCAATCTAGACCACGTTTACCACGCTTGCCCACTCATAGGCGAAATCTGGCGTTGATGGGAGCCCTAAATGCATTGCTAGCTCCGTACCTACAGACTAGCAATGATTTGCTAGATACTCACTCGATCCTGTACTGTGGAGCTATTGCCGCTTGTCGTGTTGCACGCGTTAAATTCCCCGAAGTTAACCGTGCACCACAACCGGATGGTGTTCCTGCATGGCAGGCGAGAATCGAGCGACGTATCGGCACATTTAGGGCTCTCATTGCAAAGCTAATCTGCTTCAGCCGGGGAAATAATCGTCCCCGGGTCATGCGTTTTGTGGCTCAGGCATTTGCTGGGACTGGTATTAGTTCCCAGCAATACTTAACCAACATCACGGAACGTATTGACTTTCTGAAGCAGAAAGTATATGCATGGGCAAGTCGTATTCGTCGTTATAGAGAGCGTGTGGATAGATACTGGCAGAATCGTATCTTCCAAAGCGATCAAAGGAAGGTGTACCGAGTGTGGGAGGGAACTAGGCAACGTTTGATCGACGGGCAACTGCCAGATACTCACGCCATGAATCAATTTTGGCGTGACATATGGTCGGTGCCCGTCGAACATTCGGAGGGTAACTGGATCAGTGTTGTTGAGCGAGAATGCGATAACATCGAGCCCATGGAGTCTATTACAATAGACTCCGAAGACGTCAGTTGTGCAATGCGTACGGCACCGAACTGGAAAAGTCCTGGGCCGGACGGATTGCACAACTTTTGGATAAAGTGGGTTCGTAGTTCGCATGAACGCTTGGCAACACAGTATCAAGAAGCCCTCGAGTTTGGTTGCTTACCCGCTTTCATGACTACTGGCATCACCTTCCTGCTTCATAAATCAGGTAGTACCACGGAACCTAAGAACTACAGACCTATCACTTGCTTACCTACCATCTACAAGCTCCTTACATCTATTCTGAGAACTAAAATAAACTCACATATAATGTCAAATAACATCTTAAATAGTGCTCAGAATGGATGTAGGGCTGGGTCACGTGGTACTAAGGAGCTACTCCTTATTGACATGGCCATTAGCCAACAGGTTAAGCGGAGTAGGGGCGCCCTCTCTACTGCCTGGATTGACTACAAAAAGGCCTATGATTCGGTGCCTCATTCATGGCTGGGGAGGATTTTAGAGTTGTATAAAATTAATCCGACTCTTAAATCCTTCTTAGTCTCGTGTATGGGGCAGTGGACCACAGTCCTTCGTCAACCCGGTAGTGGTGAGTGCGCTTCTGGTCCGCGTGACTTGATTAGGATTGAGCGTGGTATATTCCAGGGCGACAGTTTGAGTCCATTGTGGTTCTGTTTAGCACTGAATCCACTTAGCACATTGCTGAAGGATTCAGGGCTAGGCTATCGGTTTCGTAGAGGGGGTGAGGTTATTTCTCACCTGATGTATATGGATGACCTCAAACTATTTACACTGAAACACCAAGATTTGGTGGCATTATTAAAAACTACGGAAGGTTTTAGTAATGCCATTAAGATGGAGTTCGGTGTTGATAAGTGTGCGGTCATGCATGTACAGCGGGGGAAGGTTGTAAATTCACCGAATTTACAACTTTCTGAGATAATAACTCTCAGATCTCTCACCGAGACCGAAACATACAAATACCTAGGTATGTCAGAGTCATTGGGTATAGCGGTAGAGGATATTAAGAAATCGGTGAAAGACCGTTTTTTTGGCCGCCTGACAAAAGTTCTTAATAGTTTTTTGTCTGGGGGTAACAAAATGCGGGCTTTCAACGGTTGGGTAATGCCTTTATTGTTGTACTCCTTTGGCATACTTAGGTGGACTCAAACGGAACTAGACGCCCTGGATAGGCGAGTCCGTCAACAACTGACATTGCATCGAATGTTACACCCACGATCTTCTGTCATGAGACTGTACATTCCACGGAAGTTGGGGGGTCGAGGATTTTTAAATGCCAAGAACCTCCATAACCGTGAAGTGTGCAGTCTGAGGAATTACTTCCTACAGAATGGGTGTGGCATTCATTGCGATGTTGTGATGGTTGACAAGGGCCTGACACCTCTCTCCTTGGCTAACGAGAACTGGCGTAAACCAAAGGTGCTAGGTACTGAAGACCGTAGGGACGTATGGAAGAGTAAGGAGCTACACGGGCGGTTCTACCGGGTCTTAACAGGACCCGACGTAGACCTGCTCGCTTCGGTGAACTGGCTGCGTTTCGGTGACCTCTTTGGGGAAACTGAAGGTTTTGCCTGTGCAATTGCAGATGAGGTTATCAAGACGAACAACTATAGGAAATATATCATTAAGGACGGTACGGTCGACATTTGTCGAGCATGCCACCGTCCTGGTGAATCACTTCGCCACATTATTTTCGGTTGTTCGTATCTTGCTAACACCCAGTACTTGCATAGGCACAATCAAGTGGCCAGGATCATCCACCAGCAACTTTCTCTTCAATACGGCCTTATTGAGTCCGAGGTACCGTACTATAAGTACACACCAGAGCCAGTTCTCGAGAATGGTCGTGCATTGCTCTACTGGGACCGATCAATCATCACGGACAGGACTATTGTTGCCAATAGGCCTGATATCGTGTTGGTTGATCGGGCTCAGCGCCGGGCGGTGCTCGTCGATGTCACCGTCCCACATGACGAGAATCTCGTTAAGGCAGAGAAGGACAAACTTTCTAAGTACCTCGATCTGACCTTCGAGATAACCGCCATGTGGGACGTAGACTCGACGATCATTGTCCCGATAGTCGTTTCGGCAAATGGACTAATAGCGAAGAGTCTCGATCAACATCTCAAGAGACTCTCGCTAGACTGTTGGATGAAGGGTCAGATACAGAAGGCCGGTGTCCTCGACACGGCACGCATCGTTAGGAGGTTTCTCAGTCTGTGACCTCTACCGCTGGTAGTTTGGGCCCTGCTCCGCTACTGGTGGTGGTCTGACATAGATTTTTTTATAATATTATATGTAATTTTTCATATAAATATTGTAAAAAAAAATATGTTAAGAGAATAATTTGAATAAATGAGTATAATAATAATAATATATCTTTATTGCCAGAATGTAGTAGTACAGCGTAGATGGTAATAATACAGCGTAGATGGTAATATAGGTTGTAGTTAGTTCAATACATTCTACCATAACTATGGTGTGCACAATTGAGTCAAGTGCAATTTATGTAACAGATAAATAATAATTATAGTTAAAAATGTCAATCAATCAAAATAATACAATCATAGCAATGTAATGTTAATTTAGGTATAAACAATTATGTAATAATGTCAATTTAAGTATAAATATGAATGTCACAATAGCTGAATGTCGGTAAATAGTCAATAAATACAATGTCAATTTTAATTACAGATAAATTAGTGAACATTACATTTGTATTGACATTTCATGCGTCATTTTATTAACTTGAAACATCATACTCGCAATAATTGCTCATTATAAGTCATATACTCATTCAAATTATAGAAACAGTGTTCTAAAAGCCATTTTGATAAACTTGTCTTAAACAATCTGTTTGGTAAATCTTTAAATCTATTTGGCAATTTATTGTAAACTTTAATTGAGTTAATAAATGAATTTTTGTTAAATAGTTCTAATTTACATGGAGGTATATCTTATGCATATTTCTCGGTTTGACATTTCGTTTTATTACCTCTGATTGAAGGTCAAAGTACTTAGGATGCTCTTTAACAAATACACAAACTTCCCTTATGTACATGCAAGCCAGTGGAAGAATACGAAACCGTTTAAATATGGGTTTACAGCTATCCATAAACCATGCCCCACAAATTGCTCTCACACACCTTTTTTGGGCTCTAAAAATAGTTTCAAATTCGACTGAATTCCCCCAAAGCAAAAGGCCATAGGACAGCACAGATGATACATATCCGTGGTAGGCGCTAAGTGCTGCTTCAGTGGAAACCGTAGTTCGAAGTCTTTTTATGGCGTACACAAATTTGTGAAGTTTATCACACACATTCTCCATGTGAGCTTTCCAGTTACAATGTCTATCCACAGTTATTCCTAGAAATTTAGTAGAGCTGACCTCTTCCAGTTTTTGATGATTATGGTATACATGTAGATCTATTTCCTTACGTTTATGGGTTTGAAATTGGATGAGTTTTGTCTTATTTACGTTAATATTAAGATTATTTGTATCGAGCCAATTAATAATTTTATTTAAAGCGCAGTTGATCTCATGCTCGTAGGTAATTTTATTCTTGCATTTGACGACGAGTGTTGTATCGTCCGCAAACAGTATAGTTTTGTGGTCAGTAACGTTGGGGAGGTCATTGATGTACAACAAGAACAGAAAAGGGCCCAGTACACTACCTTGAGGAACGCCGAACATGTTTTTCTGATAGTTGGACCTGTAATTCAATTTCAGTTTTTTACTTTGATCGATTTTTGTTATTTCCACGCATTGACTTCTATCAGAAAGGTAACTTTTGATCCAGTCGTTAGCTTTACCTCGAATTCCATACTTAGTCAACTTGTGTAGTAGAATTTCGTGATGAACAAAATCAAAGGCTTTGCTCATATCAAGGAAAATAGCAGTCACTGGCATGTTAGCATTAATTGCTTCAGTAACCTCTTTAATAAGCTCAAAGCAAGCCAACGATGTTGTACTGTTCTTCCTAAAGCCGAATTGTTCCCTTTTTAGAATTCCCATGTCAGAGACATACGAATAAAGTCTGTTTAGCATGACTTTCTCAAATATTTTTGACAATACTGGAATTAGAGTTATAGGACGATAATTACCCAATTCCTTTTCGTCCCCTTTTTATACAAAGGTCTTACGATTGACTGTTTTAGAGCACTTGGGAACATGCCCTCTTCGAGAGAAATATTTATAACTGCACTCAAGGGTGCGCTAATATACTTTGCACAGGCTTTAAGTATCTTTGTACTAATACCATCAACACCCACTGATGATGTGTTATTAAGACTATTAATGATTTTAAATATTTCCATAGCATGTGTTGGCTTTAGAAAAATTGTATTGGAGTTGTCAAATTTAATATTCTTATCTATGTCATGAATCTTAAAATTAAATTTATTAGAATGCGTCAAGTTTATATAGTAATTATTAAACATTTCGCTCATTTTTATTGGATCATTATGTATAACATTTTCACTTATGATTGTATTTATTTCTGTTGTAATAGAATTCTGTCCTACGTTTTCATTTATGATATCCCATACCGCCTTACATTTATTTTTCTACTTATCTATGAACTTTTTACTCTGTATTTGTTGTGACTTGTGAATGCATGTTTTTAATATTGTACTATATCTTTTGTATTTCTTTTTATTTTGTTTTTTATTTGATTGAGAATGTTTATATTTTAAATAGAGAAACCTCTTTTTTACACTGGATTTCTTAATTCCTTGCGATATCCACGAATCTGATTTTAGTTTGTCACGCCTTTTTATTTTAATTATTGGGAAATGTAAGTTATAAAATAGAGACAATAAATCGTGAAACTCTTTAAACGAATCATTCAGATTCGGTTTATCACATATAGCTGTAAGGTTAAGAGAGGAAATATTCTTACAGAATTTAACTATGTTATCTTGACTATAATCTCTTACCTGCTCATAACAGTATCCTAATTTCCTATTGGTACATGACTTTACAGTAAAAGTTAAGGTTTGACCTGTCTCATGATCTGATAGCGCGAGATAATTAACAGCATATTAATTTTTAGCATATTATTATTTCAGCATATTAATTAACAGCAGGCTCATTTTTCATAAGCAGCTTTATTTTTCCGAGTCTCCCACATATATCGTTACGAGAAGTTTCAATTCGGGTAGCTAAGGAAGATAATAGGGTTTAAATATGTTGACTTGACGATCCCAAAAAAAATATTACCAACAGTGAGATTTTTATTATATGTGAAGAGAATCATTAACACTATTGAAATGAAATATTGGATAGAAACAGGCGTTACTAACTATTGAAATGTTTATTTGTCGGACCAAATATGTGGTATGGTACAAGAGTCCCCCGCTCCGAACATGTATGGATTACGATGTCATAAAATATGATTCCCAGCAACATGATTTTTTACTGTTGGTTATTTAATATTTATTTAATTTAACAGTCACTTTGTCTTCCATTTTGTCTGGTAGGTTATCCGAGTCCGACGATCAAAATTTGTAGTACTAATTGGTGATATAAAATGAACTCCCATCAAGCTCATTTTTCGTAAGTAGCTTTGTTTTGCCGATTCTCCCACATATATCGATACGAGAAGTTTCAATTCGGGTAGCTAAGAGAGATAATAGGGGTTAAGTATGTTGACTTGACGATCCCAAAAAAAATATTACCAACAGTGAGATTTTTATTATATATGTGAAGAGAATCATTAACATTATTGAAATATTTATTTGTCCTACCAAATATGTGGTATGGTACAAGAGTACCCCGCTCCGAACAGATCGTGCGGTACCCCCGTATGGTTTTGACGGCCAAGGTTCGGAATGGTCTGTTTAACAGAGTCGCGGATAGATTCGACGCGGATAGATAGGCTATCCGCCCATACGTATGGATTACGGGGTCATAAAATGTGATTACCAGCAAGCTGATATTTTTACTGTTGATCCCAAGTAACCCAGCCAAGTCTGGGTTGCGTTAGGGGTTCAGCAGCTGCACTGCCGGGCCCGGGGCGATGTATGGTGTGGCAGGCAGGGGTCCAGTGGGGGCGAAGCGGAGTCTAGTGTGGGTGGTGTGGATCGATTCGCCGGCCAGGGAGACCCTTAGCAACGGCCTTGCCGCGGCCGCCCGCAACATAGTCATGGGGCTCGCCTGGGACCAACCACCCCAGTAGGCGGCCTCACATGTTGCGCATAATCCTGTTGTGGGGTCGCCGCTCCGGGTGGTAACCGGTGTGGGGTAGCGGCGGACTTGCATCAGGGGGGTTTGGGAGCCCTTCCGTCCGGCGGGCCGGCTCCAACCTAACCACACGGTTCTAGACGAAGCTAACCTCTGCACTTTGTCACTTACTGCCGCACCAAATATCGCCGTCTTCACGCTTCCCCATATATCACCATGACAGTGGAACAAGTTAATAGACGGTATACAGCGGCCCCTAGAAACCCCACAAAGTTGACTTCGTTTGAGGTGGAGTTCGCGAATATCCGCGGACTCCATGCGAACCTCGATACCGTCCACCATCACCTGGAGACGGCACGGCCTTCTGTGATGTTCCTAACGGAGACACAGATACGCCGCCCTGACGACACGTCTTACCTCTGTTACCCGCGCTATATCATTGAGGAACAATTCCGCGATAAAGCCGGGGTGTGCGTGTTCGTTAGGGCGGATGTTTGCTGCCGCCGGTTGCGCTGTCTGGAGAACCCCTCCTACTCCATCCTTTGGCTGCACGTGGATCATGGCTCCATGAGCCAGATCTACGTGTGCGTCTACCGCTCCCACATAGGGGACACTGGGACAACAAGGCTTTTCGATTACTTCAGCGAGATGGCTGACGACGCGCAGGTGCGGTTCCCGAATGCTGACCTGGTTTTCCTGGGGGACTTTAACGGTCATCACGTTGAGTGGCTGGGGTCCCTTAGGACAGATCATGCTGGACGAACCGCCCATGCATTCGCTCTCTCCCACGGGCTGACCCAGATGGTACAGGGGAACACCCGGATACCTGACAGGTCAGACCACACGCCCGCCTTGCTGGATCTACTGCTGACGAGTCGCCCAGCGCAGTACAGTGTGTTGGTACGCGCCCCACTGGGTACTTCCGACCATTGTGTGGTGCATACCAGCTTGAAAGTGCCACCTCCTGCTCGTGCTGAGCAAATGACTCGACGATTATGGCACTACTCGTCGGCAGACTGGGACGGTCTCCGCGATTACTTTGCGTCCGTCCCGTGGAGCCAGCGCTGCTTTGTAGGGAAGGCGCCTTCGGATAGCGCTGCTGCCGTTGCTGGCGAGATCAGTCTAGGGATAGAATATTATATGAAATTATATCCCATACACTGATGTCGCCAGCATCCGCAAAGCCCGCCCCTGGTTCGGGCGTGAATGTGCCGAAGCTGTCCAGAAAAAACAGTCGGCATATCGCGTCTGGGTCAGGGCCCGGGCGGCACGTGACCCGAACGTGGGCCGCCTCAAAGCAGCGTACAATAGGGCTACTAGGTTCAGCAAGAGGGCCTTCAAGAGAGTGGATGCCCAGCGCGTCGCGCGGCTTGGTCAGGAGCTCACATCCCATCCCACGGGCACCCGTGGATACTGGCAACTGGCCAAAGCCGTGCAGTCCAATTTTTGCCAACCCTCGCTGCCACCACTGCGTCATCCTGATGGTTCACTGGCTCACAAAGCCAAGAGAAGGCGGACATGCTCGCAGACCTCTTTGCGGCTAATTCCCGGGTCGACGACCGTGGCCTGCAGCCCCCCACCATCGCCAACTGTGGCCACACTATGCCTGATATTGTTATCAGGCTATGTAATGTACGGGTCACTCGACACGCGGAAAGCCAGTGGCCCTGAGGGCATTCCGGCGGTGGTGCTTCGAAAATGTGCTGCTGAGTTGTCTCCAGTATTAACGCGTCTGTACCGCCTGTCATACTCTACAGGGCTCGTGCCGGAGGTCTGGAAAGAGGCGACCGTACAACCGATCCCCAAGAAGGGGGATCGATCCGATCCAGGCAACTATCGACCCATAGCTGTCACCTCAGTCCTTTGCAAGGTGCTTGAGCTTATTATCAATAAGCAGCTCATGCGATACCTAGAGGATCACTCGCTAATCAATGATCGGCAATATGGCTTCAGGCCAAAACGATCAACGGGTGACCTCCTGGCATTCGTCACGCATGTATGGGGTGAGGCTATGGACAGGTACGGCGAGTCCTTGGCTATTAGCCTGGACATCGCCAAAGCTTTCGATAGGGTCTGGCATGCTTCGCTCCTTTCCAAACTTCCGGCATATGGTCTACCTCCTCAACTGTGCAGTTGGATTGCCAGCTTTTTAAACGAGCGCCGAGTGCGGGTCCTCTGCGAGGGCCAGGCTTCTCGTTTCTTGCAAGTGAATGCCGGGGTACCGCAGGGGTCCGTACTATTACCAACTCTCTTTCTTCTGCATATCAATGATCCCTCTCGGGAACATTCATTGCTATGCAGATGACAGCACACTGCATGGGAGTTACTCGGTTCGTCCGACGGCGGGGCGATCCGAGATTAAGGAGGAGAGACGACGACTCGTGGTTGATCTCCACCATAACCTCGACAGTATCTCCCAATGGGGTGCCGAGAACTTGGTCGAGTTCAATGCCCACAAAACACAGGCGTGTGCATTTACTGCGAAAAAATCCCCTTTCCTTCCCCTACCCACTCTTCAGAATGCAATATTACCAATGAAGGACAATCTAGACATCCTTGGCATAGACGTTCGTCGAGAGCTCAATAACACAAACTACATGGAGAGATGTATTGGGCTAGCTTCGCGGAAACTAGGAATACTGAACAAGGTAAAGCGATTCTTTACACCGCACCAGAGGTGTCTGCTGTACAAAACGCAGATTAGACTCTGCGTCGAATACTGCTCTCACCTCTGGGACGGCTCCGCGAAGTATTTGCTGGACGCTCTCGACGCTATGCAGCGACGCGCTTGTCGCATTATAGACTGTCCGGAGGTAACGGGAAGCCTTGAGCCGCTCAGCGCCGAACAATCGCTTCCTTGGCCGCGTTCTACCGTATGTACCACGGTGAGTGTTCTGAAGAGCTCTTCAACCTGATCCCACCCTCTCCCTTCCGATCCCGAACAACGCGTGCCGGGCAGAGATGTCACTCTCATACCGTGGAAACCGTCTTCGCGAGAACCGAACGTTTTAAAATTTCGTTTCTCTGCCGAACGGTAGTGGCTTGGAACGCCCTGCCTGCGCACGTGTTTCCTCTAACATATAACCCTGGGTTCTTTAAGCGAAGCGTGAAGAGGCACATCACTGGGTCGTCAAGTTGAGGGCCACTCTCCATAGTATTCCTGTATACTGTGAGAGTCGCCCATAATCGCCAGACGTCGCCACAGCTTACCATCAGGCGGGTGGCGTCAATTTGTCGACCCATATATAAAAAAAAAATATATTTAAGTATATGATTATATGATTTTATCGGTTTCGTTGCATTTCGTCCTTTTCTACATTATTCTACTTGCTCCACATCGAAAAACGTCATAATCTCAAATATAACTTACATACATAATAATATCCCATTTGGTCAACTCTTGATCGAAGTAAGGTTTTGTACAAAATTGCAATAAATAACGCATTAATGTCATTGTAAATATAAATTAACTAGTGGCCGCCCTATGGTCAAACAGTAGACCTCGCGAATATTTTTTTTGCAATATTTCGTCATCTCCTTCCCCCTAATAAAAAAAACTCACTGAAAATATGGTCTCTAGTAAAGGACCAAATAGCCAAGTTTCGTGGAGATCGGATAATAAATGGAACCCTTAGCCCGGAAAAACATTAAAACGTTATATGACCTTATTTACCCCATTTTCCCCCAAACCAAATAAGCTCACGACGAAAAAATTGTATTGAATCAAGGAATACTTGTGCCAAGTATTTCGTAAAGATCGGATAAAAACTGTGGCTCGGAACACGCATACATACAGACAAACAAACTGACAAATGGACGAAAGCAAAATTGTCCAATCTCGAAATGTAGACGTTGTCAACTAGCTGTCCCGGCGAACTTCGTATCCTCGTCATCACCATTACCTTATAAACTTGCCCTGAGTTTGTACAAATATTTTAAGACCAAAATTAGCCAAATCGGTCCATCCGTTCCCGAGTTTTAGCATTTTTAGTATATTTACTACGCCGCCAAAGTGCTAAAATAAAATATTGAAAAATTTTGAAATCAAAGCGGGGAAGATTTTTTTTTCTCGCGTTTACTCCATCATGTAGGAGGATATCAAAAGATAGATCTTATAAAAACATTGAGAGGTTGTTAAGATGATTTTTTGATTTAAGTATCCGTTTGCGAGAGAACAGGGCGGTCCCCCCCCCCCCTTCTTAAAATGTAAACGGCTAGATTGAAGAACATGAATAAATTCATGATGGTAGTCCATGTAATAAACTTTGAAGGAAAACTATAACGGTTGGTATAATTCTTTTAGTTCAGGAGTTATAGAGTTATAGAGGCTATTATGGGTAACTACGGAACCCTATCTTATGCATGGCTCGACACGCAATTGGCTGGTTTTTATTTAAGTGGATAAGGGCAGGTAGATGATGATGATATAGTTTATATATATTGTAATTCTTATGTAAATAAACAATCCTATATCATAATCATAACATAGTATAAAATAAAGTTGCTCGTTCCGTATGTATACTTAGATCTCTAAAATAACTCAACGGAATTTGATGCGGTTTTCACCAATAGATACAGTGGTTCTGGAGGAAGTTTTTTTGTGTATAATTTTTTAATAATTAATTAATTAATATAATTTGGTTAAAGTACGTTCGCCTAGGGCCTAGGTCGACCCTTACCGGCTTTTCTTTCCACACCCACCTTATGTATCTATTTCGTCCTACTACTTTACCAAAATTATAGTCACTGAATTTAATTTGTAATAATTATAATTATATTATAATTAAAAGTTGTTCTAATAACATTTCGAAAAAGATGTTTTCACTTTAGGTATAATCTATAATACGAATAAGGCCTTCCAATTCTTGTCGGACAAGTGATATTATACTTGTTTTCTTGTAGGACTTTGTTTTATTTGGACAGAGAACACAATAACCTATTATGTAATATTAATGTCATACATGTAGTAATAAAAAAAATGGTCTTGTCGCATTAACAACTTTTGAGCGTCGGGCTACCAGACAATTTGGAAGACAAAGTGACTGTTAAAATATATAAATATTAAATAACCAACAGTAAAAAAATCTGCTTGCTGGTCTGCAACTCTGCATACATGTTCGGAGCGGGGGACTCTTGTACCATATCACATAATTGGTCGGACAAATAAAGATTTCAATAATATTAATGATTCTCTTCACATATAATAAAAACTTACTGTTGGTAATAATTTTTTTGGGATCGGCAAGTCAACATACTTAACCTCTATTATCTGCCTTAGCTACCCGAATTGAAACTTCGCGTATCGATATATGTGGGAGACTCGGCAAAATAAAGCTACTTACGAAAAATGAGCCTGCTGTTAATCAATAAGTTTCACTGTTCTACGGCCTGCGTACTATAGTCTAAGTTGTAGAGTTTGAAGATAACTTAAAACTAGGATTCACACAGAATGTTATATGCTAAAGTGAGGGAAAGTTAGGTGAGAACGTGTCGGCCGTGTCCTTCTGCGAGCAGGTTATGCTCGCGAAGGAGGCGGCCGAGAAGAAGAGGGAGCGTACCCTCCCCGCCGAGTTCCGAAGTCAGCGGCGAGGGCGCCGCGCCGCAGACTCATCTACGCCCAAGATCATTGACCTCCATCCTCCATGATCGGAGCCTGAGGATGGCGGGATAGTCACCCGCCGTCCTTACAGAAGCAGGCTAGAAGGGTCGTGCGGCGGGGCCTCTGCCCCACAGTACGCAACCAGATTCACTCACCGACGCGGGATAAAACCCAACCCCAACGACGCGGGATTCTCAACCCGACCAAACCCCTGTGGAGGCCACACAGGTGGTCAAAGTCCGCCGCGCCACTGGAAATACCTTCTGCGTGCGAGCCAGAGATGCCCGGACACGGACGTGGGAGCGGCCGCCGTCATGGGCCGCGGAATTAAAAAAAAAGGGTGAGAACGTGTAGAGTTAGAGTTAGGAGCTTGGCTCTCCATTAGACCTGACAACTTTTTTACAGCCATTGATGCATCGGAAGAAATTTTGAGGATGGTTTAACTATCCCAATAAACAGTTTTTCCTTTTGATATCAAATAAAAATAACTCATCGATCAAACGATAAAGGTACCTACAATCAATCAATCAGATACCACCAACCGAAAATTTTACGTAGATCATAACCCGAATGTTTAAAAACAAGTATGTATATTGTTACTCGGTCATGGCATTACTCTTGTAAGGATATTTTATCATAGGTTCAAGTTCTGGCAAGCTTGCCAACTACATACTCGTTTTATTACTTGCAAGCCTAGCTTTAAACCTAGCTCTAAGCAAATACAAAAGATAGTAGAAGTAATAATATATAAAAGATATTTGAGAGATTAACCTTGTCAAGCTCGTAGAGGTACCTATGTATTTAATTAAATCAGAGCGGTATGTACTGAATACGCGGCTTGGCACTCTGTAGAGAAAAAAAAAATTCAACACGATATAGAGAGAGATAAGACTTTTTATTGGATATAATCGTCTAATAAGAATAAACCAACGTTTTATTACCTTTAAATATTACTATCATTACACTGAAAATAAGTGCTAAAGAGGATGTCTCATAAAGAGGGTGTTATCTATGTAAGTATATTATGTATGTATTTAGAAATATCATCATCACAAGCTTAGCTAATTTGGGCTAGATGACGTTGTGTGAGAATATCCAAAAATAATCATAAAAAAAACCGTATGGAAATATAAATTAAAGTATACATAAGCTAAGCTTGATTGCTAATATTTAATCTAAGAAATAGAACTATAGAAGTTATGTAAGTTTTGATCGATATTAATATTTTAAATTTTTATCAGTAAAGTCTGTGGTAAAGAAGAGTACCTAAGGTTGCGAAATGAAAGGCAAATATTGACTGTAGCCAACGTAAATAATTTTATAACAACGTCCCATGGGGTATTTCTAATGAAGCGGTAAAATAGAAAGGTCAAACGGATTAGGAGGCTCATAATGTTTGCATGCTCCAAATCAAGGTAACTAGAAGGTGACGTGTAAAATACGCTCAAGCAAGTAGAACTTGTAATTTATAACTCAAAAACAACAAATAAATATTGATCTTTTATATAAAATTCTTTCGCATCCGTTGTTATTTGGGGTTTTGTATTAAAAAAAACCGGCCTTGTGCGAGTCGGACTCGCGCACAAAGGGTTCCGTACCAAAACGGCAAAAAAAATCACGTTTGCTGTATGGGAGCCCCCTTAAATATTTATTATATTCTGTTTTTTAGTATTTGTTGTTATAGAGGCAACAGAATTACATCATCTGTGAAAATTGCATTTTTCGAACTATCACGGTTTATGAGATACAGCCCAAGACAGACGGACGGACAGCGAACTCTCAGTAATAATAGGGATCCCATTTTACCCTTTGGATACGGAACCTTAAAAAGAAAGAGTGAAAAACCACGATAAGTGATAATTTGAATGATAGATTCAAAGAAAACAATAACTTGGATCCATCCAGCAAGACAAAGTCCAGTGATTATTTGTCTTAATGCAAAGGTAATCTTAAAACGAGACTATCATACAAACGAGACCTACATTTTGTTATTGAAGACAACGTATAATTATGTTTTTATCTCCATATAGTGATCACTTCATGTTACTTAGTTAATATTACCTAATCATTATAACATCATAACATAGTATAAAAACCAAGTTGCTCGTTCCGTATGTATGCGTAGATATTTAAAACTACGCAAAGGATTTTGATGCGGTTTTCATCAATGAATAGAGTGGTTCTCCAGGAAGGTTTTTGTGTATATAATTTGTCAAGTGGGCCAAATAGCGGGCTTCCGCCAGTTCAGTTATATAATTATGTTTAAAGAGTAAATATAATACATTACATAGTTGACCATCTGTTACTACTTTAATTGTAGTTAATAGTGTGTATTTGCCTATGGTGTCGTATAGTCGTCGACATTTACCAATGAATTCAGCGATCATTACCATATTAACTTGTCTGAACAAAGGCGTAACTAATAATGAGCACAAATAAAAACCAAAGTACTAATCAAACCCTTCAAACATGATTGTCATAAGATTCGTCATAACTTTTGATAAGATGTGTAAGAAATGATAAGAGGCCTAATGCTAACATCGATTGATAAGGATTTTAGAAGTACGCAACGTTCGGTTCGCTAGTGTAGGAAAAAATACGAGTTGAGTCGTATGAGCAGGTGAAGGGTGTGGCGGAGGAAAGAGAGCTGGCGGTTACTCCACCGATAAGAGCGAGGTCTTAAATTAGAGAGAGACGGTTCGCTAAGATGGGTGGTAATTGGTATAAGGTGACATTAGTCATACAATGTAAATTTATAGTAACAACAAAATATTTAATTCACATACCAAATATACTTAAATGCTAATATTTTTGACATGTAGAACACAACATGTACAGACCATTTATAGATCTTATTCAGCGAAGAGGAGAAGGTACCTCAAAGTTTTGTCCTATAACTGCGAATGCGCGATAGATACGAGGGTGGATTGAAGTAATCGGCCTAACCAAGAAAATAAATACATAATAAATGAAATATATTTTTATTTTTCAACGTAATCACCATCAAGTTCAATGCACTTTTGCCATCTTCCCTTCCAAGCATTTAGCCCGTTGCGTTGTAAAATATGCGTCTACTGCTGCTTTGACCTCGTCATTTGTCAAAAATCTTTGACCACCCAATTGCTTTTTTAGGTTAAGGAACAGAAAAAAGTCTGACGGTGTCAGATCAGGTGAATAAGGTGGATGCGGTAACAGTTCAAAGCCACAGTTGTGAATTTCTGCCATTGATTGGACAGACGTGTGAACACGAGCGTTATCTTGATGAAACAGGACTTTTCTTCTGATCATTCCTGGACGTTTTTCTTTTATTTCCTCTCGTAAACGACGTAGTAAGGTGCAGTAATAATCAGAGTTTATAGTCTGACCCCTTTCAAAATAATCAACCGTAATCACACCCTTTCGAGTCCTAGAATACTGAAGCCATCACCTTACTTGCCGACAAAATCGACTTAGCCTTTTTGGGGGGTGGTGAACCAGGTCGTTTCCACTGTTTTGATTGTTGTTTTGTTTCCGGTGTACAGTAATGAACCCATGTTTCGTCCATAGTAACAAAACGATTCAAAAAATCACATTCATCAGCTTCAAATAACTCCAAACAGTCGCGGAATCCACCTCGCAGACACCTTGTGGAAACCCAATACGTTGACTATTATGTTTTGAGTACGTTCATAAGAGATGCCTATAATCTCGGCTATCTGTCTAATTTTCAATCTGCGGTCTCCCATAATTAATTCGAGTATTTTTTTAACATTTTCGTCAGTAGTGGACGTCGAAGGCCTTCCAGAGCGGGGTTCGTCTTTCACACTCTCTCTACCACGCTTGAATTCTGCTATCCATTATTTGACGGATGAATATGAAAGAGCGCAATCCCCTAATGTACTGACCATATATAGCCATCATGGATGGCTTTTGATGACAGCCCTTCTTATGGAGGTACTTAATGACGGCACGCTGCTCGATTTGGTCCATTTGCGGAAATGATGTCAGATTGCTTTGTTAATAAATTTATAAAATTAAAACTAATCATCGTACACGTTTCAAACTTCACAAAATTAACAGGTCTGAACTGAACTAAATAATGTGTTTAGATTTGATTTTTAGAACTAAATGGATCAGTGTTAGGCCGACTACTTTTCAATCCACCCTCGTATAATACAGTTGTCATTGTATCCATGTCACCCGAAACCCACAGAATGCTCTTATGTCTGTGAAAAAAAGCTATAGGTCCTATAGCCTAGTCAAATGAACATTTCGGATTTCAAAAATTTGCAGAGTTGAAAATTGGTGGTATTATGTACACCACTAAAAAACGAATATCAAAAGTTCCATCGATCCGACTTGTGCTAAAAAGTTTAAGTACAGTAGTTTCTGAGGAAACACGTCCCATACAAACTTTACCCCCCCCTTTTCATCGTCTACCTTCCCAGTATTAGTAGTTCAGGGAATTGAGTACGTACACAACATAATAATAGAACGCCCGTTGATCCATCAGTGATCATTCAGGATGACCAAATTTTCAGCTCTATACGAACTTTTGCCAGCTTATCATTGTTTTTTTTGTCTATTTTGACTCGACAAGTAGTTATAATCTACAGACATAACGTTAATAGCTTGTGACTTCGAAAGTTGGTTAACCTAATGGGGACGAGCCACTAGGTGTACCAGTTTCCTCACTCAGAGATTTATTCTGTGACACAGTGTATGCCTTCCTAGTCACTGCAATTTATTAAATAAATACTGTATATTGACTGATATGGTTGGGAAGGGCGATTTAGGTCCTGGTGTTTATCGAATGACTGGATTTTACTGATGTAAAACATGGTTTTATTAGGGAATTTGAATAGCTTTGTGTAAATCAGTACCAACATCAATGGGTGCATCCAACAATTAATGGTCACATGTTTCATCCATACATAATTAATAACTCAAGGCGTAAGTCTCACAATATGAGACATACGAGAACGCCTTGTGTGTATCATTGTGATGAGCGTTGATTGTCAGAATTAAATTGAATGCATACTGCTCGTTCTGAGTAATTTATCTGTACTACACAGCTTATGTCATTTATGTCCGTTATTGTACAGTGTACAGGCATAACAGTAAATGTCGCGATACGAGGACACCACAAAGTTGTCTGCAAACAAAGTATAATTTCTTCCTTTTTACATTAAATATGATAACCTCAATTTTAGCAAAGTAAAGACTTAGCAGATACGAGAAAACTAAATAAAATGGAGGTTGATAATTTACATTCCAAAATCGTCGACAATTTCAACTGTTATGAGTAACCAATCGTGTATTGCAGTAAACAACTTTGCAATAAGACACCCAAGCATCCGCTACTGTAATAAATAAAACCCAACCAATACCTCGCTCGTTACTTCTCAAATTAGATGCTGTTTTCATTACAGGTCTGGTTTACCCTTTCTTTTTTTGCTGCGCCTAGGTCCATCGCTGGGCGCCCCCTGTACACACACGGAAGAATTACCTGTGGCTTCAGCGGACTTAAGCCTATTAAGTTATTATCCCTCATCATTGGGGGTCGGGTTTTATCGGGGAAATCTGCGTGCTGCGGCTCTTTAGCCTCGCATCACGCAACCCTTTTGGCCTGCTTCTATAAGGACGGTGCTAGTTTGCGTCACAGATGAGTCTCCGAGTAACCGAGGAGCCAGGAGCCCTTGCGTCATTGTTTCAATGGTGCAAGGATACGCTGGAGCGAGGCTGAGTGGTCCCAACTCCGCCAGCATCTCATAGAGACATGGGAGGTGCGATTTGAGTGACCAAGGTTGGAAAACACCACTATCGCTACGGAGAGACCGATCACGAAGGAGTGGCTGCAGAGGTGGCACGGTGACCTCACGTATTGCGCGTCGCAGATCATTGCCGGGCACGGATGCTTCGGTAAGTGGATCACACGCCAGTGTAAACACACGGTGAAGACACGGCACTCCACGCGTTGCTGGAGTGCTCAGAGTGGGCGAGTCAGCGCCGGGACCTCATCGTGGGTCTGGGCATGGATACTGTCTCACTGGAGACCATGCATTCAGCCACCTCCAGTGGAGTAGGTGGAACGTGGCCGTATTCTTCTGCGAGCAGGTTATGTTCGCGAAGGCGGCAGGGAGAGAGAGTTCCCTTCCGCTGAGTTCCGTAGTCAGCGGGAGGGCGCCTTATACTTAACTAGCTCAAAACCATCGATCTCCATGATCGCTGAGGACGGCAGGGCTGAGGCCCCGCAGCACCACTAATCGACGTGGGATAAAGTTCGATCTCAAAGATGCGGGATAATACCAGACCCAAACGCGTGACAGAGACCACGTACGTGGCCTAAGTCCACCAGCTCCACAAGGAATATTTCTGAGTGTACCTGGGTTACCAGGCAGTGGAGAGTGGAGGTGATTCGCTCGGTCATTGCATAGACTGTTGGTCGTGGTCTATGCAATGGCCGACGGCAGCGGGGAGTGTTCCTCCGCGAGTGTTTGTCGCACAGGAGAGACTGTTGAGCTGATGACGGCGGACAGAAGCCTTGGCAAAAATGTGGGCGTGAGAGTCCTGCATGCTCCCGCTTCACCAAGATCAGTCAAGTGGCGCTGGAGCGTTGCGTTTGCTCACGCCTTTGACGAAAACTGGGCCATGGGCGGTAGGTCGGGCGGTATAAAAAGTTGAATGAATTAAAGTTTTTTTTTAAATTTTCTACCTTAAAATCCAGGGTACGTCCTCAGAGATTTCATCCCATCCCGCATCTTTGGGAGATAAGTTTATCCTGCGTCGGTGAGTGAGCTTCTGTAAGACCAAGCCGTTCCCATGGCCTGTTATATATTTTAATTCTACTAACATGAACTAGCGAGACTGTTCCAAGAGAATTTGTTATTAAATGCCTATTATAAGTAAATAAAATTATTAAACTTGTCAGTTGTAGTTGTAGTCCATATTTTATTTCCTTTTCGTTTGTCAAAAACATTCGCCATGTTTTTTGCCGAATACGTATATTCGTTACATCACTAGTAGGTACCTACCTACCTATTTTTAATTAGATTAAAAAAATAAAAACTTCATTGAGAGCTCGATGGCGATGCTAACGCTTCTTGCAGTTATGCTGGATCCCGCAGGTGGACCGCGCCGAAGTACGTGAAAACACAGACTTGGGCAGGGTCACCTCCAGTCCCAGCTGCCGTAACCGACCGACGACTTGAGCAACACCCGTCGGGACCTTGAGGGCTGCCTTCTGGTGCGATGCTCCCCGCGCCGCCCGCGATGAGGGTATAGTCGGCGTAGCACGTTACACCGACGCCCTAGGTTTACCCTGACTTTTCCTAGTTATTAAAAAAACGTATGTAGGACTTGATGTGAACATTTTCTCTGGTAAGGAAAAATGTTCACATCAAGTCAAAAATGTGTGGGAACTAACAAAGCAAGGTTGACGAAGGTGATTTCAACCTTCCGTTTTCCTACTCACTTTGCTTTACACTCAATTATCATGGCTTATGAACGCCCATCACACTCAATTCGCCACATAGGTACGCACTTCAAATGTGAATTGTTTAAAATATTTTATGAATAGTCGAAACAAAGGTAAATTACTAGTACTTAAGTAAATTTATTATAGTATGTAACTGCTGCTGATCTATATTTTTTAAACTGCTTCTTACCGACTCCGCTTGCCTTCAGAGACTTATCGGTCCGTATCTTTTTGTTAAAAAGGTAGCCTATTTCTAAAGCTGTGGATAAGCTACCACGGTGTTTCTAGCTCCTACCTCGAATTATTATAAAATCCCGATGCCTACCTAATTGCGGAATATAATAGCAAACATCTGATACGAAAGGTTTGGAATTAGAATACAAAGCGAAGGGTTTGGATGCGATGCAATTGAAAGCAACTAATGATTTGTTGATGCAACACTATTAAACTATATAAAGGTATAACGAATCACCAATTACATCATGAAACGAATACAATAAGTAATAGTGTAATCAGCCCGCGACAATCTTTTTTTGTGCTCGAACAGTGCAGCTTTTCTTAAACGGGTCATAGGTGTGACAAATCTTTTTAACAACCATACGAAAGTGTCGGCGATAACAACAAGGAAACCCCATAGACAATTAGTCAATAACACGTACAAATAGATTTGTTAAAAATGCGATATCAGAAAAATACAGCAGTATTGAGAAACATTGAGGCACAGTTTCAGATAGCATGTTACGAAACAGACTATCTACTATCTTACAGGCCAGGGTACTTACGAAAGTTCATTATATGCAAAACAACAACAAAGTACAGTAGGTACATCAACATGCGACATATATTCAGTTTACTGGTTATTACCACAGAATAGGTACTATCTTTTTTCTGTGTTATTTATTACTCAGTACTGGAGAAGGTTGGTACTTGTGTCATTTGTATTTTAAGAGTTAAAATTTAATACCTCGTGACCTTTGTTAGGCTCGCCGCTCCAAATTTCTCTCCAGTGAATCAGGTGGTGTAAGTGGTTTCTGTAGTTATGTTGCCGATGGTGGTTTCGTTTCTTGCGAGATTCCGTCGGCGACGGGGGCGCAGTAAGAGATTGCCTCCGTGGCCTTGCAGGGCCCACCACTACTGCCTGCAATTGAGTAGTTAGGAGACATTCTGTCTCGGGCCCCTCATCGGAGGATATACTGTCTGTGAATAACCGCGTCGATCTCAACGAGATTTCGTCTTTGCTAGGACCAGATGGCGAGTTGTTTTTATCCATTATCACAAGTTACACATCACCAACGAACAAGTTAAAGCGAGGTTGAGTAAAAGGCATATATTTCGCAAGTTATGAGTGTGCGTATGACGTGTAGCTTGGACGGCGCCAGAGCTAGACTGCGGCGCGCGGAGTCGGAGAGTGGGCGCACGTGGACGACGAACGAGCGACGACGGGCGGCGTGACGACATCAAAACAATGGCATGGTGGTGCTGCTGGTGCTCTTCTGTTACATATTAATTAACATCACTACGTACATAATTTGCACACTTTATGGAACACTTAAAGATTGATATGTAGTTTCTCAATGACATCTAATTAGAGATGGGCACTAATAAACCCACAGAACTGGAAAAAGCCATTGACTGAATAAGGATTCTTCTCTGGACTGAGGGCCGGCTTACTAGAGACTTATTGTACTAAAACTAAAGGATACCCGCGACTTTGTTCACGTTACCGTTTTTGCATTGCTGCGCCACTGCTATTGGTCATAGCGTGAATTTTCGTAGCCTATAGCCTTCCTCGATAAATAGACTATTCAACACAAAAAGAATTTTCCCTTCCAACGAGTAGATCCTGAGATTAACATGTTTAACCAAACAAACTGTTCAGTATTACAATATTAATATAGAATTGTTTTTTATTTTGCTGTGTTAATAAGATGATCAGATTTGTAATTATGTGAAATTACATAATACTTAGGTATGATCTGGTAATTATAATTAATGCTGGATTAAATAGTGGACATTCTCACAGGCTCTCAGACAAAACAATAGGTTTTGTGAATCTAGCATTAAATATGAAATTGTTGATATTGAATAGTGATGATCGTGACGTTTAATAAACAACCCACTGTGATATTTATTTGAGAATTATTTGTTTTTTAAAACCTATTATGAAGTAATTTTAAAATCATCATCATCATCAATCCGAGTGCTCGCCGCCTTTATAGAGACATTGCTAAACACCTAATCGATGCTTCTCAGGACCAGAAGGCTGGATATTTTCTGGCCCAAAGAATAAGTATCGCCATCCAATGTGGCAACACAGCCAGCATTCTGGGAACCTTCCCAGTCGGCAATGACGCGGAGGATTTTTTAAACAATATGTATATAATTATGTTTAATTTTTAGTCTATAATTATGTATATTTTGTTTATTATAAATAAGTGTATATTTGTATTGTAATTCTTATTGTAAATAAATGTTTTTTTGTAATAATACAAAATATAATCCTTTAACCCTGAGACAAAAGGTTCTTAAAGTAAAATAATAAAGTGTGTTAGTAGGTCAAAACACAAACAAAGGTGGTTGTGTTTTGTGTAATAAGATATTATAAGTTTTCTATTTTAATTAATGAAGGTAACATACATACCTAGTTAATTGTATTACTATGTAACTATGTAATCTTGCTATGAATTTTTTTTATAAAAGAAAACTGAGAGGTTTATTAAATGATAAGGTTTATTCATGGGAAGTATTTGCTTCAAAACCAAATTTAAAAGAAATTTGTTTGATGGAATTCAACCAGATTGTAAGAAAACTTAATTAAGTTGCTTTTTAATTATAATATGAGCTGATAATGTTTTATCAATATTGGTTCACCATTAATTTAGTATTTGAGTGTATCCAATAAATTTAAAATTGAATTTTCTTTCCTGTTCATGTGCCAGTCAAAAAACTGGCAGTGTGAATTAAGAAAATGTGAGTTGGTGAATAAAATTCACAGTCTATCTCATTGGGAGAAAATCTTGGGTTTGACTATGTACTTTAAATAACTATTTGTGCTGTTTACTAACAGAAATTACTGTAAGAAACCTAAATCTAGTTAAATTCATCTTGTTCACAATTGAATGAGACTGCATAACACACTGTAAAATTACTTCAAGATTCATGTAGTTAAAATCATAATATCAATAATGTAGATAAATAAGTGAACAAAGATACATTTTGTAAAATTATACAATAACAAAATCCAATACGAAAGGAATTTTATTACTAATCGAATTATATGTACATTCTGAAAACGTAGGTAAATTATTAATTATAACACTTTGCAACTTACTTGATCTGATTAGTATCCGTTGTCAAAGTAACGCAGAAAACCCACTACACTACATTATCTGATTAAACTGCAATATACAAAAATCTCTTGCACAAATACAACACACAAGACACGAACGACACGTTGGGGTATTAAAACAATGTTATTACCGTTCGCACATGACCACATAGCAATAAGACATAAGTCTCAGGGAAGTATGAAATCCCTTTGTTTTGTAAGTACATAAACTGATATACTAAGTATTTATTAACATAATTTACGCTTATTTTGCCTCATTTTATTCAATTTCTGTTTGTTTTGAATTTGATCGATTGACATAAAGATTAAGATTGACTTTGACATTAAAATTGACTAATATACCCTTTTTATTAAAAAAATACTTTTTATCTCATTGACTGATTCCGGAATCTGCCAAAGAGATCTTCGAAACTCTCAATACGGTACCTTATATTGTGGACAGTCAAGTGAAAAAACAAGTATTTACAAAAGTATTCCAATAAAACATGCTAAATCAAGTTATCATTTTTATATCGTCTGATTTTTTTTATTTACAATAAGAATTACAATATACAAAATAAACATAATTATAGACTAAAAATATTTACATTACAAAGTATCGTTTAAAAAATCCGCGTCATTGCCGACTGGGAAGGTTCCCAGAATGCTGGCTGTGTTGCCACGTTGGATGGCGATACTTATTCTTTGGGCCAGAAAATAGCCAACCTTCTGGTCCTGAGAAGCATCGATTAGGCGTTTAGCAATGTCTCTACAAAGGCGGCGAGCACTCGGACCCCATGACCCCAGTGTCTCAACCCCAAACGGCTCAAATATGTAATGCCTGCTATGTTAGCATATTTACGCCGTTTAAGGCCATCAGCCGATGCAGCAGCAGCGCCGGCACATCCGGATGTGCTTGGAAGGTGTGAAGGTGCTAAGGTGTCAACGCATGTAGCGTCCCACACCAAAGGCCTTCCCATCTTCCACGGTAGCAACGACATACCGTCCGGTCTCTTTCCATCGCTTCGTGCTAAACCATTTGGTTCACGTACGGCCGGAAGACCTGCGGTGGAAAGAGCCCTACGAATTATGTCGTTTAGAATAGCGTGCCGAGGTATACGACCTGCGCTTCTGCTACAAGAAAGGCCATGGTGTTCCAGATTATCGACGGCTACTCCACAGGTGCAATGTACCCAGCCGAAGGCAAGTGGCAATGCGGAAGGTTGTGTCGTCCAACATTGTACCGATGTTGGGCGATGGGAGCGCCTGGATCCATAACCCTGACTCCCATTCTCCAACAGCTAGTAGGCGTGCACGTTCTGAAATATTGACAGAAGTGTCAATTAGTGTATTAATTCTCAATTTACAGAGCGGCAAATCCCACAGTCGCTGTGAGCCTAGGCGTGAGGGCAGGTCAGTGTCGGGGCAAGACATCCTCCAAGCATATATGGCATCGGTCTTGCATCGCACCTCGGAATCAATCAGTGTATTTGACAAAATTTTCCTGACTAATTCTTCGGTGCTATGGACCGACGACAGAAATACTGGCAGACTGACATCTGTGACTCTACGAATACCTAGCCCGCCCAAGCGAACTGGAAGAGACGCTTGGACCCAGGCCCGGTCATTAATATTTACATTTAAAATTTTACACAAAGAATTTTGTATTAAGTTGTCTAGTCTGCCCAAAATTTCTAACTTTTTCCAAAATTGTCCTTAACGTAGGGCATGTGTAAATTTGGGTACGAAAAGACAAAAACGAAGAATAGTGAAAGCTGAAAGAATACTGATATTACATAGACTATCAATAACCTGATCAATATTTTGAATTTTTTCCTCGATAAAAGTGGAAAAGCGATCTTCTAAAATCGGGGACCCTAGGAGGCGTAAAGAAGTTTTGTCCAAAACTTTTATGTTGGGGGCCAAACAGTTGAATTTGGAGATTGTTGTTAATTTATCTGTATTAAGATATAAAAATCTCACATTTATTCGGGTTCAGTTCTAAGCCAATAGACTGAAACTCGTTCTTTATTAGGGCTAAATCTTGTAATACTTTTCCCCCTAAAGTCTCGTCTAAGTACCAAATGTTGAATTTGGATTTTATGTTTTGAATTATTGGGTTAATGGCCAAACTGAAGATGACTGGTCCCAACGGATCACCTTGCTGACATCCAACGGCTGAATTCAAAAGGTGATCTTTATAAATTAATTTTGTTGGCTGACTATAGCATTGCCAAAGAAAATTAAATATTTTGGGGGTTTCTAATTTGGCCTGTGTCAGCAAGGTGTCCCTGTTTACAGAGTTGAAGGCGTTTTTCAGGTCAACTTTCAAGATGATCTCTCCATCTTCGCTACTGTCAAGGTATGTTACAAGCGCATGGATTGCGGCCTCACAACCTCCTTTTGAACCAAAACCGAATTGAAAGGACTGAAATTTGGTAAGCTCCGTACTATAAAAACGACAACAAATTTTGGCTGCCAAACGCCGCAAAGTGCTACCTACGGCAATGGGACGAATGTCACCATCCTTCTTGTTAAGGGCACATAAATTGGCCCCATACAAAATATCTGTGATACCACTGTCCACATTGCCTGAGAGCATGAGGTTGACTAGAGCTGTTAGCTCCCTCAGAAGTGCATCACCAGCTTCCCCAGCGCTCGGACACAACAGATCCTTAAGGTGCTGTGGTGTCAGACCGTCAAGTCCACCAGCTGATCCAAAACGAAAGGAGTCAACAGCTGTGCGCACATCCTTAGCAGTAGTCTCAAGATTTTCTATATCGTTGTTCGGAGGATCAGGGAAAGAGAGGTCAGCTGCGGATGGTGGGTGCTTACTCTGCAAGCCCGTCAAAGTTTCTACAGAATAAGGAGCCAGCACGTCGCTACTAAAAAGTAGTCTTGCCGCCCCACTGATGTCGCCTTCCCTTACTTTATTCTCTACAAGTTTTAATTTCTTGGCCTGCGAATAATCAGGGGCCAAAATGTGGATTGAATTTGAATTTAAAATGTTAAAACAATTTTCTTTGATTTGGACCGTCAAAGATGTCAACGGCCTTTTCTTTACGTGTAGGATTCTATAAGGGAAGGTTAACATTTGTTCCCAAGCGCTAAAGATATTTTCCCGGACTACTTGACCAATGCAGGAGGCTAAACATTGAGCCACAGAGGGTCTCGCACCTCGATGGATTCTTTTTAAAACCGGAATAGAATTTTTCATGGTACTTAACCTTTGCCAAAAGGGAATTTCGATATTATCAGAAATTTCTTGTTGATTTAGAAATAATTGGGATATCGTAGACGCGTTTGAAGATACATTTTGTACTTATTTATATATATATAGGGTCAGATGTTGGACAGTGAACCAGTAGTACACAGTGCCCCACCATTCATATCTCACGAATGCGACGTTGTCAATTCATGCCATAAACGCGAATAAACTCGTTTCTCGAGCCATTCCTACATGCCCAGTCGACGGCACCAAAGAGAATACAATATGGACGGCACGCTCCCGCTGAAAACAGTCGTGCAGGGAGACTATAATTGTTTTGCGCGCGAAAAACCTAAAAATTACGTTAGTACCATTTTGTTTTCTAGTGCATTTTCGTTATTGTTTTTCATTACCTACATACTCCACGCTCATAGACTGACTATTAACGCATAGTATATGTACTAATAATTATTATAAACGTTTTCACCATTAACAAATTTAAACTTAAAAGAAAATAAATCATAGTCGTGCACAGTGGCTTGAAATGGGGTGGTACACAGTGAACCATGGTTCACTGTGTACTTATATAGTGGGCATTATGCATTTTCACTACATATATTTTATCATTCATTTGGTACCTTCACGAAAAGACTAGATACAGTTCTATTAATGCATCAACTTTTAATTTGTCTATTATTAGTTCCTTAGTATTATTTTTTATTACAGGATGGGTCGAAAGAAATCCGCTGGAAGAAAAATTGGAGGTCATAGCGCTTTAGTTATGAACGAAGCTATCCAGCTTGTAAAAAATGAAATAAGTATTCACCAAGCTGCTAACAGATGTAATTTGAAATATTCGACACTCAGAAGATATGTCAAGAAACACGAGCAAAACAGCTAATCACGATTAGTACCAAATTATGAAGTGAATGCTGTATTTTAAATTGTTTAAAATATATGTTAATTTTTTTTTACGCAAATAAAGCATTTATTTCCATATATATAACCGATGTTTTAATTATTAATAACTTTATTAAACAAATTATATTTCTAGTCCAAACACATAAAATTTAGGTGTTGGTTCACTGTAAACTCTATGGTTCACTGTAGGCTAACCCCATGGTTCAGTGTGTACATATGGTAGTACACAGTGAAACATTTCCCGACTTTTAAAAAAACAGTAACGGGCAAATTTGCAATAGACATAAAGCTGAAATTTTAATGCAAATTCAAAGTTTAATAAACAACAAGTAATACATGTCAAAAACATCACGATTATAATCACTCTGGGTGGAGTTATGAGCTTTCAACCTTTTTCTGGGCCACTGTTCGACAGCTTACCCTATATATACTTATTATATATACTAATTATAATTTTTCCAAAATGTACTTTCAATCCGCGTTCACCTTTAAAAAAACTGGCTCGGGGACAATGTGGGCACCGTACAAGACCACTTGATGCACTTGCAAGCTTACCTGAATTTACATCCGCATTGCCACATCTATTATTTTTTGCTGCTTGCATTTATTTACACTTTTCACTATGAATACACTAAACCTAAACAGTAAACACAGAATGCTTTAAAGTTTATATGGGTTCGACGCACTGTCACGAAAGCGCAGCGCTGCCCCGGCGGCACCGGTCGTCACGCCGAGGAGGCAGGCGGCAGGCTTCGCGGCACCCGCATCAGCACCTATAAGAAAAAAGTTGTTAGTATTCAGAAAAATAAAATAATATGTGGTCGATTTGAAATAAAAAGAAATTTTATTATTTCCGAGAAAAATTTGGACGTTGTCATTTGACATGACCAAAATGGGCTTCGTCTAAATTAAGAGTCATGTTTTCTAGCAGCCGCTGTCGAATAGCAGTAGAAGCGAGACCGGAGATAAAAGAGTCGCGTACATACTCGTTCTCATACTGAGTCGCAGTAACCGATGTGAAACTGCATTCTTTAGAAAGAAGTTTTAGAGATTGCAGATATTGGTCTATTGTCTCGTTAGGGTGTTGTTTACGAGAGGCTAAATTGTGACGTGCGAATATTTCGCTCTTCGGCTTGATAAATAAACCATCTAGCGTGGATATAGCTAAAATTTTTTGGGAGCAGTTTGATAAAGTCATGATTACCAGAAAGTGAAGAAATATGTATAGGAGGCGATTTTAATGGACATGTAGGAAGAGTAAATGATGATTATTAAAGAGTGCATGGAGGATGGGGATACGGAACCCGTAACAGTGACGGTGAAACACTTCTACAGGTTGCTTTCTCCCTTAACCTTGCTATAGTGAACACGTGGTTTCGTATACAGGACTCACACCTAGTCACTTATAAAAGTCGTGTTCATTTGACACAGATCGACTATTTCCTAATCCGGGGGAGTAGGTTGGTCTGTGTCAAAGACTGCAAGGTGCTGCCGGGAGAAGGAGTAGTGAAGCAACATAAACTGTTAATAATGGACTTAAAGACCAAAGTAGTCTCACAAAAAGGCAAAAATGCCCCCCTCCTCGAATTAAGTGGTGGTTGATAGAGAAGAAAGAATATGCAAGTAAGTTTAAAGAACGAGAAGTGAATAAAATGATAGAAATGAGAGATATGGTGGATAAATCAGTGAATGAATGTTGGAATGAAATGGCGAGTTGCATCAGGAAAGTAGCAAAAGAAGTGTTTGGAGAAACGAAAGGTAAAGGTGTACTTGATAAGGATACATGGTGGTGGAACAGAGAAGTACAAAAGGTAATTAAAGAAAAAAAGAATGCTTTTAAGGAATGGCAGAAAGAAAAAGGGAATGAAAGTGAAAAAGGAAAAAAAACGAGAAGTATAAGGAATGTAGCAAAAAGGCGAAAAAAGCGGTAGCAATAGCTAAATCAGCAATTATACAATGCTCTTGATGGAACTAAGGGCCAAAAAGAAATCTACCGCTTAGCGAAATATAGAGATGATAGAACGAAAGACGTAAGACATGTAAGATGTATAAAATATGAAAAGGGTAAGATTCTTATAATAGAAGATGAAGTAAGAAATCGATGGAAGGCGTATTTCGAAAAACTTATGAATGAAGAGAATGCATGGAGTGGAAATTTAGAAGAGGGACGAGTGAATGTAGGTTTAGTGAAGGAGATTGATAGAGATGAAATAAGAAAAGCGGTACGAAATATGAAGAATGGGAAAGCCGTAGGGCCCGATGGTATTCCAGTGGAAGCGTGGAAGATATTGGAAGAAGATGGATATATATGCGTGGCTGACCTTATTCTTCAATAAGTTGCTGTATGAAGTGACGATCCCCGATGAATGGTGCAATAGTTCTCTAGTGCCCATTTTTTAAAATAAGGGTGATGTGCAAGACAGCTGCAACTATCGAGGAATTAAGCTCATGTCACACAGTATGAAAGTTTGGGAGAAAGTGATAGAGAAACGAGTGCGAGAGGAAAGCGAGATTACCCAGAACCAGTTCGGGTATATGCCTGGTCGCGGGACTACAGATGCCATATTTGCACTCCGCCAGCTATGTAAAAAACGTGAAGGACGGAAGGAAGGTGGTGTCAAGCCACCGTCTTGCACCACCGGTGGTGTCAAGGGTATTTTTTAATACCCATTACACTACCAAAGAGATGCACCGAGCCTTTGATATTATATTGACGTAGGTAGGTACATATTATTAATTTATCAAAGCATAAAGCAAAAGAATCTATATGACATTTTTTAAGCACGATCAAAGGTGAACGGTTTCTGAGCAAAACTCCTTCGAACACATTTTGAATAAACCAAACTGAACGAGATAAGAGTTGGCGAGTGCTCTTTTGTAGTTCTGTACTCCTAGTACTTTTGTTGTTTGTGTATCTTATAATAGAGAGTTAAGGGACCCAAGCGGCTCTGGTAAGATATATCCATACTGCCCTACTAAGCGCATGATACATTTTTTTAGTCCCGATGAAAAATAAAGAAATGTGTCAACAGGTACACCGAGTACCTACAGATGAAAATGATTGTCCATTATAAAATACACAAACCTCAAATGTACCAGGAATACATAACAACATAAGAGCCTTCAAGATTAGAGAGACTGACCATAATATAAAGTCATAAAATAATAATATTTTAAAGGGTTATAAAACCAAAACATTGAAGTAGTACCACGGGCAACAATCCTTTGTTGCCCGTGGTACATGTATATGTCACAATCACGGAACAACGAAAGCTATCATAATTGATAACCCAGACATTCATACTATTCCTAGAATATAACTCATAAATATTACAGATATATACCTACCTACGTCAATATATTATCAAAGGCTCGGTGCATCTCTTTGATCGTGTAATGGGTATTACAAAATACCCTTGACACCACCGGTGGTGCAAGACGGTGGTGTCAAGGGTCCTTCACGTGTGAAAAATATAGGCGTGCACATAAAAACTTGCACATGGTTTTTGTAGATCTCGAGAAGGCATACGACCGGGTACACAGAACGGTTTTGTGGTGGGCCTTGAAAGAGAAAGGTGTGTCTGGGAAGTATATAGAGTTAATCTGTGCGATGTATTGTCGATCGAAAACCTACGTACGAACTGTTGCTGGCACCGACGAGTTCAGTGTGGCGGTAGACTTGCACCAGGGCTTGGCGCTAAGCCCATATCTCTTCCTGTTGATAATGGATGCTTTGACATCGGAGATATATAGGAAGAGAAACCCTGGTGTATGCTATTTGCCGATGAAATTGTACTCGTCGGTGAAGACGGGCCTGAGGTACAGAGTAGATTGGAGAGTGTAGGCTTGAAAATCAGTAGAACCAAAACTGAGTACATGTTCTCTGATTTCGGCGGTCTCTCCAGTTCTAGTCCCATAATGCTAGACGGCGCACCAATACTAGTTTGCTCCAGTTTCCGGTACCTCGGCTCTCTTATCCAGAATGATGGGGAAATCGATCGTACAGTGAAGCACAGAATTGACGCAGGTTGGGTGAAATGGTGGCAGGTCAAAGGCACTATTTGCGAGCCTCTATTATCCCCTAAACTTAAAGGTAAAATTTACAAGACTGTCGTCAGACCTGCCGTCCTGTATGGACTGTCATGTTTGACCTTAAAAGCGACGGATGAAAGACAATTGCATGTAGCGGAGATGCGAATGTTAAGATGGATGTGTGGTGTGACAAGAATGGATAGGGTAAGGAACGAGTATATTAGAGGATGTTTGAAAGTTGGAAAAGTGAATGAAAAATTGAGAAGCGAGCGGCTATCATGGTATGGCCATGTTATGAGAAGAGAGGAAAGCAATGTCGTTAGAAAGGTGCAAAGTATGACTGTAGAGGGTTTAAGAAGTAGAGGTAGGCCAAAGAAAAGATGGATGGAATGTGTGAAAGAGGATATGACAAATAGAGGAGTGACTGAAGAAATGACGTCTGACAGGGATGTATGGAGGAGAAAGACTTGTGGCGCCGACCCCAAATAATTGGGATAAGGGCAGGTAGATGATGATTAATTTATACATACGCAACCATGCAATTTAATGTATTGACAAATCATCTCTAAAATAAGGTATGTAAACAAAATAATCATGCTCGCACCCGATTGCACGGCTCGCAGGCTGGTGAGGGCAGCTTAGGGTGTCAAGTTAGCACACATGGAGATCGATGGTCTTGGGCGTAGGTAAGTCTGCGGCACCCTGGCCGCCGACTTCGGAACTCAGTGGGGAGGGTGCGCTCCTTCTTCCACTCGGCCTCCTCCTTTGCGTGCATAACGTGCGTAAATCGCATTGTGAGAAGTATAGCTAGCTAGTGTAACTCTGATGGATAAAATGGGAATCAGTTCCAAAAAGTGAGAAAACGCTAAATAAATTCCATAAATTTGGAACAGAAATCAGACTACGGATTTTACGTACATCTTACCGTAGGGTTGTCAATATTGTCAAATCTCATCAATCAAAACAAAGAACATGCATGATAAATACTTAATCACAAAAACTAGTCTTCGGCTGGACTCAAACCAGCGCCTGATCCTTTTCCAACAGGAACTTTCTACCAACTGACTAAGACACCACTAGCTTAAGACAAAAAAATTTGTGATCACATTTTGTTAATATCGCGACTTACGGCTTCGCCAGAGCGCCATCTACCGGTATTTAACGAACTAACTAAGTTGGTAGAACGTTCATCTTGTACAGGGATCAGGAGCAGCCGATCAAGCACAGATTGATCCAACAATTTGCATCGTTGGATAGCCCGCACCTACGGCGACAGCGTATACGACGACCGCGTTGGTCTATGCCCGCACCTGATCCGAAAGTCGTTGAACGGAAACGGTAACTGTCGGTTGAAGAGCCTGAAACAGAGGATTATTCATACATAAATATTATATCATACATAGATAATAGAATATAAACTCAATACTTTATTTATGTAGGAAAATAATTCAAGAAGTTTTATAAGTCACTGTCATTGCAATGGAATTGATTTTTTTTAAATTTCCCTACATTTATCACAACGTGAGATTATCAAATGGTTATCAAAGGTGGCAAGCCTTTGATAATATAGGACTTAGTATCAACTGCTTCTTTGAATAAAAAGTCAAAACTTACGGTCCAATACTCCAAATCATTAGACCCGGTAAAAAAGGCTTAATACCTGCATTTAATATTTAAACGTCGTTTATACCTTATTTTTGTAACGATTATACCTTTAAAAGAGCTGATCAATGTTTACATGTATAGTCATTCATAACTTAAGGCAACCGTTTTTTTATTATTTTTATGCAAACATATTATTTGAAGTACTTCTATATAGGACTTTCGGAGATGTATATTTTACATTTATTTTGTGGACAGTGGCATCACAGATATTTTGTATGGGGCCAATTTATGTGCCCTTAACAAGAAGGATGGTGGCATTCGTCCCATTGCCGTAGGTAGCACTTTGCGGCGTTTGGCAGCCAAAATTTGTTGTCGTTTTTATAGTACGGAGCTTACTACCAAATTTCAGTCCTTTCAATTCGGTTTTGGTTCAAAAGGAGGTTGTGAGGCCGCAATCCATGCGCTTGCAACATACCTTGACAGTAGCGAAGATGGAGAGGTCATCTTGAAAGTTGACCTGAAAAACGCCTTCAACTCTGTAAACAGGGACACCTTGCAGACCACCTTTTGAATTCAGCTGTTGGATGTCAGCAAGGTAATCCGTTGGGACCAGCCATCTTTATTTTGGCCATTAACCCAATAATTCAAAAATTAAAATCAAAATTCAACATTTGGTACCTAAATGACGGGACTTTAGGGGGAAAAGTAGAGACAGTTTTACAAGATTTAACCCTAATAAAGGACGAGTTTCAGTCAATTGGCTTAGAACTGAACCCGAATAAATGTGAGATTTTTATATCTGAAAACACAGATAAATTAATAACTATCTTCAATTTCAACTGTTTGGCCCCCAACATAAAATATTTGGACAAAACTTCTTTACGCCTCCTGGGGTCCCCGATTTTAGAAGAGGGCTTTTCCAATTTTATCGAGGAAAAAATTCAAAATTTTGATCAGGTTATTGATAGTCTATGTAATATCTTATTACTATTCTTCGTTTTTGTCTTTTCGTACCCAAATTTGCACATGCCCTCCGTTCAGGACAATTTTGGAAAAAATTAGAAATTTTGGGCAGACTAGACAACTTAATACAAAATTCTTTGTGTAAAATTTAAATGTAAATATTAATCACCGAGCCTGGGACCAAGCGTCTCTTCCAGTTCGCTTGGGCGGGCTAGGTATTCGTAAAGTCACAGATGTCAGTCTGCCAGCATTTCTGTCGTCGGCCCATAGCACCGCAGAATTAGTCAGGAAAATTTTGTCAAATACACTGATTGATTCCGAGGTTCGATGCAAGACCGATGCCATAAATGCTTGGAGGATGTCTTGCTCCGACACTGACCTGCCCTCACGCCTAGGCTCACAGCGACTGTGGGATTTGCTGCTCTGTAAATTGAGAATTAATACACTAATTGACACTTCTGTCAATATTTCAGAACGTGCACGCCTACTAGCTGTTGGAGAATGGGAGTCAGGGTAATGTGGATCCAGGCGCTCCCATCGCCCAACATCGGTACAATGTTGGACGACACAACCTTCCGCATTGCCACTTGCCTTCGGCTGGGTACACCTTGTGTATCCCAGCATCATTGCACCTGTGGAGAAGCCGTCGATAATCTGGGACACCATGGTCTTTCTTGTAGCAGAAGCGCAGGTCGTATACCTCGGCACGCTATTCTAAACGACATAATTCGTAGGGCTCTTTTCACCGCAGGTCTTCCAGCCGTACGTGAACCAAATGGTTTAGCACGAAGCGATGGAAAGAGACCGAACGGTATGTCGTTGCCACCGTGGAAGATGGGAAGTCCTTTGGTGTGGGACGCTACATGCGTTGACACCTTAGCACCTTCACACCTTCCAAGCACATCCGGATGTGCTGGCGCTGCTGCTGCATCGGCTGAAGACTTCAAACGGCGTAAATATGCTAACCTAGCAGGTGATTACATATTTGAGCCGTTTGGGGTTGAGACACTGGGGTCATGGGGTCCGAGTGCTCGCCGCCTTTATAGAGACATTGCTAAACGCCTACTCGATGTTTCTCAGGACCAGAAGGCTGTCTATTTTCTGGCCTTAAGAATAAGTATCGCCATCCAACGTGGCAACACAGCCAGCATTCTGGGGACCTTCCCAGTCGGCAATGACGCGGAGGATTTTTTAAACGATATTTTGTAATGTAAATATTTTTAGTATATAATTATGTATATTATGTAAATTTTAATCCTTTTACATATTTAATGAATATGTTAACAAAACAGGATACTCATTGTCTGTTTTTAAAAAGTTTCTATCAATACTTATACTTATTATTGCACTTGACTGCACTACCTCGGTGGCATAATGGTACTATGTACGAACTGCCACGCTCGAGGTCTCGGATTCGATTCCCGGGTCTGGTGGATAATGTATAATTCTCTTTAGAATTTTACCCAGATAATTATCCCAGAGTTTGGAACTTGTGCCCGGTAAATGGCAATAGGCTCGCCCCCTATTACATGGGACCTAACATAGCTGGCGAGATGTGGGTGTATTTGCACACCTCTGCCTACCTCTTCGGGGAAAAAGGCGTGATGCTATGCTATATGTTGACTGCACATAATTATGCAATTATGCATCCATTTTTGACTTGCATTTCACGGCGGCACTGTTCATACTAAGCGGATGTCCACGCATAGACAGTAGACTTGCGAACTCTCATTGGCGGGTTCGCAAATCAGCCAGTGAAAGTCCACTCAGTCACAAAAATTTCAATGGTTGATTCAGGAATCAGCTAATGAGAGTTTGCAAGTCTATTGACTTTGCGCGGACGTCTGCTAGTGTGTACAACGCTGTACGAACACAACGGAAGTCAGAAACGGACAAATCAAATCTGGTCAAATGTCAGTATCAATATCAACTGTCACCTGACCAACTGACTGAAACTTAAAATTGTAAACACACCTATTTATCTACAAAACTTTTAAAACTTTATTTCATTCTATTCGTTGCATTGTTCTCTTCAGTCAGAACATTTCGAATCCAGAAATCGCTAACAGATTATCGGTCAGGAGAACCCCTATGGTGTTGTTGTGTACCGACCAAAACAAAAATATGAAAACCTTTAGTATTATTGTTTTCATTTAAAATAACAATGTCTAATAATGAAATGATTACTTTATACATAAAGAAACTAAGTAAGTCTTTAATATTTATTTTAGATCTTCACTTGCTAGTCATTAAGTGCTTTTGTCTGCATGATACTAGAGATTCTCATTTAGGTTTGTGTTAAAGTAATGTTTATTTATTTTAGGTCATCCTTTGGCAGAAATTCGTGAGCGGTCGCTCCAGTTGTTATCTGCTAAGCTAAAGTTAGGTTGGGAACTAGAAGATGAGTTATCCACCACTAGGGAATTACTAGAACGTCTACTAGCTTGGTTCCAGACTCCTCAACCTTCGTTGCAATGTGACGTACTTCAGTTGCTGCTTACAGCTCTTAAGGTAATTTTTTGAGTATTTTATGTTAGAATATTACAAGAAATCTAGAGGGCTGTGGAGGTCAGATGGCAGCCACTCCACGGAAAATATCAAAGTTCAGTCGCATCACAGTTAGACTGGAAAGCCAACTCCGAATATGTATAATAATACAAGATATATATAATATAATAATACAATACTATATAAAATAATACAAGAAATTTAGATGCACTAGATTTCTTGCTGCTGTAGAACTATTTGACACAATTTTTTATGCTTTCCGTGGACTCACATTAAATATAATGAGCCAAAAAAAAGGTTTTACTAATTTAAATATGAATGTGTATTTTTCTAAGCAATAAAGTTACTAATTTTTCTCAGATAATTTTACTATTTTAGCAATTTGTGATTCATATTGTAAAATTAATATATTTACCTACCTAGTTAAATTAATAATATCTTTATTTGTCTCAAAAACAAATTGGTAAGCATTTGAGCATCTTCAATGTGGACATTAATTTGAACAAAATGTTTTCAGACTAAAGCTGGTACCTATATTGTGAGGGAGTTTGGAATACCCACCATTTTAACTGACTTGAACAAAGTTAAGGACAAGATTGATGCAGATGCTTTAGAAATTTACGATGATATAATTGAAACACTTAGATTTATAAATACAGTTGAATCTGATTGTAATGTGGATATACCTAGACTTGCATTACCTGACTCAGCAAGGTGAGTGGATTAAAGGCTAATTTTCTATTTTACACCAGTTTTCTAAGTACTTGTTTGTTAAGGCATAACAACAGCCCTGGCTGTTTGAAATTTAGTTTGATTTACAGGTGGTTATATTTTTGTGTAGCGCCCAGTAACGGCAATAGGCTTGCCGTAATAATGCACCTATTATTATGTGGTGTCAGCAAAAGGAAAAAAGGACGTATGGTCAGAAGAATGAGTGTAGAGGCACAAATGGTGGTAGCGGACAAGAAGAAAGCGTGGCTGGACTGGTTGGCACTCAAAGCCAATCACAGAATGAATACAGCAACAGATGAGGATGTCTCAAGAGCAAAAGAGGAATACAAGAAGCGTAAAAGAGAAGTAAAGAAGGTAATAGCTAAAGAGAAAGAGAATGAAAGGGATGAATTTGATAGGAGGTTATCTGACAACTTCCAGGAAAATATTAAACTTTTCTGGGAGGTTTTATAGCCTTCCAGAAAAGAACAGCCAGAGGCACTATCCGATCCTCGCAACTGGACAAAGTCAGAAACCACAATGCAAGTTTTCTGAGTGGGGAAGAAAGTGTTTTAAAGAGATGGAAGGAATATTTTGAAGGTCTGTTTGAGAAAGAGGATGTGGAAGCGGAAACTCACATAGATGACAAGAATGAAAGTGAGAATGAAATAAGTGTGAAAGAGATTATGGATGCACTGAATGGCATGAAAGCTGGAAAGACAGCAGGATATGACAGGATCTCGATCCCGAGATGCTAAAAGCAGGACAAGGCGTAGTATCAAGTCAGCTGTACCGGCTTTTTAACCTTTGTTGGAGGAGCGGTAATGTACCAGTAAACTGGTGCAAAACTGTCATTGTGCCGCTGTACAAAGGGAAAGGGTCACAGCAAGACTGCAAAAACTACCGCGGGATAAGTCTGCTCAGCGTCTTCGGCAAGTTGTATGCAAGGGTTCTGATTACTATTGACGAATGACACGGACGACAAAATGTGGGATGTGCAAGCTGTATTTAGGAAAGGAAGAGGATGCATGGATCAGGTCTTCTCTTTACGCAGCATTGCCGAAAAGTTCCTGGCAAAAAGACAAAAGGTCTACTGTGCTTTTGTAGACTTAGAGAAGAACTATGATAGAGTGGTGAGGAATGAATTGTGGTCAGCACTATCCAGGGAAGGTATACGCTTTTATAATAAATTGCCTGAATCGGTCCTTTGTATGCCCGACAATAAATTTAAAACCTTTATAAAGACCACTTTATGTCAAAAAGCATATTATAAGACAGTTGATTACCTTAATGATAAAAGTGTCTGGCTTGAGCATGGTGCAGGCGCCTCCTAAAATGCCGTAATTGTAGCATATTTTGTACTTAGGTGACTATAATATTTTTTTGTTGTATTATACACTCTTTTGGATTTTGACACGAGACCAATGTACATTCGTCCACATTTAGTCTTAAGAAAATGTGTAACTGAGTCAATTATTTGAAAAGAGTGACCGAGAGTTTTATTGCCAGGTTCTTTCTCTCGGTTCTACTTATTGCTTTGCGAATCTGGCAGTACATGTTAATATAGAAGCAATAACAGCGCAGTCCAGCCCAGCGCTGCAGGCCGCAATACCGAGTACACCCGTGTATGTCTCCCGCCTACACTACACCACTAAGGCGGATGACATCGGACAGTACGTGCGCAAGAAGGCCAACTTCACGCCGAGAGTGCAGCTGTTGGAGGCGAGCCGTAACGTCAGTTTCCTGTCGTTCGTGGTGCGAGTGCCCAACACTAGACTGAGCCTCGTCATGGAGGAAACCTTCTGGCCACAGGGCGTGGTGTTCCGTCGCTTCCGCGGATCGCTACCACTGGTACGCAAAAAGACCGAAGTGCGATAGTGAAGTGTGTACTAACAATAGTCTTAAGATTCTATTACTAATATACATTTTGTAATATCTATATGTATTCTTAGTTTTAAGGTATTTATCTATGGGCCGTAGAATAAGTTTATACCAACTGTAACTTTTCTATTTGTTGCCTGAAATAAATAAAAAAAAAAAAAAATAACATTTTTTATTTTAAGTACTTACTGACGTTTGTAAGAGCCATTTAGTGACCTATACAAATAAATAAATCATTTCATTTCATTTCCATGTATGGAGTAAGCAGCAATCTGATACGAGCACTGCAATCACTTTATAAGGGTTCCAGTGCTTGTGTCCGCATAAACGGGGCTTACACGGACTGGTTCGGTATCGAACGAAGTGTCAGGCAGGGCTGTGTAGCGTCACCAATGCTGTTTGATCTATACATGTATCCATGTCTGATCCACTGCCTGAAAGATCTGAAAGCTAGTGTGTGTGGTTTAAGAATGGATGAATTGTCTATCAAGTGCCTCTTATATGCTGATGACCAGGTACTACTTGCGTCATCAGCGGAGGAGTTGCAAGTGATGGTTGATATTATGAATGAGTCTTTGAAAAGGAAGGAAATGAAAGTGAACGCAAGTAAGACGAAAGTAATGGTATTTGAACGAGACGAAAATATGTCGAACTGTGCGATTGGTGTTGAAGGAGAAAAAGTGGAGCAAGTGAAAGAGTTTGTGTATTTAGGGTCAAAGTTTACAAGGGATGGAAGATGTGATGACGACATTTAAAGAAGAGTTATGGCAGGAAATCAAGTGAATGGGGCTCTGCATAACTTTATGAACAGTCAGAATATTTCTCAGATGGCTAGGCTGGATGTTCATAGAGGAGTGCTGGTCCCTACACTTATGTACGGAGGTGAATGTTGGGTTTGGCAGAAGAAGCATGAAAGTAAAATAAATGCAGTGGAAATGAGAAGTTTGAGAAGTATGGCTGGGGTGACATTGGTTGAGAAAGTGAGGAACAGCGTGATACGAGAACGTTGCGGTGTATCAGAAGATGTAGTGAGTAAGATAGAAAAAGGGATGCTTAGAAGGTTTGGGCACGTAGGAAGGATGGATGAAAGAAGATTGACCAAAACAGATACATAAGGTGGGCGTGTATGGACAGGCAGGTAATGGTCGATCTAGGCGAACGTACTTCGAACAAATCGGAGATGTTTTGACCAAAGGCCAGGTCAAGAGTACACAGAACCGGAGAGCGTACATGAAGATTTATGAAAGTGGAAGAAGCGAAAGAACAGGATCGTAGCAAGTGGAATTCTATAGTCTCTGCCGACCACCATTGGAAAGAGGCGTGACCATATGTATGTATGTATTATTTCCAACGGGGACGCCGGTGACCGGACAGACGATCCACCCGCGATGTTTGCGGGCCATTTCGTCCATTTCGTCCATTTCACCAGAAATATTTGCACCTATGGCCACCCCTTCTGGCTGTCCTTATATAGGTACTGATACGGCCCCTGCTAGGAAGTACAATTAAAACGACATAAAATAATTAACGTGACTTTATTAGCAGGGAACCTAGGGTTTATACAATACTAGTAGCTAATAGTGTGTCGGTCGAATAGGATCACATACACTGTTAACGGAAGTGCCCGGTGCACTTAACTTTGGGTCTACAGGCGACGGCGGTCGGCCGGCAGGGTCCGCTGGTGTCCTCCAATTAATTGTGTTCTTAACAGGCCGAGATGCTCAGGGTCGAAGGCCACGGAGCGACGGCGCAGCTTCAGGCTGCTCAGCAATAAGAGTCTTCACAAATAGGCTTTTCTAAGCCCCAAGGTAGTTCTGGAATAGACACAAGCAGCGGATTAGATACGCAAATCGCCGTACAGGTTCCCTAGTTGTCGGACGCGCTGCACAATTATTTACGTGAGGGTACACGGCAAGGTTACACATAACACAGGATAACACAAACATGGGAACAAGGAAAACACAGACAGGTGGTTGGCCCATTCCTATATATCGGTCTCCGACCGGCGGCAGAAAGTCTCAATGCAATATTTAACTAATAATAAAATAATAAAATTTAGCTATAAGCCCAACACAAATGTGGGTACATTTCAAAATACTACTTTTCTACCTATTACGTGTCGGAGACGACGTTCCTACAGAGTCTGCGTTATGCGTAATTCCCATTAAACAATTGAAACTTTACTATGGTTCACTAGACTAGGGAACCCTAAAATGACGGTCCCTAAATGGCAGTCTAGATAATAAAATGTTACTGAATAGTAGACTAATCTCCTAATGGTTCACCAATTTAGGGAACCCCAAAATGACGGTCCCACTATGGCCGTCTCGACAATACAATATTAAATAATAGGGAATATTCCAGATAGGTGGAATATGATCCAGGTATTTGACTTTAAGTTATCCAATAATAAAAATTTTGAAAATTAACGGTTTCCCGCTTAAGGCCGCGCCCCAAATGGTACGGCTTCACAATAAAATATGTCGGGTAGATGTATTTTCTCAACCCGGATTCTCCTTCGTGATATTCACAAATTATAATTATAATAATATAAATTACTGCTTAAGGCCGTAGGTGAATAGCCCTTAAGAGAATTTTTATGTAGAAATATTGTTAACAATTTATCATTATCCTTGACAGGGCTCTGTTACTATATTCCAGCATCCCCTACCAGTTTATAAAATAAGTATTTACGTATACTACACAATACATATACAATACATAATATAATTATCGCATTTAGGCGTGGAGTCATTTTAACTTCCACGTCCTAAATGTTTTCTCGTATATATTGTGGCAAAAAATTCAGCATGGTCTGATTCGGATATTTACTTCGATACAAGTTTATAAAATATTTGATTACTTTAAACGTGATTGGAACTACAATGACCGTGGCTCTAATCTAAACAATTATAGGTGGCTTTAGGTTACTAATAATCTATGAAGTTAATCTATGAAATAGTTATTTGGTAATATTCTAATTATAGATCGCGCGAATTATAGTTCACAGCACTTACCCCGTATCCGGGAATCACAATTAACTGCACCACTCCAATTAACGATATTTTTCGGAATTACTTGATTAATTAACTATTATTTTAAATGTTATAATTTAATATTTCGTTAACGGTGGTTAAGACAGTTGTGCGTAGTTTAGATTTCTATGATATTTTTTGTGTCTCCGACCGCTTTGCGCTGGCTTATATAACCTCGGTTCGACAATAAATCATATCGGCTCCGCCCATTGGTGTCTAGTGATGCGACGCTCCACGTATCGATGCGCCCCGTCATTGGTTAAACGCCTGATCCTTATCTGTGCGATCTCAGCCGGCACACAATACAATGGACTAAGGAATTTCTTGCTTCGTAAACCGGTCTTCCTACATTCTAGAAGATTCGAATGTAGTGATGTGACCAAACGCAAAATGTGCCTTGTCGATGTATGCACATCGTAACAGTACATGTATTAGTTTCATGTTCAGTGTGGGATCTGAAAGACTAAAACCTTCTGGAACTTCTTTATTTTATAGCCTAATGCAATTGTATCAAAATAATTATGTATAATTATTTCAGTACTGACAGTGAAGAGACATCATGCTCAGGTTATTATCATATAAAGTCAAATTTCCAGTCCTCAAAGGAAACATCAATATCAAATGAATCTTTTACTGACAAACCCAGACAGTAAGTATGGTATTTTTTTTCCAATTCTATAATAACTATTGTTCATCATCATCATCATCTCAGCCCATTTGACGTCCACTGCTGGGCATAGACCTCCCAGGAATAGGAGGAAATTCAGTCTACATATACCATACTGGTCAGACGTGTTGGTATAGGGTTTTGTGTCTAGTTTTCCTTCTCTAAAAACTTTCTATAAACACTTATATATTTCTAAATACATATTAAATATACATAGAAAATACTCCGAGACAATTTGATTCGACCCGGGACCTCAGAGATGGCAGTTATGTAGTTTTATTTTCAATTAAATTAAAATTTGGTACAACTATGTAACTTAGATAACAATGCATTAATGAAAATGGAAATGTAAAGATGTACAAGCAAAGACTATCTTCTGAACTGTTTTGTCTTTTTTTTTCAGCACTAATGTATTAGGCTGTATCCGACTACTGTTGTTCCCTTGGATTGATCTATGCCAGTCTGATAAAAAGACATTATTACTTGTAGAAGATGCCTTGAGATTATTGAAGTCAACTAGACGGTGTTGCCGATTTATACGTGATGTTTTTCTTCGTGATTTTCCTCCAGAAATCTTTCTAAATCGTCCTGAAATCATAAAAGTAAGTAGCAAATGAAACTTTGTTTCTACAGTATAGGGGAATCATGTCCTCGTTGTCACAAAATTCACATTTATATCCCTAGCGCTTGTAAATGAAACGAATTTTGTTATTTTAACATGTCGATCATATATTTGGTCCTTTCCAAAAAAAAGTGTGTGTGTCAGCTCCGACGCACGACTGGAGTTTACTCCTTAAGTACGAGTATCTAACCATAACAAATTAGAAAGTTGCGCACTAGAGGTGCGCACCAAAAACGTGACACGATTTTCGTTACTTGTTAGTAGGTTTTACCCCTCGGATTTTTCTCATACCGGGCGCCTTATATATGAAAATCGATTCTTAAGGAGTAAACTCCAAAAATTTAAGTGGAGTGTGACAACTAGCCCCATGCATGGGGTAAGTTGTCCCAGTCTTGTCACAAATCATTGTCGCTGTCCGACTCATCATCTGAAACACAGGGCAGCAATAAAACATAACTTTCTTGCCAGTGCATGCTAAATGAGCCCACAGCTTACACTGGATGCATTGTGTATCAATCAAAACGGACTTGTTCTTGTTCGAGCATTTTTGCTGTTTAAGCACCCAAGATTATACTTCCGCAAGGTTTTGCTGCTCTGTTAGTGTTTTTGACTGAAGTGTCAGATTATACCATACAGTTCACGAGGCAACGACCCAGCATCACAGTTTCTGAGGTTTCTAGGTGTGACATAAGCCCAGATTTCCTAAAAGGTTTTATTTAAAAAATTTTAAACGGTTTCGGAGATAATGGCAAAGTGACACTAGTACTTGTAAACTGAAGTAAGGTAACAGATATAAGATATCATCCATTTCAAAATCACTATCACTACATATTATAACACAAAGTCGCCCGTTCCGTATATATGCTTAGATCTTTAAAACTACGCAACGGATTTTGATGCGGTTTTCACCAATGGATAGAGTGGTTCTAAACTCTAGAACTCTAACGATTACGATTATACCGATTTTGATATCAAGAAATACGTAAAGGTAAGTAGGCTGGGAGCCAACAAATAATCTTAATTGACCAAGTGAGCGAAGCGTCTCAGTTTCAGATTTGGCGTTGTTTGTCTGAATGTGTGTATGTGTGTCAGTTCCGGTCTACAGGCCGCATTTATCAGTCGATTTTCATGAAATTTGGCACAAGTGTTCTTTGTTGCAGGGCGCAACTTTTGTCGTAGGGATTTTTCGATTGGGGGGAAAATGGGGGAGATATGGAAAATAACGACAGGTCTACTGTTCGCAGAACATATTCTATACTTGTGTTGTAATTTTGTGGGTAGATATATTCCAATGGGTTCGTAACTACACGGAAACGCCACCCACTAGGTGGCGTTTCCGTGTAGTTACGAAGGTCTCTGGGTCAACTAGTTATACATAATTAACAAAACATTTCAGAGTTTAATGCTGATCACTGAAGGTAACCACGGCAAGCGACATGGGGAAGCTCTATTCGTGCTACTGTACATTACGCGAGCGCTACGTATTAGAATGTTGCAACTCTCGTCCTTAGATCTTGTGCACGAAACTATTAAGGTACTTCTTCTTATATTATAGTTAGAAAGTAACCAGGGCAAGTCTAGCCCAGAATTTTACATAGATACACTTATAACTATTTTTATCTTACCGTAAGGATATTCGCGGCCGGTAACTAGGGACGTTTATATTCGCCAGTCTCATCCCTTGATCGACAGTTTCACCACTTTCAGTTTCACAACCTTTGACTTTATACAATACGATATTTGCGTGTTTCTCTTGAAAAGATACATACCATTTGTTCCTTTCCCATACGACCAAGTAATAACCGAAAGATCCTACCTAAAGTAGTTATGGGGGTTTAAAATATTTTTACTTGTATAAATTATATAAATATTTAAATTCCCTATTCTAATCGCTTTCGTCTGTATTAGACAAAGAAGATTTGTTGGAAGAGTCCGAACCGAGTGGAATTAGACGTATTTATGACAGAACTATCTGTTCTATCAGATGATGGCAATAACGGTACTAAATGTTTTCCTGTACCACGAAACAAACAACGACAGCTCTCATCGACCAATTTACGTAATTATAGTGTAACTTAGGGTACGAGAGATTTTTTTTTTAACTCCGCGAGACCGCTGCCACTCCCATGTCCATTGCTGCGGGCGTCTCTGGTGACACTAAGGTATTTCCAGTAGCGCCAGTAGTAAAAAAAAAAGGGTACGAGAGATCATAGTGTAACTCAGTAACGGTCCGGTTGTTTACAAAAATTATCTCGTAGTTAGTGGCGAATAACTGACCAACTGCTAGATATATGCTTATAAAAGATTAATATCAACAGAGTTCAGATGAACTTAAAGAAATAGACGAAGGGGTAAACTTAGAACTAAGAGAAATACGTGGTGTATGTCATACACCGCAGGAAGATGGACTGGCGTCTCTCAAACAGTTACCTGCTCCAGTATTTGCGTTGGACACTCTTCATTCAGTGCTGTCTATATTATCAAGAAGTGTTGTGTTAATTGAACCTATTGAAAAGAGTGAGATGTTGGATATGGTATGTATAATTTTTAACCGACTTGAAAAAGGAGGTTTCCAATTTTATGTTTGTTATCTAAAAACTGGGTGATTTTGACTTTTTTTATTTGTAAGCGGGTTCTTTCCATGTGGTCCTATTTTAATTTCGTCCCATTACGACAGACGACATCGGATAATATGCATTTGCATGTTTGCATATGCAAATGCAAATAATCCAATTTTTATTTTTTTTTGGCACTTTTGCATTGATAGTGCATATTTATCTTTTTGGCGTGTTGTACTATCCTTTATTATTCGAAATAATAAAAGAAGTTATTTGGAAAATTTGCCAGATTTGAGTTTGTCCATATTTCGCGCTATTTTCGTGTCAGACGCCATTACAAATATTATAATTATTGTAATGGCGTCTGACACGAAAAAAGCGGGAAATATGGACGAGCTCAAATAAGTATTTATAAATGAGTTTGCATATTTCGCCCTTATTTCGTGAATATTTGCATGCATATTTTGGCATTTTGATAGTGCATATAATCCGATGTCTATTTATCAACACACTCCACATATAGGTACCCACATTTTCTCTAAAATTGAAGCAGAGTTTTATACCGTACATAAACTATAAGGACATTTTGCTCGTGGCGTTCGTTGGGCTAAGCGTATGCCCCCAGGCAGCGGGCGTCAATTACCTGAAATGATGATGAAATTTTGTTATGTAGTTGTTTTGCAATTCTATTTTATCATATTAATATATATTTTACAGAAAGAGTTAAACATATGTTTAAATTTGGTAGATAGTCTTGTTACACTATTACTTGAGTGCATCAACCCTAGCTTCTGGAATATGGATCATTCAGCAAAAATCTACAGGGATGTCTCACATAAAAGTTGTATGGCTATGAGATTACTGGGCGATGTTTTAGCTAAGTATCGGTAAGTTATTTTTTTTACCGCTTACAAAAAAACAGGTTCTGTGTTTCCTTATGTCTGCATTTTTTTTTTAAAGTTAATGGTTGACTTTATGGATTATTTATTAAAATTCGTACGAATACTCACTACAATACATTTTGGTAATTATTCTACTTTTTCAAATATTAACATGGATGTTATATAATATATTGCACAAAAACACATATACTCACGGCTTCATCAGAGATTTCAATATAACTTTTTTTTTTTTTTTTATATTTGGTTCGCCAAATTGACGCCGCCCGCCTGGTGGTAAGTCGTGACGACGTCTAGCGATTGTGGGCCACTCTCACAGCACACATTACTATTGAGAGTGGCCCTCAACTTGACGACCTACTGATGTGCCTCTTCACGCTCCGCTTAAAGAACCCAGGATTATATGTGGGAGGAAACACGTGCACAGGCAGGGCGTTCCAGGCCACTATCGTTCGGCAGAGAAACGAACGTTTAAAACGTTCGGTTCTCGCGAACATGCTATCCACTGTGTGGGGGTGGCATCTCTGCCCGGCACGAGTCGTTCGGGATCGGAAGGAAGAGGGTGGGATCAGATTGAAGAGCTCTTCAGAACACTCGCCGTGGTAAATACGGTAGAATGCGGCCAAGGAAGCTATTGTTCGACGCTGAACTAGCGGCTCAAGGCTTCCCGTTACCTCCGGACAATCTATAATACGGATAGCCCGTCGCTGCATAGCGTCGAGAGCGTCCAGCAGATACTTCGCGGAGCCGTCCCAGAGGTGAGAGCAGTATTCGACGCAGGGTCTAATCTGCGTCTTGTACAGCAGACACCTCTGGTCCGGTGTAAAGAATCTCTTTACCTTATTCAGTATTCCTAGTTTCCGCGAAGCTAGCCCTATACATCTTTCGATGTAGTTTTTATTATTGAGCTCTCGACGAACGTCTATGCCAAGGATATCAAGGTTGTCCTTCATTGGTAATAATGCATTCTGAAGAGAGGGTAGGGGAAGGAAAGGGGATTTCTTCGCAGTAAATGCACACGCCTGTGTTTTGCGGGCATTGAACTCGACCAGGTTCTCGGTACCCCATTGAGAGATACTGTCGAGGTTACGGTCGAGATCAGCCACGAGTCGTCGTCTCTCCTCATCAATCTCAGATCGCCCCGCCGTCGGACGAACCGAGTAACTCCCGTGCAGTGTGCTGTCATCTGCATAGCAATGAATGTTCCCGAGGGATAGCATATCATTGATATGCAGAAGAAAGAGAGTTGGTGATAGTACGGACCCCTGCGGTACCCCGGCATTCACTTGCAAGAAGTGAGAAGCCTGGCCATCGCAGAGGACCCGCACACGGCGCTCGATTAAAAAGCTGGCAATCCAGCTGCACAGTTGAGGAGGTAGACCATATGCCGGAAGCTTGGAAAGGAGCGAAGCATGCCAGACCCTATCGAAGGCTTTGGCGATGTCCAGCCTAATAGCCAAGGACTCGCCGTGCCTTTCCATAGCCCCACCCCAGACATGCGTTACGAATGCCAGAAGATCATCCGTTGATCACTTTGGCCTGAAGCCGTATTGTCGATCATTGATTAGCGAGTGATCCTCTAGGAATTGCATGAGCTGCTTATTTATAAGGAGCTCAAGCACCTTGCAAATGACTGAGGTGACAGCTATGGGTCGATAGTTGCCTGGATCGGACCGATCCCCTTTCTTGGGGATCGGTTGTACGTTCGCCTCCTTCCAGACCTCCGGCACGAGCCCTGAAGAGTATGACAGGCGGTACAGACGCGTTAATACTGGAGACAACTCAGCTGCACATTTTCGTAGCACCACCGCCGGAATGCCGTCAGGGCCACTGGCTTTCCGCGTGTCGAGTGACCGCAGCACTGCCCGTACATCACATTGCCTGATAACAATATCAGGCATTGTGTGGCCACAGTTGGCGATGGCGGGGGGCTGCAGGCCACGGTCGTCGACCCGGGAATTAGCCGCAAAGAGGTCTGCGAGCATATCCGCTTTCTCTTGGGCTTTGTGAGCCAGTGTTCCATCTGGGTACCGCAGCGGTGGCAGCGAGGGCTGACAAAAGTTAGATTGCACGGCTTTGGCCAGTTGCCAGAATCCACGGCTGCCCGTGGGATGGGAAGTGAGCTCCTGACCAAGCCGCGCGACGCGCTGGGCATCCGCTCTCTTAAAGGCCCTCTTACTCGACTTTGTGGCCCGGTTGTACGCTGCTTTAAGGTGGCCCACGTTTGGGTCGCGCACAGCCCGGGCCCTGATCCAGCCGCGATATGCCGACTGTTTTTGTCGAACAGCTTTGGCACAATCTCGCCCGAACCAGGGACGGGCTCCGCGGATACTGGCGACATCAGTGAAAGGGATGTAATAATCCATCCCTAAACTGATCTCGCCAGCAATAGCAGAAGCACTATCCGAAGGAGCCTTTCCTACAAAGCAGCGCTGGCTCCAGGGGACGGACGCATAATAATCGCGTAGACCGTTAGTACTTCAATAAATCACACAATAATGTCGCAATACATATTCATAAGGACATCAAAACGATGATGCTGTGAGGTAATAGTAATAATAAAAATAAAAAAACATTTATTTGGCATAAACACAATTACATATTTATAAACCCGCCAAACTGCAAGACAGTTTGTCAGCGGGGATAGCACTTGTTTACATTTACTTAATCCATTAAGTATTCCATTAATCACAAAAGCCTAGGCGAGTTTCTTTACAGTATCCTATTAGTGTTCCAATGAATAATGAATGCCACATATACACACACACACACACACACACATGTATGCGTATGCATGCGCATGCACACATATAAGGCCAATGGGGCAGAGACCGTCATACTTTATTTGAAATGTGACCAATTTTTGCTATTTATATAATATGTTTCGCCAGTTGTGCTGTATTAGTTGATTAAATGTGTAATTGGCTGTTAAACAAAATTATCAAATTAACTATAGCGTTATTAGTTTGTAAGATAAACGCATTGAAAAAAAAACATGGCACAATAGACGGACTTTGCCGCCATGGCGGGTAAGACCGTCTAGTGGAAGTATCACGCGTTTCCGTTCAATTATTCGAATATCAGCTCTATTAGATTTTCTAGTATACTTACGCATGGTTTATATCTTAGGTACTTATTATGCTTTACTACCTATAAAACAGTGCAGATTTATATATAAGAATTATCTACCACTGATCCACCAGCTGATCACCGCGGCTCCACCCCCGTGGTATAGTTTTTTTCTTTCATTCTCGTAGGAACACGTTCCCTTGGGACATAAAGCCCATTAAATTCAAACAATCAAACAAATTTTTTCTCTTTTTAATATTAGTATAGAAGTATGGATATAGATTTAGACTAGGGCTTGCCAATAAAATTATGGTCGAACAGTAGAGAAAATCAAACATGAAACAGCTCATAACCTTCAGAGATAAGTACATCTCAGAAGTCAGCTGTTTCATAAAAAGCTGTTTCGTAAAAAGTTTTATGACTTCTGGAATCGGTGAAGATCGGCATATGCCGAACTTTGCCTCTAAGGTTTAGTTAGACGGTCTTCGACGATATACAATTTTGAGGTTAGATTTTTATCAAGTGTTACCTATAATTTCGCGAAAACATTTTGAAATTCAATTCAAAAACGATATTTAGTTACAGTAACTAAATAATTATACACTTTTACCTACACAAATTCGATGTTAACTTTAGGAAAACCACTTAAAACTATTTTTTCGCATCGTGGTGACACTTGCACTCCGAGTTAAAAACCTGACTAAATTTGAATTGTAGTATTGTTACCTGGTAAGTCGTGCGAACCCCGTTCAAGGGTGGTAGTTTCCACCATTTCTGACAAATTTCACCTTGGACCGGCTGCCCCCCCACCCTAACCCTTTTCAAGTTATAAGGCTTTGAAGATATTTTTGAAAAAATGCCGATTTCTTGTCTATTAAATATAATATCAATATAATATATTTTTCGTTTATTTTTGTTAAAATTTTTATTTTTATACGATTTTTGTGTAGCAGATTAGTTTCTTCATCATTATGAAAAATAAAATTAGAGTTACCTCAGCTAAATGGGTCGTAGATAGAAGATTGATAGTTATAGCATCAATAAAAAATCAGTACAAATCAATTCAACCAGCAATAGTAAAAAAATATCTATGACACCTAGGCTGCAGACACGCTTAAAAATATCTACGTTTCATTAGCTATTCAAAAAGGTATAACAAGTTAGGCTACTATTGGAAGACTTCAAATAATCTTTGATAAAAGTCTTAAAAGTAGTAGTAAAAATTACCGTAAAATTGATCAATTAGGTTACAAAATTAAATAAAACAATTCAAATAGGTACAAAAAATGTATTTTCATCAATCAGAGGTGTGGACCTCTGTGGTCTCTGCGGGGGTTAGGTCGGGATGATAATCCCGCGTCTTTGGGGTAGGGTTTTATCCCGCGTCAGTGAGTGAATCTGGTTGCGTGCTATGGGGCAAAGGCCCCGCAGCACGCAACCCTTCTGGCCTGCTTCTGTAAGGACGGCGGGTGGCGATCCGGCCGTCCTCAGGCCCCGATCATGGAGGTCGATGGTCTTGGGCGTAGAGTCTGCGGCGCCCTCGCCGCTGACTACGGAACTCGGTGGGGAGGGTACGCGCCCTCTCTCTCTCGGCTGCCTCCTTCGCGAGCATGACTTGCTCCAGCTCGTCTAAACGTTCTTCCAAAGCCATATTACATTTTTCCAAGTACAAATTCTTTTTGGTATTTAAACTATCATGGTCATTAACATAACGATTAGAATGTTCGGGATATTTACCATGTAACATGTAACGACGCTGTTGCAAGCGCGATGATCGCGGAAGAACTCCGCGATCATGGCGCTTGCAACAGCGTCGAAATATTGGAGACTCGATAAAATAATGTTACATGGTAAATATCCCGAACATTCTAATCGTAATACAAATTCTTATTTTCTAATGCCTTAATCTTTTTTTCCATTACTAGTTGTACCTCACATATCCTGTCATACTTGGAGAACACAAAGTCGACTAGTTCCGCCAAATCCGCCAGTTTCTTTTCGACACTGTATATTACGTCCATCTTTCGGTTAATATCCGCCAAAACAACAGAAATATTTGGCTCGGTCGGATCAGCGAGACCGGCCGGGCCCGTGCCTGCAACCGGTGATGTTGACGGCGCCCGCGCCGGCGCGGGCGGAGAACAATCTACACACTTATTGTTCTTAAAACTCTTTTTCGTTACGCACTTTTTATAAAAAATAGGGCTACACTTTAAAAATTCATCTTTCGCAATAGATATAAATATACTGCACTTTTTACACTGCAACATTTTGTTAACTACCGACTAACAATTAATAAACAATGCGTTCCAATCACGATTTGCCAATACGACCGTACGCCAAGCGCGCGCGCATCGGAATGCAAACCGGTCAGTAAAAATAAAATTACACGAGGGTGGATTTAAAAGTAATCGGCCTAACCAAGAAAATAAATACATAATAAATGAAATATATTTTTATTTTTCAACGTAATCACCATCAAGTTCAATGCACTTTTGCCATCTTCCCTTCCAAGCAATTAGCCCGTTGAAAAAAATTTATTCTTCCTTACAGTCAAAATATGCGTCTACTGCTGCTTTGACCTCGTCATTTGTCAAAAATCTTTGACCTCCCAAGTGCTTTTTTAGGTTAGGGAACAGAAAAAAGTCTGACGGTGCCAGATCAGGTGAATAAGGTGGATGCGGTAACAGTTCAAAGCCACAGTTCTGAATTTCTGCCATTGATTGGACAGACGTGTGAACACGAGCGTTATCTTGATGAAACAGGACTTTTCTTGTGATCATTCCTGGACATTTTTCTTTTATTTCCTCTCGTAAACGACGTAGTAAGGTGCAGTAATAATCAGAGTTTATAGTCTTAGTTAGTCCCTTTCAAGATAATCAACCATAATCACACCCTTCGAGTCCCAGAATACTGAAGCCATCACCTTACTTGCCGACAAAATCGACTTAGCCTTTTTGGGGGGTGGTGAACCAGGTCTTTCCACTGTTTTGATTGTTGTTTTGTTTCCGGTGTACAGTAATGAACCCATGTTTCGTCCATAGTAACAAAACGATTCAAGAAATCACATTCATCAGCTTCAAACAACTCCAAACAGTCGCGTGCAATAGTCAATCGCATCCTTTTTTGCTCAACTGAAAACAGTCGCGGAACCCACCTTGCAGACACCTTGTGGAAACCCAACACGTTGACTATTATGTTTTGAGTACGTTCATAAGAGATGCCTATAATCTCGGCTATCTCTCTAATTTTCAATCTGCGGTCTCCCATAATTAAGTCGAGTATAAAATAATAATATAAGCAGTCGAATTGAGAACCTCCTCCATTTTTGAGGTCGGTTAAAAATCAAAGTTAAACTACAACAGATTTATTCTATTTTATTTCATGCGCTATTATATCGAGTGAATAATATCGTTTTGAATTGTAGATGATAAATAACTCGGCCCGGGTTTGTCGCTCTGTTGATGTTGCATATGCTTTTCCAAAACTATCATATTTCGATAATAATGAATCTAATTCTAAAAAGTTACCTCTATTTAATGAATCTTTGGACTCGTCATGTCCTCTAAAAGGCAATTCCTGTTGCGCTAAATGGCAAACTACATCTACAAGTCTTTGAAAAATTTAAAAATACTACGGTTTTGGTCAACTTGCTGATTGTGTTTTGAAATTTCTTCAGCAAATTAGCGTGACAAGTGAGTTTTACTTACTTTAGAAATACACAAATCTGGCGTTGGTTTAGGAGAAACAACTAACGACTTTCTCTGATCAAAACTTAATGATTTTACCCTTTGGTCTTTTAATAAAACGTTACAGCACCTCAAATCATCACAAGGCACAATTTCTTCCATATTTAACACTCAAATAAACTAATTCACAACTTTTAAACAATAAAAAACAATTTTGAAAAAATCAATACTCTTAAAAGCAAATTACTACGCGAAACTGAAGTAAACAAACGCGAATATAGTATAGGTCGCCACGCAACCGATGTGCGACGAACTTCAGAGCCAGGCTTTTGGGAGACTAGATTTTGCTATAGCAACCTATTAAGTATTGTGGTATGCTAGCGATAATATCCATAGGTGTGAAAGAGAAAATGCAAGCCCGATTATAACGGGCATGCATTGCGTCTACTTACAACTTGTGCGAGTGAGATGGCATCCGCGCGCTCAACACCGTATAGAGTACCAGTCAAGTTAGTACCACAACACATAGCTAGAGGAGGAACGGTTGGTGTCGGCGGTAAAGGTGATTGACCCTAAACGCGCGAAATTTAATTTTGAAATAATCGTTTTGGACGCATTCGACATTTTTTAGGGTCAATATTAATATTACAATACACAATATTATCTTAGGGTCAATGGTACAATATTATTATGGGAATTCCGGGATTATGGGAATGTATGGAACATTCGCCACTGTTATGGAGGTACTTAATGACGGCACGCTGCTCGATTTGCTCCATTTGCGGAAATGATGTCAGATTGCTTTGTTAATAAATTTATAAAATTAAAACTAATTATCGCACACGTTTCAAACTTCACACGATTAACAGGTCTGAACTGAACTAAATAATGTGGGTAGATTTGATTTTTAGAACTAAATGGATCAGTATTAGGCCAACTACTTTTCAATCCACCCTCGTAACAGTGGAAAAGTATATGTGGTTTTGTGCAATATGTGTAGCATATAGCACCAAGTGCCGTAAATCGACAGTATAAATAGATGTTATATAAAAATAACCTTTACTAATTACCATGAAATAAACCTGCATATATAATTTGTCAATCGAGCAAGCCGCGGTCGTCCGCTATTAATTACTAGGTATACTAACTAACTACAAATGTATGTATCTATAGAAAATCATTCTTGGAAGATCCGACGAGATGTCACCACCGTGTCGTGTGGTTACGTTTACTCATGTCTGCAGAAAAACTTTTAGATTGGGCTCGAGACTCTGCATTACCACCGACATCTTTAGTTACAGCCATGCAACTGGCACAACTTGATCCTGCTATACAACTGTTTTATCCCCAGCTCAGTCAAAATATTGATATGATTTTGGAGGTATGTAGCCATAAAAACAGATTGAAATGATTTGCTGTTGTTAAGGAATAAATAATAAATATTTTCGGACATTCTCACACAACGTCATCTAGCCCAAATAAAGCTATAGCTTGTGCTATGGGATCTAAACTACTGATAATCATACTTATATATTTCTAAATACATGCATGTTATACATAAAAACTCCGAAACAAACATTTCTGGATCACACAAATAATTTGATTCGACCCGGAATCGAGCTTGGGAACTTAGGGGCGGCAGTCGCATACTCATACCACAGGGCCACCGAGGCAGTCAAATTAGGAACCAAAAGGCCACGAAGGAATTAAAAATTATGACCTTTTATATTTGCCAGGCTCGTCTGTTGATCGGTGCCACTTGCAGGTGAGGTTAATTAGGCCCTTAAGAACTTTGCGGGATTCCCTATGCACCATCCCTGCCCTCTTATTAGGCCCTTCTTATTAGGCAGTAAAAAATATCTTCTCCATTTACCTTATCACATATTTATTGTATGTAGTTTAAATGAATAAAACGGCGGCTTTGACCTTCACTTAACGGATCACTGCATAATTGCATATTTTAAATACGAATATTGTATTAAATATAATAGATTTTTTTTTAATTTCAGAATACACGGACAGTTGTTAATCAAGAGTTCAGAAGTAAATACAAAGAGCTAAAGAAATTGTTCACAAGTATAGACGAAGCAATTCAATTTAGAAAAAAAAAGAAAACTCATAATTCAAAAACAATTTTCTCTTGTATCAAAAAATCGTTACCTATTTTGGAATTGCTTCAAAACGAAAACTTTTTGTATGAAATCTCAGACGTTCTTCTGTATAAGACAAAAGAAATGGACTTAAATGATAGCGATTGGTCGGAAGTGCGTTGTATAGTGCTTAGTTTAATGGCACATAAAGTACAAGGTGTACAGATAGCCTTCTATAACTTAATGGCTGATATGGTGAAGTCTATATTAGTAGGTGATGAAAATTACCCATCTGATAATGAAAATTGTCTGACATTATTGTGCGATGTTGGGATTTTAACGGAAATTTGCTGTCACGGTTTGTCTTCTGATGTGAAAGAAGTAAGTAATCAGATATAAACTATACTATTGTATAAGACTTTATTAGAGTTTTCGAAACGAAAATCTCTTATACAACAGTAATGCCCGTCCGTGAACAACTTTCAACTCGAGAAAGAGCTAGAGACTCAGTGTAAACGCCAATCGACTAAGCATAGTCAACCCCTAAAATGAACTTGACCTTTGACCTCTGATCCTAAAATGATCTTGACCTTTGATCTCAAGGTCAATGTCAAAACGAGGTCAAATCGAAAACGGTAATAGTTAGAGACTCAAGACCAGCTGCAATCAACTCAGCATGGTCAAAGACCTCTAAAATGATGTTGAACTTCATGTCATGTGATATTTTTTTTATTTTATGAAAAAACTTTCGAAAACTCTAAAATATATATATGGCCAATTATTGCCATATTTTTAACTTGTTATGTGTTAACTCATATTCAAATGTTCTATAGTGCCCGGTAACGGCAATACACTAGCCCCGTAATATGTGGAACCAACAAAATTACTGTCAAAACGTGTGGGTTTGTATGCCACCCCTACGGAGATATAGGTCTGTCATCTATCTATACTTATAATAAATCTGTAGAAGTGAAAATTCTGTACATTGAAAATATCACGGACCCAAAAATGTGATTAAAAAATTTTTTGTCTGTCTGTCTGTTTGTATAGGCATCACGCAAAAACTACCAGTTCGATTAAGGTTAAACTTGGTATAATTATTCTTTAATATCCTGGCCACCACGCTGGGTACTTTTTATCCCGGAAAAGCATATACAATAAAAAACAAACTTAATTTTGCGGTTCGATCCCTAGACCCGAGTACTGTACCAACCGCAAATAATAAGTTTGTCGTAGGTTTCGTCACCCGCAGTGGAGCTCACTAAGGGGCGCTGCACACGGCTAAGATACTATAATAATTTATCTTAAAATACAATATCGCTCAACAGCTATACATAATAAATCAGTAACTGGTGATCAAGAAAGGGCAACAGCTAATATTCAAATATGACTTAGTACAACACTAGAAGAATAATATGTGAATACGACGCCAGATTCCACAATACCAACCCTCAATCTTCTCACATTTTAATAACGCATATTCCTATTGTTTTAAAAGTAAAATCAGCGAATATCTTTCTATAATTTCATAGGTTGAAGAGAATGCATCAGAGATAATGTTATATTTACTGCGAGGGCGACTGATACTTAGTGAGAGCTGTTGGTGGCGTTTACTGGCCAGTTTGTTGCCGGTATTCCCGTTAATGCATGTGTATGCAGCACATGACACACAACTAGGTAATTATCTCAGAAAATACACGAACCAGATGCTTTTTGTAAATATAATGAAAGTAAAACTTATAAAAATATAGACAACAAGTACTCTTGAAATAAATATTTTTCATGATATTATTTTAGCACTTTGCAATACACATATCCATGCAACGTTTCAACTTTCCAGCATCAACCTTTTGGACGGTAGGCGGAGGACGAACAGACGGACGGACGGACATGACGAAACTAAAAGGGTTCCGAGACTTGAACTTGTTTTTAAATTTGTATTATTTTTATCGAGATAGTACTGTAGTAATAAGGCTTTTATTGTACCGATGTGGTTACCGTTTCCGTGCTCGTGACTACTTTTTGTCGCTGCGATTGTGGGGTTCTTGTGTCGTTGTCATAGATATTCCTCGCGTCACATAAAAAGAACGTTAACCTTCAAGCTGTGCAGTAAACGATTTATCAATCTATATGGCGATAACAGCGAGTAAGAGCGCGAGTACCGATGCGCAAACGCACCCCTCCCACTCTCGCCCGGCGTTCTTTTTACGTAAACACCAGTATACGTGTACTTCGAGCCTTGTACTACCAAGTTGATTGGTAGTTTGACTAAACCAAGTTGTTTTATAGGTAAAGCGATATGCAAATCCCTGGAGCGAGAGATAGCGGATTGTATGGGCGTGTCGGCGGCTGAAGTGATGGCGGGCTTGACGCGGTTACTGTTCGTGCGATGCGTGGCGGTACAACTGGACGTGGCGCATAATTTGTGCAGGATGTTGAGTAAATGTCTAATATTTATACTGTTATTAAAGAAACTGAATATTGAATTGTCTTGTCCCTTTCTTTTAGGTAACATTTGTTCTTAGTTTTAGTTGTATGTTTGTATATGTATGTTTAGATGACGACCAATATTTACCACCAAAGGAATCACTACGCGCTGATATCCTGTTAAGTGCGTTACGGCGTATAGAGCCTCAAGAGTTTAACGTCGATCTATCAAGCTCACCTACAAAATTATTACAGGTAAATAACATCGAGTATCTTATTTTTAACCCCTGTAACATTTAACTTCAATAGTATTTTTTACAACTTTTATAAAACAATATTATAAAATGGATTACTGCCAGTAACTTTTAGTTTTTCATAACAAAATTATTGTCTTTAGACAGGAGGTCTTATTCAGATCTTAGACGTGTTAAAGCAAGATATAACATTAGACGAAAATGGTGAATTAATAGCTCAGAACACAAACCAGCCAACACTTGAGCCGTCGTTACGGCGTAGCACGTTGCAGCAACTCGCTGTTATGATACGGCAACAGGATTTACACCATACTTTTATACAAAACGAGGGTGTGAAGGTTATCGTTGCTATTCTAAGGTATGATTACCCATAATAATATTTGTTTATTTAAACTTTAGTATAACAAAATGGGTGCATAAGAATTACACCAAGATCTTATAAGTCTTTGCCAAGCTCCTCTCTAAGTGGTGGAACTGTCTTCTACCGAATAACGAACGATGTTCTGGCTAACATAAGTTCCCGTTTAGTAGCTACTGCTTACCCTCTACTACGTGGGCTATATGAAATAAAAGGCGAAATGTAGCCATATAATTTACTTCTGACAACTTCTGGGAAAACAAGTGTGATTATATGTAGCAAAAAGTATCACATACGAGAATTTTCATCACCACCAGCCCACATCAGTCTACTACTAGACATAATAGGTCTCTCCAAAACTATTCAGATTCTGTATTATATTTAAGCGGGCGTAGTGGGCAATAGTAGGCACTAGGGATAAAAGTTAGTGAAACGTAGGAATGATACTATGAAGCTGTCATGACTAGCTAGACTAGTAAAAGCCTTTTTAATAAAATTTATTTAAAAAAAATTAAAATAAATAGGTCTCCCACGACGCACCACTTTTCCAACTTTACCCACTATCCCATGAATGTTATATATGTTACGGCTAATACCCGAAGTGCGGCTGCACCTAGTTTTAGCCGGTTAGAACTAGGTGTAGCCACTTATTCTTGGTTAAACCTAGTACGAGCCGATTGTTTTCGGGTAAAACTAGGTCTAGCCTTCATCATGCCGGCTACAACTAGGTCCAGTTGTCACTTTCACCTGGGAGAAATCTCTTTTTTTTATTAATGCAAGTCGCTGGTGAGTAGGTAGTCACAGTTTTAACCTAACCTAACCTACCCATACTAGGTTTAACCAAGAGTAAGTGGCTACACCTAGTTCTAACCGGCTAAAACTAGGTGCAGCCGCACTTCGGGTATTAGCCGTAACATATACATTAACAATAACAGTTACCACATTTTTTTAAGATCATTCAATTGGTTTAATACAGTGATTATTTATTGCTTTTGCTGTTTCAGAATGTCACTTACAGTAGACGATTATTTGGCATTTCCAGAATGTGCAATTAGTTGCGTATCAATACTGAATAGTATATGTTTTGCAAGCAGACATGAGTTATCTAAAGTTACAGATTTAGCAGCATTTCTCATTAGAGGTATGTATTTGAATAGGTAACATAATATATATTTATGATACCTATCTATAGGTGTTCGTAAATAATCGCTTAAGGAAAACCGATGTTCCCACCAATATTATAGTAATAGTGAAAGTTTGTAATGATGTTTGGATATTTGTTACTCAAAGCCTAAACCGTTGAACATTTCTTGGATTACCACAATTTTTTTTACGCACCCAGACCCAAAACTATATTCAAATATAAATAAAACAATAAAAAAATCTGGATATTCGAAAATGCCCTCGCGCTGAGTTGAGCAGTCGAGCAAACTCATGAAACTCATACAGCCGTTGCGTCCTTGATGACACTGGTATAGTTAGTCGAAGCTATGTGTGATTTAAAAAAAAAAAAAAAAAAACAGTTTCAATAGATAAATTAGTATTTGTATTATTGTTACAGTAATTTTGGTATTCCCGGCCAACGACTCGACAGTATTGATGTGTGCGCAAATTCTAGCATTAATATCGTGGTCAGGGTTCGTTCTACAAGAGCTGGACTCTTCTAGACATCGGATACCAGCGTTACCACTCAGTGTAACTCAGAGAACAACATTACCTTTCAGTGTTCATAGTTATTGGAGCGCTAGTCCCAACGCGGAACATTCTCGTATAGGTAAGTATGGTGAAAACGTACTTATACCTGCTTTAATGGTACGGCTGCTGAAATGGCATCAACGAAATTCCTATGGACTTCGTTGAAGGGAACAACCGGTTCTCGGAGTATATGGTAGACTAAGAGACAACTTACTCTTTCGCTGAGAAAAACTGACTTTGCGTGTATTGCAGACTGTCCGACATCAGTTAATAATCGTCCACAGGTGTTTCACGTATTTGTAAGGATGACTTAGATGATGGAGATGAGGGCGCTAAGCACACTCTTTTTTTGTAAAATTGTCTTTTATTTTTATATTTCTGTATTTCACATAGGCCCTCACTGGCACTTGTAAAAGGTCATTAAGACCACGTTCCAAAAAGCCATGGAAAACCACGGTCAATAAACACATTGGTTGCTTTGTGAAATGAAGAACCTTTGCGTCGAAACCATGCAACTTTAATATCAATGATTAATCTTGTACAGAATGGTTACTAACAAACGAGGAGTGGCGGACTCCAATTCGCGTCCGTTGGTGGTGTGCTCACACTGACAACACTAAACTCCTAACTACGTCACCTACTGTCACACCATTGGTACTGAAACCAACGCGCCTTGACCTAGCGGCTTTACAAGCAGCCTGTCCGATGTTCAGCTGCACTAGAGCGCTACAGGACTTACAGAATGCTACCTCACACAGACAAGTCATATACAATCTTCAGGCTTTAGAAAGGTTGGTGTTATTTTTAAATATTGAGTATCTTTGGACCCAACTATGTCTGAAAGAGTTATGTTTTTCCAGAGACGTATGTAGGTACACGCACTGTAGCCAAAACGGCATAGTAATTTTTAGGTTGGAATATATTAAGGCTTACGCCAGGAAATTCCCTACAAATCAATGAAAGGCCTATCACAGATATTTTAGGTTTCTATTTTTAATCTTTTATATTTATTTTTGTTGGCGTAGTTTTATTGTTTCTGAATGTTTTACCGACTAAGTTTGCCATAACTAGAGATGCATTGTATTTTATTATTTTATGTTAAGTACATATATTATTGTAATATTTTTAGCCTTGTATACTTAGTACCGTCTGCTAATGTAAATATGAAGGAATTCAGTTCATTACCCTGGCACCACACTAAAAAGTTCTTATGTTCACCCCCTGCTTCATCTCGCGACACTGCATTACTTTGCGCATTGTTACATTTTGTGATGGCATATATGGATAATATTCCTAATACTGGTAAGTATGCAAATCTTAGATGATACATTTACTAGTACTTACTCAAGTAAGATATGAAACGATGGAACTAATAAACCAATTCGGTTGAAATTTAGCATACAGGTACAGTAAGGTTCAAAAGTGCATTCTCATTACTACAATGCAATAACTTGAGTGTACAGACTGCACAAATGTTACATACTACTATTATAAGAGGTGGTGTCATGTTGGCTAAATTTAAGAACTCGCGAGATCTAATACTAAGCACTCTTGTCATAAAGTGAATACATCGCAGGGGACTGAGACTTGTGACTCAAATGTAGGTTTAGGGTGGCCACCTTTCGTTATGTCAGCGCTCACCTTCACCAAACGACGTGCACCACATTACCAAGCCATATTTGGTAAGATCATAACACGTTTTAAATATATTTTTGTCTTTCAAAGCAATGAGTTTGCTTAAACTATTCTTAAAATATTAAGAAAGAAATTATAAATAGATCACAAAAACTGATGTCCCCGCCGATGACATCAGTTTTTGTGATCTATTTATAATTTCTTTCTTAACGTTTTAAATATTTATAATATGTAAACTAATCTTTATTTGACGACGATCCTCATGGTGAATGAACACTATTTATCCTAGTAAACACAATCAAACCATTATCTAAATTCTATGACTAAAACCACACATTTTCATTACAATGCATTAATTTAAGAAAATCCATCATAAAGGTTTTATGTACCTAACACAATATATGTTATCATCTCTGCAGTCCGAACGTCATCATACTGTCAAGTTATTACATTGTAATAATGGGAATGCACTTTTGAACCTTGACTGTACCCACATACATTTCGAATGTTAACTTTCTTCTGTAAGTTATCATTTGTGAAGATTACTGAGGATACTAGCTTCATATATGTTATTAGCTGTTGCCCGCAGCTCCGCCTGCGTGTTACTTTAGATCTACATAACTTTTTTATTTATGAACCCATTGAAAACCAAACCTTAAATGTTAAGTTGAATAAACCACAACGCATTACTGAAAACCGCAAATTCAAATCGGTTAAGCCGTTTCTGAGATTACCGTGTTCAAACATTCAGACAAACAGACAAAAGTTCTAAAAACTATTGTTTTGGGTTTTATTGCGTTCATAAAGCCCCCTTACAACAGTTTATCTATTATATCTTCTATTATATTATAATTTTTAGAGAAATTGCAAAACAAAATACACTCGTAATAATGAGAGTTCGCACACAACAGTTCCGGAAGGAGCCGACCACGCGTCTGAGTCTGGGCCGCGCGGTATGGCACCTCGTAGACCTACCAAACAGGCGACGGCCGGCAGTCAACTCACGCATGCGCAGTGCGCACTCCAACGTCGTCGCCCGCCTTCAAAATAGTGTACTTTTTGACTAAATCTATAAGTCTAAATATATATCTCTTAAGATATTCGTTGAAATCAAATGATGGAAAAGACTAATTTGTTCTAAATTAAATTGTTATGCCGTATAGCGTATTTGTTTGGATAAGGATTAATATCGTAAGCATAAAAATAGCTTCGCAAATCATGAATAGTTTTGAATCAATTTTGATTGCCTTAAATTACGTTATAGTGCGTTAACCCTAAGAGGTAGATATATGCCATCGCGGACTTTTTTATAGAAATTTTTAAGGCAAATAAATTCGTAGTACACAATTTTAACGTTACTTTAACCATTTAAGCAGCGTACGCCACGGAAGCTCCCAAAAGAAATAATTTTCCCCCGTTTTTGTAACATATATCATTGCTGATCCGCTCCTACTCGTCGTAGCGTAATGTTATATAGCCTATAGCCATCCTGGATAAATGTATTACATAACTAAAAAAGATTTTTTCTAACCGGACCAGTACTTTCTGAGATTAGCGCGTTCAACCAAACAAACAAACTCTTCAGCTTTATAATATTAGTATAGATAAGTAACTTAACACAATAACTCAGCACCTCAATGTCCACATAAATGAAATCTTTCTCGAGAACCACTCTATGCATTAGTGAAAACCAAATCAAAATCCGTTGCGTAGTTTTAAAGATTTAAGCATACGTTGTCTTTCCGTCCCTATGGACAGACAACAGAAGCGACTTTGTTTATACTATGTTATGGTTACTTTTTACATGACTAGTTATGACATCTTTATATTTTTAGAAGGATCAATGTCTTGGATAAAGTTCTCGTTCATAGGTGACGAAGCGAATATAGTTTCTATACTCAGTCGCATCGAACTATATCCGCAACAAACAGTACAAGAAAGCATAGAAGTCATACAACTACACATTAATATAGTAAAAGTGTTAATACGATGCATACTTATATTGGAATGGAAAGATTTCGATAGCAATCGATTAGAGAGTTTGGTGAAAATATTAATTGCGTGTTTGAATAAAGTCAACTTGAAAGATTTCCACATGTTAGGTGAGTCTATTACGTATGCGATGTGTTAAACTTTTACATAGTTGCTGCGGTACATTTGTTTAGATAACGTACACCTCATTAGGTAGGTAAGTATATCATTTTAAGAGCTATAAGTGTTTTCGTGTTAACTCTTGACTACTTTTTTATTTAGCGACTAGACGTCAAGCCAGTGTTGTAGGTAAAGGGTGCGTAGGTTCGCCAAGTTCTTAGTGGTATAAGACACCCTTACCTGCAGATCCACTGACAAACCTTAGTGCCCCATCAGCTGCGATAGGCTCGCGCACTACTACGTTGGACCGACTTCTCAAATGTGCGTGTAAAATGTCCATTCTTTTATTTTAGGCTACCTCAACGAGCTGATGCGCTGTATAAGATACGCATTAAATTACCCTTACTGCAAGCTTTCTGAGGAGACTCTCATACAATGCTTGAAAGTAGTAGCAAAGACGTTAAGTGGATGTGCCTCTGGTGGAGGGTGTAAGGGGGAAGCGTGTAGACTGGACGCCACGCTGTCATTACTTGCATTGTTGAGACAGATTCATAAACAATCTATTCCTGTTCAGGTATGTATTAAAGAAATATCGTGTTTAAGATTAAACTTCTAGTGCAGTTCCAGCTTTTATATTCTTTATTTAGACGAACCAGAGACTTGATCGCTCCGTATTAATTTGAAACGTAATAAGTAAATGAAATAGTTATTTGTTGCGAAACAACAACACAACAACTTCAAATGTTCATGGATAATGCAAAAATCAGTTAAAACTAGAAAGTATTGATCCACGTCCCTAGAATCAAGAATCCTCGACAACTGCCAGACTTCAGTGCCATTAACTAGGGTTCTTTTTTAGTGGCCGACATAACGTCCATTGCCGGGCATCCCGGGAATCCCCTCGTAGGACCAACCCAAAGGTCATCAACTAGGGACATATTGTAACGCTGTATATGTTCTAAACCAGAGATGGAGCGAGATGTTTATCAGTGAAGCTGTATGTACCGTGGCGAAGAGTGCCACTGGTCCTCGGGCTGAGCTACGAGCTGCTTCTTTACATACTATAGCTGCGCTCGCATACTTCGCACAAATGCAGCCTCACTTATTACAAGGTAGGTTGAATTTAAGTTAATGTATAAAGAGGAAAGATTTGACTGTTTGTTTGCTTTGAATAAGCTCCGAAACTACTAACCCGAGCCGCGGTAATCAGCTAGTTAATCATAATCATGGATATTATTCACCTAATTGTATAAATGAGAATATTGATATGTTCGTTTGCTGCGTTCGCATCACGTTCTGATCACTAGATTTAGTATGTTGATTGCTGACACCTGGATACAGACATAGGATACTTTTTATCTTGGATGTAGATATCTATATAATGAACACAGAATATTACTACAAAGCAGATGGAACTTTTCAAACGGCAGTATCGAAGTACCTCCCTATCTATTTCCATTCCATACCATTGTTTTTGACTACGTATTCTATTTAATATTAATGTGGCCAAACACTACCAATAAGGAGCATGCCAATCAAGATTTATATTTAAGGAAGCATAAAATCTATTTAGAATAAAATATTAGGTTCCAATGACATAGTTTAGATATTGATGTTTGTTATTATTCATTAGCCATTGAAGAGTCGTCACTGTCGGAATTTGCGACACAAATATTTTCTCACCGCGGGGAGTCGAACACCGTGCGAGCTGCAGCCGCGGCAATCCTCGTGGCCATACTATCAAGGGCATCATCACGCTGTGATGTAAGTCATTCATAAACATATTACTAAGACTAAGAGTGTCTTTAAACATTCGATCCTATCATAAACAGACCATAATGAGAAAACAACACACACCTTGGATATTCTGAGGACAACCAAATTTAGGGTTCCAAACGAAGCTACACGCTTGACGAATGGAGAGTAACATCTTGTGGACCCTCGCCGCTCGTCCCGCCCGGCGAGTGAAACTCGTACGTTCAATAATAAAAACTGCAACTAAAAATAGACCAGGTAAAGTCTGAAACGGAAGCTAATTACGATATTTTTTTGACTTGTACAAATACACGTTCGTTGAGATTGCAGCGCTCTGATCTCAACTTCATCTTCTTCTTCAATCATTTATCACACATGAGTTATACTAGTATCACGAGTAGGAGAGCGTGTGGCCGAAATGTAAACATTTTTGGCGGCAACGTGAGGGCCGTGTGGCAGCATAAGGTTTCCATAACGATGAAGACAATTAAAACATAAAAAGGTATCTGTAAAAGTGTGACATGTGCGGATTGGGGCTTCCCTTCGCTTTTCCTTGTTACATTTTTGTGGTATTAGGTATAGACACATTGTACGTAAAGAGTCAAGACGCTATTAGTTCTGCCATAACGATTGACTGAACGTAATTGTCATTAGTGATTCAACACAGGGCTTGTAATAAAAATAGAAGTTATTTATTGTCCCTATAAAATGTGTACATAATACTCAAGCCTCCATTGAATACCTACGAGTTATAATGATCTTTAAATTGCAAGCACAAGTTGTGAATGTGAATGAGACCACACGCAGGCTAAACTTGTGGCAGCGCTATGAAAATAGTTTCCAATTACCGCGAAATTAGACAATCGACTGAAATTGTACACGGGGAAATACATACATTTTCCTCATTTGTTCTTTGTTGTGTTATTCTTTAAATACACAACTTACTATCACCGTTTTTAGGGTTCCGTAGTTTAAGTTTCGGAACCCTTATAGTTTCGTCATGTCTGTCCGTGGCTTTCCTCCTAAACGGTGAGTGCTAGAAACATGAAACTTTGCATGGATATGTGTATTTACTACGTTGACAAAGTGCTAAAAGAATTTTTTTTGAAGAAAACATTTTTTTTGGGGTACCTCAACGTACCTACACGTAACCAGATTTTTTTTTTTTTCTTGTGTGTAACCAGAAGTGTGGGTTATTATTGGATAGGTCTTTTAAAAACATAGAGAGGTTACTAAGTTGAGTTTTTGATTTAAGTATTCGTTTGCGAGATATTCAACTTTATAGCTAATTGTTTTGATTAAACACAGCGTCTCCCTCTATCTAAAATCTAAACGGTTGGCTCGAAAAATCTGAAAATATTTGTGATGGTATTTCATGTAATGAACTTTTAAGGAAAGCTATAACGGATTCGATAACACTGTTAGTTCCTGAACTTAACTCCTGAGTTATAGAGGTTATTATGTGTGACTACGGAACCCTATCTCTGTGCGTAGCCCTACACTCACTTAGCCGGTTTTTTTAATAAAACTATATGACTTCATATAACAAAAGAAAGAATGTACATACGCTTCTGCTTGTACTTTATATTGTAAAAAATGTTTCGTAGGCATTGTTATCGGTAAAACGCATAAGATAATTCTGTGAATTTAAAAATCATTCTGATATAAATTTTGTCTGCAATTACCAAATAACTAAAGAATAACCTTTCATTCATATGATGTTTTATGCAGTGATTTTATGTAGATACTTATAAACAACTTTCAATCGTCAATGAGTAAAGTTATTGAAGCGCCTTTGTCCTACTTCTAACAAGTTGAAGTCATAATTTCCATTGTGTGTGGTTTCACGAGTGAGTGTTATTTAAAATAGTGATAATAATAGAATAGGTACATACTTACGTTATAACTGCACTAAACGAGCTATTTCGACGATGGGCGTCAAAATCATATTTCACTCAATTATCTCCCCAACAAACATTTAATAATTGGCTATATATTATTCAGTTTAGACGATTTTGTTCTATTTATAGGGCGGTACTACGCGGTGTTTGTTGTCTCCGTTTTACTATAAGCTAATAAAGATTTTTACTTCTTTTCGTATGGTTAGTAACTAATGACAAAGCCGCTCAGATCCCCAAACGGACCTCAAGCTTTACCTAAAGCCTAAGACTCCCGGGCCTGGTTTTAACCTCCCCAAGGGGATGCTCAAATTAAACACCATTTTATCATGTCATGCATTTCCATGGCTTTTTATCGACCAATAGAGAACAGAAGTTAATTTCTGTAGCTAGAAGTTGTACACCTACTGTTCGTGAACCTATGTTTTGGCGGAAGCCACACCTTATTAAAATATCTAATATATAGGCTGCGCAAATATGTAGGACAGGTAATTTTTGGATCTTTGGCTATTAGCTGTTTCGCTCAGCGGGCGTTTCCGGTCTTTGAACCTAACTGGTTACAAAATACCTGCGAAACATAATACCTACTTGTAATCTTGATCTCAGATCTCTTAATAAAATAGCAACTTTTGTAAAATTATGGCTAAAATTTTAACGGTATATGGCTCGGTGTTCCAACCTGACGGCGTCGGCGTTGCCGTCGCCTCGATTAGTCATTATTTTAGAGTTACATATACATATAAGAGCAAAATATTTTTCTAGATTTTGAAAAAACTTTTATTTCTTGCTGCAGTCATGACTGTGAGTCTGCGCTCTGTTGACGGTGATTAATTTGATCAAATAACAAGAGTTTATAATCTCGAAGAGAAACTCTAAATGAACAGTAGTGGGTGATTTTGTATCACCTATGCGTGTGACTAGTGGGTTATTTGTATTGGATTACATTTACTCTAATAACTTACATTCAGGTGGACGCAAAAACGTCTAATAAATTCAGTTAAATATCGAGATACCCCGCAATTGTGTTTACGTATGTTTCTTATTTATTATTCAAGTTTTACGAATACAATGGACGTTGCAAGAATTGGTATGTGGCAGTATATTCGAGTCACAGCGGGGCATAGTACATCAACACTCACGGCCTTGAGTACACGGTGACGAGTGTGCCTCGCCGTACGAGCGCGTAGGGCTTATCTTAGCACACGCCGGCGATACGCATACACTTCACTTACTTGCCTTGCACTTGAACACAGGCCGCCGCAGTAACCACAAGCCTTGTCCGTTTCTCCCTTATATCAGTGCGTATGCTTGCGCGCTGTATTGTTTACATACTTTCCAAATGCCGGTTTTATAAACATCAAGTATTTTTCTAACTGACAAGTGATTGTAAAAAGTGAAAATGTGGATTTTCATTACATTACTAGTGATTGTGTTTTCATTGTTACTTTTACTTACCGTATATCATTATTCTACTAAAGGAAGAAAGTACTGGTTATTTAGGAACGTGCCGTACAGGGAGCCATGTCCGATATTCGGCAATTTTGGTGCTACATTGACTATGAGAAGGAGTTATTCGAACATGTTAAAGTATTTCTATGATCGTTATAAAAACGAGAAGTATGTAGGAATTTTTCAAGCACGCCGGCCTACCTTGATGCTCATCGATTTGGAGATGGTAAAAACAGTGTTTTCAAAGGACTTCCATTGCTTTAGTGATCGTGTGTCCGTTTCAACAGACACACAGCGAGAACCCTTACTCAGAAACCTTGCTAATATGAGTGGTGGCGAGTGGAAAGCAATGAGACATGTCGTTACTCCTACATTTTCTTCAGCTAAAATGAGAGCTATGTTTCCACTGATCGCTGCATGTAGCCGAACATTAAAAGATGTTCTCAGAAACGAATCGTTAGATGCGGTCAATGTACCAAGTATGATGATGCGGTATACGACAGATGTTATTGGCAGCTGTGCTTTTGGTGTAGATCCCGGTTCACTCAAAAATCCTGATTCACCATTTTTAACGATGTCCCAGAAAATGTTTAAAATCGAGCGTGCTACAATACTGAAAAGATATTGTCGTGCATTTTTTCCTAGACTATTTAAACTTTTGAATCTCAGGTCATACTCTCCTGATGTAGAGATATTTTTCACTTCGATTATTAGCCAAGTACTCGCCGAAAGAAGATCTGGAGTCCACAGACATGACTTCCTACAGTTGATGTTGAATGAACAGAAATCAGACAGTAGTTTTCCAATGACTGATGCTTTGATAACGTCTAATTCGTTTATATTTATGCTAGCAGGTTTGGAAACATCGTCGACCACATTATCTTTTTGTTTATATGAATTAGCGAAAAATAAAGAAGTACAAGATCATGCCAGAAAAGAAATACTAGAATGTCTAAGGACGTACAAGGAACTGAGCTATGATGCGGTGACTGCTTTGCGATACGTCGCGCAAGTGGTAGCTGAATCTTTGCGCCTTCACCCCCCGACTCCGATGACGACCAGAATGTGCACTGCTCCTTGCAAACTTGATGAGCAACTAACTATGAAAGTTAAAGATGTTCTACTCATCCCTGTTCAGTGCATACAACGTGACGAGCGCCACTTTCCAAACCCTAATAGATTTGATCCAAGTCGTTTTGAAGATAATTTAAGTCCGTCAGGCTTCCTGGCTTATGGTGATGGACCTAGAAATTGTCCGGGTAAGTGAATATACCACGATTGTTTTTGTTTGTTTTATACTGATACTAACGGACGCCCTCGGCTTCGCCCGCTTGACAATTTAATTTATATAAATAACCTAAAGCCTTTCTCGAGAACCACTCAATCCATTGGTGAAAACAGCATTAAAGTCAGTGCAGTAGCTTTTGAGTTTATCGCGAAGAGACAGACGCTTCGGTTGTTTTATAATATGTAACTAGTGATAACACTAGAATTTTTATAAACATTTTTTTTTTTGCCTTGATTAAAATATTATTCTAAAGTCTGATTTGGAAGTATTGTGCGACCATCAATCGATGTTTAAAGAATCTGAAGTTCAATTCACATAAACAAGCCATTCAGTGAATTTCCTGTTATTATAAGATGTTCCTGAAAGACTCCTTTACTGTACCTACCTACCTTCCACAATATTAGCCATAGTAATATTCTGTTCTTGTGATAATGTTATTTTTAACCGATTTAAAAAAGGAGGTTTCTCAATTCGATCCTATAGATATTTTTTTTATCCATAACTAGCGGACGCCCGCGGCTTCTCCCGCTTGACAAATTATATACGTAAAACCTTCCTCAAGAACCACTCTATCCATTGGTGAAAACCGCATGAAAATACGTTGTGTAGTTTTTAAGATCTAAGCATACATATGGAACTTTGTTTTAATGTAGTGATAATTATTGTTTTTCTTGTGCAGGGGCTCGGTTTGCTCAACTTACTGTAGCGGCGGGCTTGGCTATCATACTTAGCTCCTTCGAAGTGGAACCTTGTGCTCAAACAACTCCGTCCATCCAGTATGACCCAAGAAGTGTTATGCTGAAGAACAAAGGTGGAATATGGTTGCGATTTACGGCCATATAACAAACCGTAAATTGTATTGCATTAGTGAAGAATATAAGACTAAATAGGTTAATATTTGTAAAATAAGTAGTAAGCGAAATTGTAAAAACTTAGCCAATTTGGTAGGTTTTAGATATTAAGGTACTTATAGAATTCTTTTCAAAAATGAAATATAAAATTTTGGAAAAATGTTATATTCGGTATGAATCCTCTATAAATCCGAACTATTTTATACACTATCCGTTCAAAAAGTTAGGTGAATTTTTTTTTTCTCAAAAATGTATGTAATTCACCAATTTCTATTATGTACCATTCAAAGTAGTTCCTCTTAGATATAATACACTTGTACCAGGAGCCTTCTCATCCGCGAAGCAGTTCTGATATGCACTTTTCGGTATGTCCTTAAGCTCTCTCCGGCGAGGCGGATTTTATCCCCTCAATCGTCACATAGCACTGTCCTTTCATTAGATTTTTCAATCTTGAAAACAGAAAAAGTCGCAGCGGATCAAATTTTAAATTAAAATTTCCAATAAATTTGCATGGTATGAGCTAATCGAAATGGCGACATCCTTAGCAACGTATCTAACAGTGATTCAAAAGTTTCTATAAGATATTTTTACATTTTCATTGGTTGCTGAAATGCTGGGGGTCCAGAACGACTGTCGTAATTCACCGACCTTCTGTTCACAGAAGGTCGGTGAATTACGACAGTCGTTCAAAAAAGGTTAACAAGAGATACCAGCTTTTCAAAGCTGGTATCTCTTGTTAACCTTTTTTGACTGAGAGTACACCAACTGTATCTCCCTGAGTATCAAAAAATTTAAAATCGAATGTATTGGTCGAATAGAAGGTAGCCCGCGAAAAATGAAAATTCACCTTACTTTTTGAACAGCCCTCATATACGTACTATTAGGCGACTTATATGTATTGAATGCTGGAATATAGCAATGTTCCGAGATCATCGTTCAACTTGCGTCAACTGTCCTTATCCTACAGCTGTTGGTATCATTAGATTTAAGCCCTAGTTTAATATCAGCTAGTTTATTAAACGTTTATAGGAGTGGTTATGTTATTGCTTTATCATTGCCTAGTAGGTATAGATATTAAAAAAAGTGGGCGTTTAGGTTGTCACGCATCGGTAATATATTTTATCTAAATTATTCTTTGGGATTATTTTACTTTATTGATGTTTACCACCAGTGAATATGTGACTAACCTTGACTCTTGTGAGGAGAGTGCATGACGTAAGCTGTTCTACTGTTTGTAATCTGTGAAGTACAATTTATCAAATACGTAATTACGCGTCAAAGGTCTGTACTTATCATCATTTTAACGAGTGATCTTTTATTGCTTGTTCACAGTGATTTCTGCAAAATATATTGACATTAGTGTTCTATTTGTGTGGTCTTAATGATGTTATAATACTCTGTGACTGCAGTCTTCTGATTGCGCAATAAAGCCTTGCTTATTCTGTTTACGGTTTTAGAATTACAGTTATTCCTCTGTCTGAAAATAAGGTTACCAAATCGCAGTTTGAGTCCGTGTGCAAGATCTTTGACCGATAACTGACTATTGCGCACAGCTGTGCACTGGATTGAGTCGGGCCGCGTTTGGCAAAATAATTTCTACTTGAAATAAAAATAGATATTCCCTTATCAGCCCTTCTCATCAGCAGAAGATCATCTCTTGTTCAGGGTATATATATTATTATCTTATATCTATCGGAGTGAATACATTTTTAAAGCAATGTTTACGCTGTGTCTTAGAATTCCCCTGAAAAAGATACGCCGTGCAGACACTGGTTCAGTCCAATATCTTTCGTCGCGATTTATATTTTACCTACATAAAGGTATCTAAGGGTGTCTCGAAGGGCTCATGAATAGAGCCGCTTTTGTGGTATAATGCAAGTTAAAATATACATAACATGTACCTATCTATGTGGTGTTTGTGCAATTTTAATAAGCAATAAAGTAAAGTACCTACCTAACTGTTGTATCTATTGTTTTCTGTCGTACGAGTTCATATCCGGTAAATTGCGTTGACGCATTCATAAACTTATGAACATTACTACAAATAAGTACTATACCTAATTATGTATTGTTTCCGTAAATAACGTACCTATGAATAAAATAGCTTAAATACTGAATGGAGTCAGGCGTTACCTGGCGAAAGTCCATGATAAAACAATGGAAAATATGATGTTGAATTTTTAGATAATTGCAATGATTTCGCTAAATAGAAGACATTATAAACGTCGACATATGTTTCACCTACTCACGAGGCATTATCAAGACTGTCTCAAAGAGAATAGCTTATGTTTGATGTTGATATCAGAAATATATTATTGGTCCATTATCTGGTTTAAATAAGAGCAATTGGTGATTTTATTTATTTAAACTATTATTATGTAGATTGAGATAATTCCAGCTCCGCCTAGAACTGGTTAGATCAGGTTTTTACTGTTGCAAACAATTACATAGCTTTTAATCTTTCAGATCGCATTGACATTTGAAGCCCAGTTTTGTTTTATATATATTCTATTTTTTATTATCTATAAATAAGCGTAATGTATCCACTTCCACTTAGAAATCTCCATATAACTAGCTCAGAATATTGATAAAGGACCTATACCTATCATACAAAACGAGACTAAACATAGGTCTGGTTCTGGTGTAATGATTGCAAAGTCTCGCTATCGTATCCATGTTATTAATAGACTAGGTATACGTACTTCCAACTGATGTCGTACTCCTGGCTGATGAAAACTGAAATTCATTCATTACCATTTACGCTTTGTAAACAAACAAAGAGTTATTAAAGACTATTATACCTTCCACGCTTGGACTGCAGAGATCTATTTAGAAGCATGCAACATGTCATGTCCTGGCGGTTAGTAAATTTGGTTTGAATTACAGAGTGGTTATGCACTTTCTTTAGTGTCACGGCATTAGTCTTGTCCGCCAATTAGGTGAGGCCAAAACATTACTGGCGAAGAGTGGGTCTATGTCGGAGATACGGTGTGATGTATGTCTGTCGGTCTGCCATTGTTTCTTTCTAGTAGGTATAGAATAGTTTCATATTATGACAAAAAGATTTCTGTGTTAGATTTAATAATTAAATGAAAGTTCTAATATTCTACGAGATCGTTTTCAAATCAATATGTGATTCACTATAAAAACGTAAGTTGTCACAACACTAATCTTTAAGAATTCGCACTAGATGGATATCTTTACTGTCTGGTCGCTGCGAGACCTATAGGATCCGAAACGTTATTATTGATAAAGATGTTACACCGATGATAACTAATCAGGATAGGTTCGGTTATCTCACTCTAAACTTACGAAAACACATAGAAAATGCGAAAACCTTTAATTTCCAATAGCGTAAGTCTAGAACGAAATCGTTAAGATTCAAAAGAGTTTTATTTGCAACCATCGGCGTCGACCTGTTCCTGTCCTTTGTACTACGTTTTCAACAATCACAAATTAACGAAGCTTGTTGACCTCATCATGTTCGGCAACGTCAGCTTTCGTTTTTAGCAATTCATCTAACGAGTGACGTCGTACATTGTTTTTTTTTGTAAACTGTGAACCACATAATTTATCTTTCCTAAATTGAAAAGAGCTATGGTAGACTTATCGTTTATCAGATTAATGTCAGGAAATCAATGATAATCCCGGTCAAGACATGTATGTAAACAAACATAACTTGTTGTTTAATAGTAGATCCGAGATCGGTTGTTTAACTTAACGTATGAGATCAATATAAATGATTTATATACTTACATAGAATAATCTTTAAACATCAAAATCTCGCACCAGAATTTGTCAGGTCACCTAAATGGGCCTCTGCCTTGACCTAATTACTGCAGAACTGCCAGGACCGACTTTTCCGTCCGAAGCACGGTGACGTTCGAATGAAGAGGCCACGTATCCCTACCCTCCCCACCGAGTTCCGAAGTCAGCGGCGAGGGCGCCGCAGACTCATCTACGCCTCTCATCTCATCATCGACCTCCATGATCGGGGCCTGGGGACGGCGAGATTGCCACCCGCCGTCCTTACAGAAGCAGGCTACTCTCTACACTCACCGACGCGGGAGAAAACCCTACCCAAACGACGCGGGATTCTCATCCCGACCAAACCCTCGTAGAGACCACACAGGTGGTCAAAGTCCGCCGGGTGCCACTGGAAATACCTTCTGCGTGTGTACCAGAGACGCCCGGCAACGGACGTAAGAGCGTCCGCTAAAAAAACAGCCTACCTGTCCCAAGGTAGGTACACGCTTATTTAGATCAATGTATAATCGTAGTTCACCGATTAGTGAGTATATAGGTACAGTCGACTATGAGCGCTACAACAATCAACAACAGCCTTAATAATCCGTAATACTTATTACTTTGATATTTAAATAGTCATGGTATCTACATTCTACATAGTATAAAACGAATTCGGGTCTTTTAAACTACTCATCGGATTGTAATAAAACCTTCGTACGGGTCAACTAATGTGGGGCAGTGTGGTGTGGGAACAAGAAAACAGAACCACGTGTACGAAGCTGCTGGTATCGGCTAGTCTCTCTCTTATAATATATACAAATCAAGTGGTGTTGAATGCCATAGGGTCTGGTTTATGTACACACACAATGACTATTTTTTTTAAGTCATTCGCTCAAGGCATCGGCCACCCCATCGTTCATTGCCGAGAGCCCTGTGTACGCACTTGGAAGAGTCCTCCATGAACAAAATGACTATAAAGTAAATTTTATGTTTCCAGGTGTTGGAGTCCGATGTACTACAACAATTGAATGAAACTCAATTTGTTGACAACTGTTTGGAAATTTTAGTCGACTTCTGCAATGTTAAAGAATATAAATTATCATTTCGTAAGTACAGTACCTACCTCATGGAATTAATCACAAATTCTAGGTTAAAAAACTGAACAGGTTGAACTAAACAAGCCCTCCACTAATAAGGCACTATTGCATAGGCTCTCTCTTGTTACCTAATTGTTACTGAAGGTATCTTAGTTTACATACTCGTAGATCAATGTATAAAATAATAACTAAAACAGAGACATCTGTTTTATGTGTATCTAGTATCTACCTATTACACTACGATTAGAATGTTCGGGATAGTTACCATGTAACATTATTTTATCGAGTCTCCGATATTTCGACGCTGTTGCAAGCGCCATGATCGCGGAAGAACATAATGTTACATGGTAAATATCCCGAACATTCTAATCGTAGTGTTAATGACCATGATAGTTTAAATATCTACCTATTACAGTTTTACAACAAGAAATTCATTCTAAACTAATGTTTTGCCTGTGAGTATTAAGTATCTTTCATTCGAGGATTACATAGTTGTAATATATATACTCCACCTCAAAGTGTATTTAATAGAACCCTCATGGAAAATCGATATCTAAAGATATATCGATATTATCGGTTATAGATAACTAAGTTTATTCAATAACATTGTGTTTATATTGTTCTAGAACCCAATATTTCGATATCACTATTGGAGCGTAAAAGTCAGTTGGAGGTTCGAGCTCAGAAAGGTGGAGATGTTTATGTTTCTCCTCGACATGAACCTGTAGAGCCTCCACCACCAACCCCTGAGCTCGTCACGTCCATAGCAGATGTTATACACAACGTTAGCGCTTTCCCTAAGTGCCCTATAGAGTACTGGAACGAACAAGGACTTTTCAGACTGTTGTTTAGGTAAATGAGTTATGTATTTCTTATGAATCTCTCGGTCAACGTCTTTATTATATTAGTATGTATTTTATTGTATACATCAGTTACTCTGAAGATTCTTCTTTAGAGTGAAATCGAATCTCTGGTAATACTGGAGAAATAGTTGATACTTACATAGATAATTATATGAAAGAACTCAGTACGACTGGTGTGGACACCAGTCATACTGGCTATTCAAAGATTTGGGGTATGTTTAGTTTGCCAAGTCTTAATTTGGATTACTTTGAAATATAAATTACTAGTGGACGTCCGAGACTTCGTCTGCCCAAGATTAGTTCTTCTTGTCTATCATTAGGCTTTGAATTCTGAGACTATACCTATATAGCATCGGTTCTGGCTAATTGTGCGGATTACAAAATGGTTATTTTCTATCGTTCTTGTACCTATAGTGCTCGGTAACGGCAAAAGGCTTGCCTCCTACTACATGGGGCTAACAAACCTTCTGGCAAAATGGATTAGGAGATACTTAGTATAATATTTTAGCCAATATCCAAAAATGTGTTATGAATAAACTACATTATTGTCCAGTTTAATTAAAACCCGCTGTGAAATTTGCGTTCAAAAGAATAACAAAGATCCAAACATCCATACAAACTTTTCCCTTTGTAATATTAGTAGGATAATACGACATATCTATAAATATCTTGGAATGGCTCAATATTTCTATTGATACATTCCAAAAGATATAGATAATATATATAAATGGATTATTTCTACAAATCACTTGAGTTCTAGGTGTCAATCTTTTTGGAGTGGCTGATAATAAAGTAGTTGACTAAGATTTCTTCGAAGTAATAGTTACGCGCAAGAGGTTGGGTTTAATATAGGCTACCCATAGGTAGATAACCCCTTTAAAAAACTGGTATTACCACTGAACTAGAGATAAGACTGAATCACTTGCTAAATAATGAAAATAATGCTATTATATTTTGAAACGTTTTAAAATCTTACTTACCATTACTTTGTCATGGATTTTCGCCAGGTAACGCCTGTTTCCATCCAATATTTGAATCACTTGCACCAAAAGGCTTTTGAAATTTAAAATTGCAAGTAAATCGCAAGAAATTTTCTTTTCGATGAGCATCTTAATAAATAGACTGCCATCAAACACGGGAGTGTTGCCAATTAACGCCGAGTTTTTTATGATACTCGTATTTATGCCTTGGAGAGCACGTTAAGCCGTCGGTCCCGTTTGTCATATGAACATCTATGGCAGTCTTTACGTTATTCCCTAAATCAAAATCCGACTGGTCTAACTACAGAACTTCGATATCGCCCGTGGGTTGTGGAGGTCAGGTAGGTGGCAGCGCTCCACGGAAAATATTGAAGTTTAGCCGAATCGCAGTTAGACTGGAAAAACGACTCCAACTCAGTTGGGAAAAGGCTCGGTGGATGATGATGAACTAACATAAATCTAGTTATTAATACCTTGCATAATATACCATTAGGTGCTGCTCCTGGTCGAGCGAAGTGGCAAGCAGTACTCAACAAGTACGCACTGCTTCTTGCCGTGCCCTTCTTGCCGTGACGTCACATAAGTGTGTTAGGATCACACTTGCAACAACTAAAGATTGTCTTCATAATTTATTAACAACGCTAACTGCATTGGGTACAGGTAAAATATTGATATATTAATAATAACTAGGAAATCTTTCATGTAGGTAGGAAAATTTGGACGTCACAACGAATACGACCTGGCACTGCCGGTAGTTCGCCGAAGTGCCCACACGCTTGGGCACTTCTAAGCTCGTGGACCCACATAGAATTGTCGTCTCATTCCCAATTCCTAAAGGAACACAATAGTGGGGAAAAGGAATCAGAGAATCCGATGTGTTAATTCAAGAAATGGTCAATCTATGTGCCAATTTCATCAAAATCTATACAATTTACGTTTGTTTGAACAAACATTATTACAAAATTTACAAATTATAGTATACATACATAATGTACGTGTGCGTCAGAATGGCTGGTTGTCTGTGGCGTTGGTCTATGAGAGTTGATTCGAAAATTGCTACATAATTGCTTCTATTTGCTTCATATAATAAATAATTGCTACATTGGATATATACTTAGAAATTAAGTATTTTTTTTGACCAGCCATCCTGACGTTTTGTTGGCTGGTCACCCCCTAGTTTAGAGTCAAGCATGCAGAGTTTCCCGAAATTTATTGCGTCAATAATTGCTTCATAATTACTTCATTTATACAATTTAGTTGTAACTTCAAACATATGCTCGTATGTTAAATAAAGGATGCAGCCATTATTTAAATTATCCCAAGGACAAGTGCCCGATGAAATAATAAAGGCAAATACTTAGTTATGTAGGCGTCGGTTTTATTTAATTAAAGTAAGTTTTTTTTTTTTTAAAGACGCTAGTAGTTAACGAATTATAACGATGACATTAACGGTCATCGCTGCTGTCGTAACTCTTAAATATAGCTGCTATATTAATAACTAGTGGTCGATATAACGAATGTTTACTAATAATTGGCAGATGATATAGACTCGGAGTGTATGGAGTCGCGCGCGCAGGGTATTTCTCTTCTCGCTTCGCTCATCGTCGAGCGCACGGCTGTTGAGAGCGTCTGGCGTCACCTGAAGGAAACGAATGCTGGTGTATTCTTCCATTTGATATTACAGTGCTTGGAGAATGACCAAATTGGTATGTAGTGAAACTACCATGTCTATTTGTGTACTACCAATTGCAACCATTTTTAAGTTCTTAGATTGTAGAGGGCTAGTTAACACATCCATGGCTTAAGTGATCCTTATTTGCGAGGTGCTCCTCTGTTGACTAACGGACAAGAAATGCTGTAATTATACCCAGTGTGCAGAAACTTGATCCAAATATAATTTTTTAAATTAATGGCTGTATGTTTCTCAGCTCACCACTTGAAATTGGCCGCTGTGATAATGATGATTTTGAATAAATGAAGTTTGGAAAGTTTTAAGTGAATGTTTTTGTTTCACGAGTTATTTGGAATCGTTAAATTATCTATGTGATCCAGTACAACGCAGAGATTTAACTTATTGATTTTATTGCAATGTATCTTAACGAACGGAAATAATAGTTTTTTTTTTATCACCAAACTGCAGGGTACATTCACTTTTAAACACACAAATCGAAATGTGTTCATCTTTTCAGAATTTCAAGATGCAGCTTTGTATTGTCTCACCCAACTGGCCCAATCCATGACGAATAAGAAACAAGTAAACACAATCAAAGATTCGTATTTAGAGTTGTATGATAACTTGCAATCGCCTTACTGGAATGGTCAGCCAAGTGAAAGAATGGGTGCCGGCGATAGTGCGAGGAGCAGCAACTGTCGCCCGGAGTTTATTGCAGAAGAGATATGTAAAGCGTTGATCAATTTATATCAGAAATTGTCTATGGAAAATGCTCAATATCAGTCAAGCCAAGGTAAGATTTTTTATAGTTCATCATCTCATCTCAGCCCATTTGACGCCCATTGGCTGGGCATGGTCTATGCTATCTCCCAAAGAGTGTGGACATCAGTCTACACATACCACACCGGGCAGACGGGTTGGTATAATGTTTTGTGTCGAGTTTTCCTTTTCTAATATCCTTTTTATAGTTATGATCCCATTTTTTGTACCACTAAGGTAGTCATAAATATTCTTCACTATTTCAACTTAAACTATGTTTATATTCTTTAACAGTATTAATAAGGATTATCTTACCTACTTATATATACTATTACACATAGTACAGATGTTTGAGAATTATACTCTTCTGAAATTCCTGATAAGTAATCTAAAGATTATAGTAGTATGACTAGTAAGTTTATATTACGTAGGTACATAATTTAACCTAATATGCATTTTTATTATTATTCCATTTATTTAAATTAAATTATTAACATACATTTTTTACAATATTTATATAAAAAGTTACATATAATATTATAAAAAAATCCATGTCAAACCACCACCAATAGCGGAGCAGGGCCCAAACTACCAGCGGTAGAGGTCACAGACTGAGAAACCTCCTAACGATGCGTGCCGTGTCGAGGATAACAGCCTTCTGTATCTGACCCTTGATCCAACAGTCTAGCGAGAGTCTCTTGAGATGTTGATCGAGACTCTTCGCTATTAGTCCATTTGCCGAAACGATTATCGGGACAATGATCGTCGAGTCTACGTCCCACATGGCGGTTATCTCGAAGGTCAGATCGAGGTACTTAGAAAGTTTGTCCTTCTGTGCCTTAAGAGCGTGTACGCCTAGAGCGCGATGTTAAGTTTAGGTAATTCAAACCCACACAGAAGAAGCGCGGACATGAGTGTAACTGTGTGTGAAGCGCTGGCGTGCTATAATCAAACTAATATATCTTGATCCGTTCAAGTGAACATTATAGTTCCAGTGTAGTTAGTTTGAAAAAAAAATATCATCAATTTATGATTTTTTTTTGGTATTCAATCAAAACTTTTTACTGTTTATTTTACGGGTGCCTGCCGTTTTGGCGAAAAGATTTTGACAAAATTTCATTACCCAAACAAATTTTAGCAACCGATTTTTTATACCATTGCAATATTTCGAATGATTTTAGTACGCATATTTTTATTTGGTCAAATTTTTACTTGGCAAAATATTACCTACCAAGTATAATGTCATTATGGCATTTGGTCTTTATTCAAATGATTTATTACAGTAAACAATCTTCAGACAATAAACGTATGGTGAAATGATTTGTTAAGACAAAAAATATGGGAAGTAAACAAAATGGGTAGGTTAGGTTAGGTTAAAACTGTGACCTCCTTCCTGCACCAGAAACAACTTGCATTAATACAAAAAATAGATTGTTTTTAGTAGGTTACCCGGAACTGAACTATTTAAAAGTGTGTTGTGTTAGTGTGTGTGTGTGTGTGTGTGTGTGTGTGTGTGTGTGTGTGTGTGTGTGTGTGTGTGTGTGTGTGTGTGTGTAGTGTTAATTTCTTCTTTAGCACATTTTTGTGATTTAAGCATTTGACTGAATAGGAAAGGGAGAATTGAAGACTATATATATTACTGTGACTATATATATATTATACTAAATATTTGGCTTATTTGATTTTGCGTAAAAACTGTTATTCCAACTGAAATATTTGATTAAATAAAAACATTAAAAGTTGTACTAGTTGATAAACAAGTTATAGTTTAAACGTTCATTTCCAAAACATGAGTTTGCGTTAAAAGAGAAAAGTTAAAATTATTCCTTTCGGTCCAACAAGGGAGACCCTTATTTTACACTAGCTTCTGCTTGCGACTTCGTACTTGGGATTTAGTGTAGAGAGAAATGAAACAAAAGAAAAGAATTAAATAATATCTTTATAAATTCAATTAATATGTCGTAGTTCTCAGGCGCGATATGCCGAATGTTTTTGTCGAACAGCTTTGACACAATCTCGCCCGAACCAGGGACGGGCTCTGCGGATACTGGCGACATCAGTGAAAAGGATGTAATATTCCATCCCTAAACTGATCTCGCCAGCAATCGCAGAAGCGCTATCCGAAGGAGCCTTTCCTACAAAGCAGCGCTAGCTCCAGGGGACGGACGCATAATAATTGCGTAGACCGTCCCAATCCGCTGACGAGTAGTGCCATAGTCGTCGTGACATTTGTATAGCACGCGCAGGAGGTGTCACCTTCATGCCAGCGTGAACAACACAGTGGTCGGCACTACCCAATGGGGCTCCTACCGAAACACTGTACTGGGCTGGGCGACTCGTCAGCAGTAGATCCAGCAGAGCGGGCGCGTGATCTGACCTGTCTGGTATTCGGGTGATCCCGCATACCATTTGGGTCAGACCGTGGGAGAGAGCGAACGCATGGGCGGCCCTACCCGCATGATCAGTCCTGTGGGACCCCAGCCATTCAATGTGATGGCCATTGAAATCCCCCAGAAATACTAGGTCAGCGTTTGGGGACCGCACCTGCGCTTCATCAGCCGTCTCGCTGAGGCACTGGAAGAGCTTTACTGTCTCAGAATCCCCTGTGTGGGAATGGTAGACGCACACGTAGATCTTGCTCATAGAGCCATGGTCTAGTGTAGCCAAAGGACGGAGTTGGAGGGGTTCTCTAGGCAGCGCAACCGGCGGCAGCAAACATCCGCCCTAACGAACACGCACACCCCGGCTTTGTCTCGAAATTGTTCCTCGATGACATAGCCGGGGTAACACAAGTAAGAGGTGTCGTCAGGACGGCGTATTTGTGTCTCCGTGAGGAACATCACAGCGGGCCGTGCCGTCTCAAGGTGATGGTGGACGGCATCGAGGTTCGCATGGAGTCCACGGATGTTAGTTTACTCCACCTCGAAAAGTGAAGTTGTGGGGTTTCCTAGGGCCGCTGTGAATCGTTTACTTTTTCTTTGTTGCACTGCCATTGTAGATTTGAATAATAAGAAGCGTGAAGACAGGGCGACATTTGGTGCAGCAGTAAGTGACAAAGCGCAGGGGCTAGCTTTGTCTAGAACCGTGTGGTTAGGTCGGAGCCGACTCGCCGGACGGAAGGGCTCCCAAACCCCCCTGATGCAAGGCTGCCGCTACCCCACACCGGTTACCACCCGGAGCGGCGATCCCACATCAGGATTATGCGCAACATGTGGGGCAGCCTCCTGGGGTGGTTGGTCCCAGGCGGGCCCCATGACTGTGTTGCGAGCGGCCGCGGCAACGCCGTTGCTAAGGCGCTGTCTTCACGAGCGAGAGAATCGCGACGAGTCTGTACTTCTATTGCCACGATATCATCGCCGTGTGGAGACGCGTTCATTGAGAGTGTATAGAAATACGTGGCACGACGACAATATCGCCGCGATTCTCTCGCTCGTGGAGACAGCGCCTAAGGGTCTCCCTGGTCGGTGAATCAACCCACACCACCCACACTAGACTCCGTTTCGCCCCCACTGGTCCCATGCCTGCTGCACCATACATCGGCCCGGGCCCGGCGGTGCAGCTGCTGAACCCCTAACGCAACCCAGCCTGGGCTGGGTTACTTGGGGGGCTTTAGCACAGCTGCACGTTGGTATCCCCCCGGACCGTAAATAGGTACCGTAAATTAACGAGGCTCGTCCGTTGATCAGCAGGTGCGCCACTAGCAGGTGAGGTCGCTGGGGCCCTAAAGATGTAGGTAGAGCCCCTTCGCACCCAAAAAAAAAATAGTATGTTAATCGTGTAAATCTATGGCATTGAAATACAATTGAAATTGCCATGGTTAACGGGCCTTTCTGAAATAAAACCTGGCTCAAGTAGACTAATAGTAAAAAGTACCACTAAACACTACAAGCTAAGTCACTATGTATGTTTTCATGCATCTCAAAGACATTTCTTCTTAGCGTTATTAGGATCCGGATTCAACACCATATTAATATAAGGATTCGAAAGTGTGTATTTTAATTTGGCGAAGCCGAGGGTTGAAGCTAGTATGGCATTTATATCACATTTACATTTTAAATCTTGCCTTTTTCAAATTTGTATTATTTTTCGTTTCCGTTTCTTCCCTAAAAATAACTTGGTTTTATTTCCCATTGCGGCTGAAATATAATTTTTTGACTCTGCCTAAAAAAAAATAATATAATATTTTACTTGCCAAAGTACCAAGATTAGTCGATGACGCTATAAATGTCTACTATCCTTATACGCACCGCAAGGGTCAACACAGGTCAATCAGAGCGCCGAGCGACACATCCTCACTCTAGAAAGCCACGCGGCGAACTGATTTGAATAGATTGACACGCTACGTTTTATAATAGTTTTAAAAAATTTATAGAAAATTAATAGTAATAAATTTATTAAAAATTCAAATTAGGTATTTTAGAAAAGATGTTCATCTTTTAAGTTGAATTATTATTATATTGAATTTAATAAGATATATCGGTGAAAAAACCTTTTAAATTTCCTAATATTTCACATAGTTTGAATTTTAATTTCTTGTAATAATATACTTAAATCATAAAATCTTTATAACTAACTATTTTCCTAAGGATCTTATCGATTGGTTAATATTTTTTGTTAATTAATTTTGTCAGTAGTTTCATATATTTGCAGCTTCGAAATTGATGCTAAAGGGGTAATTGAGAAAACCTCTGTTAGGTTATCTTGATAGAATGCACAAATACTGTATTAATCGAAATATTTGCTCTACTAACTATTGAGACTACAAAATTTCCTAAAGTTATTAGTAATTAACATTTTTGTAAGATAAGTAGTTCACGATATTAACAGGTTTGAAAAGTATTGTTTTTGATACAAACTGCGCATAGACGGTGTACACGCTCTTAACAGATTCTCGTCATGCGGGACGGCGACATCGACGAGCACCGCCGGCGCTGAGCCCGATCAACCAACACGATATCAGGCCTATTGGCAACAATAGTCCTGTCCGTGATGATTGATCGGTACCAGTAGAGCAATGCACGACCATTCTCGAGAACTGGCTCTGGTGTGTACTTATAGTACGATACCTCTGACTCAATAAGGCCGTATTGAAGAGCAAGTTGCTGGTGGATGATCCTGGCCACTTGATTGTGCCTATGCAAGTACTCGGTGTTAGCAAGATACGAACAACCGGAAATAATGTGGCGAAGTGATTCACCAGGACGGTGGCAGGCTCGACAAATGTCGACCGTACCGTCCTTAACTATATATTTCCTATAGTTGTTCGTCTTGATAACCTCATCTGCAATTGCACAGGCAAAACCTTCAGTTTTCCCAAAGAGGTCACCGAAACGCAGCCAGTTCACCGAAGCGAGCAGGTCTACGTCGGGTCCTGTTAAGACCCGGTAGAACCGCCCGTGTAGCTCCTTACTCTTTCATACGTCCCTACGGTCTTCAGTACCTAGCACCTTTGGTTTACGCCAGTTCTCGTTAGCCAAGGAAAGAGGTGTCAGGCCCTTGTCAACCATCACGACATCGCAATGAATGCCACACCCATTCTGTAGGAAGTAATTCCTCAGTTTGCACACTTCACGGTTGTGGAGGTTCTTGGCATTCAAAAAGCCTCGACCCCCCACTTCCGTGGAATGTACAGTCTCATGACAGAAGATCGTGGGTGTAACATTCGACGCAATGTCAGTTGTTGACGGACTCGCCTATCCAGGGCGCCTAGTTCCGTTTGAGTCCACCTAAGTATGCCAAAGGAGTATAACAATAAAGGTATCACCCAACGGTTGAAAGCCCGCATTTTGTTACCACCGGACAAAGAACTGTTAAGAACTTTTGTCAGGCGACCAAAAAAACGGTCTTTCACCGATTTCTTAATATCCTCGTCATCAGGTATTTGTATGTTTCGGTCTCGGTGAGAGATCTGAGAGTTATTATCTCAGAAAGTTGTAAATTCGGTGAATTTACAACCTTCCCCCGCTGTACACGCATGACCGCACACTTATCAACACCGAACTCCATCTAAATGACATTACTAAAACCTTCCGTAGTTTTTAATAATGCCACTAAATCTTGGTGTTTCAGTGTAAATAGCTTGAGGTTATCCATATACATCAGGTGAGAAATAACCTCACTCCCTCTACGAAACCGATAGCCTAGCCCTGAATCCTTCAGCAATGTGCTAAGTGGATTCAGTGCTAAACAAAACCACAATGGACTCAAACTGTCGCCCTGGAATATACCACGCTCAATCCTTATCAAGTCATGCGGACCAGAAGCGCACTCACCACTACCTGGCTGACGAAGGACTGTGGTCCACTGCCCCATACACGAGACTAAGAAGGATTTAAGAGTCGGATTAATTTTATATAACTCTAAAATCCTCCCCAGCCATGAATGCGGCACCGAACCATACGCCTTCTTGTAGTCAATCCAGGCAGTAGAGAGGGCACCCTTACTCCGCTTAACCTGTTGGCTAATGGCCATGTCAATAAGGAGTAGCTCCTTAGTACCACGTGACCCAGCCCTACATCCATTCTGAGCACTATCTAAGATGTTATTTGACATTATATGTGAATTTATTTTAGTTCGTAAGGAGCTTGTAGATGGTAGGTAAGCAAGTGATAGGTCTGTAGTTCTTAGGCTCCGTGGTACTACCTGATTTATGGAGCAGGAAGGTGATGCCAGTGGTCATGAAAGCGGGTAAGGAACCAAACTTCTTGATACAGTGTTGCCAAGCGTTCATGCGAACTACGAACCCACTTTATCCAAAAGTTGTGCAATCCGCCCGGCCCAGGACTTTTCCTCTTCGGTGCCTTACGCATTGCACAACTAACTTCTTATTATTATTCTCTTTATTAAAACATTACACATATTGATAATATTATTAAATAGATTTATAAAAAAATACATTTAAAAATATAAAAAACAGTAACCCACCGGTATCGAGTACAGGGACCAAGCTACCGGTGGTTAGGGCTCCAGAGATAGGAACTTCCGCACAATATGGGCCGTGTTCAACAGAACCGCCTTCTTCATTAAGCCCTTGACCCAGCTGCCTAACGCAAGCCTCTGTAGATGGAGGTCGAGATTCTTGGCTATTAGGCCATGTGCAGATACGACTATCGGAACAATAATCGCCGAATCCACATCCCACATGTCGACAATCTCGTGAGCAAGGTCCAAATATTTAATTTGTTTATCTTTTTCTGCTTTCACGAGATTCTCGTCATGTGGCACAGTGATATCGACAATTACTGCAAGGCGCTTTAATCGATCCATTATCACTATATCAGGTCTGTTAGCTATAACATTCCTATCAGTGATAATAGATCGATCCCAATACAATGTGACATGACCGTTTTCAAGAACTGGGTCGGGCACATACTTGTAATAAGGTACCTCCACGTCGACAAGGTTATACTTTAGAGCAAGTTGCTGGTGGATAATCCTGGCTACTTGGTTGTATCTGTGCAAATACTCAGCATTCGCAAGACGAGAACAACCAGAGATAATATGCCTTAAAGATTCTCCGGGACGATGACATGCCCGACAGATGTCAATCGTACCATCGTTTATAATATATCTTCGATACTTATTCGTCATCACGACTTCGTCAGTAATTGCACAGATGGAACCCTCAGTTTCTCCGAAGAGATCACCAAATCGTAACCGGGATACCGATGCTGTTGAATCAACATCGGGCCCATTTAGAGCCCGATAAAATCGACAATGCAGTTCCTCGCTCTTCCATATTTCCTTCCGATCTGATACACTTAATATTACAGGTTTGCGCCAGTTCTCTTTCGCAAGGGAGAGCGGGGCCAGTCCGTTGTCTATTGCCGCAACATCTCGATGCACATCCACGTCCACCTGCAGGAAATACTCTCACGCTTATGGAGAGTCTTGGCATTTAAAAATCCTCGACCCCCACATTTCCGTGGTATATACAACCTCATTACTGACGAACGTGGGTGGTGCATTCGATATGAAGTCAATAGAAAACGTACTTTCCTATCCAGAGATGGTGTAAGTGCTGTTTGCTTGGCACGTGCTCTGGTCAACATTCCTTTTACTTCTTCTCTTTGTTTTTTCTTGATTTGTTTTATTTTCACTCATTAAGTAGCACAGTGACAGGTATATATTACGAGTATATTATGTCAAACTGTCAATGGTTTTAGATTTTCTGGATATTGCATGTTCTTGATTTTTGTCATGTTTTTCTTTTCTATTTCGAAATATGTGTATATTGATTTGAAATGGTATTGGTCGAAATAATATTAGTATTTATACGTAAAATATTTGAATAAAATTCAGAGTAAGAAAAAAGTGTGACTTGTTATTAGCAGTGTTGCCGTTGTCGTTTATTCATCATATTTCTTATTTTATACATTTTTAAATACATTTATAAAAGAACACAAATACTTTTAAAAATATAAAAAATAGTGACCCACCAGTAGCGGAGTAGGACACAAACTACCGGCGGTGGAGGCTACAGACTGAGAAACCTCCTAACAATACGGCACGTGTCGAGGATAACAGCCTTCTGAATCTGACTCTTGATCCAACAATCTAACGAGAGTCTCTTGAAGTGTTGATCGAAACTCTTAGCTATTAGTCCGTTTGCCGAAACGACCATCGAGACAATGATCGTCGAGTCTACGTCCCACATGGCGGTTATCTCGAAGAACTGATCAAGGTACTTGGTAAGTTTGTCCTTCGCTGCCTTCACGAGATTCTCGTAATGTGGGACGGCGATATAAACGTTCGTTTATCTGCCGAACGATAGTGGCCTGGAACGCCCTGCCTGTGCACGTGTTTCCTCCCACAAATAACCCTGGGTTCTTTAAGCGGAGCGTGAAGAGGCACATCAGTAGGTCGTCAAGTTGAGGGCCACTCTCTATAGTATTGTACGCTGTTAGAGTGGCCCACAATCGCTAGACGTCGTCGTCACGACTTACCACCAGGCGGGCGGCGTCAATTTGGCGAACTCAACATAAAAAAATAAAATAAAATAAAAAAAGAGCACTGCCCGACGCTGGGTCCGATCAACCAACACGATATCAGGCCTATTGGCTAAAATAGTCCTGTCCGTGATGATTGATCGGTCCCAGTAGAGCAATGCACGACCATTCTCGAGAACTGGCACTGGTGTGTACTTATCAGGCAGCAGTTGAATCAACTGGTAGAGGCTGTATTTTGCTGCTCTCCACTAGTTTCTGTTGGAGTTTAGATATATTATCAAGCCTATTCTTGAATTGATTTACGCTTTCTGCAGATATCACTTCGTCCGGAAGTTGTTCCACAGTCTAACAATTCTGTTTGTCAGGAAGTGCTTATGTGGATTGTTGTGTGACAAACTAGTCCACAACTTTAAATGGTGGCCTCTTAGATGAGTATTCTCATTCCGTAAAAACAGACTGTCAAATCCTTCGATGTCATAATGACCATTTAAGATCTTAAATGTCTCAATTAGATCTCCACGCTCTCTACGACTTTTTAGTGAAGTGAGCTGCAGAAGTTCCAAGCGCTCTTCATATGGACGGTGTCTCAATATGGGTGGTATTTTGGTCAAACTACGTTGAACTTTTTCCAGCATGTCTATGTCCGTAATGAAGTATGGATTCCAAACCTGAAATGCATATTCCAGTAATGGCCTTATAATGGTCTTGTGAATTTTGAGCATCATTTCGGGGGTTATGACTCCAAAGGCCTTCCGGGTTAAGTAAATAAGACTTAAATGAAATAACACTATATTTCCACATACTTATTCTATACTAGTACGGTGTCTTGCGCGGTGCTTCGCGCCGCACCACGCCATAGGTTTTGGCCTATAACTTTTGACCCTTAGGGCTAGGTCAAATTTTCGATTTTTTGGCTTGCCTCCAGATCGAGGGCTATCCATAGAGGGGTCAACCATCATTGGAGCATAAGCAGTTCTCGAGAGCTAAGGGGGACATTCCCCATTTCTATATATAGACTAGTACGATGTCTTGCGCGGCGATTCGCGCCGCACTACGCTATAGGTTTTGGCCTATAACTTTTGACCCCTTAGGGCTAGGTCAAATTATCGATTTTTGGTTTGCCTCCAGATCGAGGGCTATCCATAGAGGGGTCAACCATCATTGGAGCATAAGCAGTTCTCGAGAGCTAAGGGGGACATTCCCCATTTCTATATAGTAATAGATAATAGACTAGCGTACAGTACGCGTTGTTACATCCCTTGTAACATGGAGCGCGACTATGGCATTGGTTTTATAATATACTAGCGGTCGCCCGCGACTTCGTCCGCGTGGTGATTTGGAACATACATTATACGGACTTAGACCTTAGCTTATGTGATGACCCACGTTATCCCGTTCCCGTCGTCTGTAATAACATCTAGCTTCGCAAGTAATTATTTTAGAACAAATTTCATTTCCCTAAAATATGTTGTAATTAGTCAACCTTAAAAAAAAGATATATGCACACAAGCGCATAAATATACGGAAAATAATTATGCGTGAGTGACAGAAATTCTTTCTGCTCGCGACCGCACTTTAGCCCTGTCGAAATCCTGTGCGCTCTACCATTCTACGTTGCTTTCAAATTATGTATAAAACCTCTGCCTACCCTTTGGTGTGTATAGACACGACTTTGAGTATATTAACCTTATGTATTTGTTATTAGATGAACGCTGGGTGCGGTTATGTACGTGCCTGTCGTCAGTACTATCGGCGAGTGCTCGCAGTCGCACGTACAGCGTGCACCGCGTATTCCCCCGCACGTTGTTAACCACAATGCACGTTGTACGCGATCACCTGTCTCTGTTGGGGAAACCTGCTGATGTTATAAGGAATTCTAATAATGTGAGAATATTTCATTTGACTAACTAACGCATGTGGCTCCACCCAAGTAGCTTGCTTTATCGTTTCATATTTATTCTATTCTCGGTATTCTATGATTAGCTAACTGTCCACCAAATTTTGCTCATCGCATGAAGTTACAAACAAAAACAAAATTTTAGATTAATTACTACTAACTAACCAACCTATTAATATTTAACACACAGAGTCCAGTTCTACGGACGTTATATTGGCTACTGACAGTGATCGATTGCTCAATGGTTGAATGTCCACCAGCCAAGGAGAACTTCTTCGAAGAGAATATTGTCGTGACGTTATGTAGACTGTGGCCTTGGTGTATGATGAACGAACAACTAAGACATGCTGTCATACATTTACTGTATACTTTTACTAATGATTGTCCTAAAGGTATGTGTTGTATTTTACTTTAGATTTATGTTTTTCTTATACTATGTTAGTACAGATGCCCCATGCTATACTAATAAATGGGACCTTTCTGGTATATTTCCCGAACGAAATAACACTATTTAGGTAAAATTCCCAATAGATGAAGTGAAAGAAGAGTAACGGTCTTTGGATACAGCGTCTACGAATGTTGCGGTACCTAATAGAGTGTAATTATTTGGCAGACACGATAACTAATTGTTCCAATTTTAATGTTACCGATGGAGTCATATTGGTATACGTAAGTTCCTTACACAAAGCGAAGAAGTTACACTTGAACTCTCTAATATTTTTTAAGTGTTTGATGCCCTTTAATTATCAAGTATGTGGTATTCAAAGAAAGAAGTGTAATTTACATCTTGCGCATGCGCATTTGCTAACTATACTTGCGCAAAAGTTGTCAAAAATGAAAGAATATGTTTAAGAAAAGATTTATGCATATTACAAAAAAATAACACGAAAAAAGAAAATTTACTTACCTCCATTCCTGTGACGCTCCATTTTTGAAAACTTACACTGGCCAAATGAAAGAATAACCGTTTCCTGATTGGCTGATCCAATAGCAAATATGATAGACAGTGTGGTTTGACACTGACATTATTGTTTTCATAAATTGGCGCGGATTTTTAAATCAAAAACTAATTTGTGTGTAAAAAAGGACAATCGGCGATTACACCAAAGTAACCTGATAAATCTTAGGAATGAATGGCGTCGAGCAATATGTTCTTTTTTAAGGATGCTAGGACTTAGGAGGCTATAGTATGGACTATAGATCATAGTAGTTGTCTTAAGTCATCATGTTTGTCCAGCATGGTCGGGCGCCTGCTCATGCGTGGGCGGACGCACGTTAGCGGGGGAGGTATGTTCGCTGGTGACGCGTGAAGCGGCGCGGGAGCTGCACGCGGCCTCCCGTCCCGCGTCCACTCTGCTCCTGGCGCTGCACACGTTACGTAGACTGGTGCCACATCATCACTGCCGGGCTATCATTTTGAAGGTAATATACATACATTTTGGACATTATATACCATCCCATATAGCCTCTTGAACAGAGTTTTTATAGTTTATTTTTTTCATTATAATGTAAAGATGTGGTTAGAGTTGTACACACCGCCGTCTTCATCAGCGTTCCCCGCTGCCACATGCTTATGACCACTGGTGCATAAGTTAGAAACAAAACAATTTGGCTCTTTACCACTCACTAGACTAAATCTAGTTACGCGACTGATATGACATTACACTTAAATGTTCAGTTTTTTTGCTGTAAAAGCGATCTGCTACATCAAGTTTACAAGAAGATGTGTTTACCTTTAATTTCCAACAAATATTTAATCAAATTATATTATTAATTTCTTTTTAAACCTATTTATTTGCAATAATCACAGTATTATATTTGGATGTTTCTATCAACATGGTGTCTAAAGTCCGCTGATCGGTCGAACGACTGACATGAGTGTTGTCACTCTCCCTTACCATGGCGCTCAGAAGAGTTTGTCGTTATCCAATAATATCGCAGGAAATTTCAAAAAATGTGTTAATTGAGTCACGCGTTCGGAATTTTCTGCAATATCATTGGTTATCGACAAACTCGTTCGATGCCATGCTAACAGGAATCCTGACAATTACTTTGTTATATGTCACCATGACAACACGATGTACCAACTTAGATATCGATAAAAAATTGCAAATGTAAAGAGGTTCAATATAATCATTATTGTAATCTTAACATAGTATAAAACAAGTCGCTTCTTGTCGTATGTACCTATGCCTATGCATAGATCTTTAAAACTACGCAACGGATTTTTATGCGGTTTTCACCAATGGATGAAGTGGTTCTCAAGAAAGGTTATTAGTACCTACCTACAAAGCTAGTTAAAGATTTTTTTCTGATCTGAGAATAACGTTAATACCCATAATGTTATTTTTATATCATTCAGTTTAATACCTATTAATAATTGTGTCTTTTTTATCTAGCGCAACTTTGCCGGCGTGAACATTTTGTTAATACACATTAGCAATACGGACCTAGGCCTCATAAACTAAGCCCGCTATTTTTATATTTCAAACTTACAGGTCTCTTTTCCATTGGACTATGGTATCCTACTTATAATATATACATACATATATATTGTACCAGCCTGTCCATCAACACCCGCCATTATGTACTGACCTGTTTCATCAACCTCCTTTCATCCATATTTTCTACCTGCCCGAACCATCTAAGCATCCCTTTATCTAGATCACTACACACCGCATAGTTCCCGTATCACGCAGCTGTTCCTCACTTTAGCCATACTTTTCAAACTTCTCAGTTTCACTCCACACTGCATTTATTTTACTTTCATGCTTCTTCTGCCACACCCAATATTCACTACCGTACAAAAGTGTAGGGACAAGCACTCCTCTATGCACAGTCAACCGGGCCTTCTGACCGGACCTTCTTGTTCATAAAGTTATGCAGTTACCCAATCATTCCCTGCCATAACTCTTCGTTTAATATCATCGTCATAATACCCTTTATCCCTTGTAAACTTGGACCCAAAGTGCACGAACTCTTTCACTTGGTCCACTTTTTCTCCTTCAATCAGTCACACATTTTTATATTATATCGTACAAAATGTTGAAACTGGTCAATACCCATACCAAAATCCAATCTTAATCATTTTTTTAGCTAGAGATATCCAGGGAAATGTCCCTCTGAATAGCAACGGGTACAGCTGCGAGCGGTGTTTGCGATATTCGAACTTATAATATTTGCACAAACCAAAATTATCCTACAAAAGTTTTGGATACAACCAAGGTTATGAATTTTACTGGTGGTTGCAGAAAGTGCTGCAGTAGGCGTAAGGAACCCACAGATGTTAATACTTTTGGTCTTACTTCTTGAACGTTACTTTCTAGGGTGGTCATTGCTGCCAACTGAATACTTCCTAGAATGGAAGTATTCAGTTAGTGACGATGTTAATGAATTGTTCCACGAACTTTGTAAATATTGTAATTTTACTAAATAATACTTATTTATATGTTTATAAATAGTAAAAAGTCTTGTTTTCATAAACGACATCCAACTTTGTGACATTTTTGAAACCTGATTTTCCTAGTCGATTTATCAAATTTATCGATAACGTTTATCGACACTGTTACATCAAAAGTGGGCGGTAACTTTTTGTCTTGGTATTATAGTGTTATGATACAAAATGTATATGTATGTGTTTTTGAAAATGTTAATGTGTTTTCTTATTGTTATGTGTGAGTTTCGTAGTGGCACCCGATTGGGTTTGAGCGTCTGAGAATGTGTGCGTGTCGATGACCCCCCCCGCACCAAACATGCTAGACTTTTATGTATCGGGAAAATGCATAATGCCTTGTCCCGTCGTATACGGCGACAGCGTATACGACGGCCGCGTTGGTATATGGTGTTGTATGTTCCTGCAGTGCTCAGCGGTGACAAATTAAAATGCAATGTGCTGTATACACTGTACTAAGCGCAAGCGACGCGGTGAGCCCAGCGGTGTGACAAATGCGATGCAAACAAATTCGATGACATTTACACGCGACAACATAAGACACAATACTTATTTAATATTTTCGCATCGTGTATTATCGTGTCGCGTTGTCCCCATGGTCATTCACGTAGGATAACGGGTGACATACTATCTCTCACTATTGTAAAAATATTTGAGAAAAAGTTAGCTTACTTCATTGCCTATAAAAATAATATTCATGGTATGTAATCTGAAACAGTAAAAAGTGGAAACGTTACCTTCAATGTCATTACTACGAAGCTCATGGTCCACTTTCCTGCTGTTATGTCTCTATCTATCTATTCTAATCCTAAACATTCTATTCATTGGTGCGTTGCGTTGTTTTATAAATCTAAGCATACATAAGGAACGGAACGACTTTATTTTATACTATGTTTTGATTATACACATCTAGCGGACGACGGCGGTTTCGCCCACTTGACGAATTATTATGTTACGGCTAATACCCGAAGTGCGGCTGCACCTAGTTTTAGCCGGTTAGAACTAGGTGCTATACTAAACTAACCGGCTAGTGCGCCGCAGAGGTTGGCCTTCACGGGCATCATCGGCAGGGTAGGTTCGCTGCCGGCCGTCATTCTGTCTATGGCCGGCAGCGAAGAATGTTGGGCTGTGGGCGGTGGGCCCCCGACCCACCGCCCACGGCCCTATCAGTCGGGGGCTTGGGCGTATGCAATACGCCGTCGCCTCCTTCGCTCGGTAGGTGATGGCGGCAAAGAGAGAGGCCTTGCGGGAACGGGAGCGTGCAGGCGTATTGCATACGCCCAAGCCCCCGACTGATAGGGCCGTGGGCGGTGGGTCGGGGGCCCACCGCTCACGCGAAAGGCCCTGAGGAGTCCGACGCCCGTTATGTGTTTCGGGGGCGTCGCTTCTATGTTGTTTGGGGGGGGGTCAGATATCCCCCCCCCCCTTTGTTTTATACTATGTTATGATGATGCTTTCTTGTAGAGTGATGCGCTAGGGAGCATGCACCGCCTGTGCATGCGCGCACGTGTGCGCGGCGCGGGCGCGGCGGGGCAGGCGTGGGCGCGCCTGTGCGAGGCGCTGGCGCGGCACGGGGACGGCGCGGCGAGCGTGCTGGGCGTGCGCGCCGGGGGCGGTACTGCGGCCGCGCGGGGACTGCTGCTGCCGGCTGTGGCGCACGCCGCACATCATCATAGGCAGACGTTCCTGCAGTCGCGTGAGTTGCACAAACATGCGGGGCAACACCCGACCCAACCCGACCGGGTTATATTGAGGTTGTACCCGGGTGAAGTTCCGGCGAGATATATGGACGTGATTGCGTACTACTGGCTGTGCTGAAGGGAGTAGGTTGTGGCGCTCTCTACGATTGGACAATCTATCTATCTGAACCACAATCTCGTTGTTTTTTAGTTTCCAACTCAAAACCTATAGATTAGCTAGATAGATTAGGGCTACTATTCATCCCGGGAACGTGTTCCCGCGTAAATTGGGAACCATAAAACTACTAAACCATGGGCATCATTTAGGAACAAATAAAACTTTTGAAACAAAACCTTGAAAGTAACAGATTGACATGTATTTGTTCACAGCGGAATTACTGGAACTGTTGTGTGATACCTTGCTCGCCGGCGATACCGCAGAGATCGTATCGGCCGCGCGCGCCATCTGGGTGTTAGCCGCCAACAATCATAAGGTAAGTTCTAGTTCCCATTCATACACGACAGCATATCATTCATGCAAATGTAAATTGTCCTTTTCGCGGTCTCTATTGAATATACAATAAACCTACTACTTATATACTTTTACGAAGAAAACAGTACAATTGTACATAACTTTGTCAATTTTCATTATATTTTTTTTATTTTTTTTTATTGTCATTGGTTTCATTAGTCCGAGACGCTTAGAACTTTAATTGGCTGTACCATAGATGCTGGCACGTAATATTTTGTTGCCTTTAATCAACATTTCATCAACGGCAACGGGTTTCAATTTTTTTTTCAAAAATACAATGTAGCTGCTACTTTTTATTAAATTCATTCGGCCATTTTGGACATAACCAATTATAAATGCCCGGTGATGGCAATAGGCTTGCCCCCTATTACGTGGGACTAAAATACTGGCAAATTGTGGGTGTGTAATACACCTCTGCCTACCCTTTCGGGGATATAGGTGTGATATGTGTGTCATTTTTTATACCATATTTTAACGTGAAGTTCTTGTTGGGGTGTCTTAGCTGAACTATAAACCAAAAATACCTCGTTGTATAAGATTCAAATAGCTTCTAACTCCGCTCCAGCATTTCAAACTATCTCTGTACCAAATTTTACCAAAGTCTATTGCTTTTAACCGACTTAAAAAAAGGAATAAGGTTTTTTATGTTTGTTACCTCGTATTTTTCGATTGGGTGAACTGATTTTGAAAACTTTTTAATGGAAAGCTACCAGAGTGGTCCCATTTCAATTTGGTCCCATTCCGACAATTATTTGTTCCCATATCGGTAATTAAAAGTCTTTGTGTCAATGTTTGACGTGTTTTTATACTAAAACCATGAGTTACTTTTGCAACTATAATACCTATCATGTACCACTATGGATTTTGAAACAGTATGTTTTTTTCTACATAGGCAAAGTTAGTATTACGAAGTGCCGGCGCATCAGCCGCCGTCCTCAGCACGTTGCAGCGACTACAGAGGTTGAACCGTGAAGGCGAAATGCAACGAGCTTTACAACTGTTAACGTACACTCACACTATTCTACAAACACCTTGATTTTAATATAATAACGTATTCACTAGGAAACATTTTGTCCCGCAACGTGCTGTGCAACTTTTTACGTGACGTGGGACATGTTGCTTGTTCAAGGGCATACGTCCCGCGTCAGTGTCGCGCCATTTGAACTGTGTGTAGTTAGTGAGGAACATGTTCCGCAACATGTTGCTCCATTTGCCCCCCTAGTGAATACGTGCCTTTACACCACACCATATACCCACCGATCTTTTTGATTTCTATGTACTTGGGAATAGTGTCATTAAAGCTTTATGTAAAGAATCTAGTAACCGTCAGGTCGGCGATAAATATTGCATGTCATATATACTATAATTTTTATTCCAAACGCGATATCGACGACTGTGTTGTGTACTTCGTAAAGAAACGTTTAAGGACCGTCCCTTATTACTACTGCAACGAATTTACTCATAATTGCTTACAATATATAAATAACACCCAATCTAACTCTTGATAAAATTACGTTACATGGTAGATGGTATACAAGCAACAATAGGTAGGGTAAACCACCCAATTATTGGCAGTTTAAACCACCAGTACCTTGAGGTTTGTTGGACGTTCAATCAAACGCAAAATAGTAAGGGACGAAAAACAATTCGAGAATTGAAGGTATTCTTCAAAATTTATTGTTGCAAATCGAAGATGTGCAATATTTATCTCTGGGTACTGTACACACTGATATAAATGTTAAGTTTCTTATCCATAGGATGTAATACGTCCATAGAATTTGCCTGTGATTCGTGTGGGTGATTATTGCCATTGAATGAAATGAAATTTGTGAATGAGAAATAAATGTATTTGTTTAATATATCGTTGTTGATTCATTTTATTTTATAACTGTTTGGATTATAAATCTTATTTTGTAGAAATTATGCAAATCTGGTCAAATATAAAAAAAAATATTCCTTGTAGGAACTATACATGATTATGGCTCGGATAGCAAACGAATATTAGGTGTTTTTGAACGATAGTGGGTTGTATGAGCTTTGATGGGCATTTTTTTCCGCGGCCCAAGGCTGCGGTCACCCATCGTCCACTGCCGGGCGCCCTGGGAAGAATTCCCTAAGGCGCCGCCTCTGAGCGCCTTTGTCGATAAGTTGCGGCCTTTGCGTTCATTTTGACCTGGCCGCAAGACGTATCGAATTCATACAGTGTGCTCGGTTCTTTTAAACGTAAAATATACTCCCTTTTTTGCAATATTTTTCATCATGAGAATATTAGTTAATTGTGTATATCAATTTCTACAATCTGAACTCGAGCATAGTTTATTGGACAAAGAGTTTGTGGAGAGAAGAGGTCAACATGGGCGTAAGTAAGTATCTTATGTGATTATGACGAAATGCATTTCTGGTAATGAGACGTTCAAGGTCAAACCGCACTAGGCGGCGCGGCACTAAGTTTTGTATAAGGGCCGCGCCGCGCCGCGCCACCTATTGCAATTTAAGCTTAAATATACTTTCCAGGGAGGCAACATTTTTACTCAGAAGGGGACATCGACTGTGCAAGAGGAGGAAATTGAGATTATAAATAATTAATGTAGTTTATATTATCTAATGTTGTAAGAGATTTCCGTAAAGCTATCCCTATAGCTTGGCTTATTTGGCAGTGGCTGATAAACGGAACAGTCCAAAAGGATATTGAGCGATAGCGTCCATAGATGGTTCCATTGTTTATGCACAATACGCAACACTAATGCCAAGTGCAGAAACGTTCGAATGTTTATTGAACATTGTGTATGTAGTAGGTACCTACATGTAGTATAAATAATGAAATGAAGAACGCGTACATACCCACAGTCTCCAGTGCTAAAACTGACAACAAATATACGCGTCTCGTATAACCAGTCGCAACGCAGCCGGTTCCGCGATAAGGTTCACTGTCGATAGCGCACAGTGTTAACGTACTTACGTACAACGCTACCTACCTACCTCATTGTGTCGGATATTTACGTTTACGTTAAAAGCACAAGGAGTAGTATCAATGTTTGCGTAGGCGCCAGCGTCGTCATGCGTCCTAGCGCCACGCTTCCTGTGTGTGCAATTACGTCGCGTGCTGTCCTCGTATTGATCAAGAAACAATGAATAGAGTGGACATCTTATACTGGACATATCGCGTCATTGTGCAGTGTTCTTTTGTTTTTGTATACAAACCAAGTGTTAGTGTTGTGAAATAAAGTTGTGATGTCGTCGGTACAATTCAAATTTCCACCGGAGAGCTACTCCGCCGTTTATGAAACAGATGGATCTGCAAACACGAATGTAAGTAGGTGCTAATAACCGACATGAGTTGTGGTCGCGCGAGACGTCCTTATCGCACGTCGACGCAACAGTTGCAGCTTGACTTGAGGTAGCGTAGCGCACCGACAAGGCCAATATAGATAGAACGAGTTGAATGCACCAATCAATTAATTCGTTTTGTTTAGTTAACTTGATATTTTTGCGTGACAGTAGGTAATACCTAAGCAGGATCGTGTATTGAGAGATTCTTTGAAATACTTCATAGGTGACTGACATTAGACATAGCCTATTTTGTAATACCACATTAGGTACACTGCACGTCAGCACCCATCGACTTAATTGAGCGAAGCTCAATCATGATCTTAGGCGACTCATGTATTTCGTTTGTCCGCATACTCCTCCTAAACGCCTGAACCGATCTACTTCAAACTTACCACATTGATAACGTGTGGGGTGAGGGTGGTTTAGAACAAAAAAAAAACAATAAAGTTTGAACACAAATAAATAAATCGTTATCGTTCGAAAATTTAACACTTGGCTCAGTTTTTTGCAACGGTAGCATGCATTGCATACCTAGTTAATTGTAGTGTATGACCGCGGGTGATCGGGCCTTGAGCTGGTTGCGTTTGGCATCGAGCTCCTCTATACGCCTCCTATCAACCTGTGACACCTCGTACCTCTTAGATCCTGTTAGCCTGGGCGAAGCAAATCTGCTTTAACCTTTGTAGACAGGACAAAGGTCACACTAATGTAGAGGGTACTTATACTTAACCTTAGCGTCTAAATCAATCTCATTCCAGCTGAATATAAGTGATGAGGATGACAGAGCTTAATATTTCCAGACCTTGTAAACATTTCCTCCGATCGGTTATTTCAACTGGAGCGTAGGGTTAGCTGCACTGCAAAGCCTTACCTACGCGTTTTTTTACTAAACAGGGCGTGGGGAAGTGCAGCCTGTCCGAGTCCTCTGATACAACTGTCTCACCTTCACACACTACAACCACAACACACTCGCCGCAATCTTCACTGTTGAGCTGTTTCCACTGTACTGTAAGTACCAATCAAAATATAGCACCTACTTATTCGATATTTATTATAAGTCTGTCAACCATAGTACAATCTGTGTAGGTACTTACAGGTACTTACCTATTTTATACAATAGGCACTCTTATACAATAAGCACCTAGATTATACCTACGTAAACTTGTTTTTAAACAAACAAAACTTTCAACATCTATATCTATATCTTCTATAAGTACTCATAATAAATCTGTAGAAGTGAAAATTCTGTACATTGAAAATATCAAAAAAATAAATGGCAGGGGGTGTTACTAGACCAACACCGAACCCAAAAATGTGATTAAAAAATTTTTTGTCTGTCTGTCTGTTCAGGCATCACGCAAAAACTACCGGTTCGATTACGATGAAACTTAGTATAATTATTCTTTAATATCCTGGGCACCACACTGGGTACTTTTTATCCCGGAAAAGTATATACAATAAAATACAAACTTAATTTTGTGGTTCGATCCCTAGACCCGAGTACTGTACCAACCGCAAATAATAAGTTTGTCGTAGGTCTATTTTAATTTTTTTATTTTGGATTCGCCAAATTGACGCCGCCCGCCTGGCGGTAAGTCGTGACGACGTCTAGCGATTGTGGGCCACTCTCTCAGCACATAATACTATTGAGAGTGGCCCTCAACTTGACGACCTACTGATGTGCCTCTTCACGCTCCGCTTAAAGAACCCAGGGTTATATGTGGGAGGAAACACGTGCACAGGCTGGGCGTTCCAGGCCACTATCGTTCGGCAGAGAAACGAATATTTAAAACGTTCGGTTCTCGCGAACATGCTATCCACTGTGTGGGAGTGGCATCTCTGCCCGGCACGCGTTGTTCGGGATCGGAAGAAAGAGGGTGGGATCAGATTGAACAGCTCTTCAGAACAGGTTACGTCACCCGCAGTAGAGTTCCCTAAGGGGCGCTGCACACAGCTAAGATACTATAATATTTTAACTTAAGATACAATATCGCTCGCCATACAATTCAATGGACTATCACACACGACGTAGATAATAAATAATATTTCATATTTTCGTATCTTAAGATGAATTTTTATGGTATAATAGAGAATATAATAGAAGATATAATAGATAAACTGGTGTAGGGGTGCTTTATGAACGCAATAAATTCCAAAACAATGGTTTTCCAAAACAATGGTTTTTAGAACTTTTGTCTGTTTGTCTGAATGTTTGAACACGCTAATCTCAGAAATTATTTGATTTTTTTATTTGAATTTGCGGTTTGGTTTTCAATCGCTTCATAAATAAAAAAGTTATGTAGCTCTAAAGTAACACGCAGGCGGAACTGCGGGCAACAGCTAGTATTTAATAAAGTGATATACATTTTTGACCGAGCAAGCGAAGCGTCTCAGTTTCAACTCGAGGACTGGCCGATTTGTTTCATGTATGTATGTATGTATGTATCCTTTGGGACCTGTCATCTTCAGCTTGGCCATTAACCCAATAATTCAAAAAATAAAATCCAAATTTAACATTTGGTATCTAGACGACGGGACTTTAGGGGGAAAAGTAGAGACAGTTTTACAAGATTTAGCCCTAATAAAGAACGAGTTTCAGTCAATTGGCTTAGAACTGAACCCGAATAAATGTGAGATTTTTATATCTGAAAACACAGATAAATTAACAACAATCTCCAAATTCAACTATCTGGCCCCCAACATAAAAGTTTTGGACAAAACTTCTTTACGCCTCCTAGGGTCCCCGATTTTAGAAGATGGCTTTTCCACTTTTATCGATGAAAAAATTCAAAATTTTGATCAGGTTATTGATAGTCTATGTAATATCAGTATTCATTCAGCTTTTACTATTCTTCGTTTTTGTCTTTTCGTAACCAAATTTACACATGCCCTCCGTTCAGGACAATTTTGGAAAAATGCAGAAACTTTGGGCAGACTAGACAACTTAATACAAAATTCTTTGTGTAAAATTTTAAATGTAAATATTAATGACCGGGCCTGGGTCCAAGCGTCTCTTCCAGTTCGCTTGGGCGGGCTAGGTATTCGCAGAGTCACAGATGTCAGTCTGCCAGCATTTCTGTCGTCGGTCCTTAGCACCGAAGAATTAGTCAGGAAAATTTTGTCAAATACACTGATTGATTCCGAGGTGCGATGCAAGACCGATGCCATAAATGCTTGGAGGATGTCTTGCCCCGACACTGACCTGCCCTCACGCCTAGGCTCACAGCGACTGTGGGATTCACCGCTCTGTAAATTGAGAATTAATACACTAATTGACACTTCTGTCAATATTTCAGAGCGTGCACGCCTACTAGCTGTTGGAGAATGGGAGTCAGGGTTATGGATCCAGGCGCTCCCATCGCCCAACATCGGTACAATGTTGGACGACACTACCTTCCGCATTGCCACTTGCCTTCGGCTGGGTACACCTTGTGTATCCCCGCATCATTGCACCTGTGGAGTAGCCGTCGATAATCTGGGACACCATGGCCTTTCTTGTAGCAGAAGCGCAGGTCGTATACCTCGGCACGCTATTCTAAACGACATAATTCGTAGGGCTCTTTCCACCGCAGGTCTTCCGGCCGTACGCGAACCAAATGGTTTAGCACGAAGCGATGGAAAGAGACCGGACGGTATGTCGTTGCTACCGTGGAAGATGGGAAGGCCTTTGGTGTGGGACGCTACATGCGTTGACACCTTAGCACCTTCACACCTTCCAAGCACATCCGGATGTGCCGGCGCTGCTGCTGCATCGGCTGAAGGCTTTAAACGGCGTAAATATGCTAACCTAGCAGGTGATTACATATTTGAGCCGTTTGGGGTTGAGACACTGGGGTCATGGGGTCCGAGTGCTCGCCGCCTTTATAGAGACATTGCTAAACGCCTAATCGATGCTTCTCAGGACCAGAAGGCTGGCTATTTTCTGGCCCAAAGAATAAGTATCGCCATACAACGTGGCAACACAGCCAGCATTCTGGGAACCTTCCCAGTCGGCAATGACGCGGAGGATTTTTTAAACGATATTTTGTAATGTAAATATTTTTAGTCTATAATTATGTTTTTTTATATATTGTAATTCTTATTGTAAATAAATGTAAATATATTTTAAAGCTGTGTCAATGTATGTATGTATGTGTGTCAGTTCCGGTCTACTGTCGCATTTTTCATGAAATTGGCACAAGTGTGGGGGGGGGGAACGGGGCAATCGCACGGGGCCTCGCGCATGCAGGGGCCCCGCGCAACGACCCAAGCAAATAAGAAAAGATTTTTTAAATATAATTTTTTTATTTTTTATTTTTATTTATGTAAATTAAACTAAAGTTTTGGGCGATAGACATAGGTATGGGCGGCCAGATTGACGGCTAACAAGGTGGCGGTTTTAAACAGACAGTTGAAAGGTCTTTTGCGGTCTGGCAAGATGTTAAGAGGTTAACGCACGATCACCTTAGACTGCCTTAGAGGCGCATGTCTCTTAGCCGGGACCCTCCATGGGACCTGAAAGCAAGAGCCTTTGTTATGAAGCGGGACCACAGGCCTGTGTCTCGATAAATCGAGCCTCAGCGCTCGCAACACCGTCAGGATCTCATGGAGACATGGAAGGTGCAACTTTATCAACCACGGTGGGGAACCACCACCGTCGCAGCGGTAGGACCGATCATGGACGAGTGGCTGCAAAGGCGCCACGGTGACCGGATCTATGGTGAGGTCACGCTCCAGTGTTAACACTGCGAGGGGTCCAGCGAAGGCACCGCACTCCACACGTTTGTGGAGCGCTCAGCGTGGGCGAGTCAGCGCTGAGACCTCGTCGTGGGTCGAGGCATGAATACCCTCTCAGACGAAACCATACTTTGAGCCATGGTCTCCAGCGGGAGTAGGTGGAACGTGCCCGTGTCCTTCTTCGAGCACGTCATGCTCGCGAAGGTGGCGGCCGAGAGGTAGAGGGAGCGTACCCTCTCTGCTGAGTTACGAAGTCGGTGGCCAGGGCGACGCAGACTCATCTACTATCAGCTGCAGTGTTAAAACCTCGCAGAACGCACATTTACTCACCGACGATGGATAAAACCCAACCCTAATGATGCGGGATAAAACCCCACCCAACCCCAGACAGAGGCCACATAGTTGGCCAAAGTCCGCCGGCGCCATAGGGAATACTTCCGAGTGCGTACCTGGGGCGCCCAGCAATAGATGTAGGGGTGGCCCGAGGCATTGGGCCGCGGTATAAAAAAGGGGCCTCGCAAAGACCTGCCGCCCGGAGCCCCGCAATGGGTAAGGCCGCCGCTGGATGTTAGGGACCCAAAAATAACGCGAGATCTACTGTTCGCAGAACTACTAGTAATAATTCGCTTTTATGTTATGAATAACACATGGAGAGAATGTTTTGAATTAAACATTTTATTTTAAATAAAACATTTAGGGTGCATACATAGGGGTCTATCCTAGTCACAGGCACGTGACGCACAACTGCATACCTATTCGATGAAAACAACAAAATACTAAATCTTACAAACTGATTGGTGTTATTCTTTATCTACTCGTATTATTTCTGTGGAAAACCAACCCGATTAAATTATCCTACTAATATTATAAACGCGAAAGTTTGTGAGTATGTAAGTATGTAAAATATGTAAGTATGTATGGATGGATGGATGTTTGTTACTCTTTCACGTAAAAACTACTGAATGGATTGTAATGAAACTTTACAATAATATAGCTTATACATCAGAATAACACATAGGCTACAATTTATAAAGATATTGTGTGAATTGTTCAAAATATGACGCGGCGCGACGGTAACGGGAAAAAATCCAAATTACCACGCGGACGAAGTCGCGGGCGACCACTAGTGATGCATAAATTACTTAGTGCTATATACATACTTACCTATCGCCGGCCCCGGAGAATAAAATGGTAATCGCAAAAACTTAACTTTTCAGGAAAAATAAAAAACTGTTTTTTGTCTATAACTTAACTAATATTAGACGTAGACAATCCAATAAAGGCTCAAATTAAAGCTAATTTTTAAAGCTTTTATAATGATTTAATAAATATTGCATTATTCAAATTTTATATAAGTAATTACAATTAAAAAAGTTAGTAAATATCTAATGTTATATAGATTTGGTATTGTACACTTACCATTTTAGTCCCGTTATTTAGAAAGATATTAAATAGTATAATATCCTATTGCAATACTATTCAATCGTATGACTGTGCTAAATTTGGAAAAATAAAGTAACTTACCATTTTATTCTGGTTCATACGGGATGTCCATTGTAGACTAATCAACCTTAGGAGTGTTATTCTAGTTACGAAAATAAAACAAAGTTATGGTAATCAGACTTTATTTATGTTAAAGTACAAAAGATAAACTTAATAAAAATGGCAAATAAAAATTAGTTTTCCTGATCTTCGTTTTCAATAAACGTATGGCTTTCAGTATTAGTTCCGTCATAAGTTAAAGCTTCATAGAAGGCATGGTAGAACATTGGGATTGCTTCTGATCTACATAGACTCATAAGATCGTCGTGTAAAGCCTTGCTTAATGGCAATGGGTTGGTGTACGCGACTTTCAACTGAAATTCAGCGCTACAACTTGGTTTGTTAGGTTTTATCTGCCTTGTACCTCGCTTGCTTTTGGCTGGTGGTCTTTGTTGCTGTTCTACATTCAGTTGAGAATACTCATCATCAAAATCATATTTAAAGCGTAGAGTCTGTGATTGTGAATGTAAAACGCTTACTTCCATTACTTTAGACCACATAATTTTAAGTCCTGCTTCATCACTGGACCAGTTCTTATACTTAATTAATTCTTTAATGTCATAGAACTCACTTTGTAACATTTTCTTCACGTAATACTTCTCACCGTTGACTTAAGCATTCATTATTACTGCGTACATCTGTTCGGGAGTATATACAACCCTGTGTTTTAATTCACGTTCAATGTTAGAGTGCATAGAATCGCCTTCACTTTGCCCATGACCTGTTTCAAAAAATCTATGTGTGATGTTTATTTGAAGTTTCTGAGCGGCAAAAATGTATAGGGCAAAGATAAACCTGTTTTTGTTCTGCCCTGCACAACCATCAGAATAAAAAGAAATGTTTTTAATACCCCTTTCTTTTTCACTTAAAAGAAATTGCCACAGACAACTGCCTATTTCTATGGCTCCCCTTTTGGCAATTGTGTGGTGCCAGACATAGCAATTACCTTTATGTCTATTACTATCATAAACAGTAAAATTATAAATTGGATACTTCCTTTTATAATGGAATATTCCCACTTGAGATTGTGGAATACTCAAGACCTTCTCTAAGTCAAATATCGCTATGGTTGTATGTGAAGATGTGAAGGATCAATGGTTTCTTTTTCTTCTTTTTTAATTAGGCGTACTTTGTCTTTGTTCTTTTGGTGTTGGTCATATTTATCTTTCAATGTCTCTTGTCGAACAGTATCAGCTTCTCTGTAGAGAGTGCACGTTGAGCATTGGTCTTTTTTCGGTTTATAAAAATAATAATTACATTTGGTGTTAAAGATGGTCTCGTATTGACGTTTAGAAGCTATCGGGCAATCATAATTTCCCTCTTTAAACCAAGTTTGGTACAGACGGTACATTTTACTCAAATTAAGAAGCTCTGACAGATATTGTCTCGCGGAATCTTGCCTTACATAATGCGACTCGACAACAGGAAATAATTGGATATGTTGTATGATATTTTCCTCCGTGCTTACATGCATTTTATGTGGCCTGTTAACATGTTGCCCTCTGCGATCTACTAAACCTGTATCTGATTTTACCTTCTCCAATGCGGTATATACTGTCTGATGTGAAATACATAGTGTGTTTATAAAAAAGGTCTTACATACTTGCATCTCCCCCCGTCTATACGGAAAAAGTATTTAATCGTTTGAGTACGATTATTCTTGCGTACCATAGATACTCGTTTTACGTCTTCGGCTATGGTATAGTTTGCGATGTATTGCCACTGTAATTCATGATCTCCCAGTGCATAGTATTGCTGCAATAAAGCCTCTCTTTGCGCTTGTGTAATTTTTTCTCCACATCTCTTTGTACACTTACATTCAGCTTTTACAGTCTTTTTACTAAACTCTTTTTTAGATCTGCATCCTGTGTAGGCTTCTCCTAAATTCTTTAGTTTTTTACTTTTCTGGTCCTGTCTTTCACTTTCATTTCGAGTCCGCTTTCTGGTTAGTATTTTCGTCGTACTTGTAACATTTTTTGTCCTAATTTCAAGTTGTATGGGCACTTCTTTGGAGACAAGGTTATTATCACTTTCCTGGTTATCTTCAACAAGATTATTCACAGCGTTAAGTTCATATTCGTCGGATGGCAATAAATCTGTTATATTATTATCTAAGTTTGAACATGAAGAAATATTTTTGTAACTAACCAGGGAACGTTGTAACATTGTACTGTTAGCGTTAGTGGAACAGTTTTCAGGTTTCAAAGTGTCATCCAACTCACAGATACCGATTTCAGGAACAATATATAGTTTATTAACGGCCAGTTCACTGATAGAAGAAACAATAGTAAATTGTTCCTGACTATATTCCTGGTCAAAAGATACGTGCTTGGCGTTGACATCATCAGGAACAGCAGGGATAGTATAGTTTAAGCAACGTCGAGTTAACTTTTTCGTACTTTTTCCATATATTGTTTCAGCATTATAATCTCCTAAAGAAGATGATGCCAATGTCTTGAAAGTGGTGTCATCGTCATGAGCTTTATCTAAATTTGAGAGTTGACGGTTATCGTATATTATTGAAGGTGATGCTACAAACTCAACTGTATTTAAAATGAAAGAAATATTTGAAATAGTTGATGGCGTTCTTGAAATATCATTAGTGGCTGCTTTTATATAGTCCGAGTCGCCCCCAATACTTCATGGCGTGTCACTATAATTATCTTGATTTGCTAACCGGTTTGGGCTTGGTACATATTCGGATACATCTGGAGAAAAGTCTTCATCAACTTCTTTATCGTTTTCAACACAATAATATTTCGTCTTTGCTGACTCTGTAATATAAGATAAGAAAAAAATATAGAGTAGGGTAAATAAGGGTGTAAATGAAACAAATACAAAGACACTAAAGTACCTACCTCGTAAACTATATTCATGATGACGTTTTGTTGTTTCTTCCGTATTTGTAGTTACAGGTGGTAAATGATCTGAAAATAAGTATTTCATTTTACTAACATTTATTAAAATAGCAATACTATCAACTCTTACATCACTCATCTCTCTCTAGTTACATTAAAAAATTTAAAATCTGCGACACAAAATCGATCGACGAGAGAAAGAAAGTCCATCCATTAGGCCTCGGTTACCGATTTTGTTACGATACAGACCGCCCCGACTTGACGAACACAAAGTGTTGTTACGTGTGGGATCGAATTCAAAACACTGACCCATCTGTATGTACCTATTTTACAAATTTATCTAAGTATACTTAATTAAGTATACTTAGATAAATTATTGTTTTTTGTTATCAATTGATAACAAAAAACAATAATAAGGAAGAATTTGTACTTACCATCCTTGCCATGGTTCAGCTCCGCGAGCTTACTCATAATGGTATTTATCCTAGAATTCCTCTGTTGATTCATATTTAATTATATTGTGACGACTTAATTAATTATTAAGATATCTATCTAACTAATTTCACACTAAATTCACACACGATAACACGACCACAATATTTTTATAATCTCCGAAATCCTTCCTCCTCCGACCGAGCACAAAATTATGATGCATATGCAACGACGTTTTTGGAAACAATAATTACGTAAACAAACATCGCCACGTGCCAGAGTTTCGCACGAAGATTGTATAGTGTCATCACTCTCTAACGTATACAAAAATGTGCGCTAGAACAGTATGGCAAGATATTGCACCATTCAGTGTCAATACAAACAGTTGTTTTTTTTATTTTTTTGTAGTTCCGCGACCAAGGCCGCGGCCTCTCCAACGTCCGTTGCCGGGCGTCTCTGGTTACAAGCAGAACGTATTTCCAGTGGCGCCCGGCGGACTTTGACCACCTCCGTGGTCAGAGAATCCCGCGTCGTTGGGGCAGGGTTTTATCCCGCGTCAGTGAGTGAATCTGCTTCTGTAAGGAAGACGGGTGGCGATCCCGCCGTCCTCAGGCCCCGATCATGGAGGTCGATGGTCTTGGGCGTAGATGAGTCTGCGGCGCCCTCGCCGCTGACTACGGAACTCGGCGGGGAGGGTACGCTCCCTCTCCCTCTCGGCCGCCTCCTTCGCGAGCACGACTTGCTCGCAGAAGGACACGGCCGCGTTCCACCTACTCCCGCTGAAGACCATGGCTTGAAGCATGGTCTCCAGCGAGAGGGTATCCACGCCCAGACCCACTACGAGGTCCCGGCGCTGACTCGCCCACGCTGAGCACTCCACCAACGTGTGGAGTGCGGTGTCGTCGTCGGAAACCTCGCAGTGTTGACACCGGGGTGTGACCTCACGATGGATGCGAAACAGATAGCTACCGAAGCATCCATGCCCGGTAACGATCTGCGTCGCACGATACGTGAGGTCACCATGCTGCCTCTGCAGCCAATCGTCCATGATCGGTCTCACCGCCGCGATGATGGTTGCACCCCACTTGGGTTGCTCAAGTCGCACCCTCCATGACTCCATGAGATCCTGTCGGAGTTGGGACCGCCGGTCATCGATTTCTCGAGACGCAGGCCTGTGGTCCCGCTCCAGCGCCTCCTTGCGCCATAAAACTGTTGACTAAAGTAATGTTAGCCGGTGAGCTTAGAAGTTTTTTAACGATAATAAAATGGTATTCGCCATTACAATTCATAGCGATGTTTTCTTGTACAAGAACACAATTGTTGTAGCTTTTACAATATTTTTTTTAATGGAACCAAGATGGCAATAGTTTGTAATAATTTTATTCACGTTAATGAGCTCCTCAAAAAGTATGAGGAATAATATTATATTATCTTTTATTTTTCTGAATAATCATAAAAAAATTACGAAAAAAATTGAGTGTGTGTATTGGGCTCTGTAAACTTCAAATATGGCATAACACTGAAACTATTGCAATGTCGGTTACCATTTTATTCTCCGGGGCCGGCGCTATATCTAATGCATTGTTAGATAGGTATGTACTCCGCTTATCCCTCGCGAACTGTACGAATGTAGGTACATAATTAGTAGTTGGTACATATTTTTGAGATTTTTTACCAACTTGATAGGAAAACTAATAGAACTATTATCTGCATATTAAAAAATATATCTTATGTCAACGCCTAACTTTTAGTTACTTTTTAAGATTCTAAACCTTAGCTAAACTATTGGGCATCAAAAAATCACGTTGGATAGCACGATACACGAAACTCTCCAATCCATATGAATTTGAATTAATTTAGAAATTTATCTATTGACTAATCTAATTCAAATTCGACCCATTTACTTGAAGAAAAATCACATTTTCGATATGAAAGTATGCACCTACCTTGTTGCCGGGCGTCTCTGGTTCACACGCAGAAGGTATTTCCAGTGGCGCCCGGCGGACTTTGACCACCTCTGTGGTCTCTACGGGGGTTTTGGTCGGGATGAGGACACCGCAACCACCTAAGTTAAGTCACGTGTAGGAAATGTGTATTTTGTAATGTTTACTGTTGCTATATGTCACTTATTTATTTTGCAGTTCCAAAATGGATTCAAATTTACACGGAGAGATAAGAATAAGAAAGCTTACCACGTCAACAATTATAAGGTATGTACCTACACCACCTACACCGACCTAAGTGCGTTAGATTTCAGTGCGTGTTAATAGTACCGGCGGATATAGGACCACTGACACCCCGGGCACAGAATAGGCAATAGTAATTACATACCCGGGCAAAAATATTGAGGCGCCCAGTGAAGATAATCATACTTAATCGAGTGTTAATTTTTTGCTGATGTAAAGAATTTCGTCTTTCCTTTAGCGATTTACCCAGAGCCAGGCCTATGTCACTCGCCTAACAACCGCAAAAAAATACGTGACGTCAACGACAACTTGAAGTTGCAAATCAGTAAGGGTTGTCTCTTGTTTGTTGTGACACGGCATTGACCTTAGGGTTGATATTGAGGCATTAACGTCATAATTATTGGTCAAATTATGCTGGTATATATTTTACTTTACTGGACAACCCTAACGTTCAAATGATGTACTCTGTAAACAAAAGAATGTGCTTTAATTAACGTCGGAGTGCAAGTTCTGTATGTAAGCACTATTCCCTGGTCTGTGCCAGAGCTAACGACAAGTGGACGTAGAAAGTTTTGTATACCTCCTCTGTTTTTGGAAAAATGCAAACTATTCGATAATTCGATCACTATAAGTACGGTGGTACTTTAATCGGTCGGTGGTTGTTTAAGGTACTTTGCTGCCATGGGGTTTTGTAACTTTTTCCAGTCGATCAAACATGTCTTTGGTTCTTTTTCCATTAAATTTCGACCTATGACTCACATACCTACTCTTCTTAAATCTAAAGGTATTAGAAGTATAAGGTTCTTGCATAAATAAATTTAACCTCTCTACTTTACCTAAACATTATAATGTATAGAGCACGGGGGTACAGAATAGAGAATAGTAGGTACTTGACGGATTGTCTGAATTGAAACATGAAAGACTTTGCATACACACACATACATCACGTCTTTAAGGGGAAGGGGTAGACAGAGAAGCGGAACTCTGCTCCAAACCCAGCCCCCCCCCCCCCCCCCCCCCCTCCGCAAATAGGTTATATGAAAAATAAATTGGCCAAGTGCGAGTCGGACTCGCGCACAAAGAGTTCCGTACCAAAAAAAAAAATCCCATTTGTTGTATGGGAGCCCCCTTATTTATTATTTTATTATATTCTGTTTTTTTTAGTATTTGTTATTATAGAGGCAACATAAATACATCATCTGTTTGCGTTGAAGTGACTTTAACCAAGATTGTTACTTATCATAAATATATTAATCTAAATAATTATTCTTAAAAAGAATAGTACCTATTCAAATTTTTAAGTAGCTGTCGTAGTAGCAGAGTAGCTCGTTCTGTCAGTCTGTCGGTGGCGTATAAAATACCTTGCGGCAAATCTATGAGATGCAATGGGCAACCCCATTGCATGCAATATCACTATCATCGCTACATATTATAAAAAAAGTCGCCCGTTCTATATGTATGCGTAGATCTTTAAAACTACGCAACGGATTTTGATGCGGTTTTCACCAATGGATAGAGTGGTTCTCGAGGAAGGTTTTTGTGTAATAATTTGTCAAACGGGCGTCCGCTAGTTATTGATAAGTATGTCTATCTATCCGCCAGTACCTACCTACCTACTATGGTTTTACTGACTCTAAAGAGTTCTCTGTCTGGTATAGGTACCTACCTAGATAAGTATACAATTTTAGCCCAAATTATATAGCATTGCTAATTTTAAAGTGTATAGGTACTGATGTAGGTACCTACCTGTACCTACTTATCCAGTTCAGCAGTTCACGTTCAGCAAGTCTTTAGAATATCTACCTATCTTCTACTTTTACTTTTTGTATGACTTAACAAGCCAATCAATAACTAAAATCTCACTAACGAAAATCTTTAATACATCTAACTAATTTGAATGTATTAAATATTAATAATATTTTTCAATGTCACTTGTCATACGACATCAATTATAAATTCAGTGAAGAATATCATTTAAGTAACAAGCGTATGCGCACGTCAGCGTTGAGTGACCCCCGCAGGTACCAACTCACGTTTCGCCCGTTCAATGAATTTAAGAAATGTCAACACTTATCCTTTCTATTATAATTTGTTCGATTTGCACGTGAGTGAATAAATTGTAGCTTAAGTATATTATTTTGACACTAAATAATAATACCACGTACTTATTAGCATTGGTAAACGTGAGATCAATCGCCGCCCGTTTAGACACGTTTAGGCGTGGAGTGAGTTTTTTAAAGGATATGATTTAACAGATCTTGCATTCATTAGGTGATCGATAAAATATGTAAGATTTGTTCCTGAGATATTAGATTTGTTCCTAAAATATTAGATCTGTCACCTAAGTGTATCAATAAGGTTCCATCCATACCAATAAGGTTCTCGCGAATCGCGCAGGACTCTTTTTGAAGTGGGTGTTAAATGGGGTGTACCCATCCGTAATATTCTGGTATGAAACACTCATTTGAATCACCCAATAATGTTAAAACGATTGATTAAATATTATGTATTTAGACATTACTTGGAAATAATCATCATTCACCGAGCCTTTTCCCAACTCAGTTGGGGTCGGCTTTCCAGTCTAATTGCGATTCGGCTGAACTTCGATATTTTACGTGAAACGACTGCCATCAGACCTCTACAACCCATGGGCGATATCGAAGTTCTGTAGTTAGACCGGTCGGATTTTTGATTTAGGGCTCCAACTTCCCCTAACGACTGCCATAGATGTTAGTATGACAACCGGGACCGAGACGGCTTAACGTGCTCTCCGAGGCACGATTACTTGGAAATAATGTCAGGTACCAAATAATTATACTGGGTGTCTTTAGTCTTCTGGTCTACCTTCTAACTAGTTCTAACCTATATCTACCTATACCTAGTTTTTGGATAACGACGAATAGTAGGTATATAACGTATCAGTCCATCACACACACACACGCACGCGTTTAGAATAATATATTATGCATCAATATTTAATAGGCACGACCGTAAATAACCTGTTGTCCGGTCAAAGGGTGTTTGACTACCAGGTGACCGGAACAATGTAGCTCCACTCTAAGGTGTAATGCACTCTCATCGACGTATTTCATTTACATTAATCATTTAATTATACAGCTACAGCTACAGTGGTCTAGTGGTAACCGACAATGTTAACAAATTGCAAAGTTTAAGCAACATCTAGTCAGGCCGGTCTTTGGATGGGTGATGGTTTCTTAAGCCACTGAGACCCCTCCGTGCCTCGGAGAGCACGTTAAGCCGTTCGTTCCCGGTTGTCATACGAACATCTATGGCAGTCGTTAGGGGTAGTTGGAGCCTAAATCAAAAATCCGACCGGTCCAACTACAGAACTTCGATATCGCCTATGGGTGTTTGAGGTCAGATAGCAGTCGCTTCAGAGAAAATATCGAAGTTCAACCGAATCGCAGTTAGACTGAAAAGCCGTTGGGAAAAGGCTCGATGAATGATGATTTTATTATACAGCTACATGCTCGGACTGCAGATATTCTATTACGTGGTATGTAACATCTGTCTTGGCTGTTGGAGTTTTGGTATAAATAGGAGATTGGTATGTGACTCAATTTAAATAAATATGCTCAGCTGTCGATGTCCGTTTGCCTGTTGACCTTTGTCAACAGGCCTCCTCCAACGCCTTTCACCCTTCTCTGCGTCTTGCTAGCCTAGTCCAAGTATGGCCTGCAGTGGCCTTCACCTCGTCCTCCCACCTCTTGTACTGGCGTGCTCTGTTTCTTTTTCCACCCCTTGGGTGCCAGTGCATAATCTCTTTGCTCCATTTTTCTGTTCCTCGAATTGTGTGACCTGTACACCTCCACTTAAGTTTTTTTAATTTTATTTCATACGCATTCTAGCTTGGTTATCGCTCTTATTTGTGTGTGATTTACTCTGTCCGATAATCTCAAGCTTAGCATGCATCTCTCCATTGCCTACTGACATGATTTCAGCTTAGTACATTGGGCTTTTGTGGTGGCCCAGGTTTGGCAACCATATTAGTATGTACACATTGTGTTGAAGAGTTTGGATTTCGTATGCATGCTTATTTCTTTGTTCTTCATAATTTCCTTCAATGACCAGTATCTCTTCCATGCATTGCCAATTCTAGTGTCTATTTCTTTGGTTCTGAGATCATTGAAGGAGTTTTTTTGTACCAAGTAACTGTACTCTTCTGTATACAATATCTGATGGTTATTTAATGTTATAGGTTCTTTTATAGGTACTCAGGTCATGGCTTTTGTTTTTTGGCAGTTCATGGTTAATCTTACCCTTTGGGTTTCCGTGTCCAAATCTTTGAGCATGGCTTGAAGTTCCCGAGCCGGAGCTCACCAAGTCCCACGTTGGGAGGGGTCTCGGCAATCTCAAGCAATTATTTTTTCTTGAAAATAACCGAGGAAATTGCGAAAAAAATTAAGTTAAATTAAGTAAAACATGTTCCGGGGAAGTAACTGGATGGGTGATGCTCAAGACCAAATGTTGTGGCGTTTGTTGTCTTTGGCTGAAATAATGATGATGATGCTCCTCCACTAAAATATAAACACATCCATAAAATTTAAGTGTCTATTTGTGTTAATTAACAACGTTTCAGTAAATGTGTTATGAAAGGGTACTTACATAAAAACGCTATTTTGAAAATTACTGCCTGTCTGTCAGTTTGATCCGATTAATCTACACCAATGCCTACCCCTAAGCCTACCCCCTTTTCCTTAATTCTATTATTTCTACATTTCTATCCAAAGGTTTCTGTAAGAAATCACTTTTTAGTGAAAAGGCCAAAGATCGCCAATAACACCCTGCACGCAATTTATGGACGCGGACGGTACGATTAACACAAAATGAATACGCGACAAGTTGATTTATTTCGTACATCTCATACATTAAAGAAAAATGCATATTTAAAAATTTGTTTGTGCGAAACTCATGATTTTTTGTATGGAGAGCAGTAACCTATTATCGTACAAAAAATTACACGTGCCGTGTTATATTGCGATTTATCTTATGCAGAATTGAATTAGAGGTATTATTAGGTTTTATGGGAAGTAGACACATGAACGTAATTTGTTATTCAATCGTTTAAAATTTCATCATACCATTATGGATTCGTAAATCCCATGTAACATTGTAAGTAGGTACTAGTAGGTATATACTTACTTACTATACTATCGTGTTTATACGCACGGGATTACGATATTTCATAATAATATTCTAATAATGGGTAGCTTATACATTTATTTACAATAAGAATTACAATATACAAAATAAACATAATTATAGACTAAAAATATTTACATTACAAAATATCGTTTAAAAAATCCTCCGCGTCATTGCCGACTGGGAAGGTTCCCAGAATGCTGGCTGTGTTGCCACGTTCGATGGCGATACTTATTCTTTGGGCCAGAAAATAGCCAGCCTTCTGGTCCTGAGAAGCATCGATTAGGCGTCTAGCAATGTCTCTATAAAGGCGGCGAGCACTCGGACCCCATGACCCCAGTGTCTCAACCCCAAACGGCTCAAATATGTAATCACCTGCTAGGTTAGCATATTTACGCCGTTTAAAGCCTTCAGCCGATGCAGCAGCAGCGCCGGCACATCCGGATGTGCTTGGAAGGTGTGAAGGTGCTAAGGTGTCAACGCATGTAGCGTCCCACACCAAAGGCCTTCCCATCTTCCACGGTAGCAACGACATACCGTCCGGTCTCTTTCCATCGCTTCGTGCTAAACCATTTGGTTCGCGTACGGCCGGAAGACCTGCAGTGGAAAGAGCCCTACGAATTATGTCGTTTAGAATAGCGTGTCGAGGAATACGACCTGCGCTTCTGCTACAAGAAAGGCCATGGTGTCCCAGATTATCGACGGCTACTCCACAGGTGCAATGATGCGGGGATACACAAGGTGTACCCAGTCGAAGGCAATGCGGAAGGTAGTGTCGTCCAACATTGTACCGATGTTGGGCGATGGGAGCGCCTGGATCCATAACCCTGACTCCCATTCTCCAACTACTATTAAATGCTACGTAAATAATAGTATTAGGTAGATACCTATGTCTTATGTTGAGATGATGAGAACCAAATACCTATTGAATGTTGTCGGTATTGTTCATCGTAGCTCAGTGGTCAGTGCTCAGAGCACAGAGGGTTCAAGTTCTGCCGATGACATTTCAGTTTAGTGATTTATTTATAATTTCTATCTTAATATTTAAGAATAGTTTAAGCAAACGCAAGGAGTTTTGAAATATAAAAATATATATTGATTTGTTAAGATGTCTTCTAAAAACACACAGACACAAAAACCAACTTCGAATTAAGTACCGGAACGGGTCTAAATAATTGTCGGAATTGGACCAAGCCAAATTGCAATAGGGCCACTTGGCAACTATAGGCATTGAGGTATAATGTACTACGTACGTAACGTAGTAAATTATACCTCAATGCCTATAGGTAATATTATAGTACTTAGCTTTCAATTAAAACGAAAATTCAAAATCGGTTCACCCAGTCTAAAGATATGAGGTAAAAAAAAAACATATGGTCGAATTGAATTACCCCTTCTTTTTTGGAAATTGGTTGAAAATTTAGAGTTTAAATATCTTTGTAAAACGATACACTGGTACCTACCGTAGTCCGGCAAGTTTTATGGAGATCGGATAAAAACTGTGGCTGCTAGCCCGTAACAGACATACATACAGAGTACAGACAGAAGCAGAATTGTCCAATATCGAAATGTAGACGCTTTACTGGTTTCCCTTGCGGTCAATAACCATTGAAACATAATTTTAGCAAACAAAAACCCACTTTAAATGGGACCAAATAATTGTCCGAATGGGACCACACGGGAAGCCGCTCCCGTCCAAAGTTACGAGGTCAGTAACAAACATAAAAACCGGCGAAGTGTGTGTCAGGCCACGCATAGAACTGTGATGTGGGGAACCGCCACACCCGCGGCGGCGGCGCGGCAGCGGCGGTGAGACCGATCATGGACGACTGGCTGCAGAGGCAGCATGGTGACCTTACGTGCCGTGCGACTCATATCATTACCAGGCACGGATTATTCGGTAAAGGTGAACGCACACTAATGCGAGCCGAACGCGACGAACGAGTCGAATGAAACGAATTTTAGAATTCTGTATATGAAATCTAATGAAACCTAGCACTCTTTACCGCGTCGAATCGTCCGAATCTGGAAGAACCCCAGAAATCCTAGACGAATTCGGATGACGTCATCAGCTTCGGCGCGGCTTATGCGGTTGATTCGACCGATGCGTGTAATAAGTGTGCGTTCACCTTAAGTATCTGTTTCGCTCAACGCCTGGACCGCGTACTGGGTCTGGGCGTGGCTACCCGCTCGCTTGAGACCATGCTTCAAGCCATGGTCTCCAGCGGGAGTAGGTGGAACGCGGCCGTGTCCTTCTGTGAGCAGGTCATGCTAACGAAGGAGGCGGCCGAAAGGGAGAGTACCCTCCCTGCTGAGTTCCGAAGTATGCGCCGAGGGTGTCGCAGACTTATCTACGCCCAAGACCATCGACCTCCATGATCAGGCCCTGAGAACAGCGGGATAGCCGCCCTCCGTCCTTACAGAAGCAGGCTAGAGGGGTCACGTCCTGCGGGGCCTCAGCCCCACAGCACGAAACCAGATTCACTTACCGACGCGGGATAAAAACCAACCCCAACGACGCGGGATTTTCATCCCGACCAAACCCCCGAAGAGGCCATACGGGTGGCCAAAGTCCTGGTGCGTACCAGGGACGCCCGGTCATGGACGTAGGAGCAGCCGCGGCCATTGGCCGCGGGTTTAAAAATAAAATAAGTTTTGCATAAGTACCTACCAAAATAAGGTTGTGGAACTACATTTGAGTGAAGTATTTGGGAATTTACATAGATAATCATCTGAAGTGGTCCCGTCAAATAACGCAACTAACTGCCAGAGTGCGCAAATTAATTTATATATTTAAAAAGTTGCGTCATTCTGCTGATCATAATACTATGAGGACAGTTTATCTTGCTCTGGGTCAGTCTATCTTGGGATACTGTATTGTTGTATGGGGAGGTGCAGCTAAAACATATATGCTCGCCTTGGAGCGAGCGCAGAGGGTGGTCCTAAAAGTAATGCTCTCAAAGCCTTTACGCTATCACACAGCGCAACTTTTCGAAGATTGTAAGGTTCTCACTGTTAGGAAGCTCTTTGTGCTCGAATCTGTGGTACGGAAGCATTGTTCTCTCGTGTACGATCCTGAGGTCACAAATAGACGTCGCCGTCGTCGGCCAAGGATATGTGATAGTGAATATCATAGGACTGCATTAGCGGCTCAACATTTTAGGGTTCTCGGTGGTCATTTATATAAATTGGCTCATAAGAACTGCAACGTGTACGGCCTACTCCGATTTCAGTGTAGAAAAGAAGTATCAAAATGGTTGATGGGTCAAGGCTATACGGAGGTTGAAGACCTTCTCACCATATCAATATTGTAACTGATGTAACTAAATCACGTGAACACACACACACACGCACACACACACACACACACACACACACACACACACACACACACACACACACACACACACACACACACACACACACACACACACACACACACACCACACATACACACACAAACTAATTTAAATATTTTATTTATACCATATATGTTTGTTAATTTCGTTTGATTGTTGTATTTCGTGTAATAATAGACTCGTTGAAATATGCTGTATGAGTGATTCCACGTACCTATTAACACTTGTGGCTGTATTATATAGCAAATCTGTGGGGCCTGGTATCCCACAACACAAGTTAACTCTTATAGTGGGTGCCAGGGTTTCTCTTTTGGTGTTGTTTCATTATCTTTAACTGTAAATTATTCTAAGATCATCTCATGTATTGTTTTTAGTATATAAATAAATAAAATAAAAAAAAAAAAAATTTGACTTAAACCTTCCTACTCGTATCTAAACATTACTTGTACTTATTATACTTACATGTATTCAGAGCCCGATAAGCGAGCGGAAGGTAGGCACGATGCCGCGTTACCAGAGGTCAGTATTGACGTCAATGGAGCCGCATGATCGGATCGTATTTACACACTAAATACCTACCTACCAGATTCGGAGCATGCGCGGGCGCATATTGACGAGCAACGCTCTGTGAGCATTAGTTATCTATGTATGTACTGTATGTAATGTGCTGGAACCGTTTCACCCTTAAGAATAAATTGGCTGGCAATGGTTCTAAGTATCGATACAAAAGTCTATATAAACCAGTCATGGTCGAAAATGAAATACATTATTTATGGCTTTTGCCCCCATTACCCTCCCAACCAAAAATCCTCACTATGAAAAAATTGTAATAAATCAAGTTGCGACAAGTTTCGTGGAGATTGGATAAGAAATGTGGCCGCTAGTCCAGAACATAGGTACTCGTACATACAGACAGACCGGCAGACAAACGGACGAAAGCACAATTGTCCAGTCTAGAAATGTTTGTCTGAAATAATTCTTCGCTCGCTCAATTAGGTGCAGCGCAGACGGCACACTTTTTGTGTGATTGACAAAATGTCTGCATGGCACGCAAAAAGTCAGTCGCGGATTTTTCACAGACTCAACGCACTCCACGCACATCTTCGATCATTCTGTCGTCATTCTGTCATCAAGAAATAGAGAAATTTGGGCAATAGATCGCGTACGCTACGCCCACTAAAGTGTGCGCAGTCTGCGTTAGCGCGCGTTGATGCCAACGTTCAATTTTTTTCGCACACTTTTTGTGCGGCGCTGCGCGGCACGGCGCGGCACGGTCTGTCCGAAACACGGATTTTGTGTGCGCCGGACTTTTTGCGCGTCGTGTACGTTACTGCATATAATTGCATAGGTTCTATGTTCACAGACTAAAAAGTGCGTCACGGATAGTCTTTCGTCTGCGCGTAGTGTGCGATATAATGCATGGGAACAGACAAATGCAATACTCATTTTAAAACTATTTTCTATGATAAGTATATACAAATATGAGGTACCACCTAGATATCGGACTAGCGTGTCGGAACGAACAAATTCAAAAGGTAACAATTGGTATCTCTTCCTATGATAAGTACGAGTATATACAAGTCTCTGTCTGTATCTCTTCTGCTTTGACGTGTCTTTATTACTCTTTCATTTGTCATTCAATTCAATTCAAAAAATATCATTCAAATGTTATTCATTGTAAGCAAGGAGTGTGTGTGTAAAGTTTCATGCAAATCGGTTGATAAATACGGCCTCAAACATGATCTGACAGAACCCGTAGATGTAGAGGTACAGACGAAAGAAATTCTCCCCAGTCTGCAAGTTGAAACGGAGACTTCGGTCGCTTTTCTCCTTCAGTCAATTATTAGTAAAATGCCTACTTGTGTACTGAGGTGGTGTAAAAACTATAATATAAAAATAAAAAAGGATAATGGAGTTACATTCCATATGTAAGCACTTAATAAACATATTATTACCTTTACTTGTTTATGTATGATGATAGAGAATACATCTGCGTTGAAGGGCAATAAGGACAAAACAGTATAGAGGATAGTAGGCAGGATATGTACACTTTTAACTCAGATATTTAAAAATGTATTAGGTATTACAAAAAGATTTTGATACTCGCTATATTACTTATATTAGCTGGCTTTAGTACTGCCATGTGAAGAAAATAAACGAATGGACCATTACGGATCATAAGGTTCAGGAAGCAAAATGGACTTTCCAATAGTTAGTCCTCTAGTCATGACGTCTTTCAATCAATTGGTCTCCCACGGCAAAACACCCATGGAGCTAATCGTCCTCATTTCAGTAGGTAAGTGTTTAGTAAAAATAGCCTTCAACTGAAGTTGACATTAAATCAAAACGTGTTTGATACATAACGAGCTTTTCCATTTCTTCTTGAAATTAAACCCCTTTACGAGTAGATTATAATTTTTCATTGTCTATTTTATGATTGATTTTATCGTAGATATCTTAAGTAGACGTCTACAAAAGTGCATAAAGACCTAACAAATTAGCTTGTTTCATGGTGTCAAGAGACGAAAGGTTGATATTCGGTTTAATATACAATACGCCGCAGAGAAGAAAAAATTTGAAGAAGAGTGTATTACACCTTATGAGTTCTTGCAAAGAGTTTCCAATATTAAAAGAATCCTCAATGTGTAACATTTCTGTTCCTACTCATTCAATGCAATGTTCGTTGTGTTGTTATCTCAAGTGTAATTTTACGTTCGTCATTTTGTCGGCTATAGGTACAGTCAGCTTCAGAGAAAAGGAACCCCCCTTGATAATGACATGAAAGCATTAAAGTTTTTTGAATCATTGTGTATATGGCATGTTGGTCTAGTGGTTATGACCGCTGCTTTGTGGACACGGCAACCGAGGTTCAAATCCTCGGACACAAGTTCTTTTTTTATTCATATAATTATTATTTTATTTTCTTAAGCACTTTTTGTTAATTAATATTTAAGGAATCAAATTTTATAGTAGGTATGAGGTTTGTAAGAAAAGATAGGCTTATTGAATAAACAATATTAATTTATTTCTCGAATTAGATTTCTAGGTTTCTTTCCTCTTTCCATTCCTGGTTGAGTATACAGTTTTTCTATCTGAGTTAAATTGGGGTTACTTATTTTTAAATTTTACCTGACCTAAATTTATTGACAAAATACTATACCCTAAGTGAAGTATAAAATGTTTACTTAATATACTGAATATCGCCGAGTCATATGACTCACGAATGACGTCACGTGATGCGATTTATTTTTGCATGTTCATATTAATTTGTAATTTTTCTGATATTTTTCGTCTTTCGGCTCAATTGTATACCAAGATACAATTTACTCACAAAAAAATACCACATTAATTTATGTGCTGTTTGAGCCGTGCCTTATACCACTAGGCTATCGGTTCACTTGATAATAATGGCGAAAATATGAATAGTATTACTCCTTTTATCGAACAAAGTTGATTACGGTGTAATTTTCTAGACCTTAAGGTTTAAATTTCAACTTCCACCATATGTGATAATAATAACTGCTCAATAGACTAAAAGATAAGGTTGAAATTAGTTTAGATTTCTCGTTTAGTTCAATAGATTACGCTTGATACAACTTGTTGTACCGTCATGTTTTACTTCAAAAACTTATCTGCTGTATGAGCTGCAGCTATAGTATTATAATATCTGTGACAGCGCACTAAGGTTGCAATTAGAATACTTCTTTGCCTTATTTACTAAACTGTGATTGAAGGTAACTTTATAATTCGTGGTAATTTGCATTAGTGATAATCCTCCTCGTAATATTATTCAATTTACTAAGTTTTTGATCAGTTTTTTGAGTAAATTGAAAGTATGGTTCGATTAACAACATTTTTGAAAGCTAAAATTATTGTTCTCTGGGAGCAAGAACAAAGCATAAAGAAAATAGCACGAGATATGGGCATAACGGTAAGAGTTACGATAAAAATATATAATATACCTATTTATTGCTTTATCATGTTACATTTTCATTTACAAGTTAGTTTTTTGGAATTTCTTTTATTTATTATCATTTTCATTACAGAGAAATACAGTGCGTAGATGGATTCGAAGGTATCAAGCGACGGATGATATAAAATGGGAACGCCAGCCAGAAAGATTCAACTTACTGACGATCATCGCACCAACCGAGTAAATTTTGCTACTCGTTATTTAAATTTCGACTGGGAAAACGAAATTGTTATATTTACCGACGCAAAATGCTTCAAATCAGATAGGGATGGCCGAAAAATTTTATGGAGAAGAAGTGGCCAACGGTTCAACCCTAAAAACGTATTAGACTTGAGAACAAGCGGGCGGTTAACATTAGGTTAGTAAATGATTATATTCTTTAACATAAAATAAAATAATAATAACATAAAACTAATACATACATATATCAATAGATATATATACACGTTGATTTTATTACCGTCAGCACTACGCAAGGGTTCGCTTTCGGAATAAGTTTTGAACCAACTGGCAGCATTACTTTGAAAAACAAACACATTTTTTTTAAAAATCTAAAAAAATATTTAGTTTCTAGACATCAAATGAGCACCCGTTGTAGTGGACTCACTCTCTTAATAAATACTTAAGTTTTACAACGGTAGTTACGGTACAGTTCGTTTTCATTCAACAATGCGCTGGCACAAAGCAAGCGTACGCCGCCGCCGGCCCCCACCTCGTCGACACTGCGGGCTGCGGCTGCAGCTCGCCTGTCCAGTACACCTCGTGACAGCGCCGGTATCTGTTGCGTAATCGTGTGTGTCAGTGAGTAAAATGAGTCGTCAGTACGAATATTCGAACGTGGAGTATCTAGCAATGGTACAATTGTATGCCATTGCTAACCACAACCTACAAGAGGTTAGGCGATTGTACTCCCAGCCGGAGCACTTAAATGCGTTACGGCTACGAGGAGTCAGTGATCCTCAAGTGCCGACACGCGGAACCATCTTGGCTGCAACCCAGCGCTTACTCGACCACGGACAGTTCCGGACACCGTTACATGCACAAGCCCGAGGACATTTGAATGATTATTCCCAAATGGAAGTCATCAAACCCGCGAAGAACTACGCAGTGCGATAGTGGACGCTTTTGATATTGTGAAAAGTGATAGCTGATTAATGTTACTGATGACATTAGGCTAGGTATGGAGCATGGAAATCTCACTGTGCTCTCCCTATTGGATTTTAGTAACGCGTTCAATACAGTGGATTTTCACATTCTGCTGGGCATACTACGCTCTATTAACATATCTCCGGCGGTGGTTGATTGGTTTCAGAATTACCTGTTTGGTCGTCGACAGCGTGTATGTTACGATAAATGCCTTTCCTCTTGGTGTTTTACATCTGCTGGCGTACCACAGGGTGGCGTTCTCTCCCCATTACTTTTCTCAATCTTCATTAATTCCATAACTAAAACCCTCCTTTCTTCTTACCACCTTTATGCAGATGATTTACAAATTTACATGCAGGCTCCACCGAGTAATTTGAGTGAGGCCATTAATATAATCAATAGGGACCTGTTTCAAATTTGTACGTGGGGCAAGCAATACGGGCTTGACGTAAATCCCTCCAAAACGCAGATATGTGTCGTTGGCAGTAGCAGAAAATTGGCAGATATTGACTGGACACAGTTACCAAATATAGTTTTTAATAGTGTAGTATTACCAGTGGTTAATAAGGTAAAGAATCTTGGTATTTTAATCGACAGTACCTTATCCTGGGACGCACAAATCGTGGAAGTAAGTCGTAAATTGTTCGCATCAGTAGGTTCTTTACGCAGACTACGTAACTTTCTGCCCACGGCCACCAAGGTTGCGCTTGCTCAATCCATCCTTCTTCCTATCCTGGACTATGCCGACGTCAGCTATCTCGATGTCACCGAGGAGCAACTTAACAAGCTTGAGCGCCTACAAAATTTGTGTATTAGATTCATATTTGGCTTACGTAAATATGATCATGTGTCCGAATACCGCAATTTGCTCAAGTGGCTCCCAATTCGCCTTCGACGAAATACTCATATCCTCTCTATCCTTTACAATGTGTTGTTTAATCCCCGTACCCCTACTTATTTAAAAGAACGATTCAAGTTCCTTAATGACACACATACGAGATCCCTGAGGTCGTCGGAGACGCTGGTGTTGGCAGTGCCAGAGCACTCAACGACTTTCTATGGTGGATCTTTCTCCATTAAGGCCGTGCGACTATGGAATGATCTGCCGGTAGTTGTTAGACGAGCACCAACGTTGGCTGTCTTCAAACGAATGCTAAAAGACCATTACCTTGGCTCCTAACTACTGTAATCTATTTTTTCCACTCTATGTTTTTATGTATCCCTAATTCCCTACAAGGTATAAAATTATCTCTTTTTATTTAATAGTGTTTAAGTTTTACTATGTGTAGGTATATCTTCTATAATTACTATATTCAGTTTATTCCATTACTTTTCTTTTCAGAACTTTTCCATCTTTCTTTTCATAATATATGCCAATTCCTATCCACTGTTTACTTCACTTCTATCTACTTGTGTCCATCCAAAGGTTGCCTGTAAGAGATCACTCTTAGTGATAAGGCCGCCATTTGTACATACTATTTAAATATTAAGTTTCTGTTTCATTTGTATTTTTGTATTGGTGTACAATAAAGTATAATCTAATCTAATCTAATCTAGAGTCACATCGAACAAGTTGAAAGACAATCAATTAACACGTGCACGTTTGTATATCGAAAGGAAAGGACTCCATATCGAGCAGTTACTTCGGTACAAAGAACTGTAAATTAGTGTAAATAAACTGTAAATAGGTATGTAAGTTTGATTTTATTTGTAAATAGCTCGCAGTCAGTTGTAGTTCAGTGTATTTTTATTATTATTATTACATAGTTCAAAAGTCATTAAGTCGCTATTATTAATAATAAAGTAGGTATTACAGACGGTCCTAAGCCCGTGTAAAGTACGAAGGAAAAATTGGAGTGTGTATTTTATGTTCAAGTAGGTATGTTTCGTAGTGATACTGGCCATAGTGGCTGCGAGGGGTCATTGCTCCCTAACACATGATTTGCGCGGTACTTAGAAGCGCTCGAAGGATGGATGTGTGTGTGCGAGACGTGCAGCCTTGAGCCAGGCGAGAGCGCCGCGCCCGTCCGCGTCAATTCATCAATGAAATATCGTACTGCTACTAATGTTAAACTTGATCGAGTGAGAAGAATTACAGAAATGAAATTTTTTTTTATTATTATCAGTACAGTAATTTAGATGTTAAAAAAGGAATCCAAATATTATTCCCTTTCGACTGCTGACGATGATAAAATCAGCGTGTATATATTTCTAATTATTATTGCTGCTGACATTGATTTACATATTGCAACAGATATGAAAAGGTTTATTATTTTAGGTTACTGGGGATGGATGTCTTCAATGGGCCCAGGCGAGCTAGTGGAAATAGGTGGCCGCATGAACAGTGAGCGATACCTTGAAGTGTTGAATGACAAATTTACCTGATTCAGGATAACTCTTCAGTGCATCGGTCCCGAATTGTGCACGACTGGCTTAATGCACAAGAAGATATAACGGTGTTTGAGTGGCCGGCTAAAAGCCCGGATCTTAACCCTATAGAAAACTTATGGGGTCAGATGGTTTTAAACTGGGACTCAAGTGAAATAAAGTAAAAAAAAAAAATTGGATGAAGAGGTAAACAGAACTTGGGAACTAATGTGAAATAGTGCCGCATGTTTTAATATGGTGTCGGGGATGAAAAGTCGTCTTCAAGAAGTGATAGACAGTGAGGGCCATCCTCTCCGTTATTAATGCAGTTTATCGATTCTTACCCAGGACAAATCTTTGTGTGCTGAAGACGATTATTTGTTATGTGTCTGGGTGTAATTAATCTAAAAAAAATTTTTTAAATAAGTATTATATCCGTTGTCTAGTATCCATATCACATTAAGGTGCTTATTTTAGGCTAGATGACGCTGTGTATAAAGTGTCCTAACATTCATAATAATAATATTATATTATTAATACCTAATCCCATTACAAGGTTTTGTTTACAAGTTTAGTAATCTTCTAATGTGTTAACGATGCACCATCTGACCTCACATATTTTTCTAATGTTGTGTTAAAAGGGTTACCTATTTATCAGAAAATGTGATCAAAGAGGAAGATGTATATTGCTATACTGTTATAGTTTAGCATGTTGGTTCTTTCTTTGTGATTCACAGGAACAAATAACATTTCATTTTTCAACCATTCTTTTATATTCAAAGATTATACAGAGTGTAAAAAATTAATGTTTGCAACTTTAAATAAATAAGTAAATAAATATTGTAGTTATGTTTCTAGAATTATCTAATATTAAGTAAACATTTTCTACTTCACTTAGGGTATTGTATTTTGTCAATAAATTTAGGTCAGGTAAAATTTAAAAATAAGTAACACCAATTTAACTCAGATAGAAAAACTGTATACTCAACCAGGAATGGAAAGAGGAAAGAACGAAACCTAGAAATCTAATTCGAGAAATAAATTAATATTGTTTATGCAATAAGCCTATATTTTCTTACAAACCTCATACCTACTATAAAATTTGATTCCTTAAATATTAATTAACAAAAAGTTCTTAAGAAAATAAAAAAAATAATTATATGAATAAAAAAAGAACTTGTGTCCGAGGATTTGAACCTCGGTTGCCGTGTCCACAAAGCAGCGGTCATAACCACTAGACCAACATGCCATATACACAATGATTCAAAAAACTTTAATGCTTTCATGTCATTATCAAGGGGGGTTCCTTTTCTCTGAAGCTGACTGTACCTACAACATCTCATGGAGACTTGGAGGGTGCGACTTGAGCAACCTAAGTGGGGAACCACCGTCATCGCGGCGGTGAGACCGATCATGGACATGTGGCTGCAGAGGCAGCATGGTGACCTCACGTATCGTGCGACGCAGATCGTTACCGGGCATGGATGCCTCGTAGCTATCTGTTTCGCATCCATCGTGAGGTCACGCCCCGGTGTCAACACTGCGAGGTCTCCGACGACGACACCGCACTCCACACGTTGGTGGAGTGCTCAACGTGGGCGAGTCAGCGCCGGGACCTCGTAGTGGGTCTGGGCGTGGATATCATCTCACTGGAAACCATGCTCCAAGCCATGGTCTCCAGCGCGAGTAGGTGGAACGCGGCCGTGTCCTTCTGCGAGCAAGTCATGCTCGCGAAGGAGGCGGCTGAGAGGGAGAGGGAGCTCACCCTCCCCGCTGAGATTCGCAGTCAGTGGCCAGGGCGCCGCAGACTCATCTACGCCCAGGACCATCGACCTCCATGATCGGGGCCTGAGGACGGCGGGATAGCCACCCGCCGTCCTCACCGACGTGGGATAAAACCCAACCCCAACGAAGCGTGATTTCCATTCCGACCAAACCCCCGAAGAGGCCACGCAGCTGGCCAAAGTCCACCGGACGCCACTGGAAATACCTTCTGGAGTCACCGGAGATGCCCGCAGCAATGGACATGGGAGCGGTCGCGTTCTCGCGGAATTAAAAAAACAAAAAAAGAAAAAGAAAAGGTATACTTACCTACAATAAGTTCATTTTTTATGACTTGAATATAATGTTTAAAAAATACAAGAGAAAATGTCGTTTTCCATACCTACCTACCACCAGCATAATGTCATGACAGGTAGGACTTTAAAAGGATACGGACCTTTTTCTCTCAAGGTCTTTTACTTTGCGAGTATTTAGCATTGAGGACGTTGTGCTCTCGGAACATACAGTCATTTTCAATTGGAGACGTTTTGCTCTCAGAGCGTTTTAATTTACAGTCGATATGCATCCAAGTACTTTTTGCTTCCAGAACCTTATGATCCGTAATTTGAACAACTCTTATGTAGCCATTATCCCTAAGTGTTATTTTATCACGGTAATGTGTTCCCGTAGGAATTTAAAATGAGAAAACTATATAAAGGAGGAGCGTGAAGAAGCTACGAAGTTTTTCTTTAAATAATTAAAAACGACGAAAGCACACAATACATGAATCTACCCCACTCATGACTGCACGAACTAGTAAGAACTATTTAGAGATGCAACTATCTTAGTTTCAAAATGACCTAAATAAGTCTGCTATATTTTAGTGACTTTTCATTATTGGGCAATTAAGTATTTAATATATTTAGATAAGTACGTTGTCCGCACCTAAGCATGAAAATGAAGACAACTAGACGCTTCCTAATACACGGGACCATCAAAATGCCTGGCGAAATGTGGAAGATATAAATACCTATGTCAAGACACTTAGGAACAATTAGGAACCATGTCATCGTCAGTAAAAATATAAACTGCATTCACAGATTTATCTGTGAAAAAAATTTCAACTTTCTAACTATCACGGTTCATTAGATACAGCATGGTGACGGACGGACGGACGGACAGCGAAGCCTAAAAAACTATTTTTTTTATTTAAAATTTAAACTGGTATGTAATTATAATCATAATCACAGAACAAGTCTTTGCCAGCCATTTGTTTCTCCTCCCAAGAAAGCATTAATTTTAAAACTGTTCATGTTAGTGCACTGATATGTTACCTGTTGGCCTCATAGAAGAAAAGAGCACAATGCGTAAGTAAAAAAATAAACAATTAAGTAACTAGGTCGCCGCAGTCGCGAAACGTACCGTTACGCTGCAGCATATATTTGAGCGAAGCGAGTTTAAATTCAAAATTCTGGCATCGTAATAACCTGGGTAATTCTGTAAGCTATTGATGAGTGCAAGAAAATCCGAAATCGGCCGAGTATTCGCCGAGAAACAATTTAACATAAATCGTTTGAAAAATAATTTGAGACTGCAGTTAACTGATTTATCTATAAGCAGACGAGACTCAGTTTGCATCTAGGTTTGAACTGATATTCGAGTCCCACCTGCTTATAGTTTTTAATCAGGTTAAGTGCAGTCGGGGTTCTTTTATTATTTAACTAGCGGACGCCCGCGGTTTCGCACGCTTGACAAATGACATATTTTGCTAAAAAACTTCCTCAAGAACCACTCTATCCATTGGTGAATACCGCATCAAAATACGTTGCGTATTTCTACGCATACATGAAGAAGTATATCATGAACAGCAGTATTAACGCCTTTTTATATTCTTAAGGCAACACTGTGTAACACGTGTAAATTGTATAAATGACAGACAAGGCGCTCCATTACTGTAAATTGAAAGAAAATGATAAAAACAATTGATGGATAGGTTGTAGAACCTACCTACAACGGAATAATTCTTTAACCTTTAAATAAATATTAAAATAATGTTACTTCTACAACATTACACGCATAATACTTAATCAAAATCTGTAGGCCACTCACTAAGTCACTACATATTATAAAATCAACAAAGTAGCTTCCGTCCGTATGTATGCCTAGATCTTAAAACCTGCGCTATGGATTTGATGCGGTTTTCACCAATTGATAGATTGGTGAAGGAGGAAAGTTCTTAGAATATATTTTGTCAAGCTGACAAAGCCACGGGCGTCCGCTAGTGTTACCTATATAAAGTTGAAATAAGTAGTTTCCTTTTTTACTCAAAACAGCTTTTATTAGTTACACAATTTCTCTACTCTCTTCGTGTCTCTTCTCTCGGATCAGGGGCTTTTGGACTTGTGTGTTGATAGTAGGTAGTTGCCTACATGCAAGGGTTCTTTGACTCTTCAGATCAACGTATTGGGCGTATGGTCACGGACTTTAAAATGTGTACACTGGCTAAACACTAGTTTTATTTTCAAAATTTATGACGCAATATCATACCTTCATCCAACATACGAGTAGAACACCGTTCTGGTATAAATACGACTGGACACGATTTGATTTTATTATTACTGAACAAGTTCTCAGAAAGTTTAGTTGATAATATGTATAAATTTTCAATAATAGTAATTATTTTACTAGTGACATCAGTCACTAATCTGCAAGCGAAACATGCATCATCCTTAAATGAAAAGAGTTCAAAGAAGCCAGCAACTGGAAAACCTTCAGTTCAGGAATACTGGAAGCGTCAGCAAATACTCCAGGTATTGAGAGTTACCCACTGGTAGTTTAGGAAATCTTATTAAGGCTTAAATACTAACAATACCGTGATAGAAGAAAAAGATGTAAAATAAACTGTGCAGTGTGGACGTCATAAAAACTTTGCGCATAACATAGGTAGGTACAGATACTAAAGTTCACAACCAGTTTCTTGACATAACCGCCTTGACTTGAAAAATACGAAATCTGCAAATTTAATTTGATGTTCCTACCTAATATAAATAATATTTTGTACCTTGCTATGTAAATAAAATTCATACCTTCGTGAAAATTGTTTTATTTAATCAAGTTTGGACCGGTTGACAGTTTTAGAATTTGAGATGGATGTTTGTTAGGTACGTACCTACATCAAGTGTAAACCGTAGCATAGATTTGGATGAAAATTGTTATTAGACCCATTGATTAGACTTTTAATCCTGCTACTGTATTCCCATGGGAATTGGGAGCAAGAAAATGATTCCACGCAGTCTCGTTATATATCCCTGGTAAGTAGGTAAACTACATTTCGAGATCGGACAATTTTGCTTTCGTCCGTCTGTCTGTCGGTATGTTCTGGGCTAGCAGCCACAGTTTTAATCCGATCTTTACAAAACTTGGCACAAGTGTTCCTTGATTTTATACAATTTTTTCAACGTGAGTTTTTCTTGGATTGGGGGGAAAAAAAGCTTAAATGATGTTTTAATGATTTTCCGGGCTATTATCGGATCTTCACGAAACTTGGCACAAGTATTCCTTTACTTTTTTTGTCGGCAAGTTTTTTTGGGGGGCCAGCAGCTTCACGAGGCCTACTGTTCGAATAGTATAATATCTGGTAGGTATGTGATGTAACTCAATTTAGACTGTGTGACAAAACTTGACGAATTTCGTAAAAAAACATTACCTACTTTCTTGGTAACCGCAGTGAAAGTGAGGCGCTGCAAATAACTATGTGGTTATTTTGAGCAGAACAACTAAAGTATCCTGACTAAAGTATCAGTTTAGTTGTTCTACTCAAGAGTTTCTTTAAATTACATACTTAAAATAAACTAAGTATAAATAATTTGTAAGACGTAATAGATACTACCTACTCCTGTTATAAAAATATACATTTTAAGTAATTAAGAATCCGGTCATCAAATTCTTAGTAGGAATCGATTAAGACTAAGTAGCTACGAGGGCTACGTGGCATGCCAAAAGTCACGTAGGCTTGCAGACCATGTGAAATGGCACGTGCCTTAACACATTTTTGAAGGGTTTCCACCATAATGAAACTTCTTCAGATTTACTTACTTCTTATAAGCGGACGCTGACGGCTTCGTTCGTCGCGTGAATTACTTATGTGGCGATTTATCATCATTCAGAGAGCCTTTTACCAACACAGTTGGGGTCGGCTTACCAGTCTAACTGCGATTCGGCTGAACTTCGATATTTTACGTGGAGCGACTGCCATCAGACCTCCACAACCCAATAGCGATACCGAAGTTCATGTGGCGATTTATAACTGTTGCAAAAATAAAAAAAATATGTATTGCATAAGATCTTTCTTACTCCTTGCTTGAAATGCAAGGTAGGTAGGTACTTACCGATCTATTTGAATGAGTTAGGTAGAAAATCAAAACATATAAATATATAGCAGCTTAATGAAAAAGGCCAGCAGTGGCACCTGCCTACCAACGGTAGAAAAGAAAACTATTTATTTTAGCACTTTGTCGACGTAGTAAAAACACATAATTCTTGCAAAGTTTTATCTTGGAACATGGTACATGTAAGGTGGGAATGATGTTATTTCCTTGCGTCTACCCTTGTGTATGGGGTATCATTAGATTTGTCTTTTAAAAACATCGAGTGGATTTTTTGATTAAAGTATCTGTTTGTGATATTTACTTTAAAGCTTTTTTTTGTTAAAACAGGGCGTCCCCTCTAAAAGCTAAACGGCTGGCTCGAAAAATCTATGATGGTAGTCCATATAATGAATTTTGAAGGAAATCTATAACGCATTAGATAACTATGTTTGTTCAGGAGTTATAGGAGGCTACTATGGGTGCCTACAGAATCCTATTCTATGTGTGGCCCGACATGCACCGGGTCGTTTTTTTTTAAACTGGAATCGACTGTAAAGTTTTTTATTCTGGGATAAATAAGACAATGAATCCCATTGAAAAGTCAATGCTCGAGGGAGACCGCTTGAATAATTGCATTTTAAAATAGGAAGGGTCAGTGTTCTGGGTCGATGGACCAATGCATTTTCTAGAAGCTACACCAACAAGTTCGTTATTGTAGTGATGTGATCATGAGATTCATGAGCTTCAGAGACGACCTCGAACTGTTTTATGAACTCCCACCATCTCAACGAAACTGATTTCTATGAGTTCAGTCAATTCTGTTAATGTTAATTACAAGTCTAGCCGACGACGGTTACGTGGGATAAAAATATTCATCATGTTTGACTTTACCACCGCTTAAGGTCATAATCTAGTCGTCATTATTTTAATCTGCTCAATTCGACGTAATGCTAGCAGATGATTACATAATTTAAGCCGTTTGGGGTTAAGACACAAGGTTCATGGGGTCCGGTCCGAGCACTTGCCGCTTATTGGTAAATTAAGCCGAGCTAAACGCCTAATCGATGCTTCTCAAAACCAAAAGGCTGGTTATTTTCTGGCCCAAGGAATAAGTATCGCCATCCAACATGAGAACACAGTCAGCATTCCGGAAACCTATATACTCAATCCGCAAAGATGAGTTTTAGACGATGTTTTGTAGATAGGTATTGTAATTATTTTTAGTATTTATATTCTTATATAATTATGCACATTGTATAAATTTTGCTCTCGTTCTGGTATAATATTATACAAGTCAACCTCTACGTCATCGTATCTAATAGTAGGTACTATTCCCTATTCTGTGCTAATAGTAAATAGAGGTGTGATTTTTCTGATTGGTGCTCTCATTACTGTTATTCTTTATATTATAATTAGTAAATTATAATATAAACAATAATAATACGCTCCATGTGTGGAGCGTACCTATTTGACAAACCCAAGTGTGTCAGTCAATTAATGAGATCTAGTAGGCGGGCTCATTGATCAATATTTAATTGAATTTTAATAATCTGATTAATTTGTACATGCGCAACGCTAATGTTTCAATTATCGTTACCTACCTTACGTAATGTAATTCATTTAATTTAGTAATAGCTGTCTTGCACAACATTTTAATTAAGTAATAGATTAGGTAAGTACAAGTAGTTTACCTATTTGTACAAAGTAAGTTGGTGGAACGTACCTAGTCTTGGTAAATATAAACCCAAAGCAATATACAGCGTGTAACATTCGCACGGTTCAGTAGGTATGAGGAAGTCTGAAACTATAAGACATAAGGTGTGCTTCAAGCTGTAATGCTCATATTTGAAATCTCGATGAAAACGAATTTTGACAACGCTAAAAAATAGTCATGAAATAGTCATAAATAGTCGTACATGTAAGAAAATAGTCGTATTTTAGTTTCGGCGTTATAGCTATAAGTTAGTGAGGATTATGGCTTGAACGTCAAGCTATAATCCTCATCTCTGGTGCAAGCAAACGGTAAAGCCTATCGAATCGGTTTAGGTTAAATAGTCATGAAATAGTCGTAACGACATGCCAAATCTCAGAAATAGTCCTTAAAAGGTTCCAGAGATATAAAGGTAACCTGATGAGGATTATGGCTTGAACATTTGAAAACTTCAACTTTCTCCGGAACGCCTACGATTTTCGGTTTAAAGTTTGTGCCAAAAAATAGTATAGTCGTATGAACTACAATAAATTTGAGCTGGCTTAATTTGAAAAAAATAATTTTTCGTTTGCCCTATATTCGTTTTCATTGAGATTTCAAATATGAGGATTACAGCTTGAAGGACACGACATAAGATCTGTTCTTAGATCAGTGTTGTGGAGTTCTATGTCATCGATTTTGGTAAAAATAAAAACTGCATTCACAGATTAACAAAAAACCAAACTTACATTATTTCTATTTAGATATCGATTGTATAGGTCTTAATTACTAAATGTTAATATGAAACATGAAAATTAATAAAATGCATTGTTTTAATATCTTTTAGTTTATTTTAGTAGATGTTCGAAAGTATCACAGTTTTTTTCAAAACAACGTTGAAGTTTTGCATTAAACTTGTCTCGCTGACTTTTCTTATAATTTCAGACTTCCCCATACCCCATACCATGTGAATGTTACACCCTGTATAGATAGGTATTGACACGAGCATCTCCAATGGCCACAAATAAGTAACTTAACTTCGTTTTTGTTTGTCTAAAGACAAACAATCTTTATCAGGAAAAATGCGTCTGTATTTGATAAAGTTTTTGACACAAAGGTCACCGATATCGACTCTAGATTGTCAGCAGCAGATTTTAAGATCAAGATTTACCGTCGTGCCCGAGTTTTACTTTGCACTGGTATGATTGTGGGGAGTCCCCAAAGTTGTTAAATAAATCGACATTACGACTCATTGACGTAAATTGTACCCATTATCTGGAACGTAGTGTATTATCGAACACTAGTTAAAGCTAAGTTTCGAAATAGTTATTTCTTCTGCCTTACTTAAGTCACTTAGGTGGTAATTATCAATCATTTTATACGGACGCATCACTCTTTAAGTAGGTAGAGATTCTGATCCTGACGACCAAGCTAGGTTGGTAATTCACTGAATTTATTGAATAGAAACAAGAGATACCTATAATAGAATAGAAAACCAAAGAAAAAATAGAACTATAGAATAGGTAAGTACTATTGAACTATGAAGTACCTATTATTTTGGGTTAGGTCCATGGCATGTTTCCTAAACTTTGTGGTTTAAATATTCGTCTGTGAATCCAAATGTATCCAAAGTTCCTGTAAGCAATCTTTTTTAAACTAAGTAACCCCTAATTTGTATATTGATAAGTGAAAAAAAACCTATACGGTTATACGCTTACTAAATACCTACTATACTGGCGTACCTACTTGTCTTTCCAGAAACTATTTATTATTTATGCTGAGTGTAAGGGCAACGAACGGGCATATATATGGGATCGTATTAAAATGAAGGCGTTTCGGGGTAAACGTACTTGTGACCGATGGCATTATACCGACTGATGCATTATTGAACTCAGATGAGTGAACTGTTGACTTCCACCACCGTTGGAAGCTGCCCTTTTGCAAATGACGTACGCACATCGCATAGAATTTAAGCCCCCCATACCTATACGGTACAATTCAACGTTGCGATCCATCGCTACCGACCGATCGAAACGATTGATCTGTAGTGTTGCCGCTCATACACGAAGCGATTGGTCGTTACGATCGATCATTTATACATTTGAAATGGAACGATAAAGAAGTGCTCAAAAATTCAATACGTGTCCTGTAAAATGGAAAACGAACTACATAACTTTTTTATTTATGAAGCGATTGAAAACCAAACCGCAAATTCAAATCAAAAAATCAAACCGTTTCTGAGATTAGCGTGTTCAAACATTCAGACAAACAGACAAAAGTTCTAAAAACCATTGTTTTGGGTTTTATTGCGTTCATAAACCCCCCCTACACCAGTTTCTCTATTATATTATTATCTTCTATTATATTCTCTATTATACCATACAAATTCATCTTAAGATACGAAAATATGAAATATTATTTATTATCTACGTCGTGCGTCCATTGAATTGTATAGCGAGCGATATTGTAGTTAAAATATTATAGTATCTTAGCTGTGTGCAGCGCCACTTAGTGAACTCCACTGCGGGTGACGTAACCTGTGACCGATCGAAACGACGGATCTGTAATGTATGTTACGATCGTTAACGATTTACTTGATCGCAGACGACATCGGAGATCGCAACAAAAACCCATGCAATCATGAAGCCCCCCATATACGGTACAATTCATCGTTGCGATCCATCGCTACCGACCGATCGAAACGATTGACCTGCAGTGTTGCCGCTCATACACGAAGCGATTGGTCGTTACGATCGATCATTTATACATTTGAAATGGAACGATAAAGACGTGCTCAAAAATTCAATACGTGTCCTGTAAAATGGAAAACGAACTTCTTTTCTCGTCTATGGCGGTAACTTTGATTATGTTACAGAAGAAAATAAGAAAACCTAGAAAAGTGTGGGTTAAGAAATGGCTATTAAAGCGATATCAGTTTTCGCATGTAAATATTTTAAATGAATTAAGGAACTAAAATCGAATCGTTGATCGCAAGAGCCAATACACTATCGATTCATCGTTACGATATTCATGATTGCATGGGTTTTTGTTGCAATCTCCGCCTGCGATCAAGTATATCGTTAACGATCGTAACATACATTACAGATCCGTCGTTTCGATCGGTCTAAAGCGATGGATCGTAACGATGAATCGTCCCGTATATGGGGGGCTTGAATATCATAACGATGAATCGATAGTGTATTGGCTCTTGCGATCAACGATTCGATTTTTGTTCCTTAATTCATTTAAAATATTTACATGCGAATACTGATATCGCTTTAATAGCCATTTCTTAACCCACACTTTTCTAGGTTTTCTTATTTTCTTCTGTAACATAATCAAAGTTACAGACGAGAAAAGAAGTTCGTTTTCCATTTTACAGGACACGTATTGAATTTTAGAGCACGTCTTTATTGTTCCATTTCAAATGTATAAATGATCGATCGTAACGACCAATCGCTTCGTGTATGAGCGGCAACGCTACAGATCAATCGTTTCGATCGGTCGGTAGCGATGGATCGCAACGATGAATTGTACCGTATATGGGCGGCTTTACAGATCCGTCGTTTCGATCGGTCTAAAAAGCCCCCCATATACGGTACAATTCATCAACTTTTTTATTTATGAAGCGATTGAAAACCAAACCGCAAATTCAATCCAAAAAATCAAATCGTTTCTGAGATTAGCGTGTTCAAACATTCAGACAAACAGACAAAAGTTCTAAAACCATTGTTTTGGGTTTTATTGCGTTCATAAAGCCCCCCTACACCAGTTTCTCTATTATATCTTCTATTATATTCTCTATTATACCATACAAATTCATCTTAAGATACGAAAATATGAAATATTATTTATTATCTACGTCGTGCGTCCATTGAATTGTATGGCGAGCGATATTGTAGTTAAAATATTATAATATCTTAGCTGTGTGCAGCGCCCCTTAGTGAACTCCACTGCGGGTGACGTAACCTGTTCTGAAGAGCTCTTCAATCTAATCCCACCCTCTTCCTTCCGATCCCGAACAACGCGTGCCGGGCAGACATGCCACTCCCACACAGTGGATAGCATGATCGCGAGAACCGAACGTTTTTAAACGTTCGTTTCTCTGCCGAACGATAGTGGCCTGGAACGCCCTGCCTGTGCACGTGTTCCCCCCGAATATAATCCTGGGTTCTTTACGCGGAGCGTGAAGAGGCACATCAGTAGGTCGTCAAGTTGAGGGCCATTCTCTATAGTATTGTGTGCTGTGAGAGTGGTCCACAATTGCTAGACGTCGTCATCACGACTTACCACCAGGCGGGTGGCGTCAATTTGACGAACCCAATATACAAACAAAACCTACGACAAACTTATTATTTGCGGTTGGTACAGTAATCGGGTCTAGGGATTGAACCGCAAAATTAAGTTTGTTTTTTATTGTATATACTTTTCCGGGATAAAAAGTACCCAGTGTGGTGCCCAGGATATTAAAGAATACCAAGTTTCATCGTAATCGAACCGGTAGTTTATGCGTGATGCCTGAACAGACAGACAGACAAAAAAATTTTTAATCTCATTTTTGGGTTCGGTTTCGGTCTAGTAACACCCCCTGCCATTTATTTTTTTGATATTTTCAATGTACAGAATTTTCACTTCTACAGATTTATTATAAGTATAGATGACTTAAGGGCTTAAAGGAAGAGAAGGGTTTAAGGAAAATATTTACTTACCAGGAAAATTTACACTTATCCTTAAGTTCATTTCAGGGTACCTACTTTGTGTTGCATTATGTATGTTTTGAGATTTATTCCCGTGTAACTGGGAAGCATGAATAAGTACTTACATATAAGGAAAATTTTATTCGATATTTTTTTTGACCCTTGACTTTGATGATAGTTGAAGGGTTCGTGCACCCTGGGCAACGGAGCAGAAATCTACCCAGGGGAGATGTACTGTTACAGCCAATACCCGACACACTTGATCGGTTGACCCCATAGCACAAGGGGTCGTGGGATAGCAGTCTAGTCAGTTCGGTAATGCCATGGCCGACAGTGGGGAGTGTTGGGCCGCCGTCGCCGCCGCGCCGTTCGTTCGCATGTGGAGGCGAGATGCTGACGAAGTGATGATAACTGGGAGACGGGGTCCTGGCGGGAGCAGGTGCGTGGGAGTCCCGCATGCTCTTGTCTCGGGGACCAGTCTGATAGCGCTAGAGCGTGGCGGAGAGTGGTCGTGGGTTGTAGGTCGGGGGAACCCACCGCTCACAATAGGCCTTGACGAGGGCACCTAGGGACTCGCACACGAACTGTTTCCTACCAATATCTATAAAAACTTTGAGGGGTCCTCCAAGAAGATATGATGGGCTTAAAATCGTTTCTGTATTTTTTTTATTTTACTGTGATTTTAGTATTTGTTGTTTTAGTGGCAAACATAGACCAACGCGGTCGTCTGGTGGCAAACCAACAGAAATACCTACATCGTCTGAAAATTCCAACTGTCTTATTTATCACATAAGATACAGCCTGGTGACAGACGAACGGACAACGTGCAGAGGAGTCTTGGTAATAGGACTCTATTTTACTCTTTGGGTACGGAACCCAGAAAAAATATCCAGTAAAACTTCTATAGGACATAAATAAGCTTACTAGGCATCTGCCAGGGTCTCCTAACTTCGACTATCTCCATGGCAAATGTCATTTTCTTACGTGATGCCCAAACGCGAAAAGCAACTTTTATTAAAATGTCTGTAATCAACTGACTTCCAAAAAAGGAAGAGGTTCTCAATTCGATGGATTTTTTTTTGTTTTTGAACCGATTTTGAATTTGTTTTTTTTAAATTCCGTGGCCCAAGGCCGCGGCCGCTCCCACGTCCGTTGCCGGACGTCTCTGGTACGCATGCCCGGCGGAATTGAAAGCTACTTGGTACTTCCCTAGTGGTAAAATTTTAATTTATCCCATTCCGTAATTTGAAGTCGGTTGTTGTGTGATTTTTTAATATGTAGGTAACTACTAACTTAATTTAGATGAATTATTATTAAAATTAGACAATTCTTCAACTTTAGACGAATCTAAAATAAATTTGTAGGTACTTACGTTACTTACGCCACAATTGTACCTTGATTTATTTGCAAAATGAATTATGTAATGCGGTCAATAAATTACATGTGAAAAAAATGTAACAGGTGGACATAGAAAAACAAGTCCTACTTAGTAGTCCTACTTAACTAAGTAGACATCAAGATTCTAAATATGCACCTGCACGCGGATGACGAAAACCTACCTGTAATTTAAGTTATTTATCAACCGCTATATTATTATAATAACCAGAAACCAGTCACATATGACTTGCAATCTTGGTCTGAAGATTCTGTATGCATAATATATTTTAAAAATGTGGGTACTTACATATTGATTCTATTCTTCTTATGGCTGGTTTACATTGGTCAAGCTTTTAGTACAGTAGCCAAGTACAGTGAACAAGGACAGTGGTGTAAACCAATCGGACAGTAGCGAGTCAACTTGGATTGCAACTTGGCTTGCAAGTGAATCCGAATAGAATGGCTTTCTATTTTTTGGACAGTGATCCCCCCCCGCCCGACACTTGACTCGCCACTGGCGTAGTGTAAACAGTAAAATTTAGTACAGTGCATAAGTGAGCGGCTTCAAGACGTGTTATTTAATTCATAGCTTGTTCCTTTTTCTAAAGCAATGGCGGGAAAATGGTCCGAGGTCACCACAATGCATACAGTACCCTAAATAAATTGTGCATTTAATATAGATTATTAAGGCCGTTTACAGCATGTAATTTAAATGAATATTTTGGGAGATCATTCGTATTTCATCAGACGTATTTTTTGATGAGACTCATCCATTTTCCTAAAGGAAAGACACTTGACTGGCCGTAGTGTAAACAGTCACTATCCAAACCCGAAATACTCGCCACTGTACCTGCACTCGCCACTGTACTAAAAACTTGACCAATGTAAACCAGCCTTTAAAGTAATAATAACCCGCTCATATACTTAGATCCGCCGGCGTAAAATAGTTTTACTGTAGTCAACACTGGCAATTGACACACCTTCCCCGCATGTCTCTGCGTAGAAGCTTCCTAACCAATTTGTTAAGCACACCTCTATGTTATTTTTACGGACAAGTAATAAATTGGCGTGGTATAAGTACAGATACAAGCTTTAGGAACCGTCCGGCCTTAGAGGGCTTTCCCCTACTTATTACTTCCATGTATGTACACTACAAGACGACATTATAAAACTCCCAGAAACTGACAGAAATAACAAGATGCAACCGCATCGTCTTCCATATTGTTCTAATTTTAAACTACGTATTTGTATCACGATGTAGACAATTCGCATCGCGTGAAAATATAATAAGTATTCGTTTACAAATTGAGGTTAAACATGGGTTAAATCATAATTGGGGATGACACTGACGACAGACTCAATTTTAATAAAAACATTGCATGTGCTCTGCACGAGATCGCTGCGTGCGCTGGAAAAGCACTCCACAGGCGTCCAACTTAATAGGTTATGACAATATTATCACTTCATTTAAATGTTCAAATTGATGCAATATAAGTACAATATTCGCATAAGTACTTACTTAAGTATGCCTATCCGATTCACAGACTCATAGACTCACAGATCGCTGAATCTGATTTACGAAAGAGTCGTAAATCAGATTCAGCGATCGATAGCTGATGCAGATTATGCAGATGCAGCCAATGGAACTTCGGACCCCGTTTCCGAAGTAAGATAGGCCATGGTATACAGCGGGAGGAAGTGTGCGTCCGTTTGCAAGCAGGTCATGCTCGGACAGAACATGCCCAGGACAGACCCAGACATGCATCTGTGTCGGCGGGACAGACCTTTGTGAGATAAGCACGATAGTTCGTTCTGTGTCAGGGTGTAATTTTCGTAAAATGTGCATGTCTGTGTTTAGAAGTAAATTTAAGTACCTATGTTTTTCAATTCTAGATCCAGTAACCCTGTAAACAACACAATACCGGAGACGTACACGTATCACAATACGCAGATGACTTTGTTATTTACTGTACACATAAAAACATATTTACAGCCGCTGAACAGGTAAATACTTCGTTGCGGAATATTGTGGGTAACTTGTCTGACCTTGGTTTGGAGGTCTCAACATCTAAGACTAAAATATGCGTTTTTAAAAGAGGCTGCAATAGAGAAAACGTTTCTATTACATTAAACAATACTAGACTTCAAACGGTGGGTAATGTTAAATATTTGGGTTAGTGGCTGGACCGCTCCCTCAGATGGGCTAAACATATTAGTGAAATTAAGGAAAGAGTATCTAAATTTCTTAACATTCTCAAGTTTTTAGCAGGGACGTCCTGGGGTATACATCCTAAACACTTGAGAAAAATGTATATTTCTCTTTTAAGAAGTCGGTTAGATTACGGTAGTTTTTTATACGGCGCCAGTAGTGAAACTCATTTATGCAAGTTAGATAAAATTCAAAATCAGGCTATGAGGATCATCGGTGGATTTATTAAAACGACGCCCATTCATGTAATGAGCAGTGAACTCGCCATTCAACCATTACACACACGTAGATGCTACTTAGCCGGTAAATTTTTGTTAAAATCTAAATCTTCACTAGTTAACAGTAGAATAATCAGCTTATTAGACGATTTAGCTAACCATTTAATCACATGGCGTAGGAAAAATAAACCAATATTAATTATTATGTATGGACAACTTCAAAATGTAAATATTCATTGCAGCCAAAATTTGGATATGTTTCAAAATAGGGTGTGGATGAGCTATATAGATATTTCCAAAAATATAAAGTATAATGTAGATAATGTAAACAAACCTAAAAAAGAATATGTGACCACCATTTTAAGGGACTTGTGTTTAGAGTATATAAGTTCTTCCTTTCCAAATTTTTACCAAATATTCACGGATGGATCAAGGGAGAATAGTAGTGCAGGGGCAGCCTTCTTCGATCCTCAGCAAAATACATTTAGTCGTTTTACCATTAATATAGAAATGTCAATAATGTACTTAGAATTAATAGCCATAAATGAAGCATTATCCTATATTCATTCTGTTGAGCACGACAAGTTTATCATTTTTACTGACGCCAAAAGTGCCCTTCTACATGTAGCTCGCTGTACCTCGACAATTCGAGGCACACCGATAGCTTACAATATTATTAATCAAATTTTGGAGTTAGAACTAAGTGGTAAAACGGTGCAACTTCAGTGGATACCATCTCACGTTGGTATAGAGGGTAATGAAATAGCTGACACACTTGCAAAGCAGGCTTGTTCGGAAGGTATATCCATGTCGATACTTCCTTACTTTTCAGACCGACTATATCTAATAAAAGAGTACTGTATAAAGCTTTGGAGGGAATACTTCGACAAAAGGTCTACCGAAAAAGGGATCTGGTACAGAACTATACAACCTGAGCCATTGGTTATTCCTTGGATTGATAACTGTTCTCTGAGTAGGCATAAGTTGGTAACAGCTATGCGGTTACGATCCGGACACATCCCATCAAGAAAGTTTACGTTCTTAATGGGTTTGTCACCTACGCCTAATTGTGAAACTTGCGGAGTTGTTGAGGACGTACAACATATATTGATGGAATGTGTTCGGATCCAACAACAAAGAAATTGTGTGCTAAATATTAGTGTAATGGAAACCGGTAGGTGCAACAGTATCCTGGCCAGTCCACAGTCAGACACAGCTAAGGCCATGTACACATTGTATTTAGAATATTTAAGACTAACTATAGTATAATTACAAGTAACATAAAAAGTGGCTATGATGGAGCGACATAGTCATAATTGTGGCTAAGCTCCCTAAATAAAGATTAAAAAAAAAAAAAAAAAAATCCAGTAACCCTCTTACTTTGGGGTACCTACCCTGCGTAAAAATTGTCCTACCTAAATAATATTTGTAGTTACAATACCTACTACCTCAGACTAAAAGAATAACATAGACGGAACGAATAGAACTAGCGAGTGAAGCCGCCAAAAGGGATACTATATAGCAATGGGATACCATTTCGCTCGCCACTCCTTTGTGAGCAGCGAGTGTGTACGCACATGCGATCACGGTTGAACAAAATATTATAAATATGCCGTATTGTGTGGTGAAAAGGTGTAAAAACACTTCAATTATTCATAGAAAGAATGCTGGATTATCGTTTCATAAGTAATTAACTATTTCTTATTAGATTTCATAACATTTTTCTAAATATTTTAGTTGCACAAACTAGGAACACACAACCTCCGCCATATCATACAGAGTTGCCATAATTTTTTCATCATTTCCACAAAATATTTAGCAGTATTTATGGGAATTTATAAAGTTATGAGTAAAAAAAATCAGTGTCATCAATGTTGACAACCTCGATGTTTCTAATCATCATCATTATCATTCGTGCGTTAGTCCCGAACTCCCGATCACATCTGTGTCCGGGATCTACTTAATACGTGGCTTGGTTATTTCGGCAATCTTGGAATTGACCGCTGTCTGACCTCCCAGCCATCCTATATATTTATGTTACTGTGTCAGTAGTTTAATTTCAGTCTAACACTACAAAGGCCTCAGTCTTAACCTAACGACTATTGATATCTACTTCATGTATAGTCAACGACAAAAGTAGCTTAACCAATAATTCTTATCTGTTGATCACTAATAGCTGTTAAACCGATCACAAAATCATAAACAAAACACGAAATATATTAACTTTGTCCTTGGGGATTCTAAAATTACTTGTACATTGCTGTGGCACATGCATTGGGATGTAAAAAAGAATAATAAATATTTTTGTGCTAATCAACTTTTGTTGTTGACTGTACTTTGTACTTACACTGGAATTAAGCTTTGTTCGTTCATCTTAAAATGGATTAAAGTGTGTTAACTCAGTGTTTATCACGTTTTTATTTATTTTAACACTTCCCCATTTTAGGCACTTATCATAATAATCATTTGTGAAAATGACAAAATAATTGCAGATAACATTTACTATAACAAATATTAATTTTCCATATGTCCACTATACAGAGATTTTTAGGAGATTTTTTCATTTGCTGGCAACATTACGCACACGCCGTTAGTGGTATCGGTACACGGAAATCGGAGTCACACGCACACATTGAAAGTGTTATTTGGCTTCACGTGTTTATTCTACATGTTCCGTCTATGTTATTCTTTTAGTCTGAGCCTACTACTTAATGATAACTTTTATACAAATTGTCACACAGTTGAAGTGTTTATTTATAGGTCGAACCACAACATTAACTGATTATTTCTAATATATTATTACATTCTAATAAATTTAAACGCTTAAAATATATATAAATTAGTACATGGGGCACACTAAAAGTTATGCACTTCTAGCTAATCGGAACTATTTGAATTTCGAATGTTATATTTTTTTAAACGTTGCAACCTTCTTAGTAATAAACAAAAACAATTGGCGGGAAATCATTTGTCAATTGTTTTTTACCACACATCAAAGTTCTACGTATGCAACGAAAATGGAATGGTCGAAAAGATTTTAGAGCGATGATTTTTATGATTTCTCTCTCTCCGCAAGACTGTGCCGCTCGTCTTCAAAATGCTTTTGGGAGAGAAGCATCTTGTTTGAGCACCGTGAGGCGATGGTTGGCTGAATTTGAGAGAGGTCGAGTTTCTTTACATGACGAATTTCGTGAAGGGCGGCCTTCAACTGCCGTCAACGAAATTAATGAGGCTACTGTTAAGCGGTTAATTGAATAAAACCCGCGGATTACCTATGAGACAATTCGAGGACTATTGGGGATTGGTATGAGTCAAACCCAGAAAATTTTACACGAAGAATTGAAAGTTCGGAAACTTTGTTGTCGTTGGATCCCTCATGAACTGACAGCGGAGCAGAAGCGGGCTCGCGTGGAATGGTGCTCACAGATGCTACTGAAGTACGACCACGGACATTCTAATGCTGTTTATGACATTGTCACAGGAGGCGAAACGTGGATTTATTGTTTTGAACCCGAAAAATCAGCAATCTTGTTAATGGGTGTTTGAAAATGAGAACAAGCCAACAAAAGTGAGGCAGGCGAGAAACGTTGGTAAAAAAATGATCGCGTTTTTTTCTCAGCTACGGGTCCCATCTGTACAATTCCACTTGAAGATCAAAAGAGTGTTAATGCCGAGTAGTATTCCACCATTTGTTTACCCAGGGTGTTAGAAAAAGTTCGCGAGAGACGACCCAAAAGCCGCGTTCTCCTACATCATGACAACGCTTCTTCACACACGGCCAACAAAACAAAGTCATTTTTAGCTTTCGAAAAAGTACATCCCCATCCTGCGCATAGCCCCGACCTAGCACCCTGTGATTTCTGTATTTTCCCCAAAATCAAAGATTTGATGAGAGGTTTCACTTTTACCAACTCCGAAGAGGCAGTGATAGCGTTCAATCAGCACGTAGAAAACATGCCTTCAGATCTGTGGTCCTCCTGTTTTAAAAAATGGTTCGATCGCATGAAAAACAGTTTCAAATGTAAAGGAGAGTATTTTGAAAAGCAATAAACATAATATTTTGGTTTTAACATGTTGTTTTTTTAAGTTACGCAAAACTTATAGTGTGTGACCTACGTATAATAAAACTGAACATAGAGATGTGACTTTTTACGGCTTTGCTACTTTATCTTATCCAAAGGAACGATGATCCAACCTATTCCAAACTTCATATTCGGATTCGAGTCCAAAGTTACCGTTTTTAGATACATGCACTGACAAACTTTTAACTTTTTTAAATGATTGAGTTTTAAAGGGTTTTAAAACCAAATACTTAGGCTTACTTGTGACATTCGCCTTGAAACATCCGATGAATATCGGCATAATCTACACATTCTTCATCCGATTAATACTTAAATAGGTACCTATGTATCGAATAGGTCTGTTTTGCAGAAATTTTCATTCCAACTCAGTCATTCACCGGGGCATTGACAAAGTCTGAACATAATTTATCTTATAGAAAATAAAGCAACCTCTTGCTTACGTTATACGTATCTTTTGTAATGAGAGAGAATCACCAAGTTAGACTAATTGACAAACTTAATATGATCGAAAACATTATTTAAATAAGTGCTCTGAATTGCATAGCAAATACCTAATTTAAATTAGTAAAATCTTCTACGTTTGACGCATTTTAGTTAAGATGGTGTATAATTAATTAAAATTTCAGGGGTTCTGGCTTTAAAAAAAGGTTTCGAAAAATATATTCTTTTCTCGTTAGGTCATCATCATTCACCGAGCCTTTTCCCAACTCAGTTGGGGTCGGCTTTCCAGTCTAACTGCGATTCGGCTGAACTTCGATATTTTCCGTGAAGCGACTGCCATCTGACCTCCACAACCCATGGGCGATATCGAATTTCTGTAGTTAGACCGGTCGGATTTGTGATTTAGGGTCCAACCACTCCTAACGACTGCCATAGATGTTTGTATGACAACCGGGACCGACGGCTTAACGTGCTCTCCGAGGCACGGAGGGGTCTCAATGTCTTAAGAAATGGTCACCCATCCTAAGACCGGCCTGAGTCGATGTTGCTTAACTTTTGCAATGTGTTAACATTGTCGGTTACCACTAGACCACGAGGCCCATTCTTTTCTCGTTAGGTATTGTATTAAAATGTGTACAAGGCTCTTTCGTAGAAATTTCGAATTAAAAAACAAAGAAACCAGATAATACATGATCGAGTATGATATGATGATTTAATATTAAGACAAATAATAGTTTCACAAAAAGATATTCACAATTTGAAATAATTTGTGTCAGTAAATAACTACTGTGGTTCTGTGAATAGTAGACCTCGCGTTATTTTTTCATTTTCCCCCCATTTCTCTCCCATTTTCCCCCCAAATCGAAAAATCCCTTCGACAAAGTTGCGCCTTGCAACAAAGAACACTTGTGCCAAATTTCATGAAAATCCATATCCATATCAGGATTTGGTAAGGATTCATCTAAAAATTCAGTGTTTAAATATCGTTGTAACACGATACACTGGTACCGTCAGTTTCGGTAGAACTGCGGTAGGTGGATCCAACGCTAACCTTAGTAGCGCGATCTAGAAATTATGAATGTGATATGAAGCAAAAATTCGATGTCGTCGGTAGTGGTCATCGTAGTTCAGTTGGTCAGAGCAGTCCCCCTGTTAGGGAAAGGCCGTGGGTTCTAGTCCCGCCGATGACATCAGTTTTTGTGATCTATTTATAATTTTTTTCTTAATATTTCATGAAAATCGGCTGAAAAATGCATTTTCCCCCATTTTCCCCCATTTTCCCCCCAATCGAAAAATCCCTTCGACAAAAGTTGCGCCTTGCAACAAAGAACACTTGTGCCAAATTTCATGAAAATCGGCTGAAAAATGCGGCCTGTAGACCGGAACTGACACACATACCAACAACGCCAAATCGGACAGTCCTCGAGTTAAAACTGAGGCGCTTCGCTCGCTCGGTCAATAAGGTTATTTGACCGAGAGATTGAGTCATTGATTAGACAGTAACCAATTATGTGTTTTGTGACCATATCGATACCGGAAATTTCAATTGTCGTAAAGGACAAAACACGACTTTTCAGGAGAGCCAAAATATGAAAAAAAAAATTTTTTTTTCCTTATAACTTTTTTAAAGAATGAAAGACCCTAACAATTTTTTTGTGTTCTATCCGTTGCAATTGAGAAAATAAATCAAACTTAAGGGCCCAGATCGTGAAAATCACCGAAAAGAGTGTTACGATTTTTCATATTTAACCTATTTACATATGATTAATAACAACGATAATTTGTATATATTAAAATGAAAGACCAAAAATGATGTTAGTGCTAATTTTAACTCTTAAAACCCTGTAGTTGTTATATAATAAACGTCAACAAACGCACAAAATTGAGAAAAAATTCGAAAACCTGCCTTCGTATTTTTCAGATTTAACCCAATAAATCAACACAAATTGATAAAAAGAAACACTTTTTGAACACTGAAAAAGCCAATAAATATAACCATGTACTTTTTTTTGTACCTTTACAAACAAAGACTTCCCCTTTTAAAGCCCTAAAATCTAGATATGTTTTACGTAAATTCTCCATAGAAAAATGTATGCAAATTCAAACGCGTCCCGATAGAACGATCGTCGCAACTAATCGCCAGTGCGCCATAGAATTTCAAAGTGACTCCACGCGTGTCGGATGCTACAGCAAAATTACGTGTTGTGAATTTGTGTTTTTTGTGAAAAACTGTAAGTACAATATTTTTATAACTAATTTACTTTCAGTAAATAGAAAGTACCGATATAATGAAAGTCTGAAAGAAAACCATGATGGAATTAGATATAAATCGTAAGAAATACAAAATTATTTACTTTGTTGCGTAGGTCATTTTATGAACCTTGTAAAGTAGGTATCAATTCAGGCTTGAAACAATCAAAGCCCTGCCCACCTTATTTTCTCGAGATATGAACTGGCGGGGTATATAGTTCTCTGCACGACATACATAGATTTTTCAACATGATAAAGGCAATAGGTATCATAAACGTAATTGTTAATTGAGGGTCTCTTTTCGCAGGATAATTTGCTGAGTGCCATGCCAGCGAAAAGAAAATTTAGTACGCATTATAAAAACGTGAAAGCCAAAAGATCTCGGAATAAAATGTAAGTTCCTCCCTACTTATTTATTTACCTGCCTACTTGACTACGTCTTGTCCTAAATACCTAGAAAAAATTTACTAGATTTGTGTTAGTGTCAAGTAAAAATCCTAGTTTTATTACTTTTATTTGTGTGTATGCTTATCATGTCTTAGTAGTAATAATAATATAATCTATTTGCATTTTGAACAGGGTAGGTACATTACAAAGCAAATAGGTACAATGATTTAGATCGCCTGATTCAGACATATACCTACAACAGCATGTAAATATTGATTTGACATGTAATTAGATAGGTACACAATTAGGTATGTCAGTCTAAGAAGAAAAATTACAATGTCCAGTAGGTAATAATTACGTAATTTCAATATCTATATAAGTAATAAAGTCAATTTCTATAGGAACAATTTTCATAATAATATATTTTATTACATAATATAGTATTAGTTTTCATATATTTATGTATTTCAAAGCAATGAGTTTGCTTACACTATTATTAGTTACAGTATTATTAGTTTTCATGTTCATCATGTCTAAATATGTGGAAGTGGAAGTAGGTATGTTTCCTATCAGAAATTGCACGGGCGCGCGCGCGCCGTGCCTGGCGTAGGGTTGTACAAAAATTACAAAATAAATAAAAAGTGGATATTGATGAATAATATTTCCAGTACTGAAAATGAAGAAAACCTTCAGGCCGAGACTCCGAGCAACACTGCTACGCGCTGTATAGAGGTAAGTTGTTATACGTAATTCTTGTAGACTTGTTACATAAATAAACAAACTAGCTAGTGATGGGCGAAGACAAAATCTCAGTACCTACAGTTTTTTTTTGCAATATTTATTATTTTCATTGTGAGACGAACACATACTTCTCAATTACTTTCTCAAAAGAAAATTCACGTTCAAATCTCGTATTTTACCAAAATCAAGAATTTTTTTTGTAAAATATTATCTTTTACGCGACTGATGTACGTATGTATGTATGTATACTAAGTAATATATCTTTGTGGCACGATAAGTTCAAAATTATTGAACCGATTTTAATGTTTTTAGTATCATTAGAATTGTCTTCTAAGCCCGAGTGACATAGAATAAGTGACGCCATAAAAAACCAATACGTATAGCGTAAAGGAAATTTATAATTTCTGTTCATCACGAACATAATATTGTATGAATTCTTTTGCACTTTTATATTTGTCTTCGTCAGTTATGAATATAAATAAATAAACAATAAAAATGTTAAAACCCGACAGATTAAAAAATGAAAATGTGTAATAAAAATAAATAACAACACCATTGTAATATAGCGTATTTAGCAGTCGGGGCCTATTTCTAAAGAAATATTTAGCTAGTCAGGAATATCTTCGAGCCTGTGAGGATTTCAATGGGTCTCAACTGTTGAATTCGATTTATTACAATAGTGTTCTTATTTATTTTTATGTAACATAATTCAAGACCGTAGACTTGTTTTCTTTTTACCTTTTGAGTTTTTATGCATATAGTCGGATTTATTAAATTTATGACGTGATAACGTCTTATAAATCGATGAACACCGGCAACACGCACAAAAAAGTGTCACATTATGTCACGCTAGGGTCAAGCGAGAGCGCAGTACAAGCGATGGAGAATAATATTATGACGTTATCCGATAAAATTATCGTCCTAAACCGACTTTACAAGCAACCAGTTTTTTATTATGTTTATTTATTCACTTTCATAATTGACGAAGACTGATAAAAACGTTTAAGATTTTGATCTAGTGTTCTGTGTTTCAAAGATGTATTCTAAGGGAGTTCTTAGCTATGTTTGAAGAAATTTGGCCCATACCTTTTGAATTATTTTTTATAATAAAAATCAAGCCATTATCTTTCTTTACAGGAACTAGTTATTGACAACCGTCAAGAGGGAAAGGTGGATGAAGTGGAAGTTGGGCGTAGAGTAGTGGATATTTCTTTTTTTTTTTAAAGCTCTTCAGGCCATAGGGGACCACGGTCCAATGGATTGTAAGTTAAGTTACCTCAGTATAATAGGTGAAGTAAAAGTTGGTCTGGACTCAAAACTCATCATAAAATGTAGTATGTGTAATATGAAATTTACTGTGTGTTTGGTTGAAAAGAAAGAAGATAGCATGGAAGTGAATCATCAAATTGTGTCTGGTATCATATCATCTGGTGGGAGCTACTCTCAGTTAAAAACATTAAGTGCCGCAGTAGCCCTACCAATCATGTCACCTTCATTGTACAATGAAATTAATAATACGGTTTGCGATTGGTGGGAAAAGACAGCAGCACATTCCATGGCAGAAGCTGTCAAGGAAGAAGCGGAGTACGCAGTGTCTATAGGTAGTGTTGATAAAAATGGTACACCATTAATATCTGTTGCTGTTGACGGTTGTTGGAGCAAGAGATCTTATGGTAAGAATTTTTCCGCCTTATCCGGCGCAGCTGCGATAATTGGCATTAAAACTAATAAAGTATTGTTTTTTGGAGTTAAAAATAAATACTGCGTAGTCTGTGCACGAGCCGCAAAGAACAACAGTCAGCCCCCGGAACACCATTGTTTCAAGAATTATTCAGGATCATCTACCGGGATGGAATCGACCATAATAGTTGAGGGGTTTAAACGTTCCTTTGTTGATCACGGTGTAATTTATAATAAATTTGTAGCAGACGGCGATTCCAGTACTTATAAAAAAATATTAGATTCGCGTCCGTACGATAATTTAATAGTAGAGAAAATTGAATGCAAAAATCATCTTTTACGAAACTACTGCAATAGCTTGGAGAAATTGTCGAAAGACACTAAGTATCCTTGCGAGTTGCGGAAATTCCTAAAAGAAAGGTATTTGCGTTTAAGAACGGGTGTAAAATGCGCGATTAAATATTGGGGGGATCAAAATCAGTCACTCGAAGAAAAAATAAAAAATCTTAGTGAAGAGATTCTAAATGGTCCACAACACGTATTTGGTAATCACCAACATTGCAAGGAGTATTTTTGTAGACCTGACACTCGTCGAATAGAACCTGTTGGGTTACTTCCAGCAATTGTTGGATGCGGATTAATGGACGCGGTAGAAATTTTAAGTAAAAGACTGTCATATCATTCTAGAAGTTTAATTCATAATTGCACAAGTAATATAGTTGAAAGTTTTAACGGAGTAATTGCCAAATTAGTTGGGGGTAAGCGTGTAAATTATTCTTCCCGTGGTTCTTATGCGGGCCGATGCGCAGCTGCTGTTGTGTCTTTTAATACGGGATCGATTCATAGTAAAACTCATGAAGTCATATTTAAATCTAGTCCTAATCCTTTGATCGCGAAAGTGGAAAATAGTAATCGTAGAAACCGTTTAATTGCTAAACCTAAATTAAGATTGAAAAAAAGCCACAGCGCTGTATCGAAAGACGCTCACTATGGACCTAACTGCGAAAAACCTGATCTGAGTCCAGAATTATATGAGAAAGCCAAGTCATCTTTTTTAGTTGATTTAAAGTTGTCTTGTGCTGAAAGAGAGGAGCTTGAAAGGTCGACCCATTTGCAAAGAAGTAGTGCTGAGTGGATGAGTACAAGGAGAAAATTACTAACCTCATCATCGTTCGGGGAAGTTTGTAAAAAACGAGAGAGCACAAGTTGTGCTGTTTTTGTTTGTAAAATCGTTTATGGTAGTAATATCTCCAGTTTGCCTGCTGTACGGTACGGTATCGAAAACGAAGAAACTGCAATTAGACAGTTAGAAATTCAAGAGAATATTAGTATACAAGGTTGCGGTTTGTTCGTCGACGATCAATATGAATTTCTTGGTACTACACCAGATGGCATTTATGCAAACGGTTTAATTGAAATTAAGTGCCCACATTCTTTAGCTGGCATGACTCTTGATGAAGCAATGGCCAAACATACCTTTTGGGTTAAGGACAAGGCTTCCAAGGGTTATGTCGTAAATAAAAATCATTACTGGTATTTCCAAATTCAGGGACAGCTACATATAACTAAAAGAAACGTTTGCATGCTTGGCATCTGGTTTGGTGCTACTGTACCTATGAAAGTTTATATTATAGAAAAGGACGACAAATTTTGGAAGGAGAAAATGGAGATGAAATTAGTTAGATTTTATTACGATTGCCTCCTTCCAGAATTAGTTGATCCTCGGCAGTCACGAAGCATGCCTATTCGTGACCCGCCCAATGTCATAGAGGCTATGAAAGAGAGGAAAGAAAGAGCTTTACGTGTTTTGAAAGAGAAGAACGTCTAATGATTTTGAAAGAGACTGAGGTAACTTAACTACCCAGCCGGTCGATTCACGTAAACACGCCAGTTCAAAAGTCGTTTTAACTTAGAAACTTAGAAATCGCCTTTTGGTTTTCTGTTTTTAACGCACTTACTTATCTAGTCTTGGATTGTCATAAATCTTCCAATAGCTCAATTTCTATACAATTCCTATACGATTTTGAAGAGTTACCTGGTGTAAACCCAAGGTCCGATCCTAATGAAATTAAAATGTGACCACACGGGATCACCAGCTTTCAAATAAAAAAAAAATCATCAAAATCGGTTCAAAAAATACAGCGAATTGAGAATCTTCTTCTTTTTTTAAGTCGGTTAAAAAGTGTGCGAAGTGACATTTTTAAGTCACTACGCTACGGTTTTTATTACGTGAATCGGGCAGCTGGTAACATTTTCATTCTGATAGGTTTTGCAATAGCAATTGATTTTATCATCAAATTAGTAGAAATCAGAATTTGATCAGTAATCATTAAAATGAAAAAAACATTAGAAACTCTTAAACTCATATTTTGTTATTGTTTACTTTCGTTTAATTAAGTATATGAATAATTTATAAATTTCATGTTTGTTTATAACTAATTTTTGTACAACCCTAGCACGCTTTTTAGGTGGCGACTCATATTTTGTTTACTTTTAATTATATGAACCATTTTTATACTTGTGTTTCATTTATTGACAATTTTTTGTACAACCCTAGAAGATTTTTTAGATTGCGAGGTGATCGTAAGCAAAAAGTATTTGAGTTTACGCAATAGGCACATTTCCTTGCGTAGATATAAACACTAGCGAGGAAAGGCGTGATGTTATTTCGACCGTACTTCCTACTGAATTTGCAATTATTTTATTGAATGAAAATTTTACGAAATAAGAATAAACTTTGGTAGTAAAATTACAAATAAATACATAGGTACTCGTAGTTGGAATTTTAGGTAAGTAGAATACAAAAAGGTCAGTCCGGACCTGCTCTTGATTGTTTATTATAAATAGAAAATCATAAAAATTGTGTCTCAAACTACTCTTATTTATTTATCTAGTAATTAGGATCATTTTATAACGAAAACTACTCTTGGAATATTTTACAAATAGGCAGTCGTTTATTTCCAATAATTCAACATTTTTGTTATGCTGTAAATATTCAACTTCAATAACAATAACTCAACGTGGAACGTTTGTCGCAAAACATTTTCAAAATCGCGCTCTCTGGGTCATTCACCCGCCCGTCGGATGATTCGGGCAACAATAGCGCTGCTGTCGCTCAAAATCGACTTTATCCGTGCGCGGTCTGGGCCCTTAATAATTAACGAAAATGAGTGTCCGTTACGACCCATAAACCAATTTTTCGTGGTTGTAAAGTACTTTAGTTCAAATTAACTAAAGTACTTTACAACCACGAAAAATTGGTTGTGATAAAGTCAGATATGTGGTTAAGGACTAATCTTGATCATCAATGGGTCGTACGAGTCAATTAAATCGGAGACTAAGGGGGTACAAGGAACAACAGAAGCTAAAGATCTAGTTAAGAAATACGTACAATAAGGTAGTAAAACTAAGTGAAATAAAAGGATTTTTTATTATTTTGTATTTTTTCATTAAAAAATTCAGTTAAAAAAGTAACAAAAATATTAGGATCTCAAAATTAAAAAAGAATGTTCTCTTTTTTTATTCAAATGGCAAATTCAAAAAAACAACTGAATGTTTGGAATAATCAGCTAATAAACTATTCTAATAACAAGTTTTCTTAAATAATTATGTCACTCTTGAACTTAATAAAGTTAAAATTTCCAAAATAAGAACAAACATCGCCGACAAGAATTCAAAACTCCAACAAATGACACTATAAAGTATTAAGTAAATGACAGCTAACTTTAGTCTTTAAAAAATTATTAGTATTTAAACTTAGACATTAAGTGTTTTTTAAATATTAAGTATAGTCGTTTACTATAAAATATAAAGTCCAAAATAAGAACTAAAATGAATGAGTCAACTCATTCATGCTCCAAAGATCGGAACTACCTGCTGAAAAGTCTCGTTTATCAGAAAGATAATCATCGTAGGATTTTAAAATCTTATTAGGTTTTTTTTTACTAGATCTAGGTTGTTCATAATTTTTCTCATGATCACTGGTGTCAGTTCTTGGATCAAATAAAGATGTATCAAAAACACTGATAAGTGAAGGAGAACCCTTATTCTCTTCTATATACTTAGACTCGAGCTCGAAGACCACTGATTTTAAGGAATTGTACACCTGAGGCTGTTCAAATAATGTAGATTGGTCAACGTTGTATGTTACTATTTCAGTACAAGAAATTTCCAGAGAATGATGCACCTGTGGTTCATGTATAACGTCATAAGGAGTAGTCTCAGTCTTGAAGATAACATCGCTCTGAGGCATGGCCTGGATAACATCTGCGGTAAGTACCTCGTCCATAGGAGTAGTCTGAGTGATCTTCTATGTTTCAGGTTCGGGCACAAAGACAACATCGCTCTGAGACATGGCCTGAATAACGTCTGCGGTAAGTACCTCGTCCATAGGAGTAGTCTGAGTGATCTTCTGTGTTTCAGGTTCGGGCACAAAGACAACATCGCTCTGAGACATGGCCTGAATAACGTCTGCGGTAAGTACCTCGTCCATAGGAGTAGTCTGAGTGATCTTCTATGTTTCAGGTTCGGGCACAAAGACAACATTGCTCTGAGACATGGCCTGAATAACGTCTGCGGTAAGTACCTCGTCCATAGGAGTAGTCTGAGTGATCTTCTGTGTTTCAGGTTCGGGCGCAAAGACAACATCGCTCTGAGACATGGCCTGGATAACGTCTGCGGTAAGTATCTCGTCCATAGGAGTAGTCTGAGTGCTCTTCTGTGTTTCAGGTTCGGGCGCAAAGACAACATCGCTCTGAGACATGGCCTGGATAACGTCTGCGGTAAGTATCTCGTCCATAGGAGTAGTCTGAGTGATCTTCTATGTTTCAGGTTCGGGCACAAAGCCAACATCGCTCTGAGACATGGCCTGAATAACGTCTGCGGTAAGTACCTCGTCCATAGGAGTAGTCTGAGTGATCTTCTGTGTTTCAGGTTCGGGCGCAAAGACAACATCGCTCTGAGACATGGCCTGGATAACGTCTGCGGTAAGTATCTCGTCCATAGGAGTAGTCTGAGTGCTCTTCTGTGTTTCAGGTTCGGGCGCAAAGACAACATTGCTCTGACACATGGCCTGGATAACGTCTGCGGTAAATATCTCGTCCATAGGAGTAGTCTGAGTGCTCTTCTGTGTTTCAGGTTCGGGTGCAAAGACATCATTGCTCTGAGACATAGCCTGGATAACGTCTGCGGTAAATATTTCGTCAATAGGAGTAGTCTGAGTGCTCTTCTGTGTTTCAGGTTCGGGCGCAAAGACAACATTGCTCTGAGACATGGCCTGGATAACGTCTGCGGTAAATATCTCGTCCATAGGAATAGTCTGAGTGCTCTTCTGTGTTTGAGGTTCGGGCGCAAAGACAACATTGCTCTGAGACATGGCCTGGATAACGTCTGCGGTAAATATCTCGTCCATAGGAGTAGTCTGAGTGCTCTTCTGTGTTTCAGGTTCGGGCGCAAGACATGGCCTGGATAACGTCTGCGGTAAATATCTCGTCCATAGGAGTAGTCTGAGTGCTCTTCTGTGTTTCAGGTTCGGGCGCAAAGACAACATTGCTCTGAGACATGGCCTGGATAACGTCTGCGGTAAATATCTTGTCCATAGGAGTAGTGAATCTGAGTGCTCTTCTTTGTTTCAGGTTCGGGCGCAAAGACAACATTGCTCTGAGACATGGCCTGGATAACGTCTGCGGTAAATATCTCGTCCATAGGAGTAGTCTGAGTGCTCTTCTGTGTTTCAGGTTCGGGCGCAAAGACAACTTTGCTCTGAGACATGGCCTGGATAACGTCTGCGGTAAATATCTCGTCCATAGGAGTAGTCTGAGTGCTCTTCTGTGTTTCAGGTTCGGGCGCAAAGACAACATTGCTCTGAGATATGGCCTGGATAACGTCTGCGGTAAGTATCTCGTCCATAGGAGTAGTCTGAGTGCTAAGATATATCCCTCTGCACATCTCCGTGCGACCTTTACGCCGTAATTACATAAGATAAAGCAAAGCCTAGATTAGGTCGTAAGGGTATCGATTATCAAATAAAACGTTTACGACCTTATCATTTGTAATAATATTATTGTTTAAAATGTCGTATAGAAGATTCAATGCAAAAAAGCGTATACAACCTTATAAATAATAAAAATATGACTTAACGCTCCCTGATGAAAATTATTTTTACGATACACCCCAATTATTAAGAAAAATCAAGCTAGAGCTGTTGAAAATCTAGGTAGTAAAGGACTTTTTTTCAAAGATAGGACCATTTTAAGTATACCAATCGATAGAGCTCTCGACGCTGATTCCGAATATAGTTATAACTCATTTTCGTCAAAATGTCCTTTACGACAATTGAAATTTCCGGGGTCGATATAATTCTCGAGGTCGAATTCTCACAAAGGACTAGGTACAAAATCCATTGAATATGACAAACCCAACGTATGTTGAAAATCGTATCAAATAAATCTCTTCCTTGCGCTGTTTAAATCAATAAGAAATGTTACAATTTTAATCTTTATAGTTGAAAAAATGGAACCGGATGCTTCCTATATTTCTGGACATGGACAGAAGTTGCCGTGCTTGTAACAACGCTGTCTGGATGCATTGGCCCTCCCTTTTCCTAGCATGAATAAAGGATAAAGGGACGGTAAAACTCATCCTTCACATGCGACGTACACCACGCATTATGACATCCTGAACAAGATCTGTCCTATTCAATTTGTATGTTAACGAACACACTGGTCATTCACCGCGCTGTTTTTTACGCCTCACCGCACCAGATTCGCGCGTTCCCATGCTATACCACGTGTACAATGATGTCACACGCTTAGTGTCATAGCGCGTAGATAACGTAAACGTCAGACGTCGTAAGTCGTTAGTAGGACTAGCAGTGTGTCGCTGTTTCCCACATCGTGTGACATACGTCGTAATTATGTGAAGTGTGTTTTAAGCTTACTCTTAGCAACCGGCTACTTTATTTTATTTAGTTTTTTATTTTTATTTATTTATTTATTTATGTACACACAGTATATACATTATTGTGAATGGAAACATTATATAGGTACATGTATACAGAGACACCATTGATCTCTAAAGAGATCTCTTCCAATGGGCTATGTACCGGTGTCATGGTAAAGTGAATGCTGATGATAGTACATATTGACTTAATGTAGACAATTAGGTAATATAAATGTTAGAACATCACTAATGCATTGACCAACACTAGGAGAATACAGTTGTCTATGGATATACAATGGTGTTTTACTTGTTCAGTTACCTAAAACCTTTATTACAATATTACACCTAGTTAGTTACTGTTAAATACACAACAGAAATTGGCGACGAGAATGGCAGACATCAAAATAGTGTTGGAGCAATTAGCCATCGCGATACAAGGATTAACTGTTCAACAGCCAAATCCAGCGGCAGGATTGACGTTGCAAAATTTTGATGAAACAAATGAAAGTTTCGACTCGTACATACAAAGACTCGAAAATTACATACAGCTGAAAGAAATTACACAAGAAAAAACAAAAGTACAAATGTTTTTAACATGTATTGGACCTAAATACTACCAGGTGGTCAAAAATATAACCTCGCCTACAAAGCCGGAAGACAAAAAGTATGAAGAACTTATAACCTCACTAAAGAACCATGTGTCTCCAAAACCAAGTGAAATTGCACAACAAAACAATTTTGTTTACGCGTACAAAAAGAAAACGAGAATTTAGCCAATTACGTGGCGGATCTCAAGGCCATTGGGTCGAAATGCAATTTCATATGCAAAGATTGCAAGAAATCTACATTCGAGACACACATGCGAGTACAATTTATACGTGGTTTGAAGTCTCAGGAAATTAAAGAACGTTTACTACAAGAAACGGCAGAGGAATTTACAGAAATTTACAAAATGGCAATTAATATTGAATTATCCAAGTCGGAAAGTGAACAGATGCAAAATGAAAAATACAATGTTAATAAAGTGTCCTCTAAGAGAAATTATCCATCTTATAAAGTGAACCAAAGGTACAGTACAAAGAATAAATTAAATAAAAATTACAATAATCATAGTACACAGAAAAAACGAAACAATAACTTCAATATTTCAACTAAAAAACAGTACAACAATAATACAAAGGAAACTAAATGCTACCGATGTGGTAATAAGAACCACCTTGCCAATGAGTGCCGTAACAAAAATGTATTCTGCAATAACTGTAAACGGGCTGGACATCTAGCTACAGTATGTTTCAACAAGGAGATAAAACAACTGGATGTGACATTGACCGATTCAGAAAAAGAAGAGGGAGAAATTTATGAGATATTTAAAGTCTTACCCGTGCCGTATAAAAATAAAAAGTTTTTAACAGAAATTCAAATATACAAGAAAATACATACACTGGAGATTGATACAGGGGCAGCAGTTACTATATGTTCTGAAGAATTTTATAGGAAGAATATCGAAGATTTACCACTTACACCAACGACAGTGAGACTAAGGACTTATACGGGTGAAATTATACAACCAAATGGAATATGTCAAGTACCTGTTATATACAAAAATAATAAACAAATAATGAGGCTATTTGTGATAAAAGGACATGCAGAACCTGTAATTGGAAGAGAATGGATAGTGAAAATGAACATTCAAATACAAGTACCAGAAAATGTAAATAAAATATATACAGTTACAAACTATGAGGAAAGACTTAAGAATTTATTTTATAAATACAAAGATCTATTTGGAGATGACTTAGGAAAAATTACAAACCTTAAATGCTCATTCCAATTAAAAGAAAATACAAAACCTGTTTACATCAAGCCAAGACCTGTTCCATTCGCTTTAAAAGATAAAATTGAAGAGGAAATAGACAGATTAGAGAAGAAAAATATTATTTCAAAAGTAACATACTCACAGTGGGGAACACCCATAGTACCTGCAATAAAACCTAATGGACAAATTAGATTATGTGCAGATTACAGAAGTACACTTAACCCAAGATTACTTGATGACAATTACCCAATACCCCGGATTGAAGAAATTTTTACAAAGCTCAGCGGAGGTAAATACTTTTGTACATTAGATATTAATCAAGCATACTTACATATGCCGGTAGATGAGGCTACAGCAGAAATGCAGTCAATAAGTACTTGCAAAGGAACTTATAGAGTAAATAGACTTATGTTCGGAGTGAAGATAGCACCAAATATATGGCAGCGCTACATGGATCAAACCCTACATGGTCTGCAAGGAGTAGCGTGTTTCTACGATGACATCGTTATTCAAGGCTCTACCCAAGAAGAATTATTACACAGAATGGAAGAAGTATTTAAGAAATTACAAGACTGCGGACTACACCTGAATAAAAAGAAATGCCAATTCAACCAGAAATCAATTACATACTTGGGCCATAAAATAGACCAAGATGGGCTACATCCAACATATGACAAGATAAAAGATATTGTCAATACACCAAGACCTACAGACGTCACAACTCTAAAACAATTTCTTGGACTAATTAACTACTATCAACAATATATACCAAATCTGGCAACGAAATTGAGACCTCTATACAGACTGTTAATTAAAGATACACCCTTTATTTGGAGTAAACAATGTGAAGAAAGTTTTCGGAATCTAAAAAAGGAAATTTGCAGTGATAAAGTACTACAGCCATTTGATGGCAAGCTACCAGTAATACTGGCAACCGATGCTTCACCTACGGGATATGGAGCAGTTCTTTCAAACAAGATGCCTAATGGACGAGAGCAACCAGTAGCTTTTGCATCACGATCTCTATCAAAAGCTGAACAAAATTATAGCCAACTGGACAAGGAAGCAGCAGCTCTCATATGGGGACTGAAGAAGTTTTTTCAATACTGCTATGGACGAAAAATTACACTTGTTTAGACAATCAACCTCTCGCTAGAATTCTACACCCGGATAAAGCTATACCCTCTACTACAGCTTTAAGACTTACACATTATGCGAACTTCCTAGCGGGATTTAATTATGATATACAAGTGAAGAAAACTGAACAACATGCAAATGCAGATTATTTCTCAAGGATACCTGTGAAAGAAACTACTTCTACAAATAACAAGACGAACATGAAAATTACATCTACAAACAAATATGAAGATGAACTTACAGATGACGATTCATTCTATTTGAGCCAAGTACAAATGTTACCAGTTACACTGAAAATGATACGTAAGACTTCTACAAAGGATCCTGATTGTGTTCAACTTTACAATGAGATACAATCTGGAAAGAGTAACAACCGAACCTTACATGAATACTCATTACAAGACGGATGCATTTTCAAGGGAATTCGAGTGATGATTCCTAAAGAACTACAACCTCAAATATTACAGGAGTTACATACTTCACATGTTGGAATCGTTAAAATGAAGGCTTTAGCAAGGAGCTATGTATGGTGGAAAAACATAGATAAAGATATAGAAGATATGGTGAAGAAATGTAACAATTGCTGTATGATACAGAAAAACCCTACTAAAGTACCTACTCATTCATGGGAATACCCAAAAGAACCATGGACTAGAATACATGTAGACTATGCTGGACCATACCTTAATACCAATTTCCTAATAGTAGTAGATGCTTATACGAAATGGCTGGAAGTGATACCAACACAAAATACAAATTCAACAGCAACAATTAAGATACTGAGAAAATTATTTACAACATATGGATTACCTACAATAGTAGTATCAGATAATGGAAGACAATTTGTTTCAAGAGAAATGTTGGAATTTCTAAATGAAAATGGAGTACAATCCAAATTTACAGCACCGTATCACCCAGCAACCAACGGACAAGCAGAACGATATGTTCAAACATTTAAAAATAAGCTAAAAGCTATGTCTGATGAAAAAGGAACACTAGAGGAAAAACTGTGTAGATTCCTAATGCAATACAGGAAGACAGTAAATTCAACTACAGGACTCAGCCCTGCGGAAATGATGTTCAAGAGACTATACCGGACAAGAATAGATCTTGTAAAGAGAGACATATGCTCTGAAATGAATACAAAGGATACAACGGACAGACAGACTAATAAAGAATTTAGTAAAGGAGAGAAAGTTATATCAAGATGCTACAATGGACAAGATAAATGGAAATTAGGAGTGCTCACTGCTAGAAAAGGTAAACTACACTATGAAGTTATGATAGATGGACAACTACAAATGAGACATATAGATCAACTGAGAAAGACAGGCAATATTAACAACCAGAGAGAAGAAATACAAGTGGAGATGAGAGATGAAGAATCACTATATGAGGAGATAATACCTGAAACGACAATAGAAAATAAAGAAGATACAATGAATAGTAAACATACTACACCCAGTGATTTAGTACAGACACCTAAAGCAAAAGAGAATCCTACAACTACTGAGACAGACAGGAATCAACCTATTGAACCTGAAAGAGATAATAACGAGATACAGGAACAATCATATTTTACATCCAACATGGAGCCTACACCAAAGCATGCAATTACAAACATACCAGTACAACAAGAAACACCTGTGATAAGGGAAACACCTACTTTAAGAAAATCTACAAGAATTCGAAAACCACCCAATCGTTTGGATATGTAAATCATTTTAATTCTGTATGTACTTACTTTAATAATGCTTACTTACTTAATTATTTTATTTAATGTTGCTTGTGCCATACCTACCTACTTTTGAATTATATAGCGTGGGAGAGTGTTAGAACATCACTAATGCATTGACCAACACTAGGAGAATACAGTTGTCTATGGATATACAATGGCGTTTTACTTGTTCAGTTACCTAAAACCTTTATTACAATATTACACCTAGTTAGTTACTGTTAAATACACAACAATAAACTAGGTCGCTGCAGTCGCGAAACGTATCGTTACGCTGCAGCATAAATTTGAGCGAAGCGAGTTTTGATTCAAAGCGATATAACTCTGTCAAAGTATTTTTTGTCATTACGCTATGGGAATTTTTACCATCAATTAAATTATTTTTATTTGATCGAAATCCAAAATTCTGGGTAATTCTGTAAGCTTTTGATGAGTGCAAGAAAATCCGAAATCGGCCGCGTATTCGCCGAGAAACAATTTAACACAATTTAACATAAATCGTAATTTGAGTCACCCGTTGAGTAATATATAATAACAATAATAAAACCGGCTAAGTGCGAGTCGGGTTCGCACACAAAGGGTTCGGTACCAACCAAAACGACAAAAAATCACGTTTGTTGTATGGGAGCCCGCTCTATATTTATTGTGTTATGTTTTTATGATTTGTTGTTATAGCGGCAACAGAAATACATCATCTGTGAAAATTTCAACTTTCTAAGACCGTGTTTCGGCAAACGATCGCCTGCAGTCTCTGATCGTTCGACGGCCTGCAGTTCAAGTTTCTTCCAACCGACCGTCTGACAGTTAGTCTGTTCGACGAAAATAGTTTCGAGACCATGACCACCGAATAGGGAATAGTAGATAGTTACATACAGAACTTGCACTCCGACGTTAATTAAAGCACAGTCTTTTGTTTACATAGAACATAATTCGAACGTTAGGGTTGTCAGTAAAGTACCAGCATAGTTTGACCAATAATTATGACGTTAATGCCTCAATGTCAACTCTATGGTCAATGCCGTGTCACAAACAAGAGACAACCCTTACTGACTTACAACTTCAAGTTGTCGCTGACGTCACGTATTTTTGCGAATGTTAGGCGAGTGACATAGTTCGTCTAGTTCGCATAGTGGTTCCCGTTTTACCTTTTGGGTAGGGAAGCCTAAAAAAGAGAAAAATAGAATATTATTAGATACACTTTGTTACACAAATAGCTAGAAGTCAACATCCTACATCGGGGGTTATTTACCTTGTTCCGGTTTTACTTTCTACGGTGGCGGAAGTGGCATAATCAATATTCGGTTTTCGTTCCCATTCACATGAGACAGCGGATTCGCTCTCCTAAATGCTATTATTTAATGTGCGGTTTTTTTAAAATTATGCATTTGGTCATCCAGTCAACCTGTCTTTTGTTGTAAAGGAGATTAGTCAACATCAATTACAGTTCTCGAGGGAAGTGGAGCTTTGCATTTGTGTGAGTGCAGTGTACGTGAACGTATATGTATGTGACCACTTTTACACACAAATGTGTTGTACACACAGCTACAAAAAGAGTTTTTATTCTACTTTTCTTGGTCACTGACACAAATGCAAAGCTCCGCTTACGCCTCGCGACATGTACTACGCCACGTCCCTCATTTTGGACAAGCTGCTTAAATTAGCGTCTTGATTTTTTGCTATATGCAAGTAAAGCATGTATGCTGTGAACCCCGAGGACACTCACCACTTTTGTTCATAAATATCTAAATACTGAACATTTAAACATTTAAAACCGACGATTCTTGGATACAATAATATAATAATATACAGTATGTAGGTACTTAGGTAGTGCTTTCTTGCTACGTCAAAGACACGCTGTCACTGACCATTCAGGTCAACTGCCCCGACCACATTTCACATCTACATCCCATTATCGTGCTGATTGTCCTCTCAGGGAGTATTTTAAGTAGCTCTTATTAATATTAAACATGCTTCATAGTACTGATTATTCAACGTAACCTCGGCCATGGACCGGGCGGCGCGGGTCATCCATCCATCGTATTTTTGTGCCGTCAGTGTCACACTATCGTCACGGGTTGAAGGAAACGCGATTGATTTGTCGGAGGTGGTAAAGTCGGGTCATTTGCTTCATACGTACATACTTAATTGGTTTTTCTTAGGAAAGATTCCTACGATTAAAATAATTTAAATGTATTAGTTAAATAAATAATTTCAAGAGATTCGTATATTACATTTAATCAAATTAACTTTCTTGTCATAAATTGAAAAGATTAAGTACTGATTTCACAGATTTAAATAAAAGTGACGTCTTCTAGCTTCTATTTCATATAATTTTCTACGAACCTTATCGTTTTGACATTTTAATAAAAATGTGATTTTTTGTTAACTAGTACGGTGTCTTGCGCGGTGCTTCGCGCCCACAGATAACCTCCTAATAGATTCCGCATGCAGGGCAACAAACGCGCGCCACTCATACTTGATTTCGCAAGCATGTAAAGCTATGCCTAAAATCACGACATCAGTGACAACCAACTTCGCGACCTATGACCACGTGCGATTTTATAATTTAAAAAAATTGTTTTTGTGAGCATTTTACATTTTAAATGGCTTCCTGTTCCGTGAAATGGTGTGGCAAGTCGGCGAAGATATCAAATTACCAAAAAGATGGCATTACATTTCACCGGTAAGTAAATTAGATATAAATGTAAATATAAAATTGACTAGGCACCGGAGTTCAATTTATTCTGGTTGGTAATAGAACATAAACACAAACAATTTCGAACCCGTTGATGTCTTTTTGAAATTACTCTTTCACTCATTAGCCAAATTATAATGGCTATCCTTTTCTAACAATGGCACTTGAATCGATAGTGATGGGATATCGGTATGATATAGTACGTCATCGATATTTTGCAGTATTATTGCCGTAGGTGCTTTAAAAAGTAGTACCTATAAATAAGCAACATGCGACTACGCCCGCTTGAATTTCGGTAAGCTGCGATTTATTTGCAACCAATTTGTGCGTTGGTATCAATGATTTTAAATACAATGGATTTCGGATCATCGCTCAAAAGTGTCCGAACTAAAAGAGAAACAAAACGCTAAAAGAGAAACAATCGCGCGCCAGTCTTGATTTTGACAACTGAACGACAACACGTTGCACAATGCCGTACTGTATTGTAAAAACGTGTAAAAACTACGAAAAAAAGCAAATTGAAGACGGTGTATCATATTTTCAGTAAATAAGCTTTTGTTTTATTATTTGCAATTTATTATTTCACTTAAAATACAGTATTTCGTCGATAATAAATTAAAAAACAAAAGTAAATATTGCAATCCAGTCCAATACCGAAGTACCTATCTGTCTCTTTCGAACTCATCCCAAGCTCAGTAAAAAGAAAGAGACCATTTCATTTTCACTGAATAATGTACTAACAAAATGACCATCCAGATTTATTCGGATTACCGATAGCGATAAAACTATTTCGAACAAAGATTATAGTGGAGACGCCTTGGCTCTTTATGATTTTTTTTTCGTTATATGAACCAACATCTATTTCAGTTTTCCTCGGGATCCAGTACACTGTGCACAATGGAAAAATATTATTGCCCTAGCACGGCGAGAAGAATATTTTGATCCAAAAAATAACAATCTTGTTTGTTCGGCTCATTTTATGGACATAACAAAAAGAGGTCCGATCTTTATGAAACTTGTACAAGAATCCCTTGATTGAATGGAGGAGATAAACCCAAAAATGTTTATAATTTTCACAGGGTATCATTGTTTTGTCATAAATATAATTACACATGTCATTTTATTTCGTGTATGTACTGTTATTTTCTTTTTATTTGGATTCTCGGTAATGTATTCCCACGGGAATCGGGGCCGAGATAACTATATCTCGCGGGCGGAGTCACGGTGATCAGCTAGTAGCCAATAATTTCGTATCCCAAAAATTAACCATAAGATAAAAATAAATTAATGATGCGCAGTTTTAGCAACCAATTCAGTCACTTGAAACACGGCTATCTTGTAGTAGACGTAGCGACATAGCGTTATGAAAATAGTAATGAAAGCGGAAGAACTTTGACACCCGCAAGAAGTTTGGCATTTATAATATTATAATTAGTTAAATTCATTAATTCCCTTTTTGTTATTAATACACTACAGTTACTTATTATGAAACTGACTCGAAAAAAAAAATCTTTGTCAGTCGTTAATTAGTTTTTCAGCTTATTTCGTCTAACATAAACAAGTAATTACAATTTATAAGATTATGGAATTTATTGTAGTCTTACATTAATTATTACGCCTACGTAGGTACATATCATGGAATCCTTAAAAGACTTTAACAAAATAAACCTACTCCATTGTTTCTATGTTCACGTAGTTCAAGTATAAGCTGCATAAGGTGAATTAGTCAGGCGGACAGATAGAAGCTACGTAATGCGATAAATTAGTGCAAACAAAAGTGAACACTATTCCGTTGAATCAAGGTTTAAATTTTAATATGAAATTTGTTTATATCTATGTATGCCTATGTATAATGTATAGGTCGACTCGGGACATTATTTTCTTGCGATTTGTTCTAGATCCTATGTCCGTTGTATTATAAGGTCTTTGGTTGGTATTTTTTTTTTTTTTTCGCAGCTAATGCGATTTAGTATTAGCAATGTGACTGAGATATATATTATTTTATAGGTTTCCTAGATGCCCCGAGAGGAAAAAGAAATGGGTAGATGCAACATCTCGTGGGGAGAGTTGGTTTCCCACCAATAACAATGTTATCTGCTCACGTCACTTCACAGAAGACACTTTTCATAACATGAAAAATCGTACTACCTCGGTGGCACAATGGTACTATGTACGGACTGCCACGCTCGAGGTCTCGGGTTCGATTCCCGGGTCTGGTGGATAATGTATAATTCTCTTTAGAATTTTACCCAGATAATTATCCCAGAGTCTGGAACTTGTGCCCGGTAAATGGCAATAGGCTCGCCCCCTATTACATGGGACCTAACATAGCTGGCGAGATGTGGGTGTGTTTGCACACCTCTGCCTACCCCTTCGGGGAAAAAGGCGTGATGCTATGATGCTATGAAAAATCGTAGAAGGTTGATAGATTCAGCTATCCCAACATTATACTTACCAGTTTTGGTATGGAATTAATATTAAGTATACTATATTTTTAAATATTGATAGCATTTTTTATTACGTAATTATTTTGCATTATTATTATTAGTAACTATAATGATGCTTAATATTCACAAAAAAACTTCAGTATTACAAAAATATGAACGATATCCAGAATTATGGACCATTCATTTAAATTTTGATTTTAACTAGTAATTAAAATATTAATTTTAGGTACACGCTCCGATTTCTATAAATGAAAGTGCTGTTACGACTGTAAACACTACTAAAGTTCTTGTAGCTGGAACTTCATCTGGAGAAACGGTATGATATTATTATATCTACGTTAATTATAATAATAAGTAATTCATTATCAGTTATATAACCAACAAATTCGCTTTTCAGGTTCCATTGAATGACACACCAACAAAACGAAAAATACTTTCTCCTTTACATGGTTCTCCATCGAAATACGATTCTCCAATTAAAAAACGTCTTTGTAGAAGAGTCACTGAATTAACGATCGCAATGAAAAAAAAAATAAACAGTTAAAAAAATTACGAGATTCCAACAGAAGGTTAAAAAGACAAATAGTGTCATTAAAATCTTTATTGACAGAATTAGAAAATAAAAATTTCTTGACTGCCGAAAACAACGAAATGTTGAATTCTTTAGGGGTCAAATGCGTTGAAATTGTTCGTCGGCAAATAGTAAAAGCAAAGTCAGGCAAAAATGTGACAAAAAAATATTCCCCTCAGTAAGAGCTTTTGCACTCACTCTAAATTTTTATTCTACCAAAGCTTATAATTATGTACGCAAGACCTTCAATACCTGTTTACCCTCCGTAAAAACCTTAGGCAAATGGTATAGATCCATAGATGGCCATCCAGGTTTTACTAAGGAAGCTTTTCACGCCTTGAAATTCAAGGCATCCCAGACAAACGACCCCATTTATTGCTGTGTAGTTTTTGACGAAATGAAAATAAAGAGAAAAGTGGAGAAATCATTTGGATATGTAGATTTTGGAGGAAGTGTCGATTCAGATTGTAGAGAAGAATGCACAGATGCATTAGTTTTTCTGGTTGTTCCTCTTCATGGAAAATGGAAAGTGCCGATTGGGTATTTTTTTATAAATAAAGTAACAGCTGATCAAAAGAAATTTTTACTCACTCAAGCAATTGAATTATGTATGGAAGCAAAAGTAGTTGTCAAAGCGGTTACATTTGATGGTTGTCCAGCTAATATTGCAATGGCTAAGAAACTCGGATGTAATTTTAATCCTGGCAGTTTGAAAACTACTTTCGAAATGCAAAATAATAAAATTGCTGTCTTTCTTGATCCTGCCCATATGATAAAGTTAATTCGAAACAGCTTTGAACATTATAAGGAATTTAAAGATGCCGTAGGTAATAGCATTAAATGGAGTCATATTGAATTATTACACCGATTGCAAGAAGATGAGAAGTTCCATGCAGCTAACAAACTTAGATCTGAACACTTGTTATTCAAAAAAAATATTATGAAAGTAAAACTTGCTACACAATTATTTAGTAGAAGTATATCAATAGCTCTCCAATTTTGCAAAAATACTTTGAAAATTAATCAATTTCAGGACATAGAAGGGACAGCTAATATGTTATTAGAGTTAAACGATTTATTTGATATATTAGATTCAAAGGTGCATGGGTAGGGCTTAAAAAGAGCGTTAAATGCCGAAAATGCCTGTGTTATATTATCAAAACTGGAATCGTCCAAAAAAATGTTAATGAATTTAACGACTTCTTTCAAAAATAAACAGATTCGGTTACTAGATTCGCCAAGATTTACTGGATTTTTAGGACTTTGTGTATGTATTGAAAGTGTAAAATTTCTGTTTAATGATCTAATAAAAACACAGTGCTGTCCATATATATCCTTTCATCGCATTAGCCAGGACCATATAGAACTGTTTTTCTGTAATATGCGATCTCATGGAGGGACAAATAACAACCCCACACCTAAACAATTTTATGGTATTTATAGAAAGATGCTTGTACACATGGAACTGCAAGAACTCAATACCGGCAATTGCATAGCATTAGAACAATTCGCTATTTTAAACTGTTCTTCTGCCATAAAACGTATTAATATAACAACAGAAAGAGGTGATACCAGTGATACTGAGTTAGATGCTGATGAGTCTATTTTACTTTTACACCAAGTGCCATTATCTCCGTTTTCAAAAAGTATAACTGAATATATTGCCGGTTCTGTTGTACATTATTTAACAAAGAAAATCAAATGTAATACTTGCATTAAAGCTTTAATATCTTTGAACGAAAAAGAGACCAGTTTGATATATGCTAGAGATAATGGTGGATTGCTCTACCCATCCAAAACGGTTACCAAAATATGCAGGCGATGTGAGCAAGTAATTCGAAGCTCTATTGATACAAACCAATCGTCCAAAATACCTATTCATTGCAAAGACAAATTACGTTACGTCACAAAAACATTAAGAAGCTTTGTTAATGAAGATATTTTTTCCCAAGTAGAAAGCCACCACTTTGATTACGAAAATTGTAACCACTTAATAGATTTAGCTAAGACCGTCATGGAAAAATACTTAGATATAAGATTATTATACTTGTGCAGGAATAAGGACCCCAACATTTCGGTAAGAAATATTTATACAAAATTGATTCATTTTAAAAATCAGTAATTATTTCTTATAATTTGCTAAATAAATATATATGGAAATTTAAAAATTAAAATATCTTGATTTGATTAAGACCTTAGTTTTATTTTACATATTACCTATGCAGTTTAATGTTAGTCTGACGATTAAAAATATTGAATAAATATTATGTCATAAATGTAAGTGTAATGAATTAGTGTTTGTACCTTTGATAATGCCAAAGAGCGAAACCAGTTACGTGTTAAAATAAAAAATTGTGGAATATGTGTAAGTAAGTAATTTCATAGTGCCGACATTTGAAAGCATAAATTATAATTTTGTATTTCAAAGCAATGAGTTTGCTTAAACTATTCTTAAAATATTAAGAAAGAAATTATAGTCCCGGCGATGACATCAGTTTTTCTGATCTATTTATAATTTCTTTCTTAATATAAATTATATTATTTTACATCTATTCAATAAAAATATAAAATTTTAATGTATCATCATCAGAGATGGGGGGCTCGTGGCTTAGTGGTAACCGTGTATATTAACACATTGCTAAGGTTAAGCAACATCTGACTTGAGACTTCCGGGCCTCGGGGAGCACGTTAAGCCGTCGGTCCCGGTTATTATACGAACATCTATGGCAGTCGTTACGGGTATTTGGGGCCCTAAATCAAAATCCAACTCTGTAGTTAGACACTACAGAGCTTTGATATCGCCTATAGTTTGTGGAGGTCAGAATGATGGCAGTCGCTCCACGGAAAATATTAAAGTTCTGCTGCATCGCAGTTACACTGGAAAGCTGATCCTGAGTTGGGAAAAGGCTCGGTAGATGTGCGATCATCAGAGATCGGAATAGGTAGAAATTTTTGTTTTTTTTTTGAAATTTTTGGGGGGATTATTCCAACTGTACGTTAAACTGAAATTCAGTTGTAGGAAATCTGTTCGTGTGCAATTGACCTTAGATAATCGGGTTCACACAGAGCACACTCGGGATCAATGTATTCCAAAAACACGTTGTTTCCTTCAGTTGTGATTGTGACACACACAGGTATTCTAGAAATTTTACTAAATGGTTTTTTCTTGATAGGTAGCTGTGAAACAGTACAGATACTATTTCATGGAATCTTATGCCAAAAACTAAAGTAGCTATTGATGATTGATTTTATAGATGCTGAAAAACTAAAGTACCTACCTACGAAAAACGAACGTACCTACCTACTGTAGGTCACTCTGGCTGGCACGTAAGCACCCGTTTAGTGATTCACGATATCACGATATCGTGACGAATTTACTTTCTTACCTTAAAGTTACTGCTGCTACTTATGATATCGTCACGATATTATGTACGATATCGTCACGATATCGTGTGTCTTTAATGTGCCCTTTGTCCGAGAATTAGTAACACGTGAACGACGTTGAAGCTCTTCACACTAGGCGGATGTCCGCGCATAGACAGAACACTTGCAAACTCTCATTAGAGATATAGATGATCTAGATTTGAGAATCCTCAAATCAGACAACTAAAATAAATAAACATTTTTGATTATTCTCACACAATGACATCTAGCCCAAACTAAGCTATAAGCTTGTGCTATTTCTAACACACACACATACACATATTACGCCTACCTATATCCCCGAAAGGGTAGGCAAAGGTGCATTACACACCCACAATTTGCCAGTATTTTTAGTCCCACGTAATAGGGGGCAAGCCTATTGCCGTTACCGGGCACATTTATAATGGGTTATGTCCAAAATGGCCGAATGAATTTAATTAAAAGTAGCAGCTATAGTGTAATTTTGAAAAAAAATGAAACAACGCAATGCCTTGCGATGAAAGTTGATGAAAGGCAACAAAATCTTACGTGCCAGCCGCTATGGCACAGCCAATTACAGTCCTGGGCGTTTTGGACTACCCTGGGCATCTCGGACTACAATGCTCGGACTGCTATTTCTAAATACTCGTACATTACATAATATACATAGAAAACACCCAAACTCCGAAACCACTATTTGTGGATCACACAAATATTTGATTAGGCCCCGAGACTCCACACACGTGCAAAAATTTCATTGGTGGTAGATTCAGGAATCGGCCTATGAGAGATCACTAGTCTATACTTATACTGTCCATGCGCGAACATCCGCGTAGTGTGAAGAGAGCTAGAATGCCGCCCATTTAAAAGTTGAAGGAAGACTCCTTCAACTTTTTTACTTCACAGGTTTTTATTTAATTACATCTACAAGAATGTTTGTAGGTACAATATTCCAATAAGATAGCCAAGTTTCATGCGGTCACCACCGCCCACTGTCAAGCATAATCTATTGCATACAGATAGCGTATTTAACTCATTTAGGGCTACGTGAAGCAACATTGTATGTTAAATACTTAGCCCACCTATGAAGACTAGTTAGCAAAATCATTTATCAGCGTATTTAATATTTTGTATTGGCTGACTATATAAATCAAGTGCCTATTGCATTTATCGGGCACAATAGACAATCCGTAACCACTCTGTGAATCAAACCCAAATTACAACAGCCCCAGGACAGAGCGGACCCTCCCCGCTGGGTTCCGAAGTGTGCGGCGAGGGCGTCGCAGACGTGATTACACGCAGGGCCATCGACCTCCACGATCGGGGCCTGAGGACGATGGATTAGCAAGCCACCGTCCTTACAGAAGCAGGCTAGAAGGGCTGCGTGCTGTGGGGCTTCACCCCACACACGCCTTCGCTCACCGACGCGGTATTAAACTCGACCCCAAAGATGCAGGGTAAACACCCGACCACTACGTAGCGGCTAAAATGTCAGCACAGCGCCACGGTACACGTGTCGGCTAGAATAAGTACTGGTATAAATTTGGCTGGTGTTTGTTTTGCATCAATAACTCTTGCTAAAGCACAGATAGATGTCGCTGATTTAATACTGAATAAGCCCTCTGGTTACGTAATTTTTGCACAATAGGATATTATAGTAATATAGATACACATTTTCACCTATTGATACCTATTTATATATAATTTGAAGCAACTTAATATAAAAACAATAATGAAATATAATACTTGTCTTAAATAAAAAAAAATACAAGAAAAAACTGGCCAAAAAAAAAACAAAAAAAAACAGTCAAATTGAGAACCTCCTCCTTTTTAGAAGTCAGTTGAGAAAATAAAGAATTTGTGAACAAAAACAAAAAATACTTTCCTAGGATTTGAACTCGGATTTTGGTGTTTGCATCTATTCACTGACATGCACCTACGCTAATCTGGACTTTAATTAGTTGGTGAAATACTGTAGTACAACCCACAAACGTGGAAATGATTCGGTAAAATATAAAATTTTATAGTGAATATTTCTTGAGTTAAAATGCCTCTTTTAGCTCTTTCATCGCTCCAGTGTGACTGCTATACTATTATAACTAGCTGTTGCCCGCTGCTCCGCCTGCGTGTTATAGCTTTCTTGATCACCAGTTACTGATTTATTATGTATAGCTGTTGAGCGATATTGTATCATAAGATACAATATTATAGTATCTTAGCCGTGTGCAGCGCCCCTTAGTGAACTCCACTGCGGGTGACGTAACCTACGACAAACTTATTATTTGCGGTTGGTACAGTAATCGGGTCTAGGGATCGAACCGCAAAATTAAGTTTGTTTTTTGTATAAACTTTTTCGGGATAAAAAGTAACCAGCGTGGTGCCCAGGATATTAAAGAATAATTATACCAAGTTTCATCGTAATCGAACCGGTAGTTTATGCGTGATGCCTGAACAAACACACAGACAGACAGACAAAAAAAATTTTAATCACATTTTTGGTTTTGGCGTCGGTTTGGTAACACCCCCTGCCATTTATTTTTTTTATATTTTCAATGTACAGAATTTTCATTTCTACAGATTTATTATAAGTATAGAATAGAAATAGCTGTTGAGCGATATTGTATCTTAAGATAAAATATTATAGTATCTTAGCCGTGTGCAGCGCCCCTAAGTGAACTCCACTGCGGGTTACGTAACCTACGACAAACTTATTATTTGCGGTTGGTACAGTAATCGGGTCTAGAGATCGAACCGCAAAATTAAGTTTGTTTTTTATTGTATATACTTTTCCTGTGTTTCCTTCCTATTATAACCACAAGTTCTTTAAGCGGATGAGCGTGAAGAGGCACATTACTGGGCCGCCATTTCCGATGATAAGAAATATTATTAGAACCCATATCATCACTCTATGTAGCAGTCCTCTTGGCTGCGTCTGCATTTTTTTTTGTTTTATGTAATTCGTTCTTTCTTTTCTTTGTTGTTTTGTTGAAGCGATAAAGGACACCGAGCACACAATCTGTGTGCTCGGTGTCATTTATTTATATTTGTATTGTTCCTCTGTAGAACGATCGAGGCCTGGAACGCCCTGCCCGCGCACGTATTTTCTCCTACTTACAACCCAGAGGTTCTTCAAGCGGAGCGTGAAGAGGCACATCACTAGGTCGCCAAGTTGAGGGGCACTCTTAAAAGTACATATTGCGTACTATGAGAGTCACCCACAATCGCCAGATGGGCGTCAATTTGACGATCTGATGTAAATTAAAAATTATCTCTGTGTGTACAAATGTTTTTCTTTCTTTCTTTCTAAGCTGCTTAGATTCGACGGAGACGACTTTAGTGTCCGTGACTTCAGTTTGTGTGAACTACGACTAAGGTAACCTACGTAGGTAACAGCAACTATTAAGCAACTTTTGACGAATCTAAATAATTTTCTAAAAATTTCAAAGATAATAAACGTTATTTTATTTTATTTTAAGTCAGGTTAAAATAATATAGTTTTGTTAGAAGCGTGACCTATAGTGTTCTCTGGTCACAAATGACACGAGTTTTAAGTGAAAACTGTTTAAATAAATTAATGTAATTACATTATGCAAGAAAAGCTGCCCCACTTTCTTTGTATAGGTAGGTACATACTTATGATGAGTCATTTCTTTATTTTAGTATCTGCTTTTATTCGTGTCCGGCTACTTGGTATTTCTGAGATATTGCTTAAGGACACCATTCATCATGAATTCATCATCAACCTGATGGGTGTTGGACATATTTGAACACTTAACTAGGTCATCTCAATTTAGTAATTCCTATAGAATCAGAACATCAAAGAGGACATTAAATATACAGTGCCGTCTACAAAAAAAACAACTCAACTTACCCTGACCGGTTTTACTAAGTTTTCGTTTTTTAAATATATTTAGTTAAATTCATACTTATAACGTTATTTAAATTATTATGATATAATGTACCTACCTATTTTAACCATTTTTATCATTAAAGACTATTTAAGAATCTTTGCATATTTGCTTATGTTAAGTATACGCCTATTCCTTACTTACCTAATTACCATTTTTCTTCTTTTTTTTTCTAATTCCGCGCGGCCGCTCTAACGTCCGTTGCCGGGCATCTCTGGTTCACACGCAGATGGTATACTTTAATTTTAAATTTGTATGGTTGGTACTACCTATAAAAACCTGCTCATGCTTCAAAGAAATATGTGCCTAAAAAATTATAAATTAAAATAAAAGTTATGACGTACATGATCAAGCTCTATTGCTTTTTTTTTATTTCGCTTTTATTTGCTTTTCTCGAATTCCAAATGAAAAGTAGAGTATTTAACTCGTGTGAAACCATCCATTTCTGCCTCAAACTATTGGCACTCTCGCACTATGTTCGAGCGCCAAAACATCTCGTCAGAAGGGTTCCGTACCCAAAGGGTAAAATGGGAACCCTATTACTGAGACTTCGCTGTTCGTCCGTCCGTCTGTCTTGGGCTGTATCTCATGAACCTTGAAAGTTAGAAAGTTGAAATTTTTACAGATGATGTATTTTATAACAACAAATACTAAAAAACTGAACATAATAAATATTTAAGGGGGCTCCCTTACAACAAACGTGATTTTTTTGCCGTGTTGGTACGGAACCATTTGTGCGCGAGTCCGACTCGCACTTGGCCGGTTTTTTCTTGTTTGAAACGGGTTTGAAATACTCGTAGATAACCAGGTAACGCCTGTTTCTATCCAATATTTACTCGTAGATATTTCAGTAGCAATATTAAATTACCTACCTTGGTGCTAATAATCATTGGCTCGTTATTAAAGTTTTAGGTAGGTAAGGTTCAACTTTCTAAAAGTTTTTATTTATTCCTGATTACGTTTAGGTACTAGGTTAAAGGTAGATCCTTTACTCCTATCATTAATGACTTATCTGCACTAATATACCTAAAAGTGAAGGTTAGATTGTTTGTTTGTAGGCGCTAATATAACACCTGGTTCGGATTGAAAAGTTATTTTTGTTTTGAATGAAGTATTAAGGTATTATAACCTGTATACTTACCTACCTATATTATTTACATATACACAGCTCACAGTCAGCTTCAATTCTCTATTTGGAGTGGAATGTGAATATTTGACATAAATAATTCCACACGGACGAAGCCGCGGTCGTCCACTATAGTTCACACGGTAGTTCAATATAAAGAGCAAAACAATTTGATCTCCGCATATTATTAATAAATATATTATTGGATGCAAACACAACCATTTACTTTAATTGGTCCAGTTAAATTTAGAACGACAGCTGTTGTTTTTAAGTTCAATGTTTTTTATATACGAGTACCTACGTCGTAAATTAATAAAATCGCTATAAATAGTTTTTGACATGATATATATGCTATCAAAACATGAAATACCTATGCAATAAATGTTGATGAGAAACCTGCTTTTTGGGCGCATTGACGTCAGTAACGGGTTAGGTTCATTAGATAATTTGGCAATAACATGTTTTAACATATTTTACCATACCTTGTTCTTGTTGAGTTTACATTTCATTAGGCAGGCAGCTATCCATCGTGAGGTCACACCCCGGTGTCAACACTGCGAGGTTTCCGACGACGACACCGCACTCCACACGCTGGTGGAGTGCTCAGCGTGGGCGAGTCAGCGCCGGGACCTCGTAGTGGGTCTGGGCGTGGATACCCTCTCGCTGGAGACCATGCTTCAAGCCATGGTCTCCAGCGAGCCAGGAGTAGGTGGAACGCGGCCGTGTCCTTTGCGAGCAAGTCATGCTCGCGAAGGAGGCGGCCGAGAAGGAGAGGGAGCGTACCCTCCCCGCCGAATTCCGTAGTCAGCGGCGAGGGCGCCGCAGACTCATCTACGCCCAAGACCTCCATGATCGGCGCCTGAGGACGGCGGGATCGCCACCCGTCGTCCTTACAGAAGCAGGCTAGAAGGGTTACGTGCTGCGGGGCCTTTGCCCCATAGCACGCAACCAGATTCACCCACTGACGCGGGATAAAACCCTACCCCAACTACGCCGGATTCTCATCCCGACCAAACCCCCGCAGAGACCACAGAGGTGGTCAAAGTCCGCCGGGCGCCACTGGAAATACTCGTACCTTCTGCTTGTAACCAGAGACGCCCGGCAACGGACGTTAGAGGGGCCGGAATTTAAAAAAAAAGGCAGGCAGCCATGCACACCAAACACACAAGAAATATAATCTAGTTGATATTAATTATAGTCTAGACACTAAAAGAGTAGTGACTAGAACCCATTAAGACTAGGTATAGGTATCAGAATAATCATTAGCCTTATTTTTTTTTCAACTCCGCGAGACTGCGGCCACTCCCATGTCCTTTGCTGTGGGCGTCTCTGGTGACACTAAGGTATTTCCAGTGGATGGTGTTGTTACACCGACACCAAACCCAAAAATGTGATTAAAAAAATTTTTGTCTGTCTGTCGGTCTGTCAGTTCAGGCATCACGCAAAAACTACTGGTTCGATTACGATAAAGCTTGGTATAATTATTCTTTAATATCCTGGGCACCACTCTGGGTACTTTTTATCTCGGAAAAGTATATACAATATTTTTTTTTTTTTATATTTGGTTCGCCAAATTGACGCCGCCCGCCTGGTGGTAAGTCGTGACGACTTCTAGCGATTGTGGGCCACTCTCACAGCACACAATACTATAGAGAGTGGCCCTCAACTTGACGACCTACTGATGTGCCTCTTCACGCTCCGCTTAAAGAACCCAGGGTTATATGTGGGAGGAAACACGTGCACAGGCTGGGCGTTCCAGGCCACTATCGTTCGGCAAAGAAACGAACGGTTAAAACGTTCAGTTCTCGCGAACATGCTATCCACTGTGTGGGAGTGGCATCTCTGCCCGGCACGCGTTGTTCGGGATCGGAAGGAAGAGGGTGGGATCAGATTGAAGAGCTCTTCAGAACAGGTTACGTCACCCGCAGTGGAGTTCACTATTAATGGTTTTTAGAACTTTTGTCTGTTTGTCTGAATGTTTGTGTGAATCTCAGAAATGATTTGATTTTATGATTTGAACTTGCGGTTTGGTTTTCAATCGCTTCATAAATAAAAAAAGTTATGTAGATCTAAAGTAACACGCAGGCGGAGCTGCGGGCAACAGCTAGTGTATAATAAATTCCTCATCATCCACCGAGCCTTTTCCCAACTCAGTACTTCAATATTTTTCGTGGAGCCCCACCCCCATTGGCGATATTGAATTCTGTAGTTAGACGGTCGGATTTTATTTTAGGGCTCCAAATACCCGTCTGCCATAGATGTTCGTATGACACCCGGAACCGACGGCTTTACATGCTCTCCGACGCACGGAGGGGTCTCAATGTCTTAACAAATGGTCATATCTTTGATGTTTTATGCAAATGATTCGTTGTTTTCCTTATTTGCCAAATAGACATAGGATTTATCCTGTTATCCTGCCTCATTGCCCTCATTTAATTTCTAATAGTTTCTATTACCCGTAGTAGTACATAGTTGCTTTGAGTCCTGCCTACTCTATCTAGTCTAGTCGTAGTCATAATGTCAGATGTCAAACATTTGGATGGTATTTTTGTATTTCAAAGCATTGAGTTTATTTAAGCTATTCTATTTTAGATCCTTCAAAGTATCATCATGCTGAAAGAAAAATATTGCTATTTCTACTTATTCGTTTTTTGTATCTTATTTTAAATTATACCGGTACGATTACTTGTATGTATTGTATGTATTTAGCTTCAAAATCACGTTTCCCACGCTCTGCACAGTTCGTGTACAATGGTCGGTAATTTCTTGGAGAAAGTGCACGGCAGCGGTCACCATTGACGTCAATCTAAGTGACTGTTTCATAATCTCACGAGTTGCACATTAGGTACAGTCGGCCCCAAAAGTCGCTGAACACATTCAAAGTTCCAAAACATCTTTTTTTTTTCTTATTCTTTTTCGAGCATGCAATCAGTCTTGCGACTATAAGCAGCTATTTGCAACTGAATTTTTCATGTTAGACAGACCCCTCCAGTGATGAGCTGTCTTTGTGAGTTACTTAGTTATATTTTGTCCCATGTGTGGCTTCTTTTTAGCCTTCTTGTTGTCAAAGGGTCCCTTAGTGACAATGCCAACACATTGATATGTGACAGTATCTTTTCTCTGTAGGATTAACAGCTACGTTCTATTTCCTCCTTTATGGTAGGCATTTCCAGGTATTTGTGCAACTCGTCAGTTTTGGTGAACCAAGGTGCATTGAATATAGTTTTCAGAGCATTGTTTTGAAATCTCTGAAGGATTTCCAAGTTACTGTTTTTAGCTGTGCCCCATAACTGGATGCCATAAGTCCACACTGGTTTTAGTACTGCTTTGTAGATAAGCAGTTTATTGTTTACCGACATCGACAGCTTCGAGTTCTTTCCCAGAAGCCAGTGTAATGATCTTAATTTATGATTGAGTTCATCTCTTTTCTTTTGAATAGCGGTGACGTCAAGCTTCGTAAAACTCTTTGTCAAATATAATCTATATTCCAAATATTAACATGATTACATACTTGCCGAGTTAAAATAATTAAAGTCAGGATATTTTAATGTTTGATTGATAATTAATTTACGATTTAATAAACTCTCGTATTCTCTCTCTTCTCGTATTAATAAACGCCACTAGTCATGATTTGTATTGAATTATGTATTCTTATAAGCTAGCAAGCTGGAACTAAGCTAGTTTCTTTGAGGCGTTTAGTAGTTACTTAAATTTAACTGTCTACCTGCCAAATGTCACGTTCAATGCACTCCTTTTAGGTAGAAGAGAAAAACGCAACAAACAACTTATTAGAATTCGTGACGCACGCTGAACTGATAGGTACAATGAAATGTATGAAAAAATGAATTAATTTCTAAGTTCTTCGAACGAAGCCATCCATACCAAGGGGAGAATGGAATTATACACGTGTAGATATTCTAAGGTTCATTGCTTTCCTCAGATACAAGCAGTCGCGCAAACTTACTTAATTATACGTTTTCCCAACTTGAACAATTCGACTTGTTCGATGTTATCAGAATCACCTTTATCAAAAGACTGCCAATGAAATAGTGTAGCTCAACCACGCAAAGGGGTAGTATCTATCTTCGGACAGTCAAGACACATCCTACATGATATAGAGAAGGATTTCTAGGCTTGTTTTTGGCGTTGAGGCCCAAATCCGGTAATTAAGTCTAGCCTATCTAGTCTAGTAAGTGACTAGCCTAGTAGTTAAGTATTTTACGTAGATTTTACATTATGTAACCATTACAAATACTTTATTAACGTGATAGACTGCCAAGGAGGAAGAATTTGAGGAGCTTACTGCTTACATTACCGCACAGACGCTAATGCAGCTACAACAATATCCGTAAACAGGTATTTGTAATGAGCCAAGTCTGTGCAGTGAGTTTGAATGTGAAAGGACTATGAATAAGTAGGTAGTACTATTCCCTATTCTGTGATATGACTAAGACCAAGTATTTTTTCTATTGTCAACGTATTTATTGTACTTAGTTGAAACTAATTTGAGAATCGCATAATATAATAATCTGTAGGTAGGACCTAAGTTGCATTTACAGTACCCATTTTTATTACTTTGTTAACTAAACTACAGGTAAAAGAATACCGGACTTCCAGTGAAATGCGAAAGTAGTCATGTCTGATTCCCACCCATCCCAGGGCCTATGTATTGGCATGAATGCTTGTTTTTATTCACGGCGTAGGTATGTTGTAAAATACCTTAGCGTACAATATGGCATACCTATATTCTAATAAAGTTTGTTTACATTGGGGACATGCGCGGGGTGCAACGTACCAGGAGGCAGCACTCAAGGTCACGACGGCGTCATTGTTCTAATGGCGCAAGGAGGCGCTGGAGCGGGACCACAGGCCTGCGTCTTGAGAAATCGATGACCAGCGGTCCCAACTCCGCCAGGATCTCATGGAGTCATGGAGGGTGCGACTTGAGCAACCCAAGTGGTGCAACCCAATGATGGTGGTACCCCACCATCATCGCGGCGGTGAGACCGATCATGGACGATTGGCTGCAGAGGCAGCATGGTGACCTCACGTATCGTGCGACGCAGATCGTTACCGGGCATGGATGCTTCGGTAGCTATCTGTTTCGCATCCGTCGTGAGGTCACGACACCGCTCTCCACACGTTGGTGGAGTGCTCAGCGTGGGCGAGTCAGCGCTGGGACCTCGTAGTGGGTCTGGGCGTGGATACCCTCTCGCTGGAGACCATGCTTCAAGCCATGGTCTCCAGCGGGAGTAGGTGGAACGCGTGTCCTTCTGCGAGCAAGTCGTGCTCGCGAAGGAGGCGGCCGAGAGGGAGAGGTAGCGTACCCTCCCGCCGAGTTCCGTAGTCAGCGGCGAGGGCGCCGCAGACTCATCTACGCCCAAGACCATCGACCTCCATGATCGGGGCCTGAGGACGGCGGGATCGCCACCCTTCGTCCTTACAGAAGCAGGCTAGAAGGGTTGCGTGCTGCGGGGCCTTTGCCCCATAGCACGCAACCAGATTCACTCACTGACGCGGGATAACACCCTACCCCAACGACGCGGGATAACACCCTACCCCAACGACGCGGGATTCTCATCCCGACACAACCCCCGCAGAGACCACAGAGGTGGTCAAAGTCCGCCGGGCGCCACTGGAAATACGTTCTGCTTGTAACCAGAGACGCCCGGCAACGGACGTTAGAGCGGCCGCGGCCTTGGGCCGCGGAACTACAAAAAAAACATTGGGGACATGTAATAAAAAATATAAATCTTCGTGTGCGGTGGAATCCGGTATCATCACAATCAAGTTTGACATTGACGTCATTAGCTGAAACTAATAACAAAAGATTTATTTTATCGATGTGCTCACTTTATCAGCCGATCACATCACAATAGAATCAGCAGTTTCGAATTGTACAGTCGGCCCCAAAAGTTGCTGAACACATTCAAACTTTCAAAACATCTGAACACCAAAAATGTCATAAGTCAGTGACGCAACACGAGAACAAAATAAACTCAACATACAAACGTCCATAAAACGCTGAACACTAGTATTCCAAAAGTAGCTGAACATCATTAACATCAAAAAGATACTCACCGAAGTATCCGTGCCCAGTGATGATCTGTGTCGCACTCTCGCTGGAGACCATGCTACGAGCCATGGTCTCTAGCGGGAGCCAGTGGAACGCGGCCGTTTCCTTCTGCGAGCAGGTAATGCTCGTGAAGGAGGCGGCCGGTAGGGTGAGGAAGCGTACCCTCCCCGCTGAGTTTCGAAGTGTTCGGCAAGGATGCCGCAGACGTGACTACGCCCAGGACCATCGACCTCCATGATCGGGGCCTGAGAACGATGGATTAGCAACCCACCGTCCTTACAGAAGCAGGCTAGAAGCGCTTCGTGATATGGGGCTTAACCCCACGCACGCCTTCACTCACCGACGCGGGATAAAACCCGACCCCAAAGATGCGGGGTAACACCCGACCACCACGCAGTGGCCACGCAGGTGGCCAAGGTCCGCCGGGCGCCACTGGGAATTCTCTCAGTGTCTACCGGAAGCGCCCGGCAATGGACGTAGGTACGGCCGCTGCCCAGGGCAGCGGATTTAATATTAGCTTTAAAACTTTTCTCAAATTATCCTACATGTCAAAAGACCAAAATTCGTGTAACATCAAGAACACTAAAATTAGATTAACAGGCAACAACATTGAAAATATGATTTGTTAATCTACTTATGATGTTAATGATGTTCAGCTACTTTTGGAATACTAGTGTTCAGCGTTTTATGGACGTTTGTATGTTGAGTTTATTTTGTTCTCGTGTTGCGTCACTGACTTATGACATTTTTAGTGTTTTGATGTTTTGGAAACATCGGGTCCTAGAGAAAAGACGTCTCAGAAGAGTATGGCATTCCACTCGAAGACAAGATGACAAAACAGCTTTTAACAAAGCCTGTAAGGAACTTAAGGCCTACCTAGCTCAAATTGAAAATGACACCATCCAGACTAGCTTAGAATGCCTTGACCCGAACGGCTCCAATGAGCACTCTCTTTGGAAAACTATAAAGGCTGCGCAAAAACCTCAACTCCAACAACATCTGTTACAGAAAAATGATGGCTCATGGGCAAGGACCGATCAGGACAGAGCTGAAGTGTTTGGAAGAGTTCTTGAAATTGTTTTCACTCCAAATCAAGATACCGGAAGTGAATGATTAAATAAGGAAATTCAAGATTACCTCATAAGTGACCACCAATTAAGCCTGCCAGTGAGAACTTGCACTCCAAAGGAAGTCAAAAACATCACTTACAATCTAAAGTCAAAGAAAGCACCAGGGTTTGACCTAATAACCTCAGAAACTCTGAAGCAATTACCCAAGAGAGCCTTTGTATTCCTTGCGATACTATTCAATGCTATACTAAGAACCTCACATTTTCCCAATATTTGGAAGACGTCACAAATTACCATGATACTAAAACCAGGGAAGCCACCTCATCAGTCAGGGTCCTACCGTCCAATTAGTCTTCTGCCGGTTATATCTAAGGTGTTTGAAAAAATGCTAGCGAAACGTATTAATGAAGCTTTGATAAAGCGCAGTATAATTCCGGACCACCAATTTGGATTTCGCAGCAAACACTCAACCATAGAACACATGACCGTACCTACGTCCATTGCCGGGCGCTTCCGGTAGACACTGAGAGAATTCCCAGTGGCGCCCGGCGGACCTTGGCCACCTGCGTGGCCACTGCGTGGTGGTCGGGTGTTACCCCGCATCTTTGGGGTCGGGTTTTATCCCGCGTCGGTGAGTGAAGGCGTGCGTGGGGTTAAGCCCCATATCACGAAGCGCTTCTAGCCTGCTTCTGTAAGGACGGTGGGTTGCTAATCCATCGTTCTCAGGCCCCGATCATGGAGGTCGATGGTCCTGGGCGTAGTCACGTCTGCGGCATCCTTGCCGAACACTTCGAAACTCAGCGGGGAGGGTACGCTTCCTCACCCTACCGGCCGCCTCCTTCACGAGCATTACCTGCTCGCAGAAGGAAACGGCCGCGTTCCACTGGCTCCCGCTAGAGACCATGGCTCGTAGCATGGTCTCCAGCGAGAGTGCGACACAGATCATCACTGGGCACGGATACTTCGGTGAGTATCTTTTTGATGTTAATGATGTTCAGCTACTTTTGGAATACTAGTGTTCAGCGTTTTATGGACGTTTGTATGTTGAGTTTATTTTGTTCTCGTGTTGCGTCACTGACTTATGACATTTTTGGTGTTCAGCAACTTTTGGGGCCGACTGTACAATTCGAAACTGCTGATTCTATTGTGATGTGATCGGCTGATAAAGTGAGCACATCGATAAAATAAATCTTTTGTTATTAGTTTCAGCTAATGACGTCAATGTCAAACTTGATTGTGATGATACCGGATTCCACCGCACACGAAGATTTATATTTTTTATTACATGTCCCCAATGTTTTTTTTTTGTAGTTCCGCGGCCCAAGGCCGCGGCCGCTCTAACGTCCGTTGCCGGGCGTCTCTGGTTACAAGCAGAACGTATTTCCAGTGGCGCCCGGCGGACTTTGACCACCTCTGTGGTCTCTGCGGGGGTTGTGTCGGGATGAGAATCCCGCGTCGTTGGGGTAGGGTGTTATCCCGCGTCGTTGGGGTAGGGTGTTATCCCGCGTCAGTGAGTGAATCTGGTTGCGTGCTATGGGGCAAAGGCCCCGCAGCACGCAACCCTTCTAGCCTGTTTCTGTAAGGACGAAGGGTGGCGATCCCGCCGTCCTCAGGCCCCGATCATGGAGGTCGATGGTCTTGGGCGTAGATGAGTCTGCGGCGCCCTCGCCGCTGACTACGGAACTCGGCGGGAGGGTACGCTACCTCTCCCTCTCGGCCGCCTCCTTCGCGAGCACGACTTGCTCGCAGAAGGACACGCGTTCCACCTACTCCCGCTGGAGACCATGGCTTGAAGCATGGTCTCCAGCGAGAGGGTATCCACGCCCAGACCCACTACGAGGTCCCAGCGCTGACTCGCCCACGCTGAGCACTCCACCAACGTGTGGAGTGCGGTGTCGTGACCTCACGACGGATGCGAAACAGATAGCTACCGAAGCATCCATGCCCGGTAACGATCTGCGTCGCACGATACGTGAGGTCACCATGCTGCCTCTGCAGCCAATCGTCCATGATCGGTCTCACCGCCGCGATGATGGTGGGGTACCACCATCATTGGGTTGCACCACTTGGGTTGCTCAAGTCGCACCCTCCATGACTCCATGAGATCCTGGCGGAGTTGGGACCGCTGGTCATCGATTTCTCAAGACGCAGGCCTGTGGTCCCGCTCCAGCGCCTCCTTGCGCCATTAGAACAATGACGCCGTCGTGACCTTGAGTGCTGCCTCCTGGTACGTTGCACCCCGCGCATGTCCCCAATGTAAACAAACTTTATTAGAATATAGGTATGCCATATTGTACGCTAAGGTATTTTACAACATACCTACGCCGTGAATAAAAACAAGCATTCATGCCAATACATAGGCCCTGGGATGGGTGGGAATCAGACATGACTACTTTCGCATTTCACTGGAAGTCCGGTATTCTTTTACCTGTAGTTTAGTTAACAAAGTAATAAAAATGGGTACTGTAAATGCAACTTAGGTCCTACCTACAGATTATTATATTATGCGATTCTCAAATTAGTTTCAACTAAGTACAATAAATACGTTGACAATAGAAAAAATACTTGGTCTTAGTCATATCACAGAATAGGGAATAGTACTACCTACTTATTCATAGTCCTTTCACATTCAAACTCACTGCACAGACTTGGCTCATTACAAATACCTGTTTACGGATATTGTTGTAGCTGCATTAGCGTCTGTGCGGTAATGTAAGCAGTAAGCTCCTCAAATTCTTCCTCCTTGGCAGTCTATCACGTTAATAAAGTATTTGTAATGGTTACATAATGTAAAATCTACGTAAAATACTTAACTACTAGGCTAGTCACGTACGACTCTTTGCTTTTGCGCCATTAATTATATGCTTGATATATACTCAAGTGCAGTCAACAGATCTATCTTAACACACATTGCACGTGCGATCCTTATGACGTAAATGGAAGCCTCTGCTGCGTTACTAATTAGTTTGTGTTTATAATCTGATTGTAATCTAGGTGATAAATAAAATAAACCCATTTAATACACCCAGGGTGCCTTTATTCACGTTTCGTAATGTCCGGTAACTTACTTCGTCTATCTGTTCGTCCTGCGTGAAAGTTTAAATAATTTGGGTCCTTTTTTTTTTTTTAAATCCGCAGCCCGAGCTCGTGGCCGCACCTACGTCCATTGCCGAGCGCCTCTGGTAGAGACAGAGAATTCCCAGTGGCGCCCGGTGGACCTTGGCCGGGTGGCCACTGCGTGGTGGTCGGGTCGCATCGGTCAGTGAAGGCGTGCGTGGGGACATCACGCAGCGCTTCTAGCCTGCTTCTGTAAGGACGGTGGGTTGCTAATCCATCGTCATCAGGCCCCGATCATGGTCTCCAGCGAGAGAGTATCTACGCCCAGGCCCACAACGAGGTCCCGGCGCTGACTCGCCCAGGCTGAGCATTCCACCAACGTGTGGAATGCCGTGTCTACGCCGGAAGCCTCGAAGTGTTGACACGCGGGTGTGACCTCATGATGCATGCGAAACAGATACTCACCGAAGTTTCCGTGCCCGGTGATGATCTGTGTCGCACGATACGTGAGGCCACCGTGCTGCCTCTGCAGCCACTCCTCCATGATCGGTCTCACCGCCGCGATGGTGGTGGTTCCCTACTTTGGTTGCTGAAGTCGCACCTTCCATGTCTCCAAGAGATCCTGGCGGAGTTGGGACCGCTGAGCCTCGATTTCTCGAGACGCAGGCCTGTGGTCCCGCTCCAGCGCCTCCTTGTGCCATTGGAACAATGACGCAAGGGCTCTCGCTTCCAGGTCCCATGGAGGGTAATTTGGGTCCTGGTCCTGGTGTTCTAACAAAATGTTTAAGCTTTAATACTCGAATTATCGTGATATTTACCATGTCAGTAACGTTGATTTATTCTTTAAGCATCTCACTACTTTAGAGCTATTTTGAAATGACTTGGAACTTTCTTTCTTGGACTTAATTACCGGATTTGGGCCTCAACGCCAAAAACAAGCCTAGAAATCCTTCTCTATATCATGTAGGATGTGTCTTGACTGTCCGAAGATAGATACTACCCCTTTGCGTGGTTGCACTACACTATTTCATTGGCGGTCTTTTGATAAAGGTGATTCTGATAACATCGAACAAGTCGAATTGTTCAAGTTGGGAAAACGTATAATTAAGTAAGTTTGCGCGACTGCTTGTATCTGAGGAAAGCCATGAACCTTAGAATATCTACACGTGTATAATTCCATTCTCCCCTTGGTATGGATGGCTTCGTTCGAAGAACTTAGAAATTAATTCATTTTTTCATACATTTCATTGTACCTATCAGTTCAGCGTGCGTCACGAATTCTAATAAGTTGTTTGTTGCGTTTTTCTCTTCTACCTAAAAGGAGTGCATTGAACGTGACATTTGGCAGGTAGACAGTTAAATTTAAGTAACTACTAAACGCCTCAAAGAAACTAGCTTAGTTCCAGCTTGCTAGCTTATAAGAATACATAATTCAATACAAATCATGACTAGTGGCGTTTATTAATACGAGAAGAGAGAGAATACGAGAGTTTATTAAATCGTAAATTAATTATCAATCAAACATTAAAATATCCTGACTTTAATTATTTTAACTCGGCAAGTATGTAATCATGTTAATATTTGGAATATAGATTATATTTGACAAAGAGTTTTACGAAGCTTGACGTCACCGCTAAAAAAGCCGGGTCACAGTATATTTATTATTTAAGTAGTGAAAATTGGGGTTTTGAATTGTGAAGACACAATGTGATCAAAAGCGTGCCTGTGTGTGGGAGAGACCTAATACGTGATATTTTTGAATCTAGCTTGACATTTCCGATTTACCGATCATGAAAATCTCACAATCGTTTAGGACTTTAGATTAATTAATAAAAAAAAAATTCCACTAGTTCAGTCAACTGAAGAATCGAGAAAAAATATCCTACAAAGTTAGTTCTGTCAACTGAACTGAGTGTCTAGTACCAGTTCCTTAGGTTAATTTGCTTGATGTACATTTTCGCGTTCCTCTACAGTTTCCTGACGTTGCCGCAAGGGGCGCTGGTGTGAAATGAAGGGGAATAAAAAAACGTACTTCGAGCAAATTAGCGTAAGGTACTGGTTGTCCAGTTCGAAAACAAACGATTCATGAATAGGTCATATTCAAAATACTAAGCAAATAAAATATAGCTAGGTAAGTAGGTGCCTACCTACCTACTTACTTAAATAACAAGCAATGGGGAAGTATAGCTAATAGCCTATTAGCTATAGTTCCCCATTGCGCATACAAAATAATTAAAACTTTACTCAAAGTAAAAACAAATAAGTAGTATTTAAGTAAGTAGGCATATTAGTAATAGCACAGGTAAATATCATAAAAGACTCCGTGAGCTAGACCCAAGGGTGATCTGGGGGCACGGCCGTGCCCCCGTCAAGACGAGACAGCGGAATGCAGATGCACTACCTACCTTGTCTCGAAGCGTTTTGTCGTATTTTTGACATTTTTGTATCCTTTGTTTTGACAGAACCATCCCTACTAGTACGTGGGCCCTAGAACATTGAAACTTATTGATTAATCAGTGAACAAAATTATTGTTGCCCGAGCACAGTAACATAGTTGATTGTTTAACTGTATGTATCTGCTCCGAACATCAACTACGGTGTAGTTCTCATAACAATTCTGTTAATTCCTCAATCATTGAAAACTGTAGGAATGGGACCCAATATCGACATGTAAGCAACTGTCACCACGTAATTTTAACACGTCACACACGTATAGATAATACAGAGATTAAGAAGGCACCTGACCCTAATCAATTCGCCCAATCCGCTACCGCTAACCCCGCTCCCGCTATCGCTCGAGTGAAGGATAGCGATATTCACTTTCCAAAGGACAGATAGAGACCGAGCGCGTTCTCGAAAATTTAACGTAAGCGGCAAAATAAAACTAAGTCGCCGCAGTCGCGAAACGTACCGTTACGCTGCAGCATATATTTGAGCGAAGCGAGTTTAAATTCAAAATTCTGGCTTCGTAATAACATGGGTAATTCTGTAAGCTTTTGATGAGTGCAAGAAAATCCGAAATCGGCCGAGTATACGCCGAGAAACAATTTAACATAATCGTTTGAAAAATAATTTGAGTCACCCGTTGAGAGCTCCGCTCGCCTGCGGCTCGCTTTGCTCAACTAAGAATTAAAGACGAACTATAATGATTATGAAAAAAGTATGTTGAGCAAATGTAGGTTTAAAAAAAATATATTAAAGAAAATACAGCAAACTTAAAAGATCTAAGTTAAAATGTGATTAAAACAAGGTTTTTTTGTAATAAAAAAACTATCGAGCATTTTTTCAGTAATCGTGTTTTCATCTTGAGCATTTAACCTTCATGAACTGAAGTTACTTGTATAAAAAAAATCAGTTTCCTAGACCTCAGATTTTGAGATTTAGGTCAGCAAAGGTAGTCAAGTTAGGGTCAGGTTAACTGCCTTGGTTGCGCAGTGGTATATGTGCATGCGACTGCCGTTTCTGAGGTCCTGGGTTCGATTCGCGGGTAGAATCAAATATTTGTGTTATCCACAAATGTTTAGAAATTATGTTCTTCTAAATACATACCATTTTTTTTAAATTCCGCGAGACCCCGTTTGCTCCCATGTCCATTGCTGCGGGCGTCTCTCTTACCAGAAGGTATTTCCAGTGGCGCCCGGAAATAAATACTATAGACAAAATTACACATTGACACAGAACAAACCATTGTGCTCATCACACATGATTTTATCCTGGGTGTACGGGATTTGAACCCAAAACGGAGTCCTTTAGGTAGTCGACAATGGACGTAAGGGAGATCGTGCGGTACCCTCTTATTGTTCTGACGGCCAGCAGTATTGTTGGCCGTCAGTCTCGGCGCCCATACGGGAGCCCCGTACAAGGCCATACTCCGCACGATCCCCAGGTACAGTCTCCTGCAGGAAGCGTTGGGTCCCTATAAGTTGGGCATCAGTCGCGAAAGCGCGGCTGCTGCCCCCGTCACTTTGGGGACTAAACTTCGGAAATGTGGTCCGAAGTTCCATCGCCCATCGAGTACGAGCCCCAGATACTTCATGGAGGGCTCGATGCCGATGCTAACGCTCCCTACATTTATGCTGGATCCTGGAGGTGGCCCGCGCCGAGGTACGTGAGAACACAGAGCCTCGGACTTATTCAGTGCCACGTCCAGTCCCAGCCGCCGTATCCGACCCATGACTTCAGCAACCCCAGTCGTGACCTTGAGTGTTGCCTCCTGGTGCGTTGCTCCCCGCGCCGTGACGAGGGTATCGTCCGCGTAACAAGTTACGCTGACGCCCTCAGGCAACGCACCCCGCAACACCCAGTTGTATCCGATGTTCCACAGGGAGAGGTCCTAGGACCGACCCCTGAGGAACACCGCACGACACATCTCGCCGAGCTGGCCCGAGCCAGTTAGGGTAAGTTATGACCCTCTCGGATAAATATGCCCCGACAATGCGACGGAGGTAGAGAGAGAGGCACTCCGTGGTAGATCAGTGCCTCTCTAACGCAGCTCCAGGGTAAGGTGTTAAAGGCGTTGGCGATGTCAAAAGACACCGCCAGCACCACCTCGCCCTGCGAGACTGCTTCCTCCGCCAGGATCTTCACGCGCATGATCGCGCTCACGGTGGACCGTCCCCGACGGAAACCGTACTGGTTGTCCGCCAGGTCTGGGCCCACACGCGTGAGATGCTCGACGAGGCGTTCCGCGATAATTCGCTCTGTCCTGTCTGAATGACCTGGCCTGGGTCCAAGCGTCTCTTCCAGTTCGCTTGGGCGGGCTAGGTATTCGTAGAGTCACAGATGCCAGTCTGCCAGCATTTCTGTCGTCGGTCCATAGCAACGAAGAATTAGTCAGGAATTTTGTCAAATACTGATTAATTCCGAGGTGCGATGCAAGAGCGATGCTATAAATGCTTGGAGGATGTCTTGCCCCGACACTGACCGGCCCTCACGCCTAGGCTCACAGCGACTGTGGGATTCACCGCTCGTGCACGCCTACTAGCTGTTGGAGAATGGGAGTCGGGGTTATGGATCCAGGCGCTCCCATCGCCCAACATCGGTACAATGTTGGACGACACAACCTTCCGTATTGCCACTTGCCTTCGGCTGGGTACACCTTGTGTGTCCCAGCATCATTGCACCTGTGGAGTAGCCGTCGATAATCTGGGACACCATGGCCTTTCTTGTAGCGGAAGCGCAGGTCGTATACCTCGGCACGCTATTCTAAACGACATAATTCGTAGGGCTCTTTCCACCGCAGGTCTTCCGGCCGTACGTGAACCAAATGGTTTAGCACGAAGCGATGGAAAGAGACCGGACGGTATGTCGTTGCTACCGTGGAAGATGGGAAGGCCTTTGGTGTGGGACGCTACATGCGTTGACACCTTAGCACCTTCACACCTTCCAAGCACATCCGGATGTGCCGGAGCTGCTGCTGCATCGGCTGAAGGCCTTAAACGGCGTAAATATGCTAACCTAGCAGGTGATTACATATTTGAGCCGTTTGGGGTTTAGACACTGGGGTCATGGGGTCCGAGTGCTCGCCACCTTTATAGAGACATTGCTAAACGCCTAATCGGTGCTTCTCAGGACCAGAAGGCTGGCTATTTTCTGGCCCAAAGAATAAGTATTGCCATCCAACGGGGCCACACAGCCAGCATTCTGGGAACCTTCCCAGTCGGCAATGACGCGGAGGATTTTTTAAACGATATTTTGTAATGTAAATATTTTTAGTCTATAATTATGTTTATTTTGTATATTGTAATTCTTAATGTAAATAAAGACCCTTGTTAAAATGAAAAAAAAAAAAATTAATAAAAAAAAAACTTACTACTATGTACCATTATGTATTTTTAGTTCACGTTTAGTTTGCTACCACTACTGTAGATATTCAGTATCCACCATTCTGCGATTAACGAAATTTATGAATAAATCAACGAATAAGCAAAGGTATTTATGATAAATACTTCCAAAATTATGCTCCACATTAAAAAGGTAAATGTCCGTTTATAAATGGATGGTCAGTTTATCGTCACAGAGGCTAGTATAGTGAGCAGTCAAGTAGCGTGTCCTCTTCGAAACCGTTGACGTCAATTGGATACTGGCATACATAATAAACCGGTCAAGTGCGTTGCAGGCCATGCATAGAATAAGGTTCTGTAGACACGCACAAAAGCATCTGGAACTTTTGAATTATCAAAGTTATCTCACCTGTTATAGTTTTCCTTTACAGTTCATTACATGGACTACCAATATGAATTTTTTTAAAGGACGTTCTCTTTAAACAAAAAAAAATGGGTTTTAAAGTTAAATATCTTGCAAACGGGTCCTTAAATCAAAAAATTATCCTACTAACCCCACAATGTTTTTAGAAGACCTATCTAACGATACCCCACACGATAGGGTAGAAGCGAGAAAAAAAGATCATCACTACTACATGTAGGGTAGGTCACTTTTTATGCCTTTTATGGGTAACCTACACCCCATAAAAAGTAATTTCCACAATTTTATTTTAGCAGTTTGTCAGCGTCGTAAAGTATGACGTACGGACGCCGAGACTTGAACTACGGAACCCTAAAAATGTGGATACAACACGTTTAATGTAATTATAATATTCATTTTGAGTTGCTGAATGTAATATAGTCCGTCTTATGTCGTTGGATCTTCATTGAAAACATAAACGTTTCTCCTTCATAAATGTTTTTGCAAATACGCAAAAGCAGCAGTTTGTAAAATTCTGTTCTTGCTTTGTTTCTAAAACATTTAATATTTAATTAAAGCCATCAGTAACGACCCACGGACCAAATTCGTTGCTCTATTGTCTGTCAACTCTACTGTACAGTCCGTTCACAGTTACTATACTTCTAGCTGTAAGGTTGGCCAGTCTGATCGGTGTGTAACTATAATACGAGTATAACACAGGTGGCCAAGGTCCGGGCGCCACTGGAAATACCTTTTGGTGTGTACCAGAGACGCCCGCAGCAATGGACATAGGAGCGGCCGTGGTCACGCGGAATTTATAATACTAGTAGTTCTGCGAACAGTAGACCTCGCGTTATTTTCGGGTCCCTAACATCCTTTTGGGACGTGGTCTGGTGGCTGCCTTTCCATGTGCACCAACAGAGGTACCAGCAAAAAACAAAATGAGAAATTATAATGTTCTCCGCATTTCTTCCCCATTTTAAAATGGAGAACACTGACAACACATCCAATTCGCCAGTTGAAATATATCCCACTCGCCCTAGCGAACACGAAAACATCCCCTTATTTGAACATGCAAAAAAAACATCGTCTTATGAGATGAGAAATGATCATTATTCTCCGCATTTCTTCCCCATTTCCCCCCCAATCGAAAAATCCATTCGACAAAAGTTGCGCCTTGCAACAAAGAACACTTGTGCCAAATTTCATGAAAATCGGCTGAAAAAGGCGGCCTGTAGACCGGAACTGACACACATACATACATACAGACAACCAACGCCAAATCGGGCACTCCTCGAGATGAAACTGAGACGCTTCGCTCGCTCGGTCAATAATACAAGCTTCTATTGCTCCCCATCAACTCTATCTAACCTGTTGTCAACACTTACACGAACAGGAAGAAAGATAATGTTTATATACCATTCAGTTTCAAACGGTTCTTAGGTTCTGAGCGAGGGAATAACGCTTGCATATTATAGAATGTTTGTCGCAGTGAAACTTGAAACGCCTTTACCTACCATATCGAGGGAAAGGGGTTAGGTACTATTTTGTATATGTATTTTTTGTTAATAGAAATAAATTGTATTAAAATTTATCCTGTATATTTCGGCATTCGGCGTTCATTTCGCACTGTTTTTGTCTGTCTTCTGAACTGACACTTTGAAAAGCTATCTGTCAATGATATTCCATCTATTTGTACTAAATCTACGATATTGGCTGCTTCTTGTCCAATATTTTTGCTAGCTACGCACCTTTTGACGAGATTCAATTGCGTTAAGCTCTCCGTAGGTATAGGTACTATTCCCTACTCTGTGGTATAAGTAGGTAGTATGGCGGTAATCTCTCTGTGATTGTGACCATGAGCTAACTAATGTAAGAGTACATATCCAAAGGTTTGCCTCATAGGTACTCGTATTATATTCGTACCTATTAGCATTTAGACCCGCCCATTGATTGTCACATACATATCAGATCGCATGTTAGTATAGTCACCTTGTAGAGCTTTAATATTTCCATGCAGCCGTTTAGAGATGATAGGAAACAATAGTTGCTGCTGACGTCACTTGGTACTAGCGATATTTTTGTCCCACACTTATCATTGTGTTAATATAAAGTACGTCAATGCATTTCAAGGATTCATACCAAAACGAAATGTACTACTCGTTGTATTGTATCCTTAATTCATGTTTAAAAAAAATATCCGAGAATCTTGTACCTCTAGTACGAAATCTGCCACATAGCCAACTTCAACTTCAGTACACTACCGAACTGTTGATCGATATGTTGATCAAAATATTCGATCGTTTCGTCATTTGGGTACCTATATCGGTAACCAATGCGTCCTGAAGAGGAAATTCTACCTTCATCCAATTATTCATGTTGTTAACAATATCATTCCTTCAAATTCTACGAATAAATTCAGTTTCAGACGATTATCAAGAAAGGAACCATGGCCAAGGTTAGACAATTTGCGTCAGAAGCCGCTATTGTTTTATACTTAGTTAAATTTAAAACAGTATAGTTGTTCTAAATTCTTCTACATTGCCTTAAAATTGTATTTACGCACGTGGTTAATAAATAAACTGTTGTTCTTTAATTTCCAAAAAAGGTTAACAAATGGCAGTGAGTCATTCATTACAAATACAGATGACACAGATGTTCAGAACTCTGGAAATATAACTAAGTATTTCTAGTATAGGTAATTGAACAATGCAATATTTTCTTCTACTCAATGAAAACCTATCACATTATTTATTGATGTGATGCGATGTGTATGTAAGTTTCGTGTTTTCGAACTGTTTCAAAGATGCATGCATCCCACCAAGATCTTATGGTGGCCAGTGGCCGTATACGCTAGGGCTTGCACGAAAAACTTTGCATGTGTAACCGACCGACCGGTAGGTATTATAACCTCTATGGTATAACGAATTTTCATTAAGGTACAGTATTCTCTAGGTATAAGTGGAGCTTTGCATCTGTGTGAGTGCAGTGTACGTGAACGTACATGTTATCTCTTTTACCCACACATGTGTTGTACACACAGCTACAAAAAGAGTTTTTACTTTACTTTCTCACACAAACGCGAAGCTCCGCTTATCCCTCACGAACTGTACACCTATTTGCATTCATAATTTTACCATCTCAGTTCTCATAACACATAAGAACCAAGTTTATGGTACCTACTTATACCTTATACTTGTATAAGTACTTACTAATACTTGTATCGTCTGTCTAGTTCTCAACAGTACAAATTTTACTTAGTTTATATAAAATATATTACTAAGTACCTAATTATACTTAAGTACCTACTATAAAATATAATATCAATTTTATTTAAATTCACGGGTTATTTAAAAAAAAAAAACATAAGCTGTCAAATATTTAATAAACCGGTTCCGCAGCGTTCCCCGCCCATGTTTGCTGGCAAAGTTCTGAGTTTTGGTTGAAATTTTAACAAAGCAGGTCTGCAAACATCGCCATAGAATTGTGGAGGTCTGATGGCAGTTACTTCACGGAAAATATCGAAGTTCAGCCGCATGAGGCCCCATCAAATTATATTAATAACAATAAATGACGGAATCAAACAACGATTTAACCTTATCATTACTGAAACGGCAGCTGAAAGTTTGTTTATTGTTTGATATAAATGTGTGTGTCACGTTAACTATTTCCCTAACTGCTGATTGTTTAATAACAATAAGAATACACGTGAGTTCAAGAAATGAATGGGAACAGAAAGAAACGTTTAATTGGTATGGAGTATGTCATGGCCTGGCCGCTAAACGGCGCAGTCGGCGGTCGTCACACGGAGATAAAGGGTCGCGGCCTGTCTAGGAACCCGTCTGATACATTGACACGGTTATCACACGTTCCCGTCAAATAATAATACCGCCAAATAAATTACTTGTCAATGGTTACAATTACGTCGTATTTGTAATGCTGGTTGGTATATGCTTACTGTTCTATGAACTAGATCTACGTGAGCGTCTAACGTTCCTACACAGGGGATGGTAAAATAACAAGGCTCTTCCAGTAGGTACCTACCTCAGCAAGACGGCTGATGATGCGGAGGACTGGTTTCCGAGTTTCCATTAGCATGATCCACCTCCTGCACGTGCTGTACAAATGTCATGGCATTACTCGTCAGCACACTTGGACGGTCTACGCGATTATTTCGGGGTGTCCCCTGGAGCCAGCGCTGCTTTGCAGGGAGAGCTCCTTCCCATATTTACACCATTTCACTGATGTCAAAATTTGCAAAGCCCAACCCTGGTTCGATCGAGAGTGTACCGATGCTGTTAGGCAAAAAACTAAACGTGGGCCGCCTCAAGGCTACGTATAACCGGGCTACTAGGTCCAGCAAGAGGGCCTCCAAGAGGGAGGATCCAGAGGGCGGGCGACCTAATTGATTTGATCTGCTCAACAAACAAAGGAAATAATTAAAGACTATTCAAAAGAATGAAATGAACTAATCAATGAGCATGATTTTGTTCTGCGCTTAACTAAGAAGCTTACTAAGTGTAAATAAATATGAGCAAAGTTATTTTTGTACTGCAGTAACACGGCATATCTTGAACATAATTATTATTTTTAATTTCACTATTACACTTTGTATGGTAACACTGGTTAAAAATAAACAATACTGAGCATAATGAACCATATTTTGCATGAATAGTTGCATGTGTATTTTAATGGGAGTTATGAGTTTATGACGGGTAAATACGTCAGTTTGAGGTGACTGTCGTTGGCCCTAATGGCGGCTCCACAATTTGCCGTGTATACAGTGTGTACAGGATGTTATCTCCATATTTACGGCCCCACACATCGTGATTAAATCCTTCTGCGAAATGGACGTCGAAGCTTCTGTTGCGATAACTTTATTTGCTGTGACAGGATGCTGTGGATATGGATGTGTGTCGCGAACAAGGCATAGTAGAAGTAGAGTCTTCTACTTGTATGATGAACAATGCGTAAATCCCCGCGTATACCATCTACATTCACGTTCACGTCATTTTCGCGGCGATTCACGGCACTAATATGGAGTCGCGGTCACACATAGGTACATAACAGAGATATATACCTATTTTCGTTTGAAAATCATGTATCCATTTAAAATTGGTACTTATAGGTAAGTAATCAGACACTGAAAGTTGTTACCAATTCGAATTTTCTCTGGTATTTTGCTCGCACTTGGCGTTTAATTCCGGGTCGGAACAAAACATTGTATGATTTTCAAATCGTTCGGTTCTAGTGGTTTCTTGACATTTATTGTAATTTTGTTATTTTATTGGGCTCAGTCGTACCAAAGATTATATTGCTTATAAACTATTGAGCCACAAAATAAGTAGGTAGGTACCAACCTTCTTATTTTGTGATTGAGCTGTCTTTCTTTGTTATGTTAACTATAAGAACTCATAAAAAGAGTGCAATTAAACAGCGTGAAGATAAATAAACAATATAGATATCACCGCTTCATTATAATGATAGTGGTATCACACTATGATTATAATGATGCGTAGAATCATGTTCCTCTCCTAACGAAATGGCAACAGACCGACACCGCGCTCCAAAACTTGTTGGCCGGTCTGAAAATAGATGAATATTAAAAAATGGTTCCATATAATGAGGTTCCAAAACGACGATAAATCCATGGTGTATAAAATTCTCATGTCACACACAGTGTCTGTTGCCAAACTCCTCAGAAACGGGTTGACCGATTCTTATGATAAATTTTGTTGCATATTTGATTGGTCGTAAACTATTTTATAAACCCCTAACGGTAAAGGGTGGCCCACCACTAAAGTGAAACAACTTATAAGGGGTCTGCTAGTAATTAAATATATAAGTAATTGGTACTTACTAAGGCGAACTTACTACTAGCGAAAGGTGTACATACCTACCTAACCTACCTACCTGCCCAGAAATTTTATCTGTTGTCAAGAAAGTAACGGTTCTAAATTCGGTCATAGACCGATATCCTGATCTTGGTTATTTATGCAACAATGTTAAAGATATTTTTAGAATAATTTCAATTAGTGCCTATTTTAAAATTGTACTAATTTCAAAATAAATATTGAAAGTTATATTTTTAAATCTTTGATTACAGTGTCACTGGTGTCAGTCACGAATTATTGTCAATTTTAGTGATAATCACATCAGTTACGTAGGTATATACAAATATTGATGCTAATATATTCCGTAACTTTCATCCATAACCAAGAGAAGAAGACAAATCTTTCCATTTGACGTCGGATATATTAAGTTTTCTAAGAATTTTCTAAAGATATGATTATATTATACTTAACTAGCGGACACACGCGTCTCCGTTCACAAGGTATTGTTTTCGTGCTCTCTCACCCCATATTAGTATCCGAAGTCAGCGGCGAGGGCGCCGCAGACTTATCTACGCCCAAGACCATCGACCTCCATGATCGGGGCCTGAGGACGGCGGGATAGCCACCCGCCGTCCTTACAGAAGCAGGCTAGAAGGGTCGCGTGCTGCCGGGCCTTCAGCCCCGTAGCATGCAACCAAATTCACTCATCGACCCGGGATCAAACCCAACCCCAACGACGCGGGATTAAACCCAACCCCAACGACGCGGGATCAAACCCAACCCCAACGACGCGGGATCAAACCCAACCCTAACGACACGGGATCAAACCCAACCCCAACGACGCGGGATCAAACCCGACCAAACCTCAGCGCAGAGGCCACGTAGGTGGCCTAAGTCCGCTGGACGTCACTGGATATTCCCTGTGTGTTCCCCAGACTCCCTCGGCAACGGACGTAAGAGCGGACCGAGAGCGCGCGGACCTCTACATTAGTAGGTAAGTACTTATTTACTTAGCGACATTGTTAGCCGTACGAAGCCGGGATGTGTCGCTTGTATATACTTAATCAATTATTATTGTACTTAAACCTTTCACTGGAATCTCTCTATCTATTGGTGAAAAAAAAACGTCAAACATTGACAATACAAAAACCGACTTTAAATTACCGAAATGAGACCAAATAATTGTCGGAATGGAACCAAAATTGAAATGTTACTACTGCTTCTCGAGTGGTGACTCGAGAAGCAGTAGCTTTCAATTAAAATAATAATTTCAAAATCGGTTCACTCAGTCCAAAGATATGAGGCAAGAAACATATAAAAACATGCAATCGTATTGAGAACCTTCTCCTTTTTTAGAAGTCTGTTAAAATAGCTTTAAATTTCCTTGCGTAGTTTTTAAGATTTGGCTCCCGCTGTGTTTGTTTAGACAGCGGGAGCGATTTTGTTTTATACCTTCTAAACAAGATTCGTTAAAGTAATTTTAATTAGCTTAACTAAATTAGCTTACAAAAATAACTAACAACGTAGCTAAATCGAAATTGTGAATGTAGTTCAATGAAAACTTATTACACGTTAATAGTGGATCTCACGCAGGCCACCCCAAGGGGAGCCCCTTATTTCGTAGAAAGAAATTTCATAGAAAATGTTTCATATAATATTTGGTTCTTATATTTTTATTTCGAATATTATTGTTACAAAAACAATTTACTACAATGAAACATATTTCACAGAAACACAATTGAACGAATTTTTTATCACATTTTTTTTGTTTAACAAACTTATCAAACTGTAGAATTATTTTTTAAAGAATATTAAACCACCTTTATAATGTTCCAAATCACATTTATTTTTAACTGTAACATTTGCTTGAATTCTTCTGTAAAATATAATAAAATCATTTTGTTTTTAAATTATTAATAAAACGTCATTATAGTTAACACCCCGACTCAGATTACCCCGACTCGGTATAAACCACCCAGAAGTAGGGGCTCCGTCGACCTTGTAGACTTTATATAGATTGTTTAGATTATAAAAAAATTGTCCCATGTATAGTTTAGGGCACCCCGACTCGGATAGGTTAGGTTATTCTTTGTAATAAGTTTTCTATTAAATAAACAATATAATGATTAAGAATATTTGATTTGATATTCTATGAAATGATTATTCTCATGTTTAACTTTATATGAAACAAAATTCAATGATTTAAAATTCTTTAAAGTAAGTATTCTGTATATTAATTATTCTATGAAACGAAATTATGCGAAACATTTTCTGTAATATTAAATTATATTAAACAATTGTCTATAAAACAACGCACACCCCACCCCAAGAGGTGCTTTTTAACCCAACCTGTGAATAACCAGGGGTTGCAGGAAGAATTCCGTAGCGCATGTTCAACTGTAGGTACTCGTACTTAGGTAATAATTATCTGTTATCGCCTTTTACTAAGGCACAGACCAGCTACGAATAGCTTGCGGTGAGGTAGATGGTACATCTGATCTCAAGTACACATAAATTAGGGTTCGTATATAATTCTTCTTTAGATTTCCAAGGTCGAAAATACTGTTTTACAAGGACGTCTAATGAATAATTGTACTCCATATTTTTTGACTTAAGTGATAGTAGGTATAGAAAAACTTTCTAACACAAATCAAAGTCCAACATAACAAAAGAGTACCTAACGGGTAAACAAAATGCTAATCGATGATCCAATTTCAATGAAAAATTACAATTTGTTTTCATCATATAATATTCCCGATCACAGGTACCGCACATGTGTTCTGTTTATCTCGATTTTTTAACAGTCAACAGTCAACAGATTATCAACAGTCGTAACGTGACGTAAATGTATGACAGGACAGTAGGTACCTACAGTTTAAATTGCATACAATACTGCTCGTTAGTGCTCACTATAATTGCGTTAGGTTTTAGAATTAGAATATGATACTTAATCACTGTCAAATAGATTTGGATGAGAATTAGCGCAAAGAGGAATTATTATTTGATGAATTACCCGTATCTTAAAGGATAGGATTCCATTCACCAAAAACTCATTTCTAAACTCAGTTTTCGTGGGATTAACTAAACGAATTAGTACTATCTAAGTTTTAAAGTAATGTCATTTCGTATAGCTAATTATTCGATATTTAATTTTGTAATGATTTACTTAAACGGTTCAAAATTAAATTGATTGGTAACCAAATCGTTTTTCCTAATAATTTCATATCGATGAATACATGACGGTTTTGTATTTTTACTCTGGCTTTCGATATAGAATAGAAAATAAGAATTAATATAATATTAGAAAATTAAAAACGCATTAAACAGTACTGTGAAACCAATTATGAAAATGTCAAAGCCTTTGTGTTAAATGTGTACATACTTAATTGTCGTGTTTGGTTCTTGGTGTTTTCATTTGAATGCAAGATGTTTTTTAATATATTTTATAAGCAGTGAAGTATGCTAACTTTTTCTTTTATAATTTACAATATGAATCACAAAAACTATAGTCTTGGGCTCGACTCGAACCAGCCACTGATCCCTTTCCAGGAGGGACGTTCTACCAACTGACCAAGACACCACTAGCCCAAGACATCTAATTTTGTGATCATATTGTGTTAATATCGCGACTTACGGCGTCGCCAGAGCGCCATCTACCGGTATTTAACGAACTAACTAAGTTGGTAGAACGTTCATCCTGGAAAGGGATCAGTCGCTGGTTGGAGTCCAGCCTATAGTTTTTGTGATTCATATTGTAAAATTATAAAAGATGTTTTTTGTTTAAAATTCTTAATGCAACCACAGATATACTATACTAGTCATCATCATTCACCGAGCCTTTTCTCAACTCAGTTGAGGTCGTCTTTCCAGTCTAACTGCGATGTGGCTGAACTTCGATATTTTCAGTGAAGCGACTGCCATCTGACCTCCACAACCCATGGGCGATATCGAAGTTCTATAGTTAGACCGGTCGGGTTTTTGATTAAGGGTTCCAACTACCCCTATCGACTGCCATAGATGTTCGTATGTCAACCGGGACCGACGGCTTAACGTGCTTTCCGAGGCACGGAGGGGTCTCAGTGTCTTAAGAAATGGTCACCCATCCTAAGACTTAGAAAAAGTTAAGTAACATCTGTTACTTAACCTTTGCAATGTGTTAACATTGTCGGTTACCACTAGACCACAAGCTCCTCTAGTACGAATATGATGATGCAACTAAACTCTACCTAAGTAAAATACACGAATAAAGTTTCAAATATTGATTGATAAATACTAGTCCAACGATTTGTAAATAAATCTTTGACCTGAAAATTCAGTGTGAAATCTTGAGAATAGGTATTATGTAAAAATCGCAAGCGTGAGTGTTGTTTGTGAACTTGACAAATGATCTAATGTATTGGGATCAAGGTAGGTCACGTGATCGATCATCCACTAATAAATATAGGACCTCACAATTAAGGTTATAGGAACATTATGTCTACAATATAATGGTCAGGATCTCCAATATTGTTTTGGAAGAGTTTCCTTAAGTACTACTAATAATTTGTAAAATAATTGTTTTGATATCCTTAGATAATTTTGAAATAGAAATAAATACTTAAATAAATAAATAAATATTTTGAACATTCTCACACAACATCATCTAGCCTAAGCTATAAGCTTGTGCTATGGGATCTAGACAACTGATAAACATACTTATATATTTCTAAATACATACATAATATACATAGACACCCAAACTCCGAAACAAACATTTGTGATTCACACAAATATTTCATTCGACCCGGGAATCGAACCCGAGACTCCAGAGTCGAAAGCCGATGCGCTACCGACCACGCTACCGAAGCAGTCATCATATAGTAGTAGTAATTAGTTGTCAGTATAGAAATAGAAATATTTTTATTCCCTAGAAACACGGTTGACATGGGTTTTGTTAACTGTAACTATATCAATACAAAATGTCACCTATTAATTATTATTGTATTGTTTGTCTCATTGCTTGTAGGTATCAATACCTATGAAGTATTTATTTATTTATGAAGTAAGTATTTATTTATTTCTTTATAATCACATTTTACAATATCCTCACAGACTTGCAATATCGTATTGGTGAACCAATACGATATTGCAAGTCATGAATTACGCAATATTATTAAACTTGAAAACATACAAATTTTAGAATAAATAAGTAACATTAATTAAAATGGGTTCACTATCCATTTGCATAAAAAAAATAACCATAAAATATTTTGGCAAATGGTAATTTAGACTAATGATATTTATGCATAATTTTTTTATCCATAACAATTAACAAATTTAGCATATTTGTCTTAATCATTAATAAAATTAGCATAATAATATTTAAGCATAAAATTTATAAGCATAGCTTTATAAAGGCAATGAATATAGTCATAATCATCTTACGCAGAATAAGTAACTATGTAAAATAATTAAAAGGCGGCTTAGCCCCCGCCGCACCTAAACCTACTTTGACACTATATAATATAGGAAATACTGGTTAAAGTACATAACTTTTTTATTTTTCATTCATTTCATTAATTTATACCTATTTAATTTTTGTATATATACTATTAGGCGACTGTACACTATGCCTAAAAACATTGTGCAAATTATAACTATGCATAAATATGTTAGACCTAAATATAATTATTCCACAGTACATGCTGCTAAAAATCAATTATGACCAAGTATAATTATGCCAAAAAAAGTATGCCAAATTCATTGTGCCAAAACATTTTAGGATTACGTTTATTATGTTAACGAAAGGTATACCATTAAAATGAAATCAAAATCACCTAAATACATATACCTATCCTATCTCAACATAATTACTTAAGTACATTAATAATCTAAACTTACCACAATTATTAGCCGTAAAATACTTGCTTGCGACAAAATATAATGGTTTGGTTTAGTTTGTACTAGCGGACGCCCGCGGCTTAGCCCGTTTGACAAATTTTATACACAAACCTTCCTCGAGAACCACTCTATCCATTGGTGAACACCGCATCAAAATCCGTTGCGTAGTTTTAAAGATCTAAGCATACATACGGACGGAAACGACTTTGTTTTATAATACGAGTATGTATCACTTTTTTTTTTTTTTTTTAATTCCGCGGCCTAAGGCCGCGGCCGCTCTAACGTCCGTTGCCGGGCGTCTCTGGTTACTAGCAGAGGGTATGTCCAGTGGCGCCCGGCGGAGTATGTATCACTAGGATAAGCTATATCGTCATGTCTGGCCGAGTCCCATTGGAAATCAAAATTCCGTATTCATAATGTTATTAATTTTGGCATACAAACTATTAGCTTATACTCGTAGTATAATACAGAACAATATCCAATTATCATTTCTTTAATATATTGCTAGAGTCTTAACTCAATCGATATTATAGTAGGTATTAACTGAATGTCGTTTCTCCGTCCACGTTGACGAGAATTCTACTAGGGTCCAAAACTACTTCCAAATGATATAAAATCATCAACCAGTAAACAAACTATACAATTTATCATGTAGTAGGTATATTATAGATACTTAATAGGCACAAAGTAATATTGAACTATAGGTGGTACGAGTACCTACCTACTTAGCGGTCTCCTTATTCCAAAACTGGTATCGTCGGCAGCCGGTGTCGGATATCAAGCGCGTGCGCACTCTTGTATGTAGATCACGGCAAGGAATTGACGTCAAAGCCTACAGGGTCAGTCAATACAATACTACCACGGCTCTCTAAATTCTAAAAATATGTTTAATCCTTTAACTGGTTATATTATACACGCTCAGACTAAAAGAATAACATAGACGGAACGAATAGAACTAGCGAGTGAAGCCGCCAAAAGGGATACTATATAGCAATGGGATACCATTTCGCTCGCCACTCCTTTGTGAGCAGCGAGGGTGTACGCACATGCGATCACGGTTGAACAAAATATTATAAATATGCCGTATTGTGTGGTGAAAAGGTGTAAAAACACTTCAATTATTCATAGAAAGAATGCTGGATTATCGTTTCATAAGTAATTAACTATTTCTTATTAGATTTCATAACATTTTTCTAAATATTTTAGTTGCACAAACTAGGAACACAAAACCTCCGCCATATCATACAGAGTTGCCATAATTTTTTCATCATTTCCACAAAATATTTTGCAGTATTTATGGGAATTTATAAAGTACTGAGTAAAAAAAATGTGTGTCATCAATGTTGACAACCTCGATGTTTCTAATCATCATCATCATCATTCGTGCGTTAGTCCCGAACTCCCGATCACATCTGTGTCCGGGATCTACTTAATACGTGGCTTGGTTATTTCGGCAATCTTGGAATTGACCGCTGTCTGACCTCCCAGCCATCCAATATATTTATGTTACTGTGTCAGTAGTTTAATTTCAGTCTAACACTACAAAGGCCTCAGTCTTAACCTAACGACTATTGATATCTACTTCATGTATAGTCAACGACAAAAGTAGCTTAACCAATAATTCTTATCTGTTGATCACTAATAGCTGTTAAACCGATCACAAAATCATAAACAAAACACGAAATATATTAACTTTGTCCTTGGGGATTCTAAAATTACTTGTACATTGCTGTGGCACATGCATTGGGATGTAAAAAAGAATAATAAATATTTTTGTGCTAATCAACTTTTGTTGTTGACTGTACTTTGTACTTACACTGGAATTAAGCTTTGTTCGTTCATCTTAAAATGGATTAAAGTGTGTTAACTCAGTGTTTATCACGTTTTTATTTATTTTAACACTTCCCCATTTTAGGCACTTATCATAATAATCATTTGTGAAAATGACAAAATAATTGCAGATAACATTTACTATAACAAATATTAATTTTCCATATGTCCACTATACAGAGATTTTTAGGAGATTTTTTCATTTGCTGGCAACATTACGCACACGCCGTTAGTGGTATCGGTACACGGAAATCGGAGTCACACGCACACATTGAAAGTGTCATTTGGCTTCACGTGTTTATTCTACATGTTCCGTCTATGTTATTCTTTTAGTCTGAGTATACACGTTAAACATTGACACAACAACCAACTTCAAATTACCGAAATGGGACTAAATAATTGTCGACATGGGACCAAATTGAAATGGGACCACTTGAGAAGTAGTAGCTTTCATTTAAAAAAAATCGGTTAACCCAGTCCAGAGAGGTAACAAATATAAAAAAATAAATTTAAAAAAACATACTGTTGAATTGAGAACTTCCTCCTTTTTTGGAAGTCGGTTTAAAATACAATATGAGTAGTTTATGATATTTGACTCGTCGGTCGCTTCTAATAAGTTGTCCATTGCCTTTAGTTACGTAACTCAGTAGGTAAGTAAGAATAAATTTATTTACAGCCAGCAAATATTTTTTTCTAGGTAAACGTCCTCTATTGTAGTTTATGTCAATCGTGAATCTATTTATCGTGGTCAGAATATGATTGGGATTAATATAAAAAAAATGGTTGGAAAGTCTGTTTGGAATTCCATCAGTTTCTGTACTTGTATACCTTACAAGCAGTTCCTACTATCTACCTAACTACGTTCATGGCGATTGTTTGAAATGATCAGAGATAATAAATATATCATGTCGTCATGAATAGAACCGATGAAGCCAATAATTATAATCTCTCTGACAAACATGCGGTTGTCAAAACAGCAAAACCAGACATTGCGACATCCACGAGGCGCCAAGTATCTAATATTTTAACAAAAACAAAGAACTATAATTTAACTCTGTATAAAATATAAATTATTAAGAAGCTATTCCCATAGTGTTATTTCGCTTAGAATATTTTATGATTCAATGGAAACAAATTCATTTATGTATTCAATACACTTGTAAATGGATACAAATCGACGAATGGAATTGTCATGTTTACTCAATAAATTGCAACAACGACTACGAGCATAATTACACTGGCTTTAATTATGTGAAAATAATAATTAACTGATTTGTGATATTTGTTAACATATTAGAAAGTCTACGAATAAAATTTCGAAAAAGATGATTGCACAGCATGTACGAAGGGTTAGTAAATATACCTACTATTTTTTTCTTTTTTGGACATTCTCACACGTCATCTAGCCCAAACTAAGCTATAAGCTTGTGCTATGGGATTTATACAACTGATAAACATACTTTTATATTTCTAAATACATACATAATATTTATAGAAAACACCCACAGCAAGCACGAAGGGTTAGTAAATTAAGTACAATTACAAGCATTTCGGGTCGTTTGTAATAAATGATATAATAACTAAATTGTTCAAAGATGGCAGAACTTATGAATTAGAACTTATTAATTTGTAAAATTGAGTTAACATTTATTTAATTAAGAGATATAGGCACACAAAAAAGAAAAACAACATTGGAAGAAAATACTATTTACACTAGCAAATTATACTATAAACACTAAAATTACATATATGTAAAATCTACACAATGCCTCGACCCACAGCTTTCCCTAGGGAAATGCGAGTCCTGCCACTGACATTTAAATTTTTGGGATTTATTTATAATCTTTATCTTAACATTTTAAGAATAATTAAAGCAAATTCTTGCTCTGAAATTCAGACATATATTATTAATTTGAAGTCGACGTATTCCTCAAGCTTTAATGGGTAGAAAACAAATGATTTTTTCATGTTATTATGTAGAATTTGAAATCATGTTAGGTACATTCTGTGGGAAAAATAGAATTCTCCAGTACATCTGATATCTAGAATATTTAAAAAAAATTGTTCATTGAATCGAAAACATGGCAAAGCATTGTATCATGCAGTCGCGATAAATATAACTGTAGAGATTCTATTTAGTGGTAGGTAGGTATGTTAGTATTTAACATATTTCCTGGCTGTTGGAGTTTTGGCATATTTATTATGCCTATTAATGCCGCCCGTAACGGCAATAGGCTTGCCCCTATTACGTGGGACCAGCAAAATTAGCAATCAGTTTTATAATATTATGTTATCAAAAACGTAAAAGACACGTGATATTTACGAACATTTGCTGTTATTTTATTGTCTTCGAAGGGGAGACCATCATTTGTTGCTGTCTGTCCGTCCGCACACCCATAATCCGAAAACAGCACATGCGATTTGTATAATTATTTTTGCACATTGCAAGAATAAATATACAAATCGTATGTGCTGCTTGGATCTCCCTTGTTTGACCGAAAGGAATTTGACAAATGTTCACTTCCCAAAAAATTTTTCGTAAAATTTCATTTGCCAAATTATTACTTAGCAAAAAATTGTAACGCAAACCTAATGTTTGGGAAATAAACGTTTAAACTATAACTTGTTTACCAACTAGTACTTTTAACATTTTTTATTTAGTTAAATATTTCAGTTGAAATAACAGTTTTTACGCAAAATCAAATAAGCCAAATATTTAGTATCGTCAGTTTTCAATTCACCCTTTCCTATTCAGTCAAATGTTTAAATAGTTCAGTTCCGGGTAACCTACTAAAAACAATCTCTTTTTCTACTAATGCAAGTCGTTTCTGGCAATCGCCCGCCGCTGCCGCGGCACCGCTCGCTTCGCTCGCTCGGCTCGTGCGTAGGAGGTCACAGTTTTAACCTAACCTACCCATTTTGTTTTATATAATATTTTTGTCTTAACAAATCATTTCACCAAACTTTTATTGAAGATTGTTTGCTGTAATAAATCATTTGATTAAAGACCAAATGCCATAATGACATACTTGGTAATATTTTGCCAAGTAAAAGTTTGACCAAATAAAAATATGCGTACTAAAATCATTCGAAATATTGCAATGGTATAAAACTAGTGGTTCTGTGAACCGTAGACTTCGGGAACGGCTTTGTTTATTACTCTTTCATTTCAATCCAATCCAAAAAATATCATTCAAATGTAATTCATTGTAAGCAAGGAGTTTGAGTGTAAAGTTTCATGCAAATCGGTTGATAAATACGGCCTCAAACATGATCTGACAGAACCCGTAGATGGGTACAGACGAAAGAAATTCTCCCCAGTCTGCAAGTTGAAAAGGAGCCTTCGGTCGCTTCGCTCCCTCAGTCAAAAAGGTTGCTAAAATTTGTTTGGGTAATGAAATTTTGTCAAATTTTTTTCGGCAAAACGGCAGGCACCCGTGCTGCTTAATTAGAATATGGTGCAAGGACAATTTTTTGTGACCGGAAGTGTACTGGAACTACCCATCGGAGACAAAAGTGAGAACGGCAGAAAGCCGATCTCCGACCTCAGCTTATTTACACATATTTATTTTTCATCTTTTTCTCTACATTATGTAAACCATATTTTGACACTCTGCAACGTTCTTTTAACATACTCTTTCTCATTTTGGCCATCAGAGTCAAACCAGTTATGTATACCTTCTTTAGCTTCTCATATACACAGCATTCCTACCTATGTACTTATATTTTACTCTCCTACTTCTTCTGCCAAACCCAACATTAATTACCTCTCATTCATTATACTTTGGGGGAAAGATAAGCTCTCCTCGATGGACAGTCATCTTTGCCATGTAAGACACTTTCTAGACAAAATTATCTATGTAGCGCCCCATTCACCTAATTATCTGGCATCGAAAGGACATCCCGATATTTATCAGTAAAAAGGGGGCGAGTATGACATTATAATTTTTAATTTTTATAGAGTCATAGGTAGGTAAATAGGTACTTACTTAGGTCACCTCATTAAATATTAACAGAGTCAAATACTAAAGAATTTACGTTACCCACCAACCTTGCATGCTTCTTGCGGTTTCTGCATTTGTTTCTCACTAGTCAGATAATTACATATTCTTTTTAAACATGTACATATTGTTATGTATATACAACAATAATGCAAACAATTGGTTGTACATTCCACATTTGACACAAATGAAGTAGGTATACATGGTACCATAATTAACTATGTACATACCAATTAAGTTAGGGACCTAATTTTAACTAGGGCACAGAATAGGGAATAGTACTTACATACAGAACTTGCACTCCGACGTTAATTAAAGCACATTCTTTTGTTTACAAAGAACATAATTCCAACTTTAGGGTTGTCAGGAAAGTACCAGCATAATTTGACCAATAATTATGACGTTAATGCCTCAATATCAACTCTATGGTCAATGCCGTATCACAAATAAGAGACAGAGACAACGCTTACTGACTTACAACTTCAAGTTGTCGCTGACGTCACGTATTTCTTGCGATTGTTAGGTGAGTGACATATGCCTGACTTTTTTTTTTTAGTTCCGCGGCCTAGGGCCGCGGCCTCTCTAACGACAGTTGCCGGGCGTCTCTGGTTACAAGCCGAACGTATTTCCAGTGGCGCCCGGCGGACATAGGCCTGACTAGGGTAGGTACAACAAACGGATTGCGCTATATTGTGCCCTTTATAAATTAATCATATAAAACTGGTTAATGACGAATACTGAAACGTCACTTTTCACGTAATTTTTCATACACAAACGTCACTTTGAGTAAGTATTTAATTATTTGAGCGACGTTTCAGTATTCGGCATGTACAGAATACCAGGTCAAAGTTTTTAAAAAGAATGTAATAGGTAATTACGTACTTATAGTGCAATAGAATGCGGCCGTCATTAGGTGTTTGACGATTGACTGTTCATCATATACCGAGCCTTTTCCCAACTCAGTCGGGGTCGGCTTTCCAGTCTAACTGCGATTCGGCTGAACTTCGATATTTTCCGAGCGACTGCCATCTGACCTCCACAACCCATGGGCGTATGAGAACCGGGACCGACGGCTTAACGTGCTCTAACTAGTGGTTCTGTGAACCGTAGATTTCGGAAGCGGCTTTGTTTAGAAAATTTCTTCTTCAATTTTCTTTATTACTCTTTAATTTGTCATCCAATCCAAAAACAATCATTCAAATGTTATTCATTGTAAGCAGGGAGTGTGTGTGTAAAGTTTCATGCAAATCGGTTGATAAATACGGCCTCAAACATGATCTGACAGAACCCGTAAATGTAGAGGTATAGACGAAAGAAATTCTCCCCAGTCTGCAAGTTGAAACGGAGACTTCGGTCGCTTCGCTCCCTCAGTCAATTATGGCGCTAGACTGATTTGTGTAATATGGTGGTATATTTATCAGCAAATAGTGACAAAATGACATTACACCGTAAAATCACCCGACATGTTAAATAAAGGATTTGATGTTACATTTTGTTAAGTACTTACCTAATACTTCTAGAATCCGGTCAACTACACTTAATATATTTACACTTCGTAATTTGGCAGAAGTAAATTTGTACAGTGCTTGTGAGAGAGAAGACATAGCAGTTTGCTCAGACGGGGTATTTTTGAGTTAGGATTACGTATTCAAACCAAATGGTAAAACGGGACCCTGTTACTATCTCATGAACCTTGTTAATAAGACAGTTGATTTTTTTTACAGATAGATCATCTGTTTTATATACCTATTTCTTAAATAATTAGATATAAATTATAAATCACAATAACTGAACCGTGCGCTAAACATGGGTGTTTTCACATTGCACGATATCGTTCACAATATCGTGACGATATAGTGACCATTTAAAAAAAACCAGATATATTGACGTATTTATGTTGCTGCTATATAACAACCAATAGTAAAAAAACACAGATTAAAATACATATTTAAGGGGATCCTATGGCAGAATTCCTATTTCAACCATACATGATTTGTTGATTTTCGGCCATAAGATACTTACTTGGAGGATCCTCAATTTTTTTATAGATAGGTAATGGTTCGGAACTTATCGATATCTGTGTTCGGAACCCTTTGTCCGCGAGTACGAGTCCCGAGTAAGTATGTATTACATTTTATGTTTCTACGTGCCTTAAATACCTGGGGGTGGGTAATGTTTGCAAAGTAAGTAAGTAGGCGTCACGTAAGATACTGTAAAAATAATATGAATTGCCTTTGGATAGTTTCCCATTTTGCCCCAAACCAAACGGGGTCGGTTAAAATAGCGGGGTCGTATGAGTAGAGAATGGCTGCTGATTACGAAGTATCTGCTTTTGGTTCAGACCAAAAGCAATTTACCAATAATATTTAATATCAAACTAAATTTAGAAAACCAATTTAGTTTGATATTAAATATCTGCAGTATTCAGATACTGCAGATATTTAATATCAAACTAAATTGGTTACGAGATAATGTTATTTCTACAGTAAGCTACCATCTCTGTCTCCTGTATGTTTCTTTTTAAACAATAATACTAAATATATGTATCTACTATTTTTTTTAAAATATTACTTTGTGATATGGTGCAAATGGTTACGAATAAATAGCCCCTTAACAAAAAAAACGTAGGTGGTAAATACAATAGCTGCCGCCCGTCTGAGACACAACACACAGCAAATTATGAACTTTGAAGTTTACTATGTGACGAATCAAATGCGTAAACTGATTTTTTAAATGCAATAAGTATCTATAGACAAATATTAACTTGTGAGTGCTAATTCATCAAAGAATTACACAGTTTTAATGTAGTTAATAAACGCTGTAAAACATGGTGATGAACGATAATATGAAACACAAATATTTCTTTAGGTGTGGCCATCTTTTGTTGGTAAAAGATAAGACGATGTATTTTTTAAAGTATAATCTCTTGTTACATAACGTAGATAACAGATGCCGGGCACACCATTTAGCACAGTTGGGGGATTACCTACTAAACGGGTTCGTAACATGTGAGGTAAATCAATAAAATGTTAGGCGTCTTTATATTCTTACACATGTCATATAAAAGACGAAGTTTCAATTCCTACCTACATATGTATACAGACGAGTCTACAACCTACTATTAGTAGGTACCTACGTAGGTATTATTTATAATTTACTTATAGGTTTAAGCTATTCTAACTGCACCGTTGATGAATAATGAAAGGGAATAAAGTTCAATAAAGATATGAACTAAGCAGCTGATAACGCAGTTAAAACTCCATTAAGTACCTACTTACCTAATTACCAGGACTACTTATGGATTGCAAGTTATTATTGATTTTGATACGCACTTGACATTTAAACTTTGAAGTAAACATTTTTTGAATAAAACACATCCATATATCATACCTACTTATAATGTACAGAGTGTAAAGTATTATGTACCTACTACGTACATACATAGGTAGGTAACAAAATGTATGTACATCTGCACTGCATACAACATACACAAAATATCTTTAGTTATAATTAGGTACAACTATACCTAATAACTGAATTTCATTAACTTAACTAGTACAATTGTCAAATGTTTTAAATATGTAGCGGTGATGCTGATGGGTTTATTTCTACGGACTGCGATAACCGACCGTTATTCTGAACGAGTTATAGAATATTGGGATTAGCGGGGAGCAGTTGGGGTGAGACGGGGGCAGTGGGCTCACGGGCATGCCGGGATGTTTCCTGAGAGCATGCGTATTAGACGCTTACAGGAAGCTCATAATAACAAACTGAATATTTAAATATTTTTGTACTATGATTCATTCACTAACATTTAGTTATTGTTTTAAAGTGAAACACATATTCGTGTGTAGGTTTTTCTGTATTTTCATTGTGGATTCGTGATTGTTGTGAGAAAGAGAGGTTATTCTTACGTAGGAGTATTGTATTCTCTTTGGAGGTTATGTTGACAAATCAGTTGTGGACGCAGGTGAGTAATTTTTAGGTACTATTAGTAGGTACCTACAACTTGTGCTTTATTAAATTAAATAATTTTATATGAAAATCTAATTTACCAAGTAGTTTGCTCTAATTTTAATGATGGTAATACGAATCTACTACCTAGGTACCTACCTATAGAAATAAGTCTAGTAGTCGCAATTTAACCATCATAAGAATGCATCCATTTAAAAGCGATGCATCTGATGTCTTAAATTGTAATCATTGAGTTAAATTATAAAATAACCTATACTTAACGTAAGGAATATATACCTACCTACAGTTCGCGAGGAATAAGCTGAGATTTGCATTTGTGTGAGTGACCACGAAAAGTAGAGTAAAAACTCATCGTGTAACTGTGTGTACAACACATGTGTGTGTAAAAGAGATCACATATACGTTCACAAATGCAAATCCGCTAAGCCCTCGCGAACAGTACCTACTTATTTCTGTTCTCCTTCTTAATTTATAAGGTATTAAAAAGAAATTTACTCTAGTTGCGTAGGTACCTACCTACCGCTACTTTTAAACGAAATTGTAAGTTACAAAGTTTATCTTACACGCTACCTACATACCTACAAGGTTCAATTACATACATATTAATAGAATTTAAATTAATGATCACTTCCCATTTGTATGATAGTTCTACAAGCAACTAATTATTTCTACGTGATAAAGACGATATTTCCTATGACATAATTTATTCATTTTATGTTACTGATAACATTTACAACAGCTGATTGAGACGCTTAATTGTTTAGGTGTCAGTTGTGTGGATATTTTGAAATCGTTTTCGTTTACTTACATTATAATTAAAGAAACACAGTGATATGGCGTTTAATATTATGTTATTATAATAAATTTTAGCCAACTAATATTACATAAGCACATGATATAATCACGCCTGGTTCTCCGAATGACTATAAGCAGAAGCGTTTCAAACACACTCTTTTATAATATTGCGAAATGCCGCTTACCGAACATTTTTATATTTGCCTAAGATTTATCCGTCCGTGGATTGGCAGGTGCACCAATACAAATAACAGGGTGCACCTGACTTAGATCTCGAAGATGTTCTGAGACCGCTAAAACCAACATAATATAAAATTGAACAAAAAAAGTTAGTTCGAATAAACTACGAAAATAAATTCATAAAAGATTTTGTATAAGTAGGTAGTACCTACTTACCTTTTTTAATTTAAATTAATAAAAAGTATAAAGTAAATATCAGTCGAAATCACCCCCACGGCACAGAATAGGGAATAATAATACTACGTGGGTAGGTGTAGGTCGCGAGGCGTAGTCGCGAGTGATCACGAAAAGTAGAGTAAAAAAGCTGTGTGTACAACGAATGAACGTCCCAGATGACGGAACATTATATTATTTATATCTAGTACCTACATTAAAGCTTACACGCAAACGCATTCATTTTCATAGCCAAACGAACGTCTTCTTCAAGCGTTTTTTATCTAAATAATGATAACCTCGAGTAAATAGTTTTAAAACAAGTACAGCACCTGCTCAATATGAATTAACCATGTAATGCCTATGAATGGATAGTAAATCTAAGGATAGTCACTCACGCTACCTAGTGATATTGTGTGACAATGTGATATCAAAATACTGGGACTTCATCGGAAACGTTAAAAATACTTAGATGAACAGTAAACAACATTACACACCTTTTTATGAGTCCCATAAACTAGGTCCAAGAAGTTCCGCACTGTTACGGTATTCGTGATTCCCTAATTTTAAATTATTTTTTTTGCAAAAAGACTGTCTGTCTTGTATGTACATACCCAAATACAACACTCTGATATCCCTGAAGGTGTAGGCAGAGGGGCATTACACACCCACACGTGGCTTGCCAGTAATTTTGTAGGTCACGCGTAAGTAATAGTAAGTATAGAAAATTGAAAACCACTCTGTAATAAAGAATCAAAATTTCCACAGCCAAAAAAGTTTACTCTCCAGTCTGAGCGATCTGTAGTCCAAGCGATTACAAAAAGAATCAAAGGAAAACCATTAGGTAAGTACCTATGTAATGTAAATGTACGGTACTAGTACATACGTTCTGTGTAATTACGATCAGTCATGTTTAAATGTAGCCATTAAGATACATACTTACGTCAAACAACAGTTATTATACATATAGCTACTTATTATAAAAAACATCATGTATTCCGTATTATACGTACGTATCTAGTATTACTGTCAAGGTGCAAAGGCGTCCGTTCTATTCTTCGTTCATCACTATTCTATTAGTATAGCAAGCTTAATGTAATGTCAATATATTTACATTCAGACTAGAATCTAGATCGACGCACGGCATTTCTACTGCATTTCGGCTTCTCTTCAGTTTAATTACCTAAAGCTGTCCCGGCGAACTTCGTACCGCCTTAATCACTACATATTATAAAACAAAGTCGCCCCTTCTGTATGTATGCCTGGATCTATAAAACTACGCAACGGATTTGGATGCGGTTTTCGTTTTCACCAATGGATAGAGTGGTTCTCGAGGAAGGTTTTTACGTTTTAGTATATCATTTGTTTAGTGGGCGAAGCCGTGGGCATCTTCTAGTTTAAATATTTTAAACTAAACTTCTAGGAATATTTTAAGACAGAAGTTAGTCCAGCCGTTCCCGGGATTTAGATTTTTATTTACATCGATCAATATTATGTCTTTGGTGAATATAAATAACGATTGAGAATTTATTACATAAATACTTTGAACACTATTTAGTTAGACGAAGGCACAGATATAAGAATATTAAAACGAAGGGGAACTTATTTACAAGTTATCTTATAGTGAATATGAAACGATCGATTGTTCTACGGTTCCAAGGTGTACTAGTTAGCAAAATTATATGAATGTACACACACACAGAAATATATTATAGGTAGGTACCAACTTCGTCATAGATTCATTCTATTACAAAGCATAATTAATTCAACTATCCGGTGTAGTGGCGTGACAGCATCCTCATTAATAATATTCACGTTTTATAGATTAATAAACAGGCTACCTTCTTTAGTGACATGATGACAATCATGTATCTACGCACAAAATTAAATAGAATTAGTATCAAAATAACTAGGAATACGTACATATCATTCTAATTATAATTACATATTGCTGCTATAGATCCTAGTTCTAATTCTAACAGTAAGTATTATAGGTAGGTATATTCTTCTTCTTAGTCGTACACTCTTGGCAGAGTGGTCGTGGCTGCCGATGTACTAGGATGCCCCGTCACTCCCTCGGCAAAGGCGGCTGCACGTCGAGCGATGTGCTTCCACTTCTGTCTTTGACTTGCACATTCCACCGCGGTTGATTGCGTAGTGGATCTGATGAGGTCAATCTAGCGGTTTGGGGACCGACCCCGTGGTCTTGTGCCCTCCACGCGCCCTTTCTTGTAATGTGTCCAAAAAACTTTAATAAGGTAATATACCTTATTAAAGTTTTTTTAGGTTTATTTAGGTACTATCTCTTACCTACCTACTATAGTATTCAAGGCTCAGAGCAGGGCGGCAGCAGTCAAACTACCAGTCAGTGGCCAGGGACAATACTTTGGAACAAGTGGAAAAATAACAAAAGTGCCAATTACAAAACGAGACTTTAAAGTTAAATTTAAAGTTTGCTACTGTTAGTTCTTGTTGGATTTAATACTTGGTACCTATGTTCGCATAATGTAGGTATGTAGGTATCATTTATTACAGGAATGGAATTTGGGATTCAATAAGGTACCTAATATAAAGCGTCGCCACGCAAACAGGCGACAATAATCTTGGGAAGGTGCGGTTTTACTAACGTCAAATTTGGTTTTTATAAGTATAAACATCCGAAGATAATTTTAAAAAAGAAGATTTTTGGTTCGTGTACCTCCCAAAGAACGCCCGAGAAGTTGGCACCCCACTTATCGATTACAAAATTTTGAGAGTTGTTCTGGGTTGTTCTAGGTTTGTTCTACTTTGTTCCAAAACATTATTCAGTTATTATTAGTATTAGTATTATCTATAATAGTAGATAGTATTATCCAAGACTGCCTCGGTGGCTCAGTGGTATGAGTATGCGACTGCCGCCCCTGAGGTCCCAGGTTCGATTCCGGGTCGATTCGAATTATTTGTGTGATCCACAAATGTTTGTTTCGGAGTTTGGGTGTTTTCTATGTATAATATGTATGTATTTAGAAATATATAAGTATGTTTATCAGTCGTCTACATCCCATAACACAAGCTTATATTAGCTTATTTTGGGCTAGATGACGTTGTGTGAGAATGTCTAAAAATATTTATTTATTTATTATTATTATAGCGCTGAGAATGAAATTTTCAGAGAAAATCCAAAAATATAGAACAAACCTAGAAAAACCCAGAACAACCGCCAGAATCGTGATATCTTAAAAGTGGGGTGCTAGCTCAGAAAATTACCTTTTTTGGATTTTCTCTGAAAATTTTATTCACATTTATTTTTGTTGAGATAACTGTTAGTCAAAAAGAAAAAAAACACGTCTTCTCTTTTTTGGAACCACTAGGTACCTAGTACCTAATCGCCAAAACATCATGTATGTGTATATTCCACTCCTAATGCTTAGTGAAATAATGCGGCTTCGTAAGGTTCTGATCTTCTTTTGATTTCATTTGATAAACATACAATAGGTATGTCAAGTAGGTACATTGTATGTTCACCCAAAACTTTTACTGTGACCCTTCGCATCAATTGCGGCACGATGGTAAAAGCGTGTCAGGTCTGTGACCATCAGAGGTTATGCTTATGGCATAGGGAAAGTCACTCGAGTTGAGCGTGGTTAAGTTGCAGTTTCTTTTTGCAATCTTAGAATGCTGAGTTCGCATGCGCGGGGAGCGCGGTACGTCAGTGTTGTATGGAACCTACGTTCACTTCGGACGCGCGATTGGCGCTCGTGTCTATGACGCGGCAATAGTGCTTATGAATAAAGTACGTGTGTGTGAACATTGGATTAAGATGAGTGATGCTGGTGTAGCGTCCAGGACCACGGAACGAGTGCCTTTAGCTGTTGACCTCTTCCCGGTCAGACTATACATGCGAGCGCTGCGCCAGTACCAAAAGCTCCTTGATCTGAGGCGCCTTCCGTCGAAAGACAAAGTAAGCACTGCCGAATATTCAAATTAACTTAGCGGGAGGAATTATTGATTGCATGTACCTATTGCCCGCAAACTACCCTTCACAGGAGATGTAGTAGTTTTGTATACCTACCAAGGTACTTACTAATTACCATAACTTATCGTGTCTTTATTTATTCTTTATACGTTGACATAAACTAGGTGTTTAGTGTATTTTTAATATTTTTTATGATAAATAATCAAAAATTAATATGTATTGTTTATTTGAATAATTAATAGTATACTTGGAAACTGTGAATTTGGGGTTTCTCCACAAATCTTTCGCTTATACAGTTTCTTACGAGTAGGTCCAGAAAAATACTGACGTTTATACCTACCTCGGGAACCGAGTCATTAATATATTCTTGTATTCGTTGGAATGAATCAACGTTTTCCACAATCATAATAATATGACGTAGGTACTAATATTGTATTGGAAACTTCGTGATTATCGGACAGCAGCAGGTCAAAAACCATAATTTGTTAAAATTTATGACGCAGTAATAGAAGCCGTTCACTGTCTGTAGATGAGAAAAATTTGATGACAGTTAATAACCGTACATTTTTTTTAAAACGGTCCGCCAAATAGTATGAAATAACACAACAGTTAATAATACAAAAATATTGTATTTAAAGTCAGCTATAATCGACATAACGTGGCCGTGAGTGCTTTTATAAGCTTATCGTCACATTCGGTCGAGGACAAACGATTCTTTATTATTTACATTTATGTTTGGTTTGGTCTCTGTTCCCCACACACAACACACATGTACAGACAGTGAGGTAATGTTGTTCGGTCGAGTCAAGGGTTTTATCAAATCCAAGGTTGTGTTGCGCCGGCGACGTCATCACAACACGCTGCGGTCTTACAAACATATCTAATGAATACCTACTTGCGAAATACTCGTAATTTAAACTAATTTAAAGTTTACATATTTTGTGTAGTTTTATTCTCGTTTACTTAATTACATTGTCAGTTCTAGCAGCATTACTCAACATCATGATTTAATATGTAGTAAGAATATACAATATACATTTATTTACAATAAGAATTACAATATACAAAATAAACATAATTATAGACTAAAAATATTTACATTACAAAATATAGTTTAAAAAATCCTCCGCGTCATTGCCGACTGGGAAGGTTCCCAGAATGCTGGCTGTGTTGCCACGTTGGATTGCGATACTTATTAAGAATATTACACTATAAGATTTAGAAGTAATAATTCCTAACAAAAGATAGCTAACATTGGCATTTTGGTTATTAGGTACTTATGTTTCTTCTCTGAGTTCAATCATGCGTTATAATAACAGGAAATAGTATGTACAGCTAATATTTGTTTGTTTATTTAAGCATGCGAACGAAATTGTTTGCAAAACTATGCAAGGTTATTCGCATTAGCGTTAACAAATTGCATTGCTTTTGAATAATTCCAACGTGTTTAGATTGGCTAATTAGATACTTACGCACGAGTATTGCGCATAGACGCATCGTAGAAGACTGTTCGTGACTTCAATAAAATTGTGTACTTGTTGTAGATCAAAATAATTATATGAGGTACCTATAGTAGATGTTAGTTTATGGTCTCAATTCTTTTATCAACGAAGTCCACAACTACGCATATTCTTAAATTGAACTTGGCTCTCATTTAACATAAATGTTTTTGATCAGATAGGATATTAGTAGGATAAAGCACGTCTTGGTCGTAGATTCTGCTCAACAAAGTTTGCTGAGGAACTCTAGTCATGAAGGGAACTTTTGTTTTGTTCGTAGTAGCCTGATGGCGATGATAGCGAAGTTGTTGATCTTGCAATCGGACGACGTAAGTTCACCCTCAGTTTCCACACCTCTCTAAACTAATTAAAAAACTAAAATGGTATAGGTACCTACTCTCAAGGTTTTAAAATTATCTTAGTTAAGATAGATCTTTACATTTCAGAACAGATTTCTGTTCGGGGAGTAGGTAGGTCTGTAGGTCGACTTTCGATTACATGTGTAAATTGCTGTATCTAGCCTACCTATTAAGTAAATTTAATTGAATACGCAAAAAACTACCTATTTACATTCAAGCATAATAAATATGTAAGTCATCTTTTTCATTTTGGTAATTAGTTAAACTACTAATAAATTGCATATTCGTATTTGCTGGTAGACATGCACGAGTTTGAAAATTTTTAAGAAACTTTTTTTATCAAGAATATTTATGTCAGCACGAATTGGCTTAACATAAAAAAATCATAGGTTTGGTGACAAATAGATGGAACATAGCGAAAGCTTTCCTTTCCTACGATATTATTGGTTGAGTAAAGTCGTAGTCACCACGCTAGGGCTGATTGACCCGTGTTTTTGAGCGAGCTCGCCGCGCCCACAGCGTCTATGTAGGAATCCACAAATTAAAAAACAACTCAAAATCGGCTAATTGCGTGTCGGGCCACGCATGGAACAGGCCTCCGTAGTCACGCATAATAACCCCTATAACCCCTGAACCAATAATATTCAATCTGTGCCTGAACTACAAAAGTTATCTGATTCGTTATAGATTTCTTTCATAGTTCATTACTATGGACTACCATCGTGAATATTTTTGATTTTTTGAGTCAGCCACGCCCTTTTTTAACTAAAACATTATTTTTAAAGTTCAATATCTCGCAAACTTAAATAAAAAAAGTCTTAGCAACCTCTCAACGTTTTAAAAGGGCCTGTGTACTAATGATACCCCACACGCTGGGGTAGATGCGAGATAAAAATCATCATTACTTTACGTGTAACGAAGTCATAATATATCGTGCTCAGCCATTCAATCATACCCACTGTTGATGCCAATTAATTATTTTATTAATTGTTTTTATCTATTGTATCTCGCTTAACTGACGTTAAGTTTGAAATGCGAATGACCTTTTAAATTGGGTTTTTGTTTTTTAGCCACATCCTGTTTTCTTCATTACGTGGGTAGTTAACATAAATAGGTAGGTATAATTACCACGCTGGTGGCGGTTTAGTGACTGTTTATAACTGAAAAGATGACATACTATTCATAGCACGTCTTCTAGTCATGATAATCTTTTCCAAGACATGCCCGAGCTTAATAATGAGGCTATGTACAAAACCAGACATGCACAAAGGGCTATGGAAATATAAATACAGTGTGACGCGAGTTTTAGCATTATTATTACAGGTACTAAAATGTATTATAGCGGTGCCATAACTTGGTTACTGTGGTGTAGGTGTACTCATAGATAAAACCCAGCACTCACCTAACTCGGAGCTGGGAAAGGAAAACACATACCTGCTCCTAAACTTCTTATATTTCAAGTACAATATATGCATGATTCGACACATTACAGCAAAACTTTTAACAATATCTGAAATTTTAACACACCATCCGAGATGAGGTCGCGGTTTCAGGTCTCAGTCTATTTAATTTGATCCAAATATTAATATTTAATACTTACATAGGTACTTTTGTAAGTAAAATTATACCAGGAAAGTAATATACCTACTTACGAGTATTAGCTTGAAAAATTCTCTCATTTCGCTAGCCAGAGTTCTGAATTTGTATAATATCTACTTTCATGTCCAAGATTAATAAAGATTAAAAGGCGTCTACAGCGTCTACATAACATTGTCTCCATCGTTGATCTGGTCGTAGCCAGCGACTCTGAATGCGGGTGCATATTAGTACTACACTACCCTTACATCCCCGAACACACTCCTGACGTATTAGATTTCGCTCTACTGAGCAATGTCTTCCTAGTCCCCAGGACTATAGAAACCCTCGACGACCTAGGCTCTGAACACCGTCCTCTGCTCTTAAAACTCGACAGTCGACCCTCCCTCAACCAGGACCTTCACCAATTGGGAAGCCGTAAGCTGCTCACTCGCCACATCTCTAGATGACCCGTCCAGCGTACAAGACTTTTCCCTGACTATAATTTAGGGTAGAAGAAAATAATGTTTATTGATTGATTATTCATCACAGACTGTAGGTTATATGTTACCAGGTAACGGCAATACGCGTGCACCTTATTAGGTATATGGGACCAACACAACTACTGGCAAAGTGTGGGTGTGAATTGCACCTCTGCTTACCCTCCTCGAGGATATAGGCGTGATTATATGTACTTCATGTACGAATATATTTATGCCGCTGGCGAAGGCGGGCGCATTGCTTTCCGTGTCCATCTAGTATTTCCTGTAGGTGACGCGTCATAGCGCAGTGGGCCGAGCCGGTTGCTCCCCGCACTCCACACAACTTCTATATTACATTGATTATTAACACACTTCCGGACACACAACCGACCAATGCTTTTTATAGCGCGTAAGCGAATAGTGTTAACTGACGACGACCATATCTATAAACAAACTTAACCTCTCTACAAAATACACGTCAAAAATTTACACAACAACCGACTTCAAAATACCGATATGGGAACAAATAATTGTCGGAATAGAATAGAATAGAATAGTCAATTATTTGCATATAATGTAGGTACATTTTAAAGATATAGTAGATAAAATTATTAGTTTCCAGACACATTATGCCGTTTGGCATACAAATGTTTCGTCCGAGTATAAATTTAATTCATGTCATCAAATCTTGAAATCAAAATTAAGTCAATTACTAATTCCAATAATAATTCCAATTCAATAGTAGAACCTAAAACAAATCAGCATGGGACCAGATGAATTTGTTAGTTTACGAGTTTAGAGCCTATAATGGGGAACTACACGCACTTGGCAAGTTTTTCTTTTTTTTTTTGATAGTATCTTAAAATTTTATTATTCTTAATACTCGTAGCACGAACGTGATATGTTATAATTAAATACCCATTAAGATTTTTAAAACAACATAATACTTACCTATTTTTGGCAAGCAAATCAGACGTTATTATTTTTTGCTGGGCCTACTAATAAATAACATTTGGTTTGAAGACCAAATAAAGATTTGGGTACTATATAACTTGAATGGTTATTTTTAGCTGAGATGTTAATCGTCAATACAGAACACGGTCAACAATACCACGTTTAAAATAAAAAGATTGCCAAGAAGATAAGCAACTTACGAGTATTCCAACATCTTTTGGTGTTTTTTTTTCGTTTTAAATGCAGGTAGCGGTAGCTGGTAGCAAAAACAAATTCCACTCTTTCATTTTATCCAACCTGACTGAAGGACAGCTTTGACAGAATTTGTACTACCGCAAAACCGGTCAGGTTGTGTAAAACCTACTAGGCATTATTTATTGACCACCAATGAGTAATCTAATGAAATCTAATCGATAGCAGCTGCAAGACAATCGACCGAAATACTGAAAAGTCACTCAAATATTTAGGAGCTGGTTAAATGGTTTGAGCAGCCCTTAAACTTAAATTTTTCATACCCAAACGTAATTTTTGAGTATCTGAATATTTAAGTGACGTTTCAGTATTCGGCTGAATTGCACTAAACCACAGGGTTTAGTTTACCTGATTCAGGATACACACACACACAAACACACACACACACACATATCACGCCTATATGGTAGGCAGAGGTCCATAACACACCCACAATTTGCCCGTATTTTTAGTCCCACGTAATAGAGGGCAAGCCTATTGCCGTCACCGGGCATACATATAATGGGTTATGTCCAAGATGGCCGAATAATTTTAATAAAAAGTAGCAGCAATATTGTAATTTTGAAAATAAATTGAAACCCGTTGCCTTGCGATGAAATGTTGATGAAAGGCAACAAAATCTTACGTGCAAGCCGCTATAGCACAGCCAATTAGAGTCCTGGGCGTCTCGAACTATGATTCAGGATACAATGGTATAAATAAATTGTGACAGTCATTTTGGAGTTCAATGGGTGCTTTGTCTAGCCATTGAAATATCTTGACACAGTAATTTTTTAATCCGTGAATGACACTGATGTTCATAGCACCCATGCTCATTGGTCATTGTAGGGTATTTTTATCCGCCAAGCAAATAAAATATAAACATCGGTTAAATAAAGGACAACGCAACGCCATCTAGTCTCAAACTAAGCCGAGGTTGTGATATAAGTACTAGATAAACTGATATAAATACTTATGTACATATTTTTTTTGTAAGTACATACATTTTATACATAGGAATCCAGAATTCGATACAAACGAATATGTCATCACACAAAGTTTGTCCCGACCGGGAATCGAACCCGAGACTCCGGCGTCGAAAGCGGGTGCACTACCGACTAGGCTACGCCACCGAAGCAGTAAATCTAGAAAAGGACATTTTGGGAAAAGGACATTATGCGATGAGACGACAATTATCTTATACAGGTCTAGGTACATTTAAGTCTCTTCTATCTTTATCCGGTATAGCGGATACTTATAGTCTCTATTAAAACAAAATTTCTCCGCAGCTATCCGTGATGTTTAGACTGTTCTGGATGAAAATTAGCACTTAGGGAATAGATAATTTCCCGAGTTAGGGTATTTTCAACCGACTTCCAAAAAGGAGGAGGTTCTCAATTCGACTGTATGTTCTTTTTTATGTTTGTTACCTCATATCTTAGGAGAGGGTGAACCGATTATGAATTTAATTGGAGCTACAATTCCCAGGTCCTATTCCAACAAATATTTGTTTAGTTTGAAGTCGGCTACTTACTGTATTTTTTTAATGTATTTTAAAGCAAGAGTGAGAGTTTAAGCAAAAACTATTCTTAAAATATTAAGAAAGAAATTATAAATAGATCACAAAAATCATCGTCATCATAGCTCAGTGGTCAGAGCATTCCCCATGTTAGGGAAAGGCCGTCAGTTACTGTGTCAATTTTTGACGTGTATTTTTTATACCGGTAATGTGTTACCGTGGAATTTAGGAATGAGAAAACTATTCTACTGAAGTTCCGTCTATAATACACTGTAGGTATACGTAAGTAACACCCACCCTATTGTGTCGTATCAGTATGCGTCATGAAAGTAAAATAATAACTACAAATTGTCCGTACAACTTAAATTTATTTTTAGAGGCGAGTGAATGTAAAACAATTATTGTTAACACACGTGTGACGTGATGCTTACTTATTTTTGTAACTCGCTGTTGGTAACATATTTTTAAACTCACATCATTATTGTAAATTACCGCCATTTTTAACAAGTATTAATGTCTGCGGGAGTACATTATTCAACCTAATTAGAGTAATTTATACATTACCTACGTCTTAACTTGACTGTTACTACTCACAACGCCCAAGTTAGGTGCTTGTTCAATGTTTAAGTAACATGTTTATGTCTAATATTATGTTTAGGGCTAAAGGGCTGTAAGGGCATAAAGCACCTACATAATAGTAATAATTTATTTATATTTAGGTACCTACAGTTACTGTTCAGCAAGAATTAAACAAAGGGTGACGAAGAATTTCTGCTTACACTGTCTGATTTGGTGTCCACAGATAGTTCAAGAACCCGGGACGATATGCTTTTTTTTCCGTGGTTAATGGAAATGACAAATCACTTATGATTGCGTGTGATATTCTACGACGGAGGACCATTTGCTGGGCCATGTGCTTGTTTACTTCCAGAAAGTTGATTGACACCGATTGTTATATTTTAAATTCGACTGTTTGGTTCAAGTACCTCCTGTACTTAAGAGCTTGGCCTGATACATTGAGTCAACTATGAATGGACAAAGTATGGGCGTGTAACAAATAAGTCCGAGAGGCACCTACTTCTAATAATAACAACCAGGCTTGTTTCCCCGAAGGGATAAGCAGTAGGTCTGTCTGTACACTTCGCAAGTCATTACCCATTTATTTGTGAGAGCCTATTGATGATAGCCGCAAAATTCCACGTTCTTATTTTCGTGTTGATGTACAACACTATAATTTTTGGTCTTAAATACATAATTGTCTTGGCTCAGTGATCAATGATCAAATCGCTTTGATGTTTAACACAGACTTACCACCAGCCGGTAGGTTGGTGCACCACCAGAAGATCAGGTTCATTTGAGTCTTAGACCTTGCTGGCGTTCCTATGTAACCTCATGGGTATTTTTTTTATTTCTACTACTACACAAAATAAGCCTACTACCACAAAATATGTACTTACTACTTCCCAAACGTCAACTGTACAGATTTTAACTATGAGTTGTCTATATTAGCAGAATTTTCGATTAATGAAACGATACATAGATTTATCGTAACTTAACTTAATTATTACGTCAGTTATTTTTGTAATACTTACCCATGATTACAAGAAATTCTTATCTACAGTACTAAGTCACAAGTTTTTGACGAAACAATGAAGATTTTTACTAAAATAGCATTTATACACAATACTTAATATATATTTATTTAAAGAACATGATAACCTTTTACGTACGTAGCATAAGCATCCGACCATCGTCGACCAGTGAGCGACGAGTTGGAATGTGACGTGCTGTGACGCAAATGTAACGATTAAATGCGGGTCAAAAACTTAACGCTTCAAATAATTGGTATATGTACATAATTTAGTGGTGACTTATTATTATAATCGTGCATAAAAGCGAATTGTCTTGGGTTATTATTATTACTACTGTGTATTGTTTATGGTATGTACTCGTTGCTCGTGCTTCCCTGTTGATACAAACTTAACATACACACAATCCCGCCTATATCCCAAGGCACAAGTGGATTATTAGGAAGCGAGCCGGGGACTTTTGTCTGTGACTGATCGTTGACCTTCTTCTTCTTTTTTTAAAAACGTGGCTCCATCGATGTTTATTGATGATTTCACCAATGTCAAGGTAATGCAAATTGTCAAGATAGTCCCCGCACAGAAGAATTAGTTATTCCTAACTAGCTCCAGGTGCAGGACAAGAAACGTTATTCGGTATGTGAGTATCTGGGAACTGATTTTTGTGGAGCGCCAGAGGTAACCTAAAAAGCCACCAGCCACGCGCTCAGCAAAAATCGAACTCCGCTCTTGGATCGACGGTATCCATTGCAGGTGACATTGGCTTGGGCCACTTAAATTAGTAAGACACCTTGCCACATCCAAAATTTCCCCGTTTTCAGGCTCAAATCTGAGCCAATCGCTTTTTCGATTGTTTAGTACACTAATAAAAACAGATTGCAGATACTATACGTATTAATGTAACATAGGTTTTGCCTGTTGAATTTGGGTTCGGTTTACAGAATGGTTGATTGATAGATTTTTACATGGTACCTATATATATGTGTGTTTGTCATGGTTCACTATCCATTTGCATAAAAAAAATAACCATAAAATATTTTGGCATATGGTAATTTAGACTTATGATATTTATGCATAATTTTATTATCCATAACAAATTTAGCATATTTGTCTTAATCATAAATAAAATTAGCATAATCATATTTAAGCATAAAATTTATAAGCATAGCTTTATAAAGGCATAAACGTATCAAACTATAATGAATATAGTCATAATCATCTAAGGCAGAAAAAGTAACTATGTAAAATAATTAAAAGGCGGCTTAGGGGTGGCCCAAGGGCCACCCCCGCCGCACCTAAACCTACTTTGACACTATATAATATAGGAAATACTGGTTAAAGTAACTTTTTTATTTTTCATTCATTTCATTAATTTATACCTATAAAATTTTAGTAATATATACTATTAGGCGAATGTACACTATGCCTAAAAACATTGTGCAAATTATAACTATGCATAAATATATTATACCTAAATATAATTATGCCACAGTACATATGCTGCTAAAAATCAATTATGACCAAGTATAATTATGCCAAAGAAAGTATGCCAAATTCATTGTGCCAAACCATTATTGTATTATTAAAATATTATTCATTAGGAATATAACTTCAATAAAAAATATCAGACCATAAATGCTTTATCAGTGTGAAAATGAAATCCCGCTTATGACATCGAGTTTGTAAATCTAAATGTCGCGATTTGGGCATACGTTACAGCGACATCTATCGAAGTATGTAGGTACCAAATATTTACTATCAAACAAAGACGCTTCCGCTGTCCTTCTATATGTAAGCTTCTTTAAAAAAAATACGCAATGGATTTTGATGCGGTTTTTACCAATGGCTGGGGGGTTCTCCAGGAAGGTTTTAGTACATTATTTGTCAAGCAGTCGAATCATACTTAGGTAAATATTTGTTTGTGAGTAAATACTTACATACCTTTAATCTATATTCAGGGGTTTTCTACCCGGACACCTCGGCCCGGCCCTCGGAAGACATCAGCTAATAATATGAAAATGAAGAAAGATTTGAGCGTAGAGTAGAATAAACGTACCTATATTGTAGATACCTATGTTCATGCTCAGCCAGCTTCTAGATAGACAAATGTGCGTTGAAGTCTTTTGTTTTTATTTCATCTTTTTTTATTTTTTAGTACCGCGACCAAGGCCGCGGCCGCTCTAACGTCCGTTGCCGGGCGTCTCTGGTTACAAGCAGAACGTATTTCCAGTGGCGCCCGGCGTAGTTGAAATAAAAACAAAAGACTTCAACGCACATTTGTACCTATGACGTAGGTAGGTAAGTCGCTTTGGGCAACAGATTACGTGCCTACCCACGCTTTGCATTCTTATTTAAAAATAGATATTTTTAAATAAGAATGCAAAGCGTGGGTTATCACGTAATCTGATTTTAGTTCTAATTTAATTCCTGCTCTAATAATTTTACTTAATTAAATATACATAAAAACACCCAAACGTCGAAACAAATATTTGCAGATTGTACAAATATTTGACCCTACTCAGGGGTCGCACTTGAGGACTTTAGGGTAACAGATTATACGTTCAAGTTTCAACCAACTATGCCATGGACGTAGTCAATTCATTGGTTAGATTCCCGTGAGTACCTACTGATGAATGATGGAGTGTTCGTAACCAGACTTACATTTAAACAGATTTTGATAAAACTTTCTTGAATTAATAAATAAATATAAATAATAAATATTTGTACATTATCACACAACGTCGTCTAGCCCAAATTAAGCTAATATAGGCATGTGCTATGGGATCTAGACGACTGATGAACATACTTCTAAATACATACATAATATTCATAAAGAACACCCAAACTCCGAAACAAACATTTGTGGATCATACAAATATCTGATTCGACACGGGGATCGAATCCGAGACTGTGCCACCGAAGCAGTTGATATGTATCATACTTTTTATTCCGGAGTCTGTTATCCTGGGCAATCTATTCTACAGAATCTCATGCTAAAACCAAACATACTTACTGTATGCATCTATGATACCTTCACTTCCCTAAAATGATTGGATGATGATGAAAGACTACAAAACATGTAGATTTGATAACATTTAGATGAAAAGGGACAAGGAAAAATCGTAACAATAAAACTTCACTGAGTTTTTTCGTAAACAGGAAATCCTTTTACATTTTCCCCTGAAATTGTAAAGCCTAATCTTATTACACTCTGACACTAAGCGGAAACAAACAGATAAAAAGAAAACACTTAACATAAAAACACAAAACCCGCAGAACTTCTAATCATGATTTCCGCCAACATTTTTATATTTTACTAGCGGACGCTCGCGGCATCGCCTGCTTGACTACTATTTTGTACTAAAACCTTTCTCGAGAACCACTCTATTCATTTGTGGAAACCGCATCAAAATCCGTTGCGTAGTTTTAAAGATCTAGCATACATAGAGACGGACACACAGCGGACGCGACTTTGTTTTATACTTGTTACTAATTAATATATATCATTAATATATTATTACATTAATGCTCGTAGGTATCAGTGGCTGATATTTGGATCTAAAATAATTTATAGAATGAATTTCTACAACAATCGACGGAGACAGCTTAGTAACCGAACAGACTGACTTGCGGGCGCGCACACACACATATCACGCCTATATCCCCGAAGGGTAGGCAGAGGTGCATTACACACCCACAATTTGCCAGTAATTTTAGTCCCACGTAATAGAGATTGCCGTCACTGGGCACACATATAATGGATTATGTCGAAATTGGCCGAATGAATTTAAAGAAAAGTAGCAGCAATTATGTAATTTTGAAAAAAAAAAAAATTAAAGCCCGTTGCCTTGTGATGAAATGTTGATGAGAGGTAACAAAATTTTACGTGCCAGTCGCTATGGTACAGCCAATTCAAGTCCTGGGCGTCTCGGGATACGGGCGCGGACGCGGTCACGAAAACTGAAATGTATGGAAATGTATGTGAGCGTTCACACTGAACTAGCGGGCGGAGAGCGCGATTCGCGAACACGAGCCCGCGAGGCGGCGAGGCCCACTGCTCCCGAACCCCACCCGAACCCCACCGCCTTCAGTCTGTTTTCTTACTTAGTCTAACTACTAAAAATTCAACCGATAGTAAGAATTTCTATTGTCTCTATAACATATAATAAAAATAATAACAAATACAACATATAATACCAAAATATAATAAATATTTTAGGGAGCTCCCATACAACAAACGTGACGTTCTGGTACGGAACCCTTTGAGCGCGAGTCCGACTCGCACTTGGCCGGTTTTTCCTGATAATTAATCGTAGACTAATAATATACACATTTTATTACGTCTATGGTGGTAATACCAAATTAATTAACTCTATGTTATTGAACAATAATCCGTACCTTGCCTCGTTTCTTTAAAACCTACTCGTGTTCTAATACCCCTCTTTATGCAACAGTTTCATAAACGAAGTACAGATTAACATAACTACTTCGTCTACTACATCTTCACTGTTATCAGAAGGGCTCACAATGATAATAAAACGAATACTAAGACTGCGAAAATGAATTGTGTCTAAGTACACAGCGATTACAATTAATCCTAATTTATACAACTAATATTTGTGTCCGGCCAAACCACCTAATCTATCTATACTAGTAGGTACTAAAGTACTCATGGCGGGAATAACAACGCAAGTACAGGTGTACCAGTAAAAACAGTAATAAAGTACAACTCGCATCTACCTACAATTTATTATTGTTAGAATTCCGTAGTAAGTCTCAGAACCCTTAGGCTGAGATTCATAAACCGCACTAAGCCTTTACTTTGTAGCAAAGTCGCACTTAGTTTCGTCATGTCCGTTGGTTCGTCCGATCTCGGCTTTCCTCTCAAACGGTTAGTGCTAGAAAGATGAAATTGTGCACGGATATGTGTATTTAGAAAAATATTTTTTCTGGGGTACCTCCCCTGCAAGTAAACTGAGGATTTTTTTTTTATCATTAGATAGGTCTTTTTAAAACGTTGGGATGTTGCTAAAACAATTTTTTGATTTAGGTGACTGCTTGCGAGATATTCAACTTCAAAGCGCATTATTTTGTTAAAACAGAGCCCCTCCCTCTAAAATTTAAACTTCGAAGGGAAACTATAACGGACCATGTGTGGTGTACGGAACCCTATATTATGTGTGGCCCGACACGCAGTTAACCTGTTTTTTACGCTTTTTAGCACAGTCTAAAGATAGTTTTTTTTTGTATTTTTACCATTTGGTCGGTTTGATCCCCGGTTCACAAATCTGAATTTTCAAAAATCTATGAATGCAGTAAAAAATTATTTTAAAAATCAAATAAAGTCTCCTTTCAGTAAAATTGTCTAACTACAATATTTAGGATGCTTTCCCTCTATGTAGCATGGTCTTGGGACACCTATAGTTAATTATTCTAATTAAGAAAGGCTTACGTGACTCATTCTTGTCTCGCTATAAATAATACATAAGTTGAACTTCAAACTAAAATCGTGATTAGGTAATTAGGTGTTTATTTATTACACACACATACACACATATCACACCTATATCATATCCCCTAAAGGGTAGGCAGAGATGCATTACACACCCACAATTTGCCAGTATTTTTAGTCCCACGTAATAGGGGGCAAGCCTATTGCCGTCACCGGGCACACATATCATGGGTTATGTCTAAAATGGCTAAGTGAATTTAATAAAAAGTAGCAGCTATATTTTGAAAAAAAAAGTTAAAGAAACTGCGATGAAATGTTGATGAAAGGCAACAAAATCACAGCCAATTAAAGTCCTGGGCGTTTCGGACTGTTTATTTATTGATGCTATACATTAAGGAGCGATAAGTTTTTTGATATGCATTTAACTTTATCCCATTGAAATTTACCTATAAATAAGAAGCTAGCAACAGTTACTGTAGCTAAAAAACACTATTACACCGTACTACATAAATATTATCATATAATTCTTAAATACGAGTAGGATGATATTCACAAAAACTTTGGAATATTATTTGCGCATTCCAAGAACAAATGGGACATGTTTTATCATAAAACATGTCCCATTGGTTCGTGACATGTTGATAGACATATACATAAAACTTTTATGTATATGCCTATCTGAATGTCACGGTGTTATTGAACTACAAAACATAGATTTATTACACAATATCGTATGCAAAGTCAACAACAAGTGTACACATTGCATGGTATTACAGATTCAACTGGATAAATTTAAAACCAGCCGAATAAACGAGTCGGCTCGCGCACGAATGGTTTCTACCATTCGTGAGAGTGAAGAGGCACATCACTTGGTCGCCAAGTTGAGGCCCACTCTTAATAGTAGGTACATATTGCGTACTGTGAGAGTCGCCCACAATCGCCAGACGTCGCAACGGCTTACCATCAGGCGGGCGTCAATTTGGCGACCTGACATAAAAAGAAATTATAAAAATGACAAAACAAATTACGTTTGTTGTATGGGAGCCCCCTAAATATTGATTTTATTCTGGTTTTTTAAATTTGTTATAGCGGCAACAGAAATACATCATCTGTGAAAATGTCAAGTTTCTAACTATCGCGGTTTATGAAATACAGCCTTTTTACCCTTTGTTTCCGTTTTACCCTTTAGTACGGAACCCTGAAAAAGTAGGTAAGGTATCTATTTATCGTTGCTTTTGTATGTTATATGATAAATTGGTATTTTATACTGTTGGCTTAGATGTTTTCGTTCGCTGTGAAGTTATTAAACGGTGCATTTGCTCGGAATAAGTATCTAGACGATTTTGGCCTGTTTATTACAAAAAAACATGATTTCAATCAGAACTAGATAAAAATAGTCGAGATTGATTCATGGTAAGTAGGTCACTAAGTAGGTACCTACGTACCTATTTAAAATTGAAATAACAGGTTATCCTTCTAACTAACTGCGGAGATAGTAAGTATTTTACCTACAGTGGTGCTCGACCCCAACGACGCGGATTCTCATCCCGACCAAACCCCCGAAGAGGTCACACAGGTGGTCCAAGTCCGCCGGGCGCCACTGGAAATACCTTCTGCGTGCGTACCGGAGACGCCCGGCAACAAACGTGAAATTAAATAGAAAACTGCTGTATAAGTCACTCGTAGATCCTATCTTTGGTTATGCTCTTGACTGCTAAGGACTTACTTTTATAACATATTTAACAACTTAGAAGCACTCCATACAAGATTTATCAAGGTATTGGTTAATAAAAAGGTGAAAGAAGACTTTAAAAATAACTATAAACAATTATTCAAACTATGCAAAATTCTACCAAATACCTTGAAACATAAATACCTACTAGCGGTAAACAACCGTGGAAGTCAAGAGCATCATCTAAAGAAGGTAAATAATATTAACACCTACCGATCTATGGACACAGGTACCTTAGTTGTACCACAAATACATAACTATTATGGTGATAGGTCATTAAAAAAACGCTTGCCATATCTATTGAATGGCTTGCCTCAGGAAATCAGGGACGATACAAATCCACTTAAATATAAGCGTAAGCTATATATATATATAATAGTTACCGGCGAGTTATTGTACCACTGTACCTAACATAAGTAAGCACCTACCTACAATACCCACCAACTGCTAATGTCTATATAATTATTATTTTCTACATTTTTGTTTAGATAATGTCATGTTTAATTTACGGAGGCTTGATCCCACAGTCAAACCGACAACACGGTTTTATGGGACTTTGGTTTAGTTGTAAGCAAAATATGTCTGTAAAATAATAAATAAATAAATAAAACAAAAAGAATTAGCTAAATCGGTCCAGCCGTTCACGTGTGATGTCGTGACCAGAAAAAAATGGATTCATTTTATATACAAATAATTATAGGATAAATACATAGGATAAATTTTAACAACAAATACTAAAAATCTCCCATTATAACCGACATGATATTTTGCCGTTTTATGGATATTTGGCCGGTTTTTTGGTCTTTAGATAAGTCCCTCCTTGGAGGACCCTCAAAGGATACGGAATCCTTCGTGCGATAGTCTGACTCGTTTTTATTTTTTATTTCAAGATACTTAACTAAATTTATTCTGACACCTCGGAGCCGTAGCGTAATGGCAATAAATACTAATAATAATGCTATGTCTGATTATTGGTTTGCTTTGCAGGTAATGTAGGTTCGAAATTCCTGTTTAAGTAAGTTTCACTAATAGTAAATTGATTGGGGGTAAAAATTATTAAACACTAGTGGTCGCCCGCGACTTCGTCCGCGTGGTAATTTGGATTTTTTCCCGTTCCCGTCGCGCCGCGTCATATTTTGAACAATTCACACAATATATTTATAAATTGTAGCCTATGTGTTATTCTGATGTATAAGCTATATTATTGTAAAGTTTCATTAAAATCCATTCAGTAGTTTTTACGTGAAAGAGTATTAAACATCCATCCATCCATCCATACATACATACTTACATACTAACAAACTTTCGCGTTTACAATATTAGTAGGATGATGGCAAGACCTTTTGTTTTGCACTACCCTTCCCGGCCTCGCCTGTCGTGTTCGACACAAGTGCTATACCAGGTGTCGACCAGGTGACCCGTACAAAAAGTGCAGTATAGCCATCCCATCCCGCGTAAAAATCCAGGAAGTGAATAAATACATTTGGAGATGCGATACTGCCGCGTTGCTTTTATTATTGATTTTGGCTTTTGTCTTTTCTTATCCTTTCTTTTTAGATTTATTTTAAAATATTAACAAACGGGTTTATGAGTATACTAGCTGAATAGTATAACATAGAGTACAAATAAATGATCAACGTATTTATTAGGTACATTCTTTTAAATAAATAAATATTATATTAACCGTATAGGTAACTAGGAATATTTCAAACCACATGATAAACAGCCGGCCATTATCACCCTGACCGAAACAGAAGTCATTCATCGAAGTTTTAATGTAAATAACCCTTATGATGACCTAATTCAATAGGTAAGTAAAGCAGGATTTCGAAATCTTTTCTGAATTATGACGCAGTTAACAGCCTTGTTAGCGAGATGCCCCCAATTTCATAACTTCCAAGGTCTATAGGAGGAAAGTTACATCATGTAAATGCCTTTACAAATAACATGTAGTATACATATTTATTATGAAAGAAAGAAAGAAAAACCGTTTATTTCACAAACACAGACTCTTGTCTTATCACACCTAAATCCTCGAATGAGTCTCAGAGGTGCACAACACATCCACATTTTGCCAGTCTATAGTCTCACGTAATATGGGGCAAGCCTATTGCCTTTACCGGGCACTTCAAAAATCTATACCTAGCCACTTCGTAATTATATCCAAAATAACATCGGCCAGGACAACTTTTACATAATAGGTAGCGGTACAGGTCGGGAGGCGTAAGCGGAGCTTTGCATTTGTGTAAGTGACCACGAAAAGTAGAGTAAAAACTCTTTTTGTAGCTGTGTGTAAAACACATGTGTGTCTAAAAAGGTCACATATACGTTCACGTACACTGCACTCACACAAATGCAAAGCTCCGCTTACACCTCACGACGTGTACCTACTACTAATACGAGTAGAATCTCTACAGTCCAGTCCGAGCGAGATTGTAACACGTATATTAAAAGCTCGTATTTTTAACGGAACTTTCTATATACTATAACAAGAATTTCATACAAATGTTATCTTACATAAATCTAAGGTAGGTAAAATATAAAACAGCTTTAATCAATAAAAAGAACAAGATTTTTAATTAACACGATGCATACTTACCTCCTTGTAATTTCTGGTTTTAATATTATTCTTCAATAAGATAATCTTAGATTAACATCAAGCCACTTCAAAGATGAACGAATGAATAACATCATGAAGACAAAAAGAGGATATTTATGTACCTATGATCTATTGAACAGGATACTGGCAAGGATATATCAGCATCAGCATGTTTGTGATTTCCGCAATGTCTTCTGAATTTTTATTCCTACGAGACTTCCCAACATGTTACCTATGTCGAAACTTCTGAACACGTTCAACTTTTAAATAACAGACACCCTCTAATACTTACTTACAGACATAATCTCTACGTTCTTGAATTTTAGTTTTGTATGCAAAATAAATATAATTATGACCACCTTCACGTCACTCATTAATATTATGTACCTACTCTATTATAATTATATATTTTACTATGTACTCAATCTATACTACTCGTATTATTATAAAGAGGAAAGATTTGTATTTTTGTGTGTATGTTTGTAATGAATAAACTCAAAAACTACTGTGCCGATTTAAAAAATTATTTCATCATTGGAAAGCTACATTCACCCTGAGTAATGTAGGCTACTTTTTATCCCGGTAATGTGTTGCCACGGGAACCGGGAACGAGTAAACTAAATCACGCGGGCGGAGCTGCGGCGATCAGCTAGTATTTTATATAATTGAAACCCATATGACGGTTATTTCATTGTTTTATAAGCGAACCACTTGTACAAAGTCGTGAATAGCCTGACATTTGTGACTTTAAAATACAACTAGTTTTTCTTGTTAAACCAGATCATGTAATAAAGTGTAGTTTTGTTTTAAAATTATTAGTCATACGATGTTTAGGAACCGGATTATTCCGGAACCGGCTCTAAATAAAATAGTTTATTACATACATACATACATATGGTCACGCCTCTTTCCCATGGGGGTAGACAGACTCTATGGAATTCCACTTGCTACGATCCTGGCATATTTCTTTCGCTTCTTCTACTTTCATAACTATCTTCATGCACGCTCTCCGGTTCCGGGTACTCTTGACCTGGCCTTTGGTCAAAACATCTCCGATTTGGTCGAAGTACGTTCGCCTAGGTCGAACCTTACCTGCCTGTATTCACGCCCACCTTATGTATCTGTTTCGTCAATCTTCTTTCATCCATCCTTTCTACGTGCCCGAACCATCTAAGCATACCTTTTTCTATCTTACTCACTATATCTTCTGACACACCGCAACGTTCTCGTATCACGCTGTTCCTCACTTTATCTACTAACGTCACCCCGGAGTCATACTTCTCAAACTTCTCATTTCCACTGCATTTATTTTACTTTCATGCTTCTTTTGCCAAACCCAACATTCACTTCCATACATAAGTGTAGGGACCAGCACTCCTCTATGAACAGCCAGCCTAGCTCTCCGAGAAATCTTCTGAGTGTTCATAATGTTATGTAGAGCCCCATTCACTTAATTTCCTGCCATAACTCTTCAATGTCATCGTTACATCTTCCATCCCTTGTAAACTTGGACCCTAAATACACAAACTCTTTCACTTGCTCCACTCTTTCTCCTTCAATAACAATCGCAAAGTTCGACATATTTTCGTCTCGTTCAAATACCATTACTTTCGTCTTACTTGAGTTCACTTTCATTTCCTTCCTATTCAAAGACTCATTCTAAACCACACACACTCGCATTCAGATCTTTTATTAAATAGTTTATGTATTTTTTTTTTAAACAATTGATGATATTGAAACTCTCCGGAATATGTTAGCATATATAAGAACAGAATAGGGAATTCTATAGGTACCGACACACGTAAACACCCACTAGGTAATTATTATGAAAAAAAAACTTGATCCCTGTGCCTCCACCTCCTTTGTGTACACCGGTCACGATCAATCAAAACTTGACAATAACGTACACTGACGACACATATTGATCGTTTAACTCGCTGCTTGAAGCGTTTGTCAGACAAATCTACGTTATGGACGTAAATTGACGTAAATGACAATCGTTTAATCCAGGGTGAAGGAGGCGACCAGGGCACCACAGACTCATTTACGCCCAGGATCATCGACCTCCATGATCGGGGCTTAAGGACGGCGGGCAGCCACCCGCAGAAAGCATACAGGAGCAGGCTAGAAGGGTCGAGTGCTGCGGGGCGTCAGCCCCACAGCACGTAACCAGATACACTCACCGACGCGGGTTAAAACCCAACCCCAACAACGCAGGATTTTCATTCCGACTAAACCCCCAAAGAGGCCACACTTGTGTCCAAGGTCCACCGGGCGCCACTGGTAATAACTTCTGAAGATTTGATTATTTGTTTTCAATTGAATAGGCTTCGGTCTTGACACCAATTGACAATGGCTTTAATCGCCATCAAGAAAACACTGACAATAACGTACAATTGACAATCAAAATACTGATCGTCTCCGGCGGGCTTTAGATATTTCTTTGGTCTCAATTTAATCAAGCTTTAAACGTAAATAAGTCTAAAACGAGTTTTCATAAATGTGGGCGGTATAGGTAATATTATTTTCGTTCAATTCCAAAAGTTCTTCTTGTTACAAATGGACCAACCATACCGAATAACCATTTATTTACCAGTCAAGTTTAGGCTATATACATTGAAAGACACCGTTCATCCAACTTGAGTCAGAAACGAGGTCAAAAATTTACTTGCGTTGGGGGTTTCTATACTTCGATTCGTAACTGGTTTTCTCTTTACCCCGAGGTAATTAGGTTTATAATAAAATATTTTCTGACTCTTCTTTGAGGTAGGAATTGCATTTTACCTTGTGTAGTATGCGTACAGAATTTCCAATCAATTTTATGACGTAAATCATACTATACAATCTTGTTAGCTTTGAGGATAAGTCAGACATACCACCTGGTCTACCTACAGCTTGGTGTAAGGCCAATGTTCTCTAAGTACCGTAGCCGTGTTCGCCTTGCTTTATCCTTAAACCATGATTATAATCTTCCGCTTCAGCCGACACTTGAATTGTTATAATTTGTATTCCCGAGATCAGATTTCCTTTTGCCAATATTATTAACATTTGACCCCGAATTGTTCGATCGTTTGGTGATTTAAAGCATCGTGAGTTGCAACTATTTATGTATATAAATGCACTTGTCATACTAATATAAAGTATTCCATCCTTCTAAAAGGAACTTTGTTGTTTATCCTGGTTTGATAAATCGTTATTATAACAATACCTACCTATTCCTATACATCATAAGTATTCATAAGCTTCCAGCTGCGATCAAAACTTGGAGACATTATTGTATTGACCAGTTTCGACAACCAACTGCAACAGATCTCTAGGCTGTTAGTTATTGCATACGTATCAATGATAAAGTGATGTGACAGACAGCCCCGACTACATTATGATGTTGAAGTAGGTACCTATGCAAATTGTCTAGCACTTTATATGTTTTATTTAATGAGCATGCCAGGCATGTTTTCTACAGACTTCCAAAACAAGAGGAGGTTCTCAATTCGACTGAATGTTTTTTTCTTGTATCTTTGGACTGGCGAACCGATTAAATTTTTTTTTTATTTGAAAGCCAATTATTTTTGGTCCCATTTCGGTAATTTGAACTCGTTTGTTGTGTCAATTTTTGACGAGTATTTTATTTAGTACTGGCTGATTGCCGCAGCTCCGCCTGCGTGATTTAGTTTACTCGTTCCCGGTTTCCGTGGAAACACATAACCGGGATAAAAAGCCTATGTTACTCAGGGTGAATGTAGCTTTCCAATGGTGAAAGAATTTTTGAAATCGGCACAGTAGTTTTTGAGTTTTCATTAGAAACATACACACAAAAATACAAATATTTCTTCTTTATAATAGTAGATTGTTGTTACAGCGACAACAGAAATAGGTACCTACAGCATCTGTGAAAATTCAACTTATCATGTTCAAGAGATACAAGCCTGGTGACAGACGGACGGACGGATAGCGGAATTTTTAGTATATTTTAGGTTCCCGTTTTACCATTTGGGTACGAAACCCAAAAAAGTAAATGTCAAATTTTAATTTAACGAATGTGTTTACATACAATACTTACTTATCCTCACTCGTAAAAATGAATGTTCTTAGTGATCGTTGGATAAATTGATCTTATGTTAAAAAACATATGGTACCTACGTACTTTATAACACGTAATAGACACGTAATATGCGTTAATAAATTGTAAATAATGGTTGGTTAAACAAATTACAGGAAGTCCATTTCCTCGTGTTATCATTTAAACAATACGACAATATACCTACTGTTCTATAGATGTGCTAAAACTTAATTACACAATTTAACAACCCATCTAAATTACAATTTTACTTCCCTGTCATTGCATTGAGGAGGGTCCATCGGGAAAATTAAAAATGAAACAGTGGATTTTCGTATCCATCAAATTAATTACACTAAATTAGTTAATAAGGTACTTATCTGGATTTCGGTGTTTGGTGAGCGCATGGCTGGCTGGTGGCTTTTTAGGTTACCTCTGGCGCTTAGCAAAAACCGAGTTCCAGACGCTCATTTGCCATACCCAACAACGTTTTCCTTGTGCTTGTCACTGGGAACTAGTTCGGAGTAAATAGTTCATCCGTGCATTACCTTGACATTGGTAAAATTATCGATGAACGATGAAGCCATGCACTAAAGAAGAAGAAGAAGTGGACATAGACTCAGTGTCGCAAGTCCATTAAACTACACTACATCTATTGAAAAATTTACTAAAACCAAAGTAGCTAGAGATTTCTTACTGTGGGACGGGATGGGACATCTTTAGGTTGCAATGACGTATTACAATAGTAGGTAGTACTAGTAAATTATTATTTTATGTGTGACTTAATCATACCCATTGACCACACACAACTCGTGGGCGTGCACATACCTACATGATATACCCTCCAAGTAACACATCCGAGCAAGGAAACAGGCTAACGGCCCATTGTGAAACTTTTGGTTCGTACTTCAATAATTACAAGAGATACAATATTGACTCGTTGAAGGCTTAGATCAAATTTATTTATTTATATTAGTATTAGGTACCTTTCGGGTTATTTACCACGAGGCCGAGAGCCATGCATGATCACGTAGGATCATGCAACATTGACAAAATATCGGAAATTCAAACGTTACATGGTAAATATCCCGATAACTCTAATACGTAAACGACCACGGAAGTGAAGACCTCGACATTGGGAAGGGAAGGTAGGTATTTACCTAATCTTTGAAGTCACTGAACCGATTCAGAATATTCTTGCAATAATTAAAATGTAGGTGCGTTATTCCTGAGTGAAGCATATTACTTTTAGTTTATTTCACGTTGGCATTAGGTATTATAGTCCGTAAAATATTTGTTGATCGATGAAGTCCGCAAATTTTTTGTGGATAATATAGCGTGGTCTAGTGGTAACCGACAATGTTAACACATTGCAATGGTTAAGTAACATCGAGTCAGGCTGGTCTTAGGATGGCTGATCATAATGTGGTCGATAGATATTATCTTAAGAAATTGAAACCCCTCCGTGCCTCGGAGAGCCCGCTAAGCCGTTCGGTCCCCGTTGTCATAAAAAACTTCTATGGCAGTCGTTAGGGGTAGTTGAAGCCTAAATCAAAAATCCGACCGGTCTAACTACAGAACTTCGATATCGCCCATGGGTTGTGGAGATCAGATGGCAGTCGCTCCACAGAAAATATCGCATTTCAGCCGAATCGCAGTTAGACTGGAAAGCCAACCCCAACCGCGTTGGGAAAAAGGCTCGGTGGATGATGAGATAATATCTATTTTATCAACAAAAAAATGCGGACTTTTTCGATGAACAAATATTTTACGGACTACCAATCACCTAGAACCTATAATGCAGTTGTATTTACATTTACAATACCTACCTTTTCTAACAGATACTTGAAACTAAAATACACGTCGGTAGCAGGGGATGATAAGAACGGACGCCACCATGAGACTTTAATCGTTTTAATTCTATTATACTTTTTATCTAATTCAACACCAGACTTAAAACAATTATATAATGTCTTCAATTGCTTCAATGCCTTCGCAAAACGTGTCTAAAGTCGATTCGAACGAGGAACGGCTAAATGAAACGAAAACCATTGAATAATTCGTTTATCTTTTTAGCATTAGTTAGTCCATTTAGTAACGTGGCAAAACTTGTTTAGAAAATAATCTTGCTTATAGCACAGATATAAGAATACTAGAGAAAACCATATGCATAGGTAAAGGAGCATTTTATAGATAAAAGTTGAGCGCGTTTGTTAGGAAATGAAGAAACATTTTCTAGTTCATTGCATGAGTCATAAAGTGGTTATACTTAGAAATATTTATTACTATTTGGTCCATAACAGCTGAGACAACATGAACTGAACCACCTGTGAGGGCCAAACACCATCCTGTCCTGCGTCATCTGGTTAATTTCGACACCTCGTCACACCGCTGTTGAACATTACATTCATATTAAGACTGGCACTACACACCAGTAGGTACACATAATTGTACTGGCGTTATTTAGTATGCATTGTTTATTTTTTTATTTCACACACACGATATGCAATTTATTAAAATACATAGGCTCTAAACACTTTACAGTACAAGTGGGAGAGATCCATGAGAATTAACATGATGATTGTGTATAGGATAAACTTAAAATACTTAAAAAAAGCACATAAGAGTATCATTGTTATATTCTTAAAAATAAAACTCATTATTTTCAGAATCTACAACAATTAGCATCAACTTAATCTTTCTCGCCACCACATCTCAATTCAATATAATATTATATTGAATTGAATTGAATATACATAATATATATATATTATGTATAGGTAGGAAAAGAGAGCTTAAATACAAAACATTGTGAATTATGTATGAATAATTAATTCAGTGATTTATTTATTTATGTTTTTAACTATCTTCAACATAATCGGAGTCTGTGTTCTTCTTTTCTCATTTGTTCCAGTTTTTGCGCTTAGTCCAACTTCCAAGTTACCATATCCTTAGTTCCCATCTTTCCGTCTTGCATGGGGGATTCCCATCCATTCCATTCCCTAAGCTCCCTACATCGAGTGACCTTTATTCATCTTAGTTTTGCAAACACCGAATGCACCAATGCACCAACCCAGAAGGGGGGGGGGGGGGGGGGGGGGGGAATGGACAGAGACACATAGTTCTAATTGGAGATTCCCTTGCACTAGAATAAAACCACGTGTCTTATTGATTAACAAATGCCATATAAACCAACAAAAATGAGTTTACCTTAACTGTTTGGGTTAAAGTTAGGATAATGATTTGGTTATTTAAGAATAACGTTAACTACTGTACCCACCAACGATCTTGAACCGCACGTATCTTCTGTTTAAACCAATGGTAACTATATTAGCCACTGATAAACATACTTGATTTGGACATAACGATTACACACTAGCCGCAAGGCAAATATTGGAAAACTACAGCAGATCACTCGTGTAAAATGTACATTATTAAGATATCTGTTGTTGGTCTGTTTCTTCAGGACAACGCCATTTGACGTGTTTTGTGAATATATTGGCACTTGATAATAATTGCTTCTTCTTCTTTTTAACAGGTTTTAAATAAGGAGAAGGTTTGACTGTATTTTTTATGTTTGTTAAATCACATAAGTTTCCATTGGGTGAACCGGTTTTTATAGTTATTTTTTTAATTTTAAAACTGGTGCTCCCTTTTGGTCCCATATCAATTTGGCCCCGTTTTGACTATTGCATCTATGAGAAAGCTATTGAAGTCATTTTTTTGGAAATCGTGATGATTCTGTGTGCAAAAAATATCATGCAAACCTTATGCTTTGATGCTGATCATTATCCACGAAACAAAAATAAAATATCAGCGATATAGGTTTTTGTCGATTGAGCAACGCAATGAGGAGCTACAATGTTGCTGAACTTAGAGAATGAATACACAGACAGACACAACTGGTGCTCCCTTTTGGTCCCGTATCAATTTGGCCCCGTTTTGACTATTGCATCTATGAGAAAGCTATTGAAGTCATTTTTTTGGAAATCGTGATGATTCTGTGTGAAAAAAATATCATGCAAACCTTATGCTTTGATGCTGATCATTATCCACGAAACAAAAATAAAATATCAGCGATATAGGTTTTTGTCGATTGAGCAACGCAATGAGGAGCTACAATGTTGCTGAACCTAGAGAATGAATACACAGACAGACACAACTGGTGCTCCTTTTTGGTCCCATATCAATTTGGCCCCGTTTTGACTATTGCATCTATGAGAAAGCTATTGAAGTCAATTTTTTGGAAATCGTGATGATTCTGTGTGAAAAAAATATCATGCAAACCTTATGCTTTGATGCTGATCATTATCCACGAAACAAAAATAAAATATCAGCGATATAGGTTTTTGTCGATTGAGCAACTCAATGAGGAGCTACAATGTTGCTGAACCTAGAGAATGAATACACAGACAGACACATATCACGCCTATATCCCCGAAGGGGTAGGGAGAGGTGAATTACACATCCATAATTTCCCAATATTTTTGGTCCCACGTAATATTGGGCATGACTATTGCCTTAAAGTAGAAACTATATTGTAATTTTGAAAAAAAATTGAAACCCTTTGCCTGTCGATGAAATGTTGGTAAAAGGCAATAAAATCTTACGTGCCAGCGGCTATGGCACAGCCAATTAAAGTCCCTAGTCGTCTCGGACTATGAATAATTATTGTAAAATGTCGGAGAATGAATAATTATCGCAATCTCAGATACACAGGCTAAAAATAATCCCTCCAAACCTTTTATAAACACATCAGAATTGATTTAAAACAGAAAGAACTTCCGTCCGATGATTTGGACGCAAGATTTAAAAGCCTAAATTATCTTTTTTTCGAATCATTCTTTTGTAAAAGAAAAGGAAACGGTTCATTGAGGTCAATGACATTTCAATCAGTAGGTACTTTTGTTCTCGAGTTAACATAAACGTAGTTGAATGATCCCCCGTGTAACTACTGGCAGAATAGCCTGCATACGAAATACATAATAAGAACAACGCAAATGGGTGCATTCAGACCATAGGCTTTTTACCCGAAATTGGATAAGTTCTGACTCAAAAATATAATGCTTTATTTCATAAAATAAATACGCCGACAGGATATAAGTTACCATGTAATGTGCTAATGAGTATCCGATATTCCGATACTTATTCTTACACGGCACTTGCAATAGTTGAGGGCCACGTAAAGCCAATTAAAAACCGGCCAAGTGTGAGTCGGACTCGCGCACAATGAGTTCCGTACCAAAAGAAAAAAAAATATCACGTTTGTTGTATGGAAGCCCCCTTAAATATTTATTATATTCTGTGTTTTAGTATTTGTCAGAAATACATCATCTGTGAAAATTTCAACTTTCTAACTATCACGGTTCATGAGATACAGCCAAAGACATACGGAAGTCTCAGTAATAGGGTTACCGTTTTACGTACGGCATCTAAAAATGACTTGTAAAGATAGTGCTACTAGATACCGCATTGATGTACACAAGGTCAAGAGTTCTTCTGTAAGGTTCCATATTTTGTCTTATTAAAAATATGCACGAAAAGAAAACTAGTGAACTATTTCCTATCTACAGATTTATCTATATGGGAATGTCCCCCTTAGCTCTCAAGAACTGCTTATGCTCCAATGATGTTGATCCTCGATCAGGAGCCAACCCAAAAAATCGAAAATTTGACCTAGCCCTAAGGGGTCAAAAGTTATAGGCGTTAGTTACCTATGACGTGGTGCGGCGCGAAGCACCGCGCCAGACACCGTACAAGTTTAGTTGGTATGTGGAACACCCAAGGTAGCCTCATGCCTAAGCCCGTGATATGCCTGACGCCTGTCACAGCTAGACCTCATTATCATGTTATTGTTATACACAACTCAAGGTCAACTAGTACAGGGAATTTTATTTTTCTATTTTGTAGAGTGTATTAGAAATCTACGAGTATGCTAACGAACGGCCTCGAGACGTGTATTAGAGCGCATATTAGACTTCTGCGCATAATTCAACAATAACACCATCAAGGGGTGGCAACCTATCTATTTTGGTGCCAGCAAGCCTATTGCCGCTAACTGGGAACTTTTGTGTATGCCATAGCCTCATCTGCTCATCCGCACATCACTTCCAACAAGATTTTGTTGGGACCTCTATGCACTTCCAACAAGAATATTCAAGGAAAAAAACATTCATTTTATATTTATATCTGTATTAGGTAGGCTACTAGACTAGGTAGGCTAGACTTTTTCTTTGACAATTCCTAGGATGTTTTGTATGTCTGTCTAAACGTCCATTGACAGGCCTTCGGAAGGATAACCCTAGCGCCGATTCCTTGGGCTGGTTTAGAATGAAGATATGGTCTCCGATAAAATAATACAATACTAGTAGGTACAGGATGCCTCATCCTATATTAAGAAACTAGCAGACTCATATTACAGCTAGGCCAGCTGTGTGGCCTCTGTCTAGGGTTGGGTCCGGTTTAATCCCGCGTCGTATGTGTACCTTCATGATATACCTAATCTACAATGAGGTATTCACGGGATGTTATTGTTTTATGTTCCGGATGGAATAGTGGTTCATTCATGCTGTTTTAATTTTGATTAACATATTCATAATAATATTGATAGCAAACCCGTGTGTATATCAGCCCTAAGTTGCATAAAGTGAAACCACAGAATAGGGAGTAGTAGTAGTAATGAAACTTTGTATTTGCTCAAACAATAACTTTCATAATACGACTTTGGCATGACCGCCGATTGCTCGCTCCTGCTTTTGACTGTTCTACGATGAACGTCAATATTTTAATGTTTATCAAAACACCTATATCAACTTCTTACTTGTTTTTTTTTTTGTATTTTAATAATAAGAACATAGCTTTTAGAAGAATCATTCAAGCAGAAATTGCCTTGAAATTATTAACTCGACATAGGTACCTAAGTGCAGACATCAAGTAAATAGTTTGACACCTGAACCAATTTCTTGTTACGTGTTTACTAAAATGATGACGTCAGCAAGTAATGCATCTTTTTTTTCCCACAACTTTAATGTCATAAAAAGGTTACATTATCTACTATAAATACTTACTAGGTACATACACTATTTGATTCTTTTTAATTAAGTATTTATATCGCAAGAGTTATTGAGAATCTATTTTTAATCATCATTCATCATTCACCGAGGCTTTTCCCAACTCAGTTGGGGTCGACTTTCAAGTCTAACTGCGATTCGGCTGAACTTCGATATTTTCCGTGAGCGACTGCCATCTGACCTCCACAACCCATGGGCGATTTCGAAGTTCTGTAGTTAGACCGGTCAGATTTTTGATTTAGGGCTCCAACTACCCCTAATGATCGTATGCCATAGATGTTCGTATGACAACCGGGACCGACGACTTAACGTGCTCTCCGAGGCACGGAGGGGTCTCAGTGTCTTAAGAAATAGTCACCCATCCTAAGACCGGCCTGACTAGATGTTGCTTAACCTTTGCAATATCTTAACATTGTCGGTTACCACTAGACTAGCCTATTTATATTTCTATTTTTTCTATTCTTTTGATATGGGTGTCTATTTGGTACTATTGTTTTATCAATGTAATGATTTGTATCTAATTCCTTATCAACATACATAGGGTATGGTATAGGCTATGGTAGAGTAGGGTTACCCCCATAGGTAAGGTTACCTACATATATAAAATCATACCTCTTTCCCACTAGGTTAGGCAGAGTAGACTAAAGATTTCCACATACTAGTGTCTTGGCATAGGTACTTGCTTCTTTCGCTTTTTAGGGCTCCGTAACCATAGGGTAAAACGGGAACCCTATTACTGAAACTTCGCTGTCCGTCCGTACGTATGTCTTGATGATGTATGACTGTTGCCTCTATAAATAAAATAAAAAAATTGAATATAATAAATATTTAAGGGGCTCCCATACAACAAACGTGATTTTTTGCTGTTTTGGTTCGGAACCCTTTGTACGAGTCCGACTCGCACTAGTTTCTCGCCGTTAAAGGTACTTTTAAACTGGCCTGTTTTCAACACATCTTTGCAATATGTTCGGCTTGCTCGACCGTTAATAACTTGTCCATTCAATTTATTCAATGCACTGAAATTTATTATGTTACACACATCTAATGGTTTAGAATGCGAAAAGCATACCGAACTCTCATAAACATTACAACATCCTAGTTACAAAACTGTGACAAATGCTATCAATACTAAGAGAAATCGTGCTCTTCTCCGAACCACGACTTTCGCATCGTCTGGTTTCTCCAATAAGATTAATAACCTCGGGAGTATTATCTTTTTGTGTATTGTGTATTGGGATAGTACCTACTATGTCAACTGTAGGTACTTATTATCGGTTACTCTCACAAAGAACAAGCTTATTATTGACATAACAAGTCTTTGATATTATATATATAGGTAGGCTACTGTAGAGCTTAGAAGCTCATATTCTTATCAGTCGCAAGAATCCTTTGGCAGATTCCGGCTATTATGTATGTTAATGAAATATTCTCGCGATTGACGGACGGGTATAATATATAAGATATTTTTAAAAAAACCGTCCAAACGCGTGTTGAGCCACGCATAAGATAGGGTTCCGTAGTTAGCCATAAACGCCTCTATAGCTTTCACCATTACCATTCGTTATAGTTTTCACACGTCCATTGCTGAGCGCCTCTTGTGTATATTATCCCACTCACTTTAACGTTGGTCGATATTCTAAATTATCCATGATTCGATTTCTAGAGATTATTAAATCCTGAGGTCTGTTTTAGATAATACAAGGCCTATTTTATGTGTTGTCCATTCATAATATACTAATACTACACTTATGTAACAAACACACACGTAGATATTCAGCGATGTAGTAACCAAATCAATGGTAAAGTTTTTGCATCTTCGTGCGTCATACATAAATGTTCATATATCATTATTCTCTTTTTTTATTTCGTCTTTAATCTAAGCACCAGTACCTAGTTGAATAAAGCCCATTAGAATTGATAAAAAATCCTTGTACCTATAATAGGTACTTAATCAGTTTATCTACAAGTCTTGATAAATACCTAATCCAATTTATATTGCATTTCTTAGGTACCTAATCGATCTTAAAATATGGATGCAAGTTCTTTTATAATATTGGTACAAACTGAATAGTAGGTACCACAGGAAAATAACGCTATAGGTACCTACTAGTGTTAATGATAATCCTATACAAAGAAATGGGACCATTTTAAGCCGATTCATAATTATCAGCCAGATTATAGACTGTTACTTAGGTACCTTCGTTAAATTCCCAGGCTGGCAGTGCAGATTATCGATCTTTTGATACAAATCTGTGTAACATTGGGGGACTCAATATGGAGTTATTATATGACAGACACAATAATTTACTGTCTCCAATGATATTCTATACTTAAAGATCATAGACTGTCTCATTTTGAATGCTCCCAATAGACTCCCAGTTACTAATATAAAGATAACTAGTTATCCCAACGAACTTTGTATCGCCTCAAATAAAAAAAAAAAAATAAAAAAAAAATATATATTTTAATATTTTATGCAAATCTATGTAAATTGAAAAACGCGACGGACGGACAGACCGACAGAAAAATTGTCGTATTAAATATATACCTAGATATTAAGAATTAATAAAAAGGCATCAATATTTTTTTACCAAAATTTTACTGACTGTAACAATGGATTTGTTAGTACTTTCAAAATATAGATACCAATAGCCTATTTAATAGCAATTAGGTAATTGCAATTAGTCTGTGTGGAATAATTAGAATGGAATGTAACATCATTATTAACTAAGCATAATTATATTAGTAAGATGATAGGTCTTTGACGTAACTACTCGAGTTCTGGTGAAGCAGTATGATGTTCGCGGTCACGCTTGTTGGACAGTACCTACCTATTTGTCACGTTTGTTTGTCCAGTACCTACTAAAAGGTATTACGCGTCTTCTTTCCCTTTGCGTCATACTGGGAGGCGCCTATAAGTCTATTTCCTTTACCTACCATTGTTTATCGAAACTTTCGTTTTGTTTGACTAGTTTAAGTAGGTCGGAAAATCAATATTCTTTCACATAAGTATTTTATCTTATCTTTCACTATACTATCTGAATGATATTGAATATCTTATAGTACGACGAGCTGTGAAACACTCCAATTTTAATCTTAGTATTAATAGAAGATGGCCAGTGAGCATGAGTGCAGTGTTTTGGTAAGCGTTTTATAACTAAAATTCATTTATCAGTATAGTTTACGTACCACCAGGAGATTTATCAATAGTATAGAGGATAAGATTTCTAATTTGAAAAAAATGCTAAGCGTTTCACGGCTACTTACATACCTTTTGTTTCTTGAATTTATAAAGATACGTATCGGTAATTTAATTACTATACTTAGTAGTTAGTCTTGCAATTAATTTTTATGGTAGAATTTAACAATTTTTTTTGGTAGACGTCATAGTTAGATGTAAACAGTTTTAACCTGACTCTAATGTTTACTAATGATATATGTAAGTGCGCGTACGCACACATGGTGCTGTCCAGGTGTAAAAAGACAAGAGAAATCAACATCAACACAATCTCAGTTCTTAAGAGTTCAACACAACACACAGTAGGTGCCTACTCTAGTCGCCGATCAGGAGCGAATCTTTGCGGGATTGCTCTAGGTACACTATTTTGGCATCAGCCGTTATAATGGTTCTCCGTTGCTCGTTAATTTTCTGCTACTAGCGCAGTGAAGTTATTTGACGAGTCATAAACGTAGTCGTATAAGTAGACGACGTTCTAGTAACCGGCCGTTTAATTGTAGTTTCTAAGAAACCCAAGTCAAACGTACCTGCAAATGGTGTATTATAGCCAAAGACCTTATAATACAACGGACATAGGATCTAGAACAAATCGCAAGAAAATAATGTCCCGAGTCGACCTATACATTATACATAGGCATACATAGATATAAACAAATTTCATATTAAAATTTAAACCTTGATTCAACGGAATAGTGTTCACTTTTGTTTGCACTAATTTATCGCATTACGTAGCTTCTATCTGTCCGCCTGACTAATTCACCTTATGCAGCTTATACTTGAACTACGTGAACATAGAAACAATGGAGTAGGTTTATTTTGTTAAAGTCTTTTAAGGATTCCATGATATGTACCTACGTAGGCGTAATAATTAGTGTAAGACTACAATAAATTCCATAATCTTATAAATTGTAATTACTTGTTTATGTTAGACGAAATAAGCTGAAAAACTAATTAACGACTGACAAAGATTTTTTTTTTCGAGTCAGTTTCATAATAAGTAACTGTAGTGTATGAATAACAAAAAGGGAATTAATGAATTTAACTAATTATAATATTATAAATGCCAAACTTCTTGCGGGTGTCAAAGTTCTTCCGCTTTCATTACTATTTTCATAACGCTATGTCGCTACGTATACTACAAGATAGCCGTGTTTCAAGTGACTGAATTAGTTGCTAAAACTGCGCATCATTAATTTATTTTTATCTTATGGTTAATTTTTGGGATACGAAATTATTGGCTACTAGCTGATCACCGTGACTCCGCCCGCGAGATATAGTTATCTCGGCCCCGATTCCCGTGGGAATACATTACCGAGAATCCAAATAAAAAGAAAATAACAGTACATACACGAAATAAAATGACATGTGTAATTATATTTATGACAAAACAATGATACCCTGTGAAAATTAAAAACATTTTTGGGCTTATCTCCTCCATTCAATCAAGGGATTCTTGTACAAGTTTCATAAAGATCGGACCTCTTTTTGTTATGTCCATAAAATGAGCCGAACAAACAAGATTGTTATTTTTTGGATCAAAATATTCTTCTCGCCGTGCTAGGGCAATAATATTTTTCCATTGTGCACAGTGTACTGGATCCCGAGGAAAACTGAAATAGATGTTGGTTCATATAACGAAAAAAAAATCATAAAGAGCCAAGGCGTCTCCACTATAATCTTTGTTCCAAATAGTTTTATCGCTATCGGTAATCCGAATAAATCTGAATGGTCATTTTGTTAGTACATTATTCAGTGAAAATGAAATGGTCTCTTTCTTTTTACTGAGCTTGGGATGAGTTCGAAAGAGACAGATAGGTACTTCGGTATTGGACTGGATTGCAATATTTACTTTTGTCTTTTAATTTATTATCGACGAAATACTGTATTTTAAGTGAAATAATAAATTGCAAATAATAAAACAAAAGCTTATTTACTGAAAATATGATACACCGTCTTCAATTTGCTTTTTTTTCGTAGTTTTTACACGTTTTTACAATACAGTACGGCATTGTGCAACGTGTTGTCGTTCAGTTGTCAAAATCAAGACTGGCGCGCGATTGTTTCTCTTTTAGCGTTTTGTTTCTCTTTTAGTTCGGACACTTTTGAGCGATGATCCGAAATCCATTGTATTTAAAATCATTGATTATAGCAGATCAACTGTGGAGACTTGCAAGAGTCTCCACCGTTGATCGAGATATTTAGTGGGTAGGACCTAGCGGCAAGGTTCGCTCCTGATTGTGGCGAAAAGTGTGCGTAGGTCTTAGTGTGTCTCCGCCTACAACCCTTCAATGAAAAGAAGCGTGGTTTTCAGTGTTTGTACTTGTATTAACAGTCTTAAAACGTGTAGATATTGACAGACTTGCCTAGTTTAAGAGGCAGGGATTTACCATAAGGTTGACCCTAATTGTGTAAATGTAACAATAATTAACTGTACTAGTAGTATAAATTGTAAAATGGCTGGTATTCCTACTATCAACTATGTATTTAAATGGATTTTAATAAAGTAAAAAAAATATATATTGTACGTACAACACACATGTACATAAAACACTAAGTAATCTATTACATTACTTAGTGTTTATTTTATTTCGACACTAACCTTACACTGTTTAAGTAGGTAGGTACAACAAAAGCTAGATTGTAATGACATAACAATATAATTACATCAAATCCATAGATTAAATACAGTAGTTACACATCTTGCCTTTTACTTCTTTAATGTCGGTCAATTAGATACTTACTTACTTAATTACTGTCTGTACTACCTGTGCGTATGTCTGTTGTTTCAGTAAACAATTAGGTTAAGTTCGTTCTAAAATACATTGTTTTTGGAATTTATGACTTGGTTTCAAGACAACGTGACTTAAGCCAGAAGAACAGTTTACTTTAAGCCAACAACAACAACAACAATGTTTGTCTTTGCATGATATAATTAGATCCTTAACGAAATTGATTGTGACCTGTTTGAAATAAGCCTCAATGAAATTAAAAAGAATACATAATGTAGGTTATATTATTGAAAAAAGAATAATCCAATTACGCTTCTTTATGCGAAGTCCGTGAAAATTAGTTAGGCCCTCAAGAGCAACTATCTACCACTAACTATAGGCCCTGCCAATTTTATTTAGGTACACACGAGAACACAGGCAGGGCTCACAGTTGTAGGTCTTAAGAACTTAAGAATTTGCGCGTGGTAGGTCCCTATTACCCTTAAAATATACCCTTTCGACAAAGTTTTTAAGAGGTACTATATCGTAGGCCCTGTACTTACTGCGTGCTGCGTGCACCTTTCCCGATAACCTATCAATCAATGCACCTTACGGCTATTAAAAAACAGAGGCGCTAAGTAAACGGACACTACTGAGGCATGTGTGAGGCGCGGTGAGCGGGTCGCGCGCGGTACCTACGTCACGAGAAAGCCGAGGTCTCTATAAAACCGCGGCCGTCCACCCACTGCATATCACACGTTGACTAGCAGCAGCTAATACACAGTCGCTTGCTCGCTCATCGCGCTCTAATTATTATAATCATTCATTCGCGTTTGCGCCTTCTACGCATCCACTTGTCAACATGACTGTCTCCAGTAAAATGAACAGTGTCTCCCGCCAGTCCGTGCTGGGTCGCCTTGGACCCGCGGGACTACTCTACGCTGCCAATAAAATTTTAGCGGTACGCATTACATTGTGCTATGTGCTCAAACGTTTATCGTGAAAGTGAAAACTTCGTAAATATATAAAAGTGAGTGATGTGGTGTTTCAACGTGTGTTTTTTGTTGCCCTCAGGTCGCAGTGCCCGCTAAGGATGAAGACCGCTGGCGTAGCAAGGAGGATGGTGCTCTGTTCAAACGGTGGCGACGTACCACACCCTCTGACGAAGCTTCCACCCCTACACCCGCACCTGCAACACCCACAACACCCACCTCTCAACCATCGGATCTGCTCAAATTCCTAGCCATTGTAAGTATCAGTTTATGTGAAAAAAAAACCATTAAAAAGCCTTAAACTACTACAATCTACTTACAAAAACCGTACAAAATATTGAAGTCAAGTCTATTTAATCCAAGTAATTTATAAATCATGCCCCATCACCTACCAATTAAATTAAAAGGATTGAACATAGGGAATAGGGATTAGCTTTCCTTGATATTAATGGATCTTTTCTTTTTGTTACAGAATGCTTTGGAACTATCAGCACCTGCCTCTGATGCCTTGCTGAAATCTCGGTCATCAGAATGGTTTCAACTGGCGGGTCACCCAGGCTCATTAGCACCAGCGGGTCCGGGAACCGTTTGGAAGCGTCGCGCTGCAGGAGACCATCCAGCACATAATCCTGAGCGAGACACTTACGAAGCTCTCGGCGCCTGCCCTCACATGCGGTCTGCAATCCCTCAATACTACCGTGAACTAGAATATGGTGGTGAACGTTTCATCGAACTACAAGATCTGCTTCACGGATTCAAGGATCCTCATGTTATGGACGTGAAGCTAGGCACGCGTACTTTCTTGGAAGATGAAGTTAGCAACGCTCGTGCTCGTGCGGATCTGTACGATAAGATGGTACGATTGGATCCCAAAGCTCCCACCGAAGCTGAACATGAAGCTAGAGCTATTACAAAACTACGTTACATGCAATTCCGTGAACAACAGTCTTCGTCTGCGGAACAAGGCTTCCGTATCGAAGCCGTGAAGCTCCCAGGACAACCACCACTCACTGACTTGCAGAAAGTACGCCAACCTCAACAAATAGCGTCTACAGTGGCAAGATTTCTTGGTAACAATGAACGCGCGCGCCGTGCCATCCTTACACGACTTCGCGAAATTAGAGATCGGTTCCAGCGCTCAGAATTTTTCAAGACCCACGAAATCGTTGGCAGTAGCATATTCATTATCTACGATGAAGAACGTGTCGGAGCCTGGCTTATAGACTTCGCGAAGACGAGAACTGTTCCCGCCGGTGTACAAGTAAATCATCGTACACAGTGGGATCAAGGAAACCACGAGGAAGGCTTTTTGTACGGTTTGGATAGACTGATACAGACAATAGAAACTGCAAGACCATCTGCAAAACGTGATGAAGAAGCGTCGGAACCAGACGTATCACGTTGAACAGGAAATGGCGAAAGGGTCCTGAACTTGCCCCTAGGTCATGTCGCCGATTACCTGGTGTTTGTCTACCACGGTTCCGGTCACGCCGGAGCCGACACATGAAGAGATTTTTATCAACAACATGTATTGAACGTGAAGGAGAATTGCGATTTATCGCTTAATACTTCATTCTAGTCCTTAATTCTTTAAATAAATTGTAAGCTTTTTGTAAAACTTTGTTTTTGTTAAATTAGGCATTTACCCTTACCTTACTTACGATTTGTCAGTACGATGCAACTCCAAGGAAAATGACAGGAACGTTTACTTCATTATGAAATAAACTCACTTGTTCACATGCTTCACACCTGACCGGTTTCTCCCTACGACATTATCAAAGGTGTTCTTTTTACTCTAATTCACTTCCATTACATAGTTTACATTTATCACATAATACCAAACAAAACAATCTTGAGGCTAACACAGGACTGCATACTTGAGCATGTGTATAAGTGAGTTTATTACATATTGTATTACTATATGTTCCACCAAGTGCCGACAATCGAAAGTATAAGTGATAACGTTTACTTCATTTTAAAATAACAAAACAGAACTTACCCGGATTTAGACACACAGCTTAGGCATCGGTTAGTAAGTATAATAACTCTAAATTACTCTAAATTTTACAAACGTCACGACGACTATGGCACTACTCGTCAGCGGATTGGGACGGTCTACGCGATTATTATGCGTCCGTCCCCTGGAGCCAGCGCTGCTTTGTAGGAAAGGCTCCTTCGGATAGTGCTTCTGCTATTGCTGGCGAGATCAGTTTAGGGATGGATTATTACATCCCTTTCACTGATGTCGCCAGTATCCGCAGAGCCCGTCCCTGGTTCGGGCGAGATTGTGCCAAAGCTGTTCGACAAAAACAGTCGGCATATCGCGCCTGGATCAGGGCCCGGGCTGTGCGCGACCCAAACGTGGGCCACCTCAAAGCAGCGTACAACCGGGCCACAAAGTCGAGTAAGAGGGCCTTTAAGAGAGCGGATGCCCAGCGCGTCGCGCGGCTTGGTCAGGAGCTCACTTCCCATCCCACGGGCAGCCGTGGATTCTGGCAACTGGCCAAAGCCGTGCAATCTAACTTTTGTCAGCCCTCGCTGCCACCACTGCGTTACCCAGATGGAACACTGGCTCACAAAGCCCAAGAGAAAGCGGATATGCTCGCAGACCTCTTTGCGGCTAATTCCCGGGTCGACGACCGTGGCCTGCAGCCCCCCGCCATCGCCAACTGTGGCCACACAATGCCTGATATTGTTATCAGGCAATGTGATGTACGGGCAGTGCTGCGGTCACTCGACACGCGGAAAGCCAGTGGCCCTGACGGCATTCCGGCGGTGGTGCTACGAAAATGTGCAGCTGAGTTGTCTCCAGTATTAACGCGTCTGTACCGCATGTCATACTCTTCAGGGCTCGTGCCGGAGGTCTGGAAGGAGGCGAACGTACAACCGATCCCCAAGAAAGGGGATCGGTCCGATCCAGGCAACTATCGACCCATAGCTGTCACCTCAGTCATTTGCAAGGTGCTTGAGCTCCTTATAAATAAGCAGCTCATGCAATTCCTAGAGGATCACTCGCTAATCAATGATCGACAATACGGCTTCAGGCCAAAGCGATCAACGGGTGATCTTCTAGCATTCGTAACGCATGTCTGGGGTGGGGCTATGGAAAGGCACGGCGAGTCCTTGGCTATTAGCCTGGACATCGCCAAAGCCTTCGATAGGGTCTGGCATGCTTCGCTCCTTTCCAAGCTTCCGGCATATGGTCTACCTCCTCAACTGTGCAGCTGGATTGCCAGTTTTTTAAACGAGCGCCGAGTGCGGGTCCTCTGCGATGGCCAGGCTTCTCGCTTCTTGCAAGTGAATGCCGGGGTACCGCAGGGGTCCGTACTATCACCAACTCTCTTTCTTCTGCATATCAATGATATGCTATCCCTCGGGAACATTCATTGCTATGCAGATGACAGCACACTGCACGGGAGTTACTCGGTTCGTCCGACGGCGGGGCGATCTGAGATTGAGGAGGAGAGACGACGACTCGTGGCTGATCTCGACCGTAACCTCGACAGTATCTCTCAATGGGGTACCGAGAACCTGGTCGAGTTCAATGCCCGCAAAACACAGGCGTGTGCATTTACTGCGAAGAAATCCCCTTTCCTTCCCCTACCCTCTCTTCAGAATGCATTATTACCAATGAAGGACAACCTTGATATCCTTGGCATAGACGTTCGTCGAGAGCTCAATAATAAAAACTACATCGAAAGATGTATAGGGCTAGCTTCGCGGAAACTAGGAATACTGAATAAGGTAAAGAGATTCTTTACACCGGACCAGAGGTGTCTGCTGTACAAGACGCAGATTAGACCCTGCGTCGAATACTGCTCTCACCTCTGGGACGGCTCCGCGAAGTATCTGCTGGACGCTCTCGACGCTATGCAGCGACGGGCTATCCGTATTATAGATTGTCCGGAGGTAACGGGAAGCCTTGAGCCGCTAGTTCAGCGCCGAACAATAGCTTCCTTGGCCGCATTCTACCGTATTTACCACGGCGAGTGTTCTGAAGAGCTCTTCAATCTGATCCCACCCTCTTCCTTCCGATCCCGAACGACTCGTGCCGGGCAGAGATGCCACCCCCACACAGTGGATAGCATGTTCGCGAGAACCGAACGTTTTAAACGTTCGTTTCTCTGCCGAACGATAGTGGCCTGGAACGCCCTGCCTGTGCACGTGTTTCCTCCCACATATAATCCTGGGTTCTTTAAGCGGAGCGTGAAGAGGCACATCAGTAGGTCGTCAAGTTGAGGGCCACTCTCAATAGTAATGTGTGCTGTGAGAGTGGCCCACAATCGCTAGACGTCGTCACGACTTACCACCAGGCGGGCGGCGTCAATTTGGCGAACCAAATATAAAAAAAAAAAAAAAAAAAAAAAAAATGCTTAAGTAACTCGGTCAGTGTGCATGTGCCTAGTGTACCAGTTCCTTACGTTAATTTGCTCGAAATACGTTTTCGTATTCCTCATACATTTCACACCAGCGCCCCTAGTGGTAACGTCAGGAAACTGTGTGAAATGTATGGAGGAATATGGAAACGTAGGTCTATGGAGATAACCGACATAAGTTATGTACCTACTTACCTCACTTCCATGCAGGTAACACGAATTGTTTGCCAAGGGACCGTTAAGTTACATTTATGATCAAGATCTCCGTGAGGCTCAATGCCACCTCACCTATGGAGGTTGCCTTGGTTGCTGATCTCTCCAGCTCCAGGTCTACCCATGCACATGCCATTGAATATTTTTTTTCTATTGGTCATCGTAGCTTAGTGGTCAGAGCATTCACCCTGTTAGGGAAAGACCGTGGGTCCGAGTCCTGCTGATGACATCAGTTTTTGTGATTTATTTATAATTTCTATCTTAATATTTTGAGAATAGTTTTAGCAAACTCAGCTTTGAAATACAAAAATATATTTAGTATATAGTTTGTCTGCTTACAAGGCCTTTGTCTTATACCTACTACAGGAAAATTTAAGAATAAGTCAGGTATAAGAATAATTTTGGTAGGAATAGGAATAATTCTGTTAAACTGAATTAACCACATGCCCTATTAGCATTAGAATTACTCCTTCGAGAGGTGCCTATAAGGTAGGTTCGGTTTCGAGAGGTACCTACCCTACCTTATCACAATTGTCAGCCAAATCAAACCTTACCTATATTGCTACAGTTACTACTGAAGATTATATTGCTACTGAAGAAGCAAGAATTCTCGTAGCAGAGTTTAGGGCTGGAAGGAAACAGAATGCTACAGGGAAGGCGACAAGGGATATAAGAATAAGTACTTATAAGACTTACCCACTCAAAAAAATCTATAAAAGCAATAAATCATTTAAAAGTTACGGATCTGGCCTAATTATTGAAATTATATGAACATCAAACTCACATGCAATATACCAGTAGCGCCATCTATATATTACTACGGCAAACTATAGAAGCATTATGCAATACATGATAGTCAATGATATTCCAAGTATAAACAAGTTAAAATAATGGCAAAAATTTGCCATATATTTTAGAGTTTTCGAAAGATTTTTCATAAAATCTAAATAAATTCAACATCACTTTAGAGGTCTTTGACCATGCTGAGTTGATTGCAGCTGGTCTTGAGTCTCTAACTATTACCGTTCTCGATTTGACCTCGTATTGACCTTGACCTTGAGATCAGAGGTCACAGGTCAAGTTCATTTTAGAGGTCTTTGACCATGCTGAGTTGATTGCAGCTGGTCTTGAGTCTCTAACTATTACCGTTCTCGATTTGACCTTGACCTTGAGATTAGAGGCCAAAGGTCCAGTAAACGCCAATCTACTCAGTATGGTTATAGACCTCATTTTAGAGGTCTATGACCATACTGAGTCGATTGGCGTTTACACTGAGTCTCTAGCTCTTACCGTTCTCGAGTTGAAAGTAGTTCACGGACGGACGGACGGACGGACATTACTGTTGTATAAGAGATTTTCGTTTTCGATTTTCGTAGTCAAAGCGTACAGCAGGGAAATGTCACCTATCTATACTACTTATAATATCTTTGGGGTACAGTCAAGAGACTTGTTTTAAACATCATTGGGTACGCGAGTTTATACCTATGTGTTACAACTTTGGTAGGTAGTTAGGTACCTACAGAGTTAGCGACCAATTAACACCAGGGTTGCTTTTCTTTTAAACCGCTATCTACGGCCACGGCCCATTACCGGGCGTCTCTCATCATTCACCGAGCCTTTTCCCAACTCAGTTGGTGTCGGCTTTCCATTCTAACTGCGATTCGGCTGAACTTCGATATTTTCCGTGAAGCGGACCTGAAGGTCCGCTTAGATATCGCCCATGGATTGTTCACAATCATCACATCGAAGTTCTGTAGTTAGACCGGTCGGATTTTTGATTTAGGGCTCCAACTACCCCTAACGACTGCCATAGATGTTTGTATGACAACCGGGACCGACGGCTTAACGTGCTCTCCGAGGCACGGAGGGGTCTCAATGTCTTAAGAAATGGTCACCCATCCTAAGACTGGCCTGAGTCGATGTACCTTTGCAATGTGTTAACATTGTCGGTTACCACTAGGCCACGAGCTCCTCTGCCACGAGGTCCAGTACCGGGGGTCTCTACCAGGAGGTATATACAATGGCGCCCGGCAAGGACAACCCTGTATTTAAAATGTACATTTGCCCGGGGCGTTCGGCGGATATAGGTATCTATAGTTCTATTAAAACGCATGTATTCCAAATTATCAGTCTTTCACAAGACAGTGTCTGGCAAACCAAACCTACTAAAAAAATAATTAATCTGAAAAACTGTTAATTTGTTCTTGCAGTAGGTTTAGGTAAAAAATATCACGAAATTGTTGAATAGCTACAATAATGCTGTGTCAGTAATAGCTTCTATTCATATATAAAATGGTTCGGACAGACATCAATCTTACTGATATACTTAACGCAAAAGTTTTGTTTGGTGAGAGCTTCGAATACTTTTTGAAAAGTTGAAATGTATTCAATTTATGTCCTCACATAATGTAGGTACTCGGTAATCGAAACAAATATGTGCTTGAATAGGAAATTTAATAAACTTTAAAGGAGATTTGGATTTATAAGTGTATTGCTGTATTGCAATGAGTTACAAATTAAATAAACAGGTTTCTATTAAACTTGTCGCATTGACAGACTTCCCTGACGATGCGAGGCAACTCCGTCTAGGGTCATTATTATCTGACCTAACACAGTTGTGGTTTCGTGCAGAGTAGGTAGGTATATAATGAAAGGTCTTTATTAAATCAAAATCCGCTTACTACCTTGTAGATTGGATACAAGGTCTTGATTTGAATGAACAGCCGTGAAAAGGTCTTGCGAGGCAAGACCGGCGCAAATCAGAGTTCAGCGGGGTCATTTTTATGTAGGTAGGTCAGAATGGCACGCCGCGGCATGCGTGTGGTGTTTATTTAATGAATTGAATAAACATATATTATGAAATGAAGAGAATGTTTTAATTAAGTATGAAGTAAAATTGTATTATATTAAAAGGCACTACGAAATCCGTGCACGTGTCGGCAACGGGCATTCAGTGTCCGGGACGTGCCGTGAGGTGTACGAATGTTCTGATTCCAAACCCCACGGTTTGAACGTTCACGTGCAAATTTTTTTCAGAAAGATAAATCACAACGTACAGTGCCTTGGCTGGTTCATTACTTTTGGTTTTGATTGTTTGATCTTCATGAAGAAATGTTTATGATTTCTGCTCTAAGGCAATATGACGGTCTTGCCTGTAAAGCACCCAGACGGACTTTCCAGATCATAGATTTTTTATCAAATATTGACTTCTTAACTGGAATGTTTATCGGTAACGGTAAACCTAAGCTGTACGATGACATGGTCGAGGACTTACTACCATTAGATCGCACGGATACTGTTAAATTTAACTATTTTTTTATTCACTTGCCGATCACACGTGGAACTACATCAACCAGAAGTTAAAAGCGTCAATTTTTTTAAATCTGTCTTCCATTATAGGAGGCCCTTTAACGACATCTGTTATAGTAAGAATCAAAACCAAATTCTGTCTTACCAACTGATGTGTAAAAGCCAACACAGGAAGTACACTTTTTGTCGACTGTTTGGTCTTGCCTTCCAGACGGAGTTCCCAGCTCTCACCTTACAGGCCTGCGCAGACGAGGGACTTTTATGCGTGTACTTTTGTCCGTCTATACAAATCTCTATGATAAATTACGGTACATTTAGTCCGTCGTGTGCGTTTCGATACAGTCTAGTACTTACTTACGTTAATTTGCTCGAAATACATTTTCGTATTCCCCATACATTTCACACCAGCGCCCCTCGCGGTAACGTCAGAGAACTGTGAAATGTATGGGGAATATGAAAACGTATTTCGAGTAAATTAACGTAAGAAACTGGTAATAGACATACAGTTTATAACAATCTCGATGGACAAAACTCCCGCGGAAAAGAGTCCCTCGTCTGTGCAGGCCTTGTTAGAAGGGTAATACATCAAACTTTTTTTTTTTTTTTTAAATCCGCGCCCTCATGCCGCGGCCGCTCCTACGTCCATTGCCGAGCGCCTCCGGTAGACACTGTCATACTTATTAAAGGAAACATCTTAAATAAAAATTTAATTTTATTTAAAATGAGTATGTAACGCCTAACGCAATTTATATACCACATACAGCAAATTAAATATGTAAAACACTATAACACGTCAATCTCATTTTTAAATTGGCTTTCCACCTATTATTGTAAAACACTAAATCAGGTGGGTATGCGTTACAGATAATACCTTCTTGATAATGTTTAAAAATAGCAAATGTAAAAGAGAATACTAATCTGTTAATAACAATTCTAAACAACAAATCAATGTCCAACTTTCTGATCTAAAACTCAAGTACAATCCTGTTGTTCTTGACTTACGACACATTTCTATAAATGTTAATGTTCCTAACATATAAAACGTATACTAAATTAGGACAAATAAATGTATTTACACTGCAACTTTTAGCGCCTATTTCCGAAATATCGGATGCTCCATGAAAATATATTACATGTCTCCTTTGCAATTAAAGTTACAATGTAATCATGTCAGCTAAAATTATTTTAAGATTATCAGCCCATAGGCCTTATAAGTATATACATAATCAAGTCAAAATACAATATTATACGTGTTATAATTAAGAGTCAAACATAGTAATATTTTTCTTGGCCTTTACAACTCGGCAATTATTAACTTTAGTTGCAAATCGTAAGGAGTTCAGTGTCTCGTTAAAGCATTCATCAAATTGGTTGACATTTACCAACATAAGTGTTTTAGAATTACCTCCAAGACTTGGCATCAACAAGTGTGTCAGTTTGGAATTTCTATAAGGTATATGTGATTGATTTGTCTGAAGCGATAAAATAACTTTAGACAATTCCGACAAGGATCTGTTGATGTGTTTAGTTTCGTCCATTCGTTGTGAGGTTTTCCCACTCTCTGATCCCGCTAGATCCACCAAATTCAAGTTACTCGTATATTTTTCCTTACGTTTCTCATGTGTCGCTGATATTTTAATTTGGGCAACAGAGTGAGATCGAGAGCTACGCTCGTTGTTAAGTGTAGCAGCTGTTTGTCTATTACGTTGGGCAAATATCATCAGCCTGATAAAATCATGTGAGTTCTGGACCTCCTCTTCTCTTAAATTAGACACATATACATCTGTACCTTTTGAATTAACCATTTTTATTTCATGGCTTTCTTGGTCCTTGCTGGAGTTGAGTAGATCATAAATGACTTCATTGTAAATTTCCAAAAATGAAGCCCTTACTGTAATCTCCCAACCCATACGTTTTAATTCATCCATGGATGTAAAAATCATATTAAATGCTCTTGGTATGATACCATACTGTTCAGTCCCACAACCACCTTCCATTGTGTATGTCTTACCAGAACCAGTTTGACCATAAGCAAAAATACAAACATTGTAGCCGTCCAGAGCAGACTGAACCATAGTAGAGACTTCCGCAAAAACATCTTCCTGCGATGAGTGAGGAGTAAATATACCATCAAAACTGAAGGCATGCTGGGATTTACCTTTTCGTGCAGAATTTAATAATTCCACCTTTTCGACCTCTATAGAGCAAGCATCTAAGACATTGAGATTGAATAATGGCTTTGATGTCTCCGATTGCAATGGAGGTCTAATTCTACAGTAAACACGAATGTTCCCTTTTAAGTCCTGAATTGTGTTCCTCAAATCTCGTTGCTCTTTATGCATAGCATCTAAAATATTTCTCAATATGTCCGCCTCCGATTTATAATTAGCAATAGCTTGCTGTGTATCTTTATAGTCAAGTTGTAGCTTATCATAGTCGATGGATATTTTCTTTAAGTGGTCAGTAAGTACTCTCAATGCTTCTGTTTCTTCTTTAAGACTTTTATGTTGTCTTGTCAGTTCTGTAAAGTCTGACTGCACTTTATCTAACTCAGTGGTTTTTTGTTTCAAACTGCTTGTTATTTCATCCAAGAGTACAGTTTTTCTTTGAAGATTGTCATTTTCCAATTTCTGTATTTCTAAGTCCATTTTTATTTTATCAAATTCTGTTGTCTTCTCCCGTAACTCGGAAAGTGTCTTCAATAAATTTTCTTTTAGTCTGTCTCGTTCATTGACAGTGCTCTGAATTGAATCTTTAGTTTTTTCATAACTGTCAGATACTTCAACATGTTTATCCTTTAAATCCTCAAATTCACTTTTCATATTCTTATGCTTGCCCAATAAGTCATTGAACCTAGCTTTGTAGTCATATGGTGGGATTTTAGGTGCAACAACAGCTTTCTTTTCAACTTTATTTACTTTTGGAGGAACAGTAATTGTGGATGGGGCAGTAGCTGATCGTTTGAGGCGCTGTGCAGGTACTACATTAGGGGGACCATTGCGGACCACTGGTTTTGTATGATTCAATATCAAATCTTTTTTCTCAATATCACTTAAGCCATTTGCTAAGGTTCGTGGCAATGGGCGTCTATTCATTAAATTTGGTTTATTTTCTTTAGATGCAGTCATAATCGGCAGTTTCGGTATTCGAGACATCTGAAAGAAATAAAGGTAAGTAAATCTTAATAGTCATTGAAGACTACATAGTAAACAATAGTTAGGAAGTGCAAGTATGTACTTAAATAGATATTACAATACAAATACACCACTTAGTCCTTAGGTACTATCTACAGGAAGTATCATTTAACTTTCATGATCAAATCCAAATTAATTTAGACGTGTACACACAAAACAAATCGGATTGACTTACATTGGTTCAGTATGCTGCAAATGACGCTGAAAGACTTGAACGACATACAGTGCTCCTGAAATATACGAAAAAACCACCATGAGAAGAAACACTTAACACAACGCACATAAATAAGTCACACTGAAGTGATTAATACAGTTCAGTTGTTGTTTCACTGTCTTAATAACAGAATACCGATATTTTACGTACATAAATACTTACAATATAAAACTATCACTATCTATGCGGCTGCAATAATAAAATAGTTCGTTTGTCAACAAGAAATGTCTCAACGGATAAATTTAGTTCAAAATTCAAAATCAAACCAATGACCACCAATGACGCTTTTCAAAATATTGTTTTTTTTTATTTCTTTCTAACTGATACTAGGTTTTTTGTCTCTGGATCATATTAGGGTGGAGATACACGTGCTACATATCTTCTTCACACCAGTTCTTCTCTCAACTCACTCGCTCAAGGCGGCATGTTGCCACTATAATGTTATATTTCGCACGCCACGTGTGCCGACACACTAGCTGCGACCTATCTTCCGGCAACCACCAAACGTGCCAGCGCGGCGGCCGAGGTACGTGAGCGCTCGAAGGTGGGCAAGTACAGTTATCTCGGCACTCAATACGACTTTGTCGCATTTGGTGTCGAGACACTGGGCCCGTGGGGCCCGGGCGCGCACTCGCTTTTCAAGGAGCTCAGCAAACGGCTCAGGGAGGTAACGGGAGACTTACGTGCCGGCGGATTTCTCGCGCAGCGGATAAGCATCGCCATACAGCCCGGGAATGCCGCTGCCATGATGGGCACCCTGCCGCGGTCCCCAAACTTTTTACATTTGTTTTTAAAAAGTAATAATTAAATTTAGTATTAATTTCATTTTCTATTATACCTAGTTTCTAATTTAGTTTTAAGATTTTTATGAATGTAAATATTAATTGTAAATAAATCAACACATTATTGTTGTATGTATTTTATAGCGGATTTACACATTCGTGCGAACTTATGCGAACATAGGCGAACTAAGACCTTTGTGTAAACTGGGCGCTCGTGCAAGCTCGCCGCTCGTCATAGCTCGTGAGTGGCGCTCGCCTCGGTGTCGGTCATTGGGACACGAGTCAAAAGGGATTCGTGATCAACGCGAACTAGCTGTTTACACACTCGCGTTGATTCAGTAAGGACAAACAAAAAGACCCGAGGCGAACCTCGAGATGAATGTCTAAAGACATCATCAAGAACTAATTTACAAAATGGTTATTTATTTTTTTACAATATAAGTAGAACTAAAGCGCTGTTCACATCATTCGGACAAGCCATAGACTATACTGTCAAAGACTATAGAATTTTCGATCCAGTGTAGGGAATTCCATTGTACCGTTCACACCTGTCGGACAACTTTAGACCGAATGACTTGTAGTCTATGGATGTCCGACGGCAATCACAATCAAAACTTTTTAAATGATTGAAACAAGTCTTTTGAGCCCAGAAATCATTCATTCTCTGATTTATAAGTTAGGTACAAGTCTTTATGTCCATTTTATTTCTTTATTGGTTGGATGGTATTGAACAAACAAAAACAATAATTTGTCAGTCAGTGTCCAGTGACGTATGTAGAATTGTAGACAGATATAAGTATTGAAAAGTTAAAATCATTATATGAGTTCGATTTTTGCTGAGTACGTGGCAGGTGGCTTTTTAGGTTACCTCTGGCGCTACGCAAAAATTGGGTTTCCAAATACTCTCATACCGAACAACGTTTCTTGTCCTGCACCTGGAGCTAGTTAGGAATAACTAGTTATTCTGTATGGGACTGTATCAACTAATCAAGCATTACCTTGACATTGGTGAAATCGTCGATGAATATCGATGGAGCCACATTTTAAAAAAAAGAAGAAGAAGAAGAAAATCATTATGGTAGATGCCGAACTCGAAGAACTATATGTAGAATGTGTGATAGTGCGCACTGTACTCTACGACCAAACATGCGGAGATTTAAAAAAATAATTCATTGAAAGAGCAGCTTTGGCGTGAAATAGGCGCTCATACAAATTTATCACGTACTGACGTACATAGTAGTATTTTGTGAAAGTATAGAATACATACATTATTTTCCAGCATCAGAAATTAGAGAGATTAATGTGACAATGCGCCAGAATTCTGAGCATTCCTTCAACGTGGTGCCTTTGCATGCATAATGCCACTACTTGTACTGTGTTTTCTTTCTCACTGTTGTAAATTAATCGATAATAATGGATAAATGTATGGACGGTCATACACTACTCTGTTTTCTAATACCATCTTCTGGGAACTTTTATACGATTTTTTAATGTTATGTATAGTCCCATTATTCCGGACGTCATATTATTTGCCCACATTTCACCAATTGATTGATTGGTCCCACATAATAGGGCTATTGCAACTAACTACAGCGGTTACACTTTCGTCTTCTCTCTTCAGTATTAATCTATCTCCTCTACATCTCTAACATCTGCTGAAAGAAAAGCCATTGCTGGCTTAAGCACGTCTTTGTACATATTGTTATTGTTTTGTAAATTTGTACAATTAAGAATAAAAAAAACTAGTACTAACCTAGTTTTTCTGTTAGTCAGAGCCTAATCCGTTCATCTGTAGGTGTTTTGGGCACTCTTTAATGTACATGGGGCACACTAAAAGTTTTGCACTTCTAGCTAATCGGAACTATTTGAATTTCGAATGTTATATTTTTTTAAACGTTGCAACCTTCTTAGTAATAAAAAAAAACAATTGGCGGGAAATCATTTCTCAATTGTTTTTTATCACACATCAAAGTTCTACGTATGCAACCAAAATGGAATTAAGTGGAAAAGTTTTTAGAGCGATGATTTTTTATGAGTTTAAAAGTTCTCTCTCTCCACAAGACTGTGCCGCTCGTATTCAAAATGCTTTTGGGAGAGAAGCATCTTGTGTGAGCACCGTGAGGCGATGGTTTGCTGAATTTAAGAGAGGTCGAGTTTCTTTACATGACGCATTTCATGAAGGGCGACCTTCAACTGCCGTCAACGAAAATAATGTGGCTACTGTTAAGCGGTTAATTGAAGAAAAGCCGCGGATTACCTATGAGACACTTCGAGGACTATTGGGGATTGATATGAGTCAAATCCAGAAAATTTTACACGAAGAATTGAAAGTTCGGAAACTTTGTTGTCGTTGGATCCCTCATGAACTGACAGCGGAGCAGAAGCGGGCTCGCGTGGAATGGTGCTCACAGATGCTACTGAAGTACGACCACGGACATTCTATTGCTGTTTATGACATTGTCACAGGAGACGAAACGTGGATTTATTGTTTTGACCCCGAAAAAAAACAGCAATCTTGTGAATGGGTGTTTGAAAATGAGAACAAGCCAACAAAAGAGGCAGGCGAGAAACGTTGGTAAAAAAATGATCGCGTTTATTTTCTCAGCTACGGATCCCATCTGTACAATGCCACTTGAAGATCAAAAGAGTGTTAATGCCGAGTGGTATTCTACCATTAGTTTACCCAGGGTGTTAGAAAAAGTTTGCGAAAGACGACCCAAAAGCCGCGTTCTCCTACATCATGTCAACGCTTCTTCTCACACGGCCAAAAAAAACAAAGCCATTTATAGCTTCCGAAAAAGTACAATTCGTAACCTATCCTGCGCATAGCCCCGACCTAGCACCCTGTGATTTCTGTATTTTCCCCAAAAACAAAGATTTGATGAGAGGTTTCACTTTTACCAACTCCGAAGAGGCAGTGATAGTGTTCAATCAGCACGTTGAAAACATGCCTTCAAATCTGTGGTCCTCCTGTTTTAAAAAATGGTTCGATCGCATGAAAATATGTTTGAAATGTATAGGAGAGTATTTTGAAAAGCAATAAACATAATATTTTGGTTTTAACATGTTGCTTTTTTAAGTTACGTAAAACTTATAGTGTGACCTACGTATCACTTAAATTTCTCTGTTTCATCTCTTTCATAGAATCTATACAAGCGAAAATAGAATAGCGAAGGAAATTTCCAAAATTTGAAATTTTACGTAGAACCGATAAAATGAGCACTCGTTCGTTTGGTCTAAAAGTCTAAACCATCTGTAGATACAAGTAGTTGGAGTTTGGGTGTTTTTATTCAGTAAATTGTTTATTTATACCTGTATGGAGGACAAATAAGGATTTTGGTCCATGCGACAACTCCATATTCAGTGTATAACAATTTAGAAAAGCTTTGTTTTGAGATCCCCAGCCAATTTTTATCCAACCACTAATTATTTAGGTTGGTCACACTCTTGAAGAACTTGGTCACGCTGTTTGTTCACCCATTCTTTCAATCGGTCCTGATCGGACAGTCCGATAGCCCGTTCACATCACACGGACAGAGTTTTCTTGTCTATGCGCGGACATCCGAACGATGTGTACAGCGCTTAACTTGATTGAGCGAAGCTCAATCTTAGGCGACTCATGTATTTCGTTTGTCCGCATACTCCTCCTAAACGCCTGAACCAATCTCCTTCAAACTTACTATAGTGATACAGTGTGGCGTGAGCGTGAGGGTGGTTTAGAACAAAAAAAATAAGTTTGAACATAAAAAAATAAATCGTTGTCGTTCGAAAATATAACACTTCGCTCAGTTATTTGCAACAGCAGCATGCGTTGCATATGTACCTAGTTTAAAATTAAATGAACCAGGCCCTATGGCCGTGACAGTGTCGACCATAGATTATTGATATTATACTGGTACTCTGGGGCCAAATTAAACAATTTTATTTATTTTTTTATTTTATTTATTAAAACAATACTGTAGCCATAGTCAAAGTAAATAAAAAAAATCCCAGTGACAGCAGAACTGACAGATGGGCAAGGGTTATCATCAATTTACTTACTTTCTATTGGTTAGAATTTAGGATTTCACATCTTAAATACCAATAAGAATTGAGATTACCTCGAACCTAAAGCAAAATGTGATGTATGAAAACTCAACTCAAACAAATGAAATGAAATCAAATTGCCATTTGCCGTGCTGTGGAGGTATTGCTGCAAATACAATATTTAATGTAGAGTGTTGTTTTCTGTTTATCTGTAAGTGTAAAGTGAAACATTGTTTTATATATCTAATATCTCATTGTATTACCGGTAAAGTGTACGTTTTGTGCTATTAGTACTAAAAACTAACTGCATTGTTAAACTGTTTATCACCATTGACGGATGTCCTTGTAAATTTTGTAATAGTGAAGTGGCGGTAAATTTGATTTAACCAATGTTTTCTCTGAACATGATGTAGTAGGTGGACGGTGAACCTATAAGAAGTCCGCAATGGGTAGCCCTGAAGGAACTTTAGGTGCTCCTGAAAGCAATATGGAGAAAAGTGTTGAGAACGAAACAGTTGGAGAGATTTCTGACAATGAAGTCTGTGATTCTGCAGAAACTTCTTTAAATATTGGTGATTCAACCGGTTTGTCATCATGTGATGTCGTTGGCGGCAAAGAAGGAGATCCTACCATTGTGGGTATTTCTAAAAAGACCAAGAAGAAATTCCGTCATGGCAAAAAAGGTCACACACCTGCCAAAGACAACCCAGATAGAAGCACCGTGCGTAGAGTGAATTACATCAGTACCAAATTCAAACAAGGCAGGAAGAGGGCTCAAAGTTTCCCATCTATTTCCAAATTTTTCCTGCCTCATAAGAGGCCACGTAAAGACGTTTTTATACCCCCAACAAAATTTCTTCTTGGTGGAAATATATCAGATCCTCTTAACCTGAACAGTTTACAAGATGAAGATATTAACCGAGCTATGAATGCTGTTACACCTGAATCATCTCCATTGCCAACGCCACCACGGCACAAAGCTAAAATTGAAGTTATTATACCACCCAACATAAGAGATCCTTTGAATTTGATGGAACCTTTGGATAATGAGGAATATGAAAAAAGGCTGGAGATGCAGCAACGTAAGCCGCGCAAGAAAGCGAGACTACGGCGCCGCACTACAGACAATACATCCCCAGTGCATGTTCCTGAGGAACCTCCCACACCAGTTGTTGAGGGTATAAAAGAGCCAGCTCCTCCAGAGCCTTTAACTTCAACATGCAAATCCCGCAAAAGATCTTGCAGCGATAGTGATAATGCATCACAAAAAGTGAAGGATGCAAAAAAGTTAAGGCGTATGGATTCCCTAGATAAAATTGTAAGCCCAGTTGTGCCTCAGCCGGGGGCTTGGATGCGAGCGAGACCTCAACAGAGACCTGTTCCACCAGAACGTCCTGCTTCGCCACACCGTACCAAAGTGAAACCAGATGAGGAGCAAAAGTTGCCAACATTCCATCCAAAAAATTCGAGATATCAGTATGGAAATTATGACAGGTATGAATTTATAGTATAAAAATAATTATGTACCTATCCAAATTATAGCTGAAAGAGTCATTCCATAATAAAAATTATTTAATACAAATATGGAAGAGTTTTCTGAGTTTTAACTTTCAGTTTTCTCTTTTCTTCTTTCTGTAATCTCCTGAGAATTTATATTGGTTTATTCTAATATCTGCCCAGGAACTAAATTTACATCCCTCCCTACTAAATATCAAGATAGCCTACTTATTTTCACATAAAGGGGGAGCAAACAACTTTCCTATTTAACGAAATGCAGAGAGAGAATACAAAAATTTACATTTACACCTCTTTTTTTTAAGTTAGTTTTACGGCTCAATCTATAGCTTAAACGGTGATTTTTAATTAACATTTCTGTAAGAATGAAAATGAAATAAACTTTAATATTTCATTAACATATAAAATAATTTTTCTATTATAATGTATCACACCTCAAGAAATAATCAATTATTTTAATTATGAATATGCATATTTTTAATTCCAGGTACTATGGATACCGCAACTTAAATGCCATGATGGATATACGACTGCAAGTGTTTGATATGCACAGGCATTTATTCCAGAATAAGGATGTACTGGACATCGGGTGCAATGTTGGTCATATATCTATAGCGGTTGCACGGGAACTTGGAGCACGGTCTGTTGTTGGGATCGACATTGACTCTGTATTGATAGGTAAGATTGTATATTTTATTTAGTTAATACCTACATCACTATTTATGACCTTTCGAAGCTTGGGACAAAAACCTGCTCAGTTGTATTAGATAGAAAAATAAAATATGATCTCATGTTTAAAAATTGAATTTGAATTTTGTGTTCTCAACTTGAAATTGTAATTATTGGGTTCGAAAAAGTTTGAAGTATATGTGCTGAAATGAGTAACAAAATAAGTGTCTTAAATTAGAAACTTTATTATTATGCTTAGTTGTGTAATGTGTGAGCAATTGTGTTTATTTCATATCATGTAGCTATACTCAATCATTACGCTCATGATGCTCTTTTAATATAGCATAAAAAATTCCATAACAGCCTATTTAAAATTAATATGTCCATGCCTATAATTTAAAGCTTTTAATTTAAATCTAATCAGATTCCTTTACAATTGTCCTTTTAATCCAATTAGATTCTACTTAGATTTTAATTCTATTTTCAAAATTAATAGTTTTGTTACTAAGTAAGGTAAAACAATGGTAAGTAAAATGTTTTAAGAAAAAACTTTTTAAAATTATATAATAGCATTAATTTTTCGCAGAATCAAAAGGACAACAAGACTGTCTCAGAGAGAACAGCAAGCAGCTGTTCTCTCTGAGACAGTCTTGATAATGCCTCGTTTAGAGGCGAAACAATTGTCGACGTTTTGTTGTCCTTTTGATTCTGCGAAAAATTAATGCTATTATATAATTTTAAAAAGTTTTTTCTTAAAACATTTTACTTACCATTGTTTTGTCATGGATTTTCGCCAAGTAACGCCTGTTTCTATCCAATACTAAGTAAGGTATCAAGTTCTACCTAAAATCATAAGTCAGACTCACACATCAAGACAACTCAAAATACTTAGAAGTACTTAGAACAGTACCTAGTTGTAACATAGTATAAAAAAGTCGGTTAACAAAGTTGCTTCCGCTGTTTGTCCGTCCCTATGTATCCCTATGTATATCTTTAAAACTATATGCAACAGATTTTGATGCGGTTTTCACAAATGGATAAAGTGGTTCTCGAGGAAGGTTTTAGTATATAATTTGTCAAGCGAGCTAAGCCGCGGGCGTCCGTTAATATCTTTATAATATTTGAAAATGTAATAATATCTATTACAGGGCGAGCACGAAAAAATCTTCAGTCATTTATACCAGTGCCCGCAGAACCAAAGAGGGAGGAACATAAAAAGATTGAGCCAGAGGAAGAGAAAAAGGCAGATAGAGAAGAAACAGAATGTGATAAATGTAAAGAAAATAAATGTGATGATTGTGTGGAGAAGAATGAGAAAATTGAAGATCCAAAGAAAGTGTTGCCGGCGAGGAAACTACGAAGGCCTCGCAAGAATAGAAAGGCCGTGAATAAACAGGATGGGCAGTGTTTCTTTCCAATGTCGATGTCCATGCTGTATGGACCACTTGGGGATGTAACTGCTGAAGTCAAACCACCAGCCTTTCCGAATAATGTTACTTTTAAACATGTATGTATATTTATCCTATTTTGATAGGTTTTGTGTAGGAAATCCAGTAGGTTATGGGCTGGGTCAGTACAACATAAATAATTAGATCCTAATTTGATGAGTATGCTGCAATAAACAAAGTTTTTTCTTGTCTGACCCCAACAAGGGAGTATAGTAAGCACTAGAGTCTAGCGAATAAAGCCGGTGATCCATTGGCAAGCAAAACCGTTGACTCTGGCGACTCAACGGTTTTTATCTACGCTAGATCACCAATGATAGACAATCAAGACATTTAATATACGATGTAGGTTTGTACGCATCCACACATTAAAATTACATTGTTATATATACCGAAGTATGTATGACCAATACCGAACATATTATTAACTGCAACAGAGGGGACTCTAATGGTAGAATGATTATATTCTAGATTATTTAACGGTCAATATATCACACACTTCATACGCGCGAAAAACATAACCCCTTGGCAATCCCAATCCTTCCTTGGCAGTTGAGTAAAAACAATGATCTGTAATATTCATTAGGTTTTCGTTCTCGTATGATAGTATCGTTCTCAATTTTCAGGGAAACTACGTACCGCGTGAAGAAGTAGCATTGGGTAGTGGCGCCGAGAGTCCACAGTTCGACTTGATCCTATGTCTGTCTACTACTAAATGGATGCATTTGAACTGGGGGGATGCAGGAATAAAACGTGCGTTCCGCCGAATGTTTGCTGACCTACGTCCTGGTGGCAAACTGGTATTGGAATCACAAAATTGGGCCAGCTATAAGAAGAAGAAGCGTTTAACGGTATGTATTATGTTGTTCAGTATTTTTGTTGTCTTTAATGGATTCCGTGCTGTACGAGGCATCTGATAATGGGATAAAGCCATTGGGTCAAATCTATCTGTTTACCTAAATGGTAATAGAATGGTCCTATGTATCTAAGAATATAACAGACAGTCTTCTTATTTAAACAAGTAATAAGAAAATTTCTTATTTCTTATTGTAAACTTACGAACATCTTGTCATTAAAAATCTTGATTCTAATAAAATATTTGTTTTAATATAATAATTTCTTGTTACAGCCAACAATATACGAAAACTTCAACTCAATCGAGATGTTTCCGAACAAGTTTCGCGAGTACCTGCTATCACCAGAAGTGGGATTCAGCAAATGTTGCATTCTAGGGGTGCCCCAACACGCGAGCAAGGGGTTCCGCCGGCCGATACAGTTGTACATCAAGGGCGACTTCACACCGAGCAAGGCCCGGTGGTCGGACGCCTACGTGCCGTCGTCTCACCACCGGCCAGAGACCGAGCCGCCGCGCCGGACCGTGTATGCGCCGGCCGCCTCGTCGTACCGGCCGAGTGACGACGCGCCGTCTTGCGGTGCCGCGACTCCTTACTCGCCTAACCTGGAATGTTGTGCGGACGACTCACCGTTCTACAACCCTCGTAGTGACTCGTACGCGCCGTCCTACCAGCCTCCACGTCCTACCGTGTATGCGACACTACCATCACCCGTGGGAACTGCTTCCCCTGCTCCATCCCCGGCCGCGTCCCCCGCACCTCACGCGTCCCCCGCTCCTGATCATTTATCGGCACGCGGTTTCGTCGAACCACGACCACACGACGATTAAGGGACCAACAGTCCTGCAGTCTTAGATTGTTCAGTCGATAAGGTTAAAGATGGCTACGAACGTTAGTCGATTAGGTTTTAAGTCGAACGAAAAATACAGTCTGAACCGTCTGAGCCGGTGGACAATCTGTCAGTGTGTGGGCTACTTTAGACTGTTGAACGGACGGTTTATCTTATTATTATGTAACATGGTTTAATTGTAGTACATCACTTTACTTCGTACCTAGTTTACTAATTTTATGTACGAGTACTATGATTAAACTTTTTTTTAAATGTGTTTTAAATGGAGAATAAATTAATGTGATATTAATCACTAAATCGCAAGTGAGAACATCCCTGTGAACTCGAAAGAGTATAAATAGTCATGTGCTAGCTCGGGACCTAGTCTTCATGACGTTTAGATCTAAGTAAGTGTTGATTGTTTTTATGTTAATTACGCATAATATGTAAGTATACCCGTATAAATTGGGAGTCGATGGATTCGGGATCCTTTTGATTGCCCACTTCTAGAGATGTAATGTCCTCCCGCCTTTGATATTTCTTTGTAAATATCGGTTAGACCCCATAGGATTATGTTCGATAGGCTGAAAGTATTTTATAAAATATTATAACCGCACATTAATCAAATAGTTTTTGTTTTATTTCATCCTGCACTTTATACCAGAAAACACTTTCTTTAGGCTTCTAGTCACACCCGTGATTTCAGGCTTACTTCCAAGTTGTAATTCCGTCAAAGAATAATGGGCACTTTTGTATGTAACCCTGGGATTCTGAAACATTTCTCCGATATTCGTTTCGCCGTTGATCGGTTCACCCACAGAACGATTCACTTTTAATTTTTTCTCCGACAGAACTTTTCAATGACGAACGATTCGCCGACAGAACGATTCACTTTTCATTTTTTCTCCGACAGAACTTTTCAATGACGAACGATTCGCCGACAGAACGATTCACTTTTGAAAATTACATCGACAGAACCTTTCACCGGCGAGCGATTCGCCGACACAACTGTTCATCTGCCCCTGGGTATAAAACATAGGTATTCGACATGTAGACCTGTTTCCGTTTATTGTTTTAAAGAAACACACAAATACACACAAAATACAATCATTACATAGCATCACGCCTTTTTCCCCGAAGGGGTAGGCAGAGGGTTGCAAACACACCCACATCTCGCCAGCTATGTTAGGTCCCATTTAATAGGGGGCGAGCCTATGGCCATTTACCGGGCACAAGTTCCAGACTCTGGGATAAATATCTGTGTAAAATTCTAAAGAGAATTATAATTATCCACCAGACTCGGGAATCGAACCCGAGACCTCGAGCGTGGCAGTCCGTACATAGTACCATTGTGCCACCAAGGTAGTCGTAAATACAATCAATAATACAATATAATACTAAAACATAAAATTAAACTGCACTCATAGTCATTCCGAAGGATTTTATAATTTCCGGCTAGCTTATCATTTAATTGCATATAATTCTAAATTAAATGCACAATGCAGGCTAGTATTATTGAGGTAATGATAGACATACATACTTGATATTAATTTCTAAACGAAAACAATTAAATATGAAAATGAGGGTAGTCTTCAGTTTTTTACCTGTCAACGTCCCTCATTACGTTGTTATGTCTGCCCGGAATTAATTTCCAACGTGTTAATGAAAAGGTTTAGATTTGTTGTTAAAAAATGAGTGATTGTGTAATGTTAAAGTCAAAACGCGGTAAAGATATATTGATTCACGAAGGATATTCATATCATCTAAATAGAATACGAAATACGAAGTTCTACTGGCGGTGTACGAGAAAAGATTCTACCCGGTGCAATGTTGCTATCACTTCAACAGTGTCTACGAATAATTCTCATATTGTTATTTCGAAAAATTTTAAACATGTTCATTTGCCGGATCCCGATAAGCAGATTGAATTAACTGTAAAAGCTAACATCAAACAAAAAGCCCACAATTCAATGGATGCACCCTCACAAATTGTTCAACGGTGTATTCAAGATATACCAAGTATTAGTGCTCCTTTCATGCCGACTAAGGATGCCATGAGAATGATGGTTCATCGGGTAAGGAATAAGAATTTACCAAGTATTCCTAAAGATATACATTCTGTTGTGATTCCCGATGAATTAACCAAAATTAACAATGATTTCAACTTCCTTATCGGTTACTACACTCATAATAAAGAATCCGTAATCGTATTTGGCACAAATGAGAATTGCAGACTTTTAAGTGAAGCAAATTATTGGCTGGTGGATGGAACATTTAACTGTTGCCCCACCCCGTTTCAACAAATATATTCTATACATGCAATAGTCGGAATCCCGGACGGTACGCATAAAGTACTTCCTTTAATTTATGGTTTACTTTCACATAAAACTGTAAAATATTATGAAATATTTTTAGAAATATTAAAACGACACACACTAAATACCTTGAATATCGATTTGTGCCCACAAATAATCCTCACCGATTTTGAACGCGCAGCAATGAAAGCTATAAAAATGATGTTCCCGGACTGCTTAAATAAACTTTGTTTTTTTCATTTGAACCAAAGCATATGGCGTCACATTCAATCGGCTGGTCTCGCGAAACAATACAACAGCGATCCAGTATTTGCCCACCAAATGAGACATATTGCTGCACTGGCATTTTTAGAGCCAATAGAAATTCCCGATGCACTTGATATAATAAAAAACGAAATTATACCTGATGAAGCTAAGAGAGTGATGCGATGGTTTGAAAAATATTATGTCAGTGGATCAGCGATAATTAAAAAATCCATTAGCTTCAAAATTACAGTAAAGCGAAGTCCGCCAATATTTCCTCCAAGGATGTGGTCAGTACACGACAGCCAACTTTCACATGTACCATTATCACAAAATGCGCTGGAGTCGTGGCACAATAGGTGGAATACCTTATTAGGCCGGCGAAAATGGAACATTTTCAAAACAATAGTGGAGTTCCAGAAGGAACAAAAGCACACAGAATGCACTATCGAACTCATTAATTCGTCGGAGCCAACGCTTAAGAGAAAAATATCAAAATATCAAGAGAGGATTACTCAGCATTTGTCAGAAAAGGATGATATGGAGATAAAAACCTACTTAAGTGGCTGGGCTCATATTTCTCATTTATGTAATACAAAATAAGTATCCTATGAAGTTTATAATTGTTTTTGTTAATCATAGTTGATTTGTTATGTTTTTGTTTTGGTTTTAATCATGTTGGTTAGCTATTTGTTAATAATAAAAATTATTTTCATTTGCAAATATATTTCAGTTCCCCTTACAAAACGTATGTATAACCATAACATGTATGATACATGTATTGACGTTGAAGCAAATACGTTTTTGTCACTTTTTTGGTTAGTTTTGTTCAAGTTTTGCATAAAACTTTAAGTTTCGTCTTCACAACTTGATTCAGTTGTAAACAACAAACGGAAACAGGTCTACATGTCGAATACCTATGTTTTATACCCAGGGGCAGATGAACAGTTGTGTCGGCGAATCGCTCGCCGGTGAAAGGTTCTGTCGATGTAATTTTCAAAAGTGAATCGTTCTGTCGGCGAATCGTACGTCATTGAAAAGTTCTGTCGGAGAAAAAATGAAAAGTGAATCGTTCTGTCGGCGAATCGTTCGTCATTGAAAAGTTCTGTCGGAGAAAAAATGAAAAGTGAATCGTTCTGTGGGTGAACCGATCAACGGCGAAACGAATGTCGGAGAAATGTTTCAGAATCAACCCTGGCCGGTATAGTCAATAGTTCTAATGTATGTTAGCTTATAGCTTGTAACTCACAGTTGGTGAAACGAAACAGTTTTTGTCATGAATAGACCGGAAATGTAATGTAGAGGACGTCAAACTTTATAATTATTATTTAAGTATATTTTAAAAGCACTTTTAATAATAAATTGACCAAACCACTTTCTAAAATATTGCATACCTCTCTGTAAACTGCGCTGTGTTGAGAAGAGCATACGGAGTGGTACAAATTCATAAGCTGACCTATGATGTCCGGTGTGATAGGTATCATTTTTCTCCGGCGGTTTACCTGGTCCTGACCGTAATAACATGAAGCTTATGATGTAAGTGTCATTTTCAAATGCAATTGATTTTTATTGGATCCAACTGGACTCATCATCCTTTTATTATTATTATTATAGCAAACTGCTACAGTTTGGACATTAATGTCCAACCTTGAGTAGCAGTATGACGTTGGACATGATTGAGGTTGAGCATGATGATGGCTTTAGTGAATTCTTTCCAACATAAGTTCAGTACCAATGTCCGAGCTTAGTATTACAACCGTTGCTTTGGAATCATCGCTTTGTTTGTTTGTTAACGTTACCCTTCACACTGTATAAATATATCCTATAATACATGGACCAATCTGACCGGTAACGTGTGGAACAATCGGGACCTAACCGGTTTTGACCCCTAATTCGGTGATCTCATTGGTGTGCTAAAATGTCGATTTTGAATTCACGGCATCTCGGGAATTTAAATTCTTTCCCACTAAAAAACCTACCTAAAGTACTAGGTAAAGCTTCGCTGCTGTAAACAGTGCGCGGCTTCGTATTGAGCGAAGCTTTTTTTTTTTGTAGTTAAATTGAATATTTGAGCTTAGTCACGACCGACGATGTTATGTTATGTATGTATGAAAAAAATTTAATTATCGGTCAAGAGGTTGCTGAGAAACGAATATCCGAACATTTTACATTTAACCTGCTCCATGGGAGCTGCGCTCGCCTTCGGCTCGCTTCGCTCAATAAAACAAAGTCATCCGCCGCGTCTGTAGGTACTAGATATGTATGTTCGCGATAAACCTAATAAATTACTAGGTAGGTACTGCACCCATTTGATTTGATGAAGTGTGATTGAGTGGTTCTCCTTAAAGAAGCAGGCTAAAAGTTTTGCAGCAGATTCACTCACCGACGCGGGATAAAACCCGACTCCAACCGCCAAAATCCGCCGGGCGCCACTGGAAATACCTCCTGGTGCGTACCAGAGACGCCCGGCAATGGACATAGGAGTGGCGGAACTTAAAAATACAAAAAACCCTGTAAGTATCAGATCTATTTTAATTTGGGATAAATTTAAATGCACAGCAAAAAACTTATCCTTATCCATAGGGCGAACGCTAGTTTTAATAAGTAGGAAGGTAGGTAGGTAGGATACTTAAAACATTTGTAATTAGTTATAAAAGTAAGTTGGAAAGAGTAGCCCACCTACCTACTGTTATTCCGGGAATGTGTCCTCGTGGAAATCGGGAACCTAAAATTATTTCACGCGGGCGTACGCTAGAAGGTACTGGTAATAATAATAATATAATTGTTGATTTGATCAACAATTATATTGATCATCTTCATCAATAAATTTAAATATCATTTACTTTTATAATTCTAGCACAAAAACCATAAAGTTAATAAGTATCCTACACCCAAAACAAAGTTGCGTTATACGCAGATAACATTTTAATACATTTTACCAATCAACAGTCTGTTCAGCTCAGACATCCAAGGTCAGTCGTTACAATACGTAGATACTTACCTACCTATCTATTAAGCTTTTGATTTGCGTTAGAGCACAGCACACGCTCTGTGTAGTGTATGAAGCAGGCCAGTGCCAGTTGTAGTGTAGTGTGAGTCATCATAGAAACTACGTAGCTACTCGCACTTACTTGCTTATTTCTGTTTTTTACTAAGAGAATTTAAGTTAAGTAGGTAGTAAATAGCTTGGGCCGTAAATAATTACTAATGGTTGTGATTTTCCTTAACATAGAATAGAAGCTACATATTTTTATTATTACGTCCGCGTGGGAATTTGGATTTCTTCCCGTTCCCGTCGCGCCGCGTCATATTTTGAACAATTCACACAATATCTTTATAAATTGTAGCCTATGTGTTATTCTGATGTATAAGCTATATTATTGTAAAGTTTCATTAAAATCCATTCAGTAGTTTTTACGTGAAAGAAACATCCATCCATCCATACATACCTACATACTCACAAACTTTCGCGTTTATAATATTAGTAGGATATATCGATACTTAGGAGTTCTATTTACGTCTCCAGATCCCAAGTGATCCTCAGCTCCACGCGGTGCACTTGAGACGGACGAGCTTCTGGCAAAATATTGAAGGTGCTCGGAAGCGGCAATGAGCTCTCACACTATTACGTGGGATCATGAAATGAACCTATTAAAGAGCGTTGGACCAACATGAAATTGGTAAAATGTAGGCAATAAAAACTCCTCTGTTACCCTTTCGGGGAGAAAGGCGTGATTTTGTGTGTGTGAGATGTAAAATCTTTGAGATGATTGATGATATGATAGAGATGTAATGTACCTACTCAGGTAGTATGTAAGTAGGTAATGGTAAAAAGGCGTAAGCTGAGCTTTGCATTTGTGTGAGTGAACACGAAAAGTAGACCAAAAAGGCTGTGTGTAGCTGTGTGTACAACACATGGGTGTGTAAAACAAGTCACATAATACATTCACGTACGTGCACTCACACAAATGCAAAGCTCAGCTTACGCCCTTTTACCTATAAGTACTTACCTACCTACAATGTAAATGATGTAGAGGTCTAGAGGAAGGTTCATACATATATCCTTGTATTTTGGTGTTTTTGTCAACTCCTTGAGATTTACCACTCAATACAATACTCCGTACCTATCTTGGAACAACTACAGATGGCACTTGAAGACTTGAACTCAATGGATCAAGGAAAATACGTTCCCAGCTTTTGTAAATCGCACGTACAAATTGAAACCTTTTCAAGTAGGTATTCTTTTTAAGGAGACCTCCATTTTATCGGTTGTTAATAGTAAAACATTTCTTGGTATGTTGCCATTGTTCTAAAAAAAAGTGGCTGTGGTGGAAATGGGTTGTAGTTAACGAAGTGACAGTCAACTTACCTAATCAAGTTATGGAGTGTCTATTAAGTGATTGGTATGCGGTCCTTAATGAGTAACCGAACTGTATCTAATAACGCTCAAGTTTCGTATCAAGCAAATATCGGTTGTACACTCATGTACCTAATCAATATTCGATTACTAAGCTCAAACGTTTTATCTATGCGAAACTGTTTATTAAGTTCGTATTTAATTTTGTAATACATCTGAAAATTGTGCTTAGTTAATGTGTTTAACGCGCAGTGTTCATTTAAGTTCTGTGATAAATACGAGTACCTACTTATATATGAAAACACAAACACTGAAGCTAAAGGAGAATGGGCAAAATCGTATGGCGCTTGGTCTATCAGCGGCCAGGAACAATTTTTTTTATTTTTGGTGTACTATCCCCAATATAAAACACTCCACTAAAATAATGTTTTCTAGTAAAGGAATACTTGTGCTAGCCCTGAAAAACATTAAAACGTTATTTTACGATATTTACCCCATTTTACCCTTAATCCAAAAAAGCTCACGAAGAAAAAATGGTATTAAATCTAGGAACACTTGTGACAAGTTACGTGAAGATCTGATAAAAACTGTGGCTGCTAGCCTGGAACACACACAGACAGACAGACGGACGAAAGCAAAATTGTCCAATCTCGAAATATAAACGCTTCGCTCGCTCGGTCAATTATTGACAGTTATTGTACCAACCACGTAAGTACTCGTACCTATCTACTAATCCGAAATTGCTGCACAGCAACGATCAAAATCTTTCTGATGAATGTTTGACAGTAACACAAAACCCATAACTTCCAGGATGCGAACGACGCAATTTGTATGATTTATGTGCTTCAGGCGTTGAGTTTTTTATTTTTTCTGACCATGCCAATTTTACCGGACATTCTATTTTTGCTGAAATTATCACACAAATTTTGCACTCATCGGACTTTTCATCAAAGAATTTAATTTTATACGTGAACTCGTATAAAATTTTCTATCTCTATAATTTTTAATCTATATTTTTTTAATATATCTATAATATGTGATATACTTTATGCAGCAACTTTGATTAGTTCCGTGTTAAACCATTTCTCTGGCTTTACAGTTTCAGCAAACATCTATATTTTTTTTAACTTTATATATGCGAGGGTTTTATTCTCGTGCATACACAGATAAAAGCTTTATCATGTCAGACTTATTGTCACTAGCAAGCTTCAAATGGTTCACACATTCATAAAATGATACTTGTTTCCATGAAAGGGTAAGCAGAATCATATTATACGCCAATTTTCGTCCTTACTTTTTTCAGTAGAAATAAGCCAAACACTATATATTATAAAATGAATAAGTATATGGAAGAACAATGAACACATAATCGATAGGTTTAGTAGGTAGGTTAATACAGACGATTAGGTACACAGATGTGGGAAGCTGACAGACTATGATTAATTACCGTTCTATAATATCCTATGAACAGTATGAATTAATGAAGATACCTACGATACGAGTATAGGTACATATACCTACATATGTACTACTTAGGCTTAGGTATTTAGCAATATACACCGTGAAAGTACCACCGTTTAAAAAATATATTTTGGACTCAGTTTCGATAACATAACCGACTGGAAGTATTACTTTCAAAAACAAACACATTTTTTTTTAATTCTTAAAATTTATGTAGTTTCTTTTTTTTTCATTCCGCGGCCCGAGGCCGCTGCAGCCTACGTCTATTGCCGAGCGTCTCATGTATCAAAATGGTACGAGTTCAGCTAAGTTAAGTTGAGGTCCCGGTTGTCATATAAACATCTATAGCAGTCGTTAAGGGTAGTTGGATCGGTATTCTACTCCTAAAGGGGTGAAAAAGGGGGAACATAGTTTGTACGGGACAACGTGACACCTCAGAAACTACTGCACCGATTTTAAAACATTTGATTTATAATGATGTACTTAATACCTGCACCACTTTGCAGCTCTATATAAATTAATGCAACCTTACAATTTTGTTCCGAATATTTTAACTGGAAAACTCTGTTAGCTACCTGATTTGAGATGTATGTGGGAGACTCGGTAAAATAAAGCTATTTACGAAAAATGAGCTTGCTGTTAATCAATATTTTTCAATGTTCAACGGCCCGTGTACTAATGATACCCCACACTATGGGGTAGACGCGAGAAAAAATATCATCCTCACTTTACTCGTAGTGAATTTCATGTTTTTCTAGCACTAAGGCCCTTCGCTGCGTTAAGCGGGTTCCCGTCGCGGGTGTCCGCTCCGCGTGCTTGATTCATGTAATTTCAAGAGCAGCGCTGCCTGAGGCGGATAGCCGTCCCACGCGACGCGAGCAGCGGGTTCCGCGTCGCGTGCGACGGGACACGCGTCGTGTGTACGCGCGAAAGGAGCACGCGAGCGGGTCTGTTTCTACAAAATCATGAGCCCCGCTCCGTTGTCCGTGTCGCACGCGCCGTGCTGGTACAGTCTTTGAAATAAGTTGGTTACAAATTCTCCACACAACAGTCTAGACGTGACATATGGGCTGATTGGCTGACGCCTTTGTTCACGTCGTCGTCTTTTGGTTAAGTAATATATCAATAATCCATTTCGACTGTACACCCGCGCGATCAAAATTATACTAGCGTCGCTGCGATAGACGGGAGGCCGACGCGTGGACCCGCGCCGGGCAGGCGGGCGCACGGCGCGGACAGCCGCGTCCTTCGCTGCGTAAGGCCCTTCGCTGCGTTAAGCGGGTTCCCGTCGCGGGTATCCACTCCGCGTGCTTGATTCATGTAATTTCAAGAGCAGCGCTGCGTGAGGCGGATAGCCGTCGCACGCGACGCGTGCGCGGCTCCGCGTCGCGGGTGACGGGACACGCGTCGTGTGCACGCGAGCGGGTCTGTTTCTACAAAATCATTGAGCGCCGCTCCGTTATCCGCGTCTTTTGGTTAAGTAATATATCAATAAATAATCCATTTCGACATTTATTGATATATTACTTAAGGGCCCAGATCGTGAAAATCACCGAAAAGAGTGTTACGATTTTTCATATTTAACCTATTTACATATGATTAATAACAACGACAATTTGTATATATTAAAATGAAAGACCAAAAATGATGTTAGTGCTAATTTTAACTCTTAAAACCCTGTAGTTGTTATATAATAAACGTCAACAAACGCACAAAATTGAGAAAAAATTCGAAAACCTGATAGACTAGATTTTTCAGATTTAACCCAATAAATCAACACAAATTGATAAAAAGAAACACTTTTTGAACACTGAAAAAGCCAATAAATATAACCATGTACTTTTTTTTGTACCTTTACAAACAAAGACTTCCCCTTTTAAAGCCCTAAAATCTAGATATGTTTTACGTAAATTCTCCATAGAAAAATGTATGCAAATTCAAACGCGTCCCGATAGAACGATCGTCGCAACTAATCGCCAGTGCGCCATAGAATTTCAAAGTGACTCCACGCGTGTCGGATGCTACAGCAAAATTACGTGTTGTGAATTTGTGTTTTTTGTGAAAAACTGTAAGTACAATATTTTTATAACTAATTTACTTTCAGTAAATAGAAAGTACCGATATAATGAAAGTCTGAAAGAAAACCATGATGGAACTAGATATAAATCGTAAGAAATACAAAATTATTTACTTTGTTGCGTAGGTCATTTTATGGACCTTGTAAAGTAGGTATCAATTCAGGCTTGAAACAATCAAAGCCCTGCCCACCTTATTTTCTCGAGATATGAACTGGCGGGGTATATAGTTCTCTGCACGACATACATAGATTTTTCAACATGATAAAGGCAATAGGTATCATAAACGTAATTGGTAATCGAGGGTCTCTTTTCGCAGGATAATTTGCTGAGTGCCATGCCAGCGAAAAGAAAATTTAGTACGCATTATAAAAACGTGAAAGCTAAAAGATCTCGGAATAAAATGTAAGTTCCTCCCTACTTATTTATTTACCTGCCTACTTGACTACGTCTTGTCCTAAATACCTAGAAAAAATTTACTAGATTTGTGTTAGTGTCAAGTAAAAATCCTAGTTTTATTACTTTTATTTGTGTGTATGCTTATCATGTCTTAGTACTAATAATAATATAATCTATTTGCATTTTGAACAGGGTAGGTACATTACAAAGCAAATAGGTACAATGATTTAGATCGCCTGATTCAGACATATACCTACAACAGCATGTAAATATTGATTTGACATGTAATTAGATAGGTACACAATTAGGTATGTCAGTCTAAGAAGAAAAATTACAATGTCCAGTAGGTAATAATTACGTAATTTCAATATCTATATAAGTAATAAAGTCAATTTCAATAGGAACAATTTTCATAATAATAAATTTTATTACATAATATAGTATTAGTTTTCATATATTTATGTATTTCAAAGCAATGAGTTTGCTTACACTATTATTAGTTACAGTATTATTAGTTTTCATGTTCATCATGTCTAAATATGTGGAAGTGGAAGTAGGTATGTTTCCTATCAGAAATTGCACGGGCGCGCGCGCGCCGTGGCTGGCGTAGGGTTGTACAAAAATTACAAAATAAATAAAAAGTGGATATTGATGAATAATATTTCCAGTACTGAAAATGAAGAAAACCTTCAGGCCGAGACTCCGAGCAACACTGCTACGCACTGTATAGAGGTAAGTTGTTATACGTAATTCTTGTAGACTTGTTACATAAATAAACAAACTAGCTAGTGATGGGCGAAGACAAAATCTCAGTACCTACAGTTTTTTTTTGCAATATTTATTATTTTCATTGTGAGACAAACACATACTTCTCAATTACTTTCTCAAAAGAAAATTCACGTTCAAATCTCGTATTTTACCAAAATCAAGAATTTTTTTTGTAAAATATTATCTTTTACGCGACTGGTGTACGTATGTATGTATGTATACTAAGTAATATATCTTTGTGGCACGATAAGTTCAAAATTATTGAACCGATTTTAATGTTTTTAGTATCATTAGAATTGTCTTCTAAGCCCGAGTGACATAGAATAAGTGACGCCATAAAAAACCAATACGTATAGCGTAAAGGAAATTTATAATTTCTGTTCATCACGAACATAATATTGTATGAATTCTTTTGCACTTTTATATTTGTCTTCGTCAGTTATGAATATAAATAAATAAACAATAAAAATGTTAAAACCCGACAGATTAAAAAATGAAAATGTGTAATAAAAATAAATAACAACACCATTGTAATATAGCGTATATAGCAGTCGGGGCCTATTTCTAAAGAAATATTTAGCTAGTCAGGAATATCTTCGAGCCTGTGAGGATTTCAATGGGTCTCAACTGTTGAATTCGATTTATTACAATAGTGTTCTTATTTATTTTTATGTAACATAATTCAAGACCGTAGACTTGTTTTCTTTTTACCTTTTGAGTTTTTATGCATATAGTCGGATTTATTAAATTTATGACGTGATAACGTCTTATAAATCGATGAACACCGGCAACACGCACAAAAAAGTGTCACATTATGTCACGCTAGGGTCAAGCGAGAGCGCAGTACAAGCGATGGAGAATAATATTATGACGTTATCCGATAAAATTATCGTCCTAAACCGACTTTACAAGCAACCAGTTTTTTATTATGTTTATTTATTCACTTTCATAATTGACGAAGACTGATAAAAACGTTTAAGATTTTGATCTATTGTTCTGTGTTTCAAAGATGTATTCTAAGGGAGTTCTTAGCTATGTTTGAAGAAATTTGGCCCATACCTTTTGAATTATTTTTTATAATAAAAATCAAGCCATTATCTTTCTTTACAGGAACTAGTTATTGACAACCGTCAAGAGGGAAAGGTGGATGAAGTGGAAGTTGGGCGTAGAGTAGTGGATATTTCTTTTTTTTTTAAAGCTCTTCAGGCCATAGGGGACCACGGTCCAATGGATTGTAAGTTAAGTTACCTCAGTATAATAGGTGAAGTAAAAGTTGGTCTGGACTCAAAACTCATCATAAAATGTAGTATGTGTAATATGAAATTTACTGTGTGTTTGGTTGAAAAGAAAGAAGATAGCATGGAAGTGAATCATCAAATTGTGTCTGGTATCATATCATCTGGTGGGAGCTACTCTCAGTTAAAAACATTAAGTGCCGCAGTAGCCCTACCAATCATGTCACCTTCATTGTACAATGAAATTAATAATACGGTTTGCGATTGGTGGGAAAAGACAGCAGCACATTCGATGGCAGAAGCTGTCAAGGAAGAAGCGGAGTACGCAGTGTCTATAGGTAGTGTTGATAAAAATGGTACACCATTAATATCTGTTGCTGTTGACGGTTGTTGGAGCAAGAGATCTTATGGTAAGAATTTTTCCGCCTTATCCGGCGCAGCTGCGATAATTGGCATTAAAACTAATAAAGTATTGTTTTTTGGAGTTAAAAATAAATACTGCGTAGTCTGTGCACGAGCCGCAAAGAACAACAGTCAGCCCCCGGAACACCATTGTTTCAAGAATTATTCAGGATCATCTACCGGGATGGAATCGACCATAATAGTTGAGGGGTTTAAACGTTCCTTTGTTGATCACGGTGTAATTTATAATAAATTTGTAGCAGACGGCGATTCCAGTACTTATAAAAAAATATTAGATTCGCGTCCGTACGATAATTTAATAGTAGAGAAAATTGAATGCAAAAATCATCTTTTACGAAACTACTGCAATAGCTTGGAGAAATTGTCGAAAGACACTAAGTATCCTTGCGAGTTGCGGAAATTCCTAAAAGAAAGGTATTTGCGTTTAAGAACGGGTGTAAAATGCGCGATTAAATATTGGGGGGATCAAAATCAGTCACTCGAAGAAAAAATAAAAAATCTTAGTGAAGATATTCTAAATGGTCCACAACACGTATTTGGTAATCACCAACATTGCAAGGAGTATTTTTGTAGACCTGACACTCGTCGAATAGAACCTGTTGGGTTACTTCCAGCAATTGTTGGATGCGGATTAATGGACGCGGTAGAAATTTTAAGTAAAAGACTGTCATATCATTCTAGAAGTTTAATTCATAATTGCACAAGTAATATAGTTGAAAGTTTTAACGGAGTAATTGCCAAATTAGTTGGGGGTAAGCGTGTAAATTATTCTTCCCGTGGTTCTTATGCGGGCCGATGCGCAGCTGCTGTTGTGTCTTTTAATACGGGATCGATTCATAGTAAAACTCATGAAGTCATATTTAAATCTAGTCCTAATCCTTTGATCGCGAAAGTGGAAAATAGTAATCGTAGAAACCGTTTAATTGCTAAACCTAAATTAAGATTGAAAAAAAACCACAGCGCTGTATCGAAAGACGCTCACTATGGACCAAACTGCGAAAAACCTGATCTGAGTCCAGAATTATATGAGAAAGCCAAGTCATCTTTTTTAGTTGATTTAAAGTTGTCTTGTGCTGAAAGAGAGGAGCTTGAAAGGTCGACCCATTTGCAAAGAAGTAGTGCTGAGTGGATGAGTACAAGGAGAAAATTACTAACCTCATCATCGTTCGGGGAAGTTTGTAAAAAACGAGAGAGCACAAGTTGTGCTGCTCTTGTTTGTAAAATCGTTTATGGTAGTAATATCTCCAGTTTGCCTGCTGTACGGTACGGTATCGAAAACGAAGAAACTGCAATTAGACAGTTAGAAATTCAAGAGAATATTAGTATACAAGGTTGCGGTTTGTTCGTCGACGATCAATATGAATTTCTTGGTACTACACCAGATGGCATTTATGCAAACGGTTTAATTGAAATTAAGTGCCCACATTCTTTAGCTGGCATGACTCTTGATGAAGCAATGGCCAAACATACCTTTTGGGTTAAGGACAAGGCTTCCAAGGGTTATGTCATAAATAAAAATCATTACTGGTATTTCCAAATTCAGGGACAGCTACATATAACTAAAAGAAACGTTTGCATGCTTGGCATCTGGTTTGGTGCTACTGTACCTATGAAAGTTTATATTATAGAAAAGGACGACAAATTTTGGAAGGAGAAAATGGAGATGAAATTAGTTAGATTTTATTACGTTTGCCTCCTTCCAGAATTAGTTGATCCTCGGCAGTCACGAAGCATGCCTATTCGTGACCCGCCCAATGTCATAGAGGCTATGAAAGAGAGGAAAGAAAGAGCTTTACGTGTTTTGAAAGAGAAGAACGTCTAATGATTTTGAAAGAGACTGAGGTAACTTAACTACCCAGCCGGTCGATTCACGTAAACACGCCAGTTCAAAAGTCGTTTTAACTTAGAAACTTAGAAATCGCCTTTTGGTTTTCTGTTTTTAACGCACTTACTTATCTAGTCTTGGATTGTCATAAATCTTCCAATAGCTCAATTTCTATACAAATCCTATACGATTTTGAAGAGTTACCTGGTGTAAACCCAAGGTCCGATCCTAATGAAATTAAAATGTGACCACACGGGATCACCAGCTTTCAAATAAAAAAAAAATCATCAAAATCGGTTCAAAAAATACAGCGAATTGAGAATCTTCTTCTTTTTTTAAGTCGGTTAAAAAGTGTGCGAAGTGACATTTTTAAGTCACTACGCTACGGTTTTTATTACGTGAATCGGGCAGCTGGTAACATTTTCATTCTGATAGGTTTTGCAATAGCAATTAATTTTATCATCAAATTAGTAGAAATCAGAATTTGATCAGTAATCATTAAAATGAAAAAAACATTAGAAACTCTTAAACTCATATTTTGTTATTGTTTACTTTCGTTTAATTAAGTATATGAATAATTTATAAATTTCATGTTTGTTTATAACTAATTTTTGTACAACCCTAGCACGCTTTTTAGGTGGCGACTCATATTTTGTTTACTTTTAATTATATGAACCATTTTTATACTTGTGTTTCATTTATTGACAATTTTTTGTACAACCCTAGAAGATTTTTTAGATTGCGAGGTGATCGTAAGCAAAAAGTATTTGAGTTTACGCAATAGGCACATTTCCTTGCGTAGATATAAACACTAGCGAGGAAAGGCGTGATGTTATTTCGACCGTACTTTCTACTGAATTTGCAATTATTTTATTGAATGAAAATTTTACGAAATAAGAATAAACTTTGGTAGTAAAATTACAAATAAATACATAGGTACTCGTAGTTGGAATTTTAGGTAAGTAGAATACAAAAAGGTCAGTCCGGACCTGCTCTTGATTGTTTATTATAAATAGAAAATCATAAAAATTGTGTCTCAAACTACTCTTATTTATTTATCTAGTAATTAGGATCATTTTATAACGAAAACTACTCTTGGAATATTTTACAAATAGGCAGTCGTTTATTTCCAATAATTCAACATTTTTGTTATGCTGTAAATATTCAACTTCAATAACAATAACTCAACGTGGAACGTTTGTCGCAAAACATTTTCAAAATCGCGCTCTCTGGGTCATTCACCCGCCCGTCGGATGATTCGGGCAACAATAGCGCTGCTGTCGCTCAAAATCGACTTTATCCGTGCGCGGTCTGGGCCCTTAACCAAAAGACGACGACGTGAACAAAGGTGTCACAGCCAATCAGCCCATATGTCACATCTAGACTGTTGTGTGGAGAATTTGTAACCAACTTATTTCAAAGACTGTACCAGCACAGCGCGTGCGACACGGATAACGGAGCGGCGCTCAATGATTTTGTAGAAACAGACCCGCTCGCGTGCTCCGTCGCGCGTACACACGACGCTTGTACCAACGCACGCGACGCAGGGCCCGCTGCCCGCGTCGCGTGCGACGGCTATCCGCCTCACGCAGTTTTACTACTGAAAAAGCTGCAGCAGATACCTTGCTACAATTTATCTCAGACTAGAATCTATATATAGTATTAATTCACTAACTAAACTCTTCACTGAAGAGAAACAATACGCCCCGATGTGTCATATTTATCTATTTTTATTGAACAGATCTATTGTAGTTTGCCCTCTCGGTGCTATAAATGGCACTGCTGAATACTACAAGTTTCAATATTTGTGAACCTCTCATGACACTACCTGGATAAACTCTTACCTATTCTAACACAGTATTATTGATTAGATTATGTGTTAAACGCATAAGTGTCCCTCTCACCCTCTCCCCTCTGTGCCTATAGCTGATAGAGCAAGTTGGAATTCGTTTATTTCTATACTACGTGATGCAAGTACTATGCTATTTTATTATAATAATTTTGATATACTTTTTTTAAATTCCTCCGTTTCATTCCTTCCAGATGCCCGCAACAATGGCCATGGGAGCGGGATCCCATGTCCATTGCTGGGGGCGTCTCTGGTACGCACCAGAAGGTATTTCCAGTGGCGCCCAGCGGGCTTTGGCTACTTGTGTGTTCGGGGGTTTGGTCGGAATGAAAATCCCGCGTCGGTGAGTGAATCTGGTTGCGTGCGACCCTTCTAGCCTGCTTCTGTAAGGATAGCGGGTGGCTATCCCACCATCATCAGGCCCCGATCATGGAGGTCGATGGTCCTGGGCATTGATACACCTACCTAATATTTGTACAGTAGACATTAGGTACCAAAGTAGATTTTAAGGAAAATAAGGATAATGACCCTTGAAGTGGGTAATCCGTCAAATTTAGCTTTCAAATATTCAGTTTCAAACATACTTACAGTTAAACTGTAAGAATCTTCTGAGAAAATTTAATGCGATTGATGAAACGAATAATGAATTAGTTTTAATTTGATTTTGACGTTATAACTTGACGCTAGGGAGAAGGATCCATCTGTATTAACGTCTAATTTAATTGGACCCGGTGGTAATTTGTAGCTGTTGTTGCGAATTGAAGCACTTTATCAAGGCAAGAGAATATTGTGCTAAAGGCGAATATTATTAAGGGGTATATAATGATAGATTACTGTCGTTGAAAAGATCATTTAGCTCAAAATAAATTAAATTAACTATGCTTTTTAGCCGACTTCCAAAAAAGGAGGAGGTTCTCAATTCGACCGCATGTTTTTTTTTTTTTTACGTTTGTTACTTCCTATCTTTGGTCTGGGTGAACCGATTTTGAATTATTTGAATTGAAAGCTACTACTTTCCAAATGGTCCCATTTCAATTTGGTCCCATTCCGACAATTATTTGGTCCCATTTCGGTAATTTCAAGTCGGTTGCTGTGTCAATTTCTGACGTGTATTTTTTATACAATCTAAAATTGCTAAACGCTTAATCGATGCTTCTCAGGGCCAGAAGGCTGGCTATTTTCTGGCCCAAAGAATAAGTATCGCCATCCAACGTGGCAACACAGCCAGCATTCTGGGAACCTTCCCAGTCGGCAATAACGCGGAGGATTTTTTAAACGATATTTTGTCATGTAAATATTTTTAGTATAAAATTATGTATATTGTAATTCTTATTGTTAAATATAATATTATTATTATTTTGGGTGCAAAGGGGCTCTACCAACATCTATAGGGCCCCAGCGACCTCACCTGCTAGTGGCGCACCTGCTGATAAACGGACGAGGCTCGTTAATTTACGGTACCTATGGAGTGGCTTCGGCCCCTACGTGGGTACCAGGTGGTACAACAGTGTTGGTCCGGGGGGGTACCACCGTGCAGCTGTGCTAAAGCCCCCCAAGTAACCCAGCCCAGGCTGGGTTGCGTTAGGGGTTCAGCAGCTGCACCGCCGGGCCCGGGGCGATGTATGGTGCAGCAGGCATGGGACCAGTGGGGGCGAAACGGAGTCTAGTGTGGGTGGTGTGGGTCGATTCGCCGGCCAGGGAGACCCTTAGCAACGGCGTTGCCGCGGCCGCCCGCAACACAGTCATGGGGCCCGCCTGGGGCCAACCACCCCAGGAGGCTGCCCCACATGTTGCGCATAATCCTGATGTGGGATCGCCGCTCCGGGTGGTAACCGGTGTGGGGTAGCGGCGGCCTTGCATCAGGGGGGTTTGGGAGCCCTTCCGTCCGGCGAGTCGGCTCCGACCTAACCACACGGTTCTAGACAAAGCTAGCCCCTGCGCTTTGTCACTTACTGCTGCACCAAATGTCGCCCTGTCTTCACGCTTCTTCTTCAAAATCTACAATGGCAGTGCAACAAAAAAGAAAAAAACGTTACACAGCGGCCCTAGGAAACCCCACAACTTCACATTTCGAGGTGGAGTTCACTAACGTCCGTGGACTCCATGCGAACCTCGATACCGTCCACCACCACCTTGAGATGGCACGGCCCGCTGTGATGTTCCTCACGGAGACACAAATACGCCGCCCTGACGACACGTCTTACCTGTGTTACCCCGGCTATGTCATCGAGGAACAATTTCGAGACAAAGCCGGGGTGTGCGTGTTCGTTAGGGCGGATGTTTGCTGCCGCCGGTTGCGCTGCCTAGAGAACCCCTCCAATTCCGTCCTTTGGCTGCACGTAGACCATGGCTCTATGAGCCAGATCTACGTGTGCGTCTACCGATCCCACACAGGGGATTCTGAGACAGCAAAGCTCTTCCAGTACCTCAGCGAGACGGCTGATGAAGCGCAGGTGCGGTTCCCGAACGCTGACCTAGTATTTCTGGGGGACTTCAATGGCCATCACATTGAATGGCTGGGGTCCCTCAAGACTGATCATGCGGGTAGAGCCGCCCATGCGTTCGCTCTCTCCCACGGTCTGACCCAGATGGTATGCGGGATCACCCGGATACCAGACAGGTCAGATCACGCGCCCGCTCTGCTGGATCTACTGCTGACGAGTCGCCCAGCCCAGTACAGTGTTTCAGTAGGAGCCCCACTGGGTAGTTCCGACCACTGTGTTGTTCACGCTGGCATGAAGGTGTCACCTCCTGCACGTCCTGTACAAACGTCACGACGACTATGGCACTACTCGTCAGCGGATTGGGACGGTCTACGCGATTATTATGCGTCCGTCCCCTGGAGCCAGCGCTGCTTTGTAGGAAAGGCTCCTTCGGATAGTGCTTCTGCTATTGCTGGCGAGATCAGTTTAGGGATGGATTATTACATCCCTTTCACTGATGTCGCCAGTATCCGCAGAGCCCGTCCCTGGTTCGGGCGAGATTGTGCCAAAGCTGTTCGACAAAAACAGTCGGCATATCGTGCCTGGATCAGGGCCCGAGCTGTGCGCGACCCAAACGTGGGCCACCTCAAAGCAGCGTACAACCGGGCCACAAAGTCGAGTAAGAGGGCCTTTAAGAGAGCGGATGCCCAGCGCGTCGCGCGGCTTGGTCAGGAACTCACTTCCCATCCCACGGGCAGCCGTGGATTTTGGCAACTGGCCAAAGCCGTGCAATCTAACTTTTGTCAGCCCTCGCTGCCACCACTGCGTTACCCAGATGGAACACTGGCTCACAAAGCCCAAGAGAAAGCGGATATGCTCGCAGACCTTTTTGCGGCTAATTCCCGGGTCGACGACCGTGGCCTGCAGCCCCCCGCCATCGCCAACTGTGGCCACACAATGCCTGATATTGTTATCAGGCAATGTGATGTACGGGCAGTGCTGCGGTCACTCGACACGCGGAAAGCCAGTGGCCCTGACGGCATTCCGGCGGTGGTGCTACGAAAATGTGCAGCTGAGTTGTCTCCAGTATTAACGCGTCTGTACCGCCTGTCATACTCTTCAGGGCTCGTGCCGGAGGTCTGGAAGGAGGCGAACGTACAACCGATCCCCAAGAAAGGGGATCGGTCCGATCCAGGCAACTATCGACCCATAGCTGTCACCTCAGTCATTTGCAAGGTGCTTGAGCTCCTTATAAATAAGCAGCTCATGCAATTCCTAGAGGATCACTCGCTAATCAATGATCGACAATACGGCTTCAGGCCAAAGCGATCAACGGGTGATCTTCTGGCATTCGTAACGCATGTCTGGGGTGGGGCTATGGAAAGGCACGGCGAGTCCTTGGCTATTAGCCTGGACATCGCCAAAGCCTTCGATAGGGTCTGGCATGCTTCGCTCCTTTCCAAGCTTCCGGCATATGGTCTACCTCCTCAACTGTGCAGCTGGATTGCCAGTTTTTTAAACGAGCGCCGAGTGCGGGTCCTCTGCGATGGCCAGGCTTCTCGCTTCTTGCAAGTGAATGCCGGGGTACCGCAGGGGTCCGTACTATCACCAACTCTCTTTCTTCTGCATATCAATGATATGCTATCCCTCGGGAACATTCATTGCTATGCAGATGACAGCACACTGCACGGGAGTTACTCGGTTCGTCCGACGGCGGGGCGATCTGAGATTGAGGAGGAGAGACGACGACTCGTGGCTGATCTCGACCGTAACCTCGACAGTATCTCTCAATGGGGTACCGAGAACCTGGTCGAGTTCAATGCCCGCAAAACACAGGCGTGTGCATTTACTGCGAAGAAATCCCCTTTCCTTCCCCTACCCTCTCTTCAGAATGCATTATTACCAATGAAGGACAACCTTGATATCCTTGGCATAGACGTTCGTCGAGAGCTCAATAATAAAAACTACATCGAAAGATGTATAGGGCTAGCTTCGCGGAAACTAGGAATACTGAATAAGGTAAAGAGATTCTTTACACCGGACCAGAGGTGTCTGCTGTACAAGACGCAGATTAGACCCTGCGTCGAATACTGCTCTCACCTCTGGGACGGCTCCGCGAAGTATCTGCTGGACGCTCTCGACGCTATGCAGCGACGGGCTATCCGTATTATAGATTGTCCGGAGGTAACGGGAAGCCTTGAGCCGCTAGTTCAGCGCCGAACAATAGCTTCCTTGGCCGCATTCTACCGTATTTACCACGGCGAGTGTTCTGAAGAGCTCTTCAATCTGATCCCACCCTCTTCCTTCCGATCCCGAACGACTCGTGCCGGGCAGAGATGCCACCCCCACACAGTGGATAGCATGTTCGCGAGAACCGAACGTTTTAAACGTTCGTTTCTCTGCCGAACGATAGTGGCCTGGAACGCCCTGCCTGTGCACGTGTTTCCTCCCACATATAATCCTGGGTTCTTTAAGCGGAGCGTGAAGAGGCACATCAGTAGGTCGTCAAGTTGAGGGCCACTCTCAATAGTAATGTGTGCTGTGAGAGTGGCCCACAATCGCTAGACGTCGTCACGACTTACCACCAGGCGGGCGGCGTCAATTTGGCGAACCAAATATAAAAAAAAAAAACAAAAAAAAAAAGCGTTAAAAATAATCTAAAATGGTCTATGACTTCAACTGACATTTTGTTCGGTAACTTTTACTTAATATTTACTAGGTTCCACAGAAATGGTGAAAGAACTCCTCCGTGGGGCATCCCTTAACCACCTCTACCACCGGATAGCACCGGATTTGCACCATGGTGTTCCAGTGCTGCTATGATGCTAGTGAAATTTGTTTTGTCGAAGGCGCCCTCAATATCGATGAAAGTACATAGACATATACCTTTGTTTTGTATCGCCACTGCCGCCCGGCTTACCACCTGGTGGAGGGCCGATTCGGTTGATTTGCCTGCTGTGTATGCGTGCTGATTTGTGTGAAGGGGAAAGTGGGTCAGCATATTTTCCCGGAGGGTAGTCTCACACAGTCTTTTCAGTGTTTTTGTGAGGAAAGAGGTAAGGCTAATTGGTCTAAATGATTTAGGGTTTGTGTAATCACTTTTACCTGGTTTAGGTATGAAGATTACCTTCACTCTCCTCCAGCTTGCGGGCACGTACCTGTAGGCTAGGCAGGCTTGCATAATGGATAGTAGTGGTGTGTAGAGCTTTGGTCCCCCCACTGTAGGAGTGCCGGAAATATTCCATCCGGACCAGGGGATTTGAAGGGTGAGAAACTTTTTATCGCCCATGAGAGCTTATCTAGTGTTATTACAGTGCGCGCGTAATTACAACCTTCTTCTGATGGAAGTGACCAGTCCGCTCTTGCTTCTGAAATTTGTAAGAACCTGCAGTCGGGGAAATGAGTCTTTATCAGAGTTTGTTGTGCTTCCCCCGGTGAGCTGGTGTAGTTACCGTCTTGTTTTAGGAGACTGCCTATCCCATGGTGTGGTTGGGTGGCCAGTGCCTTCCTGACGCAGTTTGCTTGTTCGCAGGAGTTTATGCTAGTGGTAAAATTTCTCCATGCTTCGGTAGATCGGTATCGGATACGTTTTTTGTATTTTGACTTTGCCTCTTTATAGGAGTCCCAGTCTTCGTTTGCTCTAGTGTTTATGGCCCTGTTGAAGCGTTTCCTGACTATCTTACGGAGCCGCTTCAGTTCGGGTCCCCACCAGTTCTGTTGTTTTTCGGGTGCGTTTGCCCGTGGTGTGTACAGCGGACACGCAGTTTGATAGCTGTGGTCGATTATGTTTGATATAACACTTACCTGCGCCTCAATTTGCTGTATGCCATCTATGGATGGCGACAGAGGCTGGTCGTCCAGTTTCGTGTGCAGAGTGTTTGTGTTTGTTTTTCGTGGATTCCTGCTTGGTGGAGGCAGGGGTATGTTAATTTGTATGTCGCATCTTATTCTCCTATGGTCGGAGCATGATGCCTCCTTCGATACGTGCCAGTTTGTGACGAGGTCCCTTATTAAGTCAGTTTCATTTAGTTAGTTAGTGTCATGTCTATAATGGTTTGGAATCGTTTTGTAACGAAGGTAGGTTCAGATCCCGTATTTAAGATGTATAGGACCGTGTTAGGACCCAAAGGCTAAAACGGGATAGTAATAGGGTTACTAAGGCTGCTGTCCGGCCGTCCGTCCTTCTGTCACCAGGCTGTATCTCATGAACCGTGATAGTTAGAAAGTTAAAATTATAATAGACTAGCAGACGCCCGCGGCTTCGCCCGCTTGGCAAATTATAAACTAAACTCCTCGAGAACCACTCTGTTCATAGGTGAAAACCACATCAAAATCCGTTGCGTAGTTTTAAAGATCTAAGCTAAGTATACATACGGACTGAAGCGTCTTTGTTTTATAATATGTAGTGATTATGTATTTCTGTTGCCGCTATAATAGCAAATACTAAAAAAAAAACAATATAATAATTATTTAAGGGGGCTCCCATACAACAAACGTGATTGTTTGCTTTTTTGTACCTGTTTTTTAATATATACTAGCTGACCCCGCGAAATTCGTACCGCCTAACAGTCAATGAATGTCGTGTTACTTTTTAGCTGAACTAATTTAGGCTTTGATGAACGTAAAACAATGATACAAATATTTATATAGATAGAAACAAAAAAGTATTTTTTTATGATGAATGATGATGAAAACACATACAGAATGAGAATAAAAATATAAAATAATAATTAAGTACTTCAAACTCATGTCAGAAAAAAAATAATGAAAACTATGTTGTGCAGATTGGAAAAAAAAAATGAAACTCGGATTAATTCATTAAAGGATTTTCATTCAAGCACTTTGTGGTAAACGACATTCTTTGTTTTTTGGTCAGGCGCAAGAACAAATAAAGCGGATGGTTTGCCGACACATGAGCATGCCACGTACAATTGACCATGAGAAAAACATGCATTTTCTAGATTGAGGCCACAAATAGTCAAGGATTGGCCCTGTGATTTGTTGATCGTCATGGCGAAGGCAAGACGAATCGGGAATTGAATTCGTTTAAACTCAAAGGGCATATCCGTTGGGATCATCGGAATCCTTGGAATAAGAACTTCCTCATCTTTAAATTTTCCTTTAATTATCGACGCGTGAATCACATTGCTCATCAGTTTTCTTATCACCAAACGCGTTCCATTACACAGTTTTGGTTGGTTTAAATTTCTAAGCATGATGACTACCGAGCCAACTTTAAGTTTTAAATTGTGCGGTGGTAAACCAGGCACATCCAAGGAGTTTAAAAATTCAGTTGGATAATTAGTGGCTTCTTCTTCGTTTGTTACACAGTCGATAGATTTGAATGAATACAGAGTACCTACGATTTGATTTTGAATTATAAAATTGAGGACATCTACATCTTTATTTTTAGCGGCCAAAATTGCTCGCTCACTTAACCATTTAGTATTTTTGTGGTTAGCAATGATATCCGGGAATACTTTGTTGATAAGCTCGTCTTTTGATGATCGAAATTGCAAAAATTTTGAGGAAATGAAATCAAACCGCTCGATTTGTCAACAGGAACACGGCCATTACCGATAGTCAGCAATTGCTTCGAGAAATCATCAGCAGATAGATCGTTCAACAATGCAACTCTCATATTTACAGACAGTTGAAGTTTCTTTACATATCGCCACAGATTTGATGCTTTGAGGCAAGCGTTTATTTCGTCGGCAGCAGTAGATCTTGGAATGACTGGTAGTGTTTGTCGGAAATCGCCTGATAATAAAATCATTGCACCACCAAAACATCTCGAGTCATTGCGCAGATCTTTTAATGTTCGGTCTAGTGCTGCCAATGCGCGTTTGTGCGCCATTGTGCATTCGCCCCACATGATGATTTTTGATGCTACTAAAACTTTGGCCATTGCGGAGTGTTTCGAAATGTTACATGTCGGTTGTTCAGTAGTTTGAAGGTTTATTGCAATTTTAACGCTGAGTGAGCCGCACGGCATCCGTCTAACAATGTGGCCGCTTCATTCCAGAAGAAGCAATTGCTACCGCAATTTCGGATCTCGCACGTACAGTGGCCAAAATCAATGACATGAGGAATGTATTCCCAGTTCCACCGGGGGCATCCAAAAAAAATAAGCCGCCATTTCCATCATCAATTGCATTAATCAGTGTATCATAGACTTCCCTCTGCTTAGGATTCAACAGAGGTACATTCGTTTGAACTGATTGGATTAGTTCCTGTGGATCATATTCACGTTCACGTTCCAATTCTCTATTAAATGCGTCATTCATTCCGCGATCTGGCGCTGGCATTCCTAACCTAACTAACAAACTGCCGCACATGAGGTAACACTTTTTGGGTTTTTGGGTGCAAAGGGGTCCTTCTTACATCTATCGGGCCCCAGCGACCTCACCTGCTAGTGGCGCACCTGCTGATTAACGGACGAGGTTCGTATATTACGGTACCCATGTGGTGGCTTTGGCCCCTACGTGGATACCAGGTGGTACAACAGTGTTGGTCCGGGGGGGTACCACCGTGCAGCTGTGCTAAAGCCCCCCAAGTAACCCAGCCCAGACTGGGTTGCGTTAGGGGTTCAGCAGCTGCACTGCCGGGCCCGGGGCGGTGTATGGTGCGGCAGGCAGGGGTCCAGTGGGGGCGAAGCTGAGTCTAGTGTGGGTGGTGTGGGTCGATTCGCCGGCCAGGGAGACCCTTAGCAACGGCGTTGCCGCGGCCGCCCGCAACATAGTCATGGGGCCCGCCTGGGACCAACCACCCCAGTAGGCTGCCCCACATGTTGCGCATAATCCTGTTGTGGGGTCGCCGCTCCGGGTGGTAACCGGTGTGGGGTAGCGGCGGCCTTGCATCAGGGGGGTTTGGGAGCCCTTCCGTCCGGCGGGTCGGCTCCGACCTAACCACACGGTTCTAGACGAAGCTAGCCTCTGCACTTTGTCACTTACTGCCGCACCAAATATCGCCCTGTCTTCACGCTTCCCCATATTTCAAAATGACAGTGCAACAAGAGAATAGACGGTACACAGCGGCCCCTAGAAACCCCACAAAGTTGACTTCGTTTGAGGTGGAGTTCGCGAATATCCGCGGACTCCATGCAAACCTCGATACCGTCCACCATCACCTGGAGTCGGCACGGCCTTCTGTGATGTTCCTAACGGAGACACAGATACGCCGCCCTGACGACACGTCGTACCTCTGTTACCCGGGCTATATCATTAAAGAACAATTCCGCGATAAAGCCGGGGTGTGCGTGTTCGTTAGGGCGGATGTTTGCTGCCGCCGGTTGCGCTGTCTGGAGAACCCCTCCTACTCCGTCCTTTGGCTGCACGTGGATCATGGCTCCATGAGCCAGATCTACGTGTGCGTCTACCGCTCCCACACAGGGGACACTGGGACAACAAGGCTTTTCGAATACCTCAGCGAGATGGCTGACGATGCGCAGGTGCGGTTCCCGAACGCTGACCTGGTTTTCCTGGGGGACTTTAACGGTCATCACGTTGAGTGGCTGGGGTCCCTTAGGACCGATCATGCGGGACGAACCGCCCATGCATTCGCTCTCTCCCACGGGCTGACCCAGATGGTACGGGGGATCACCCGGATACCTGACAGGTCAGACCACACGCCCGCCTTGCTGGATCTACTGCTGACGAGTCGCCCAGCCGAGTACAGTGTGTCGGTACGCGCCCCACTGGGCACATCCGACCACTGTGTGGTGCACGCCAGCTTCCAAGTGCCACCGCCTGCTCGTGCTGAACAAATGACTCGACGACTATGGCACTACTCGTCGGCAGACTGGGACGGTCTCCGCGATTACTTTGCGTCCATCCCGTGGAGCCAGCGCTGCTTTGTAGGGAAGGCGCCTTCGGATAGCGCTGCTGCCATTGCTGGCGAGATCAGTCTAGGGATAGAATATTATATCCCTTTCACTGATGTCGCCAGCATCCGCAAAGCTCGCCCCTGGTTCGGGCGTGAATGTGCCGAGGCTGTCCAGAAAAAACAGTCGGCATATCGCGCCTGGGTCAGGGCTCGGGCGGCACGTGACCCGAACGTGAACCGCCTCAAAGCAGCGTACAATCGGGCCACTAGGTTCAGCAAGAGGGCCTTCAAGAGAGCGGATGCCCAGCGCGTCGCGCGGCTTGGTCAGGAGCTCACATCCCATCCCACGGGCAGCCGTGGATACTGGCAACTGGCCAAAGCCGTACAGTCAAATTTTTGTCAACCCTCGCTGCCACCACTGCGTTTTCCTGATGGATCACTGGCTCACAAAGCCCAAGAGAAGGCGGACATGCTCGCAGACCTCTTTGCGGCTAATTCCCGGGTCGATGACCGTGGCCTGCAGCCCCCCGCCATCGCCAACTGTGGCCACACTATGCCTGATATTGTTATCAGGCAATGTGATGTACGGGCAGTGCTGCGGTCACTCGACACGCGGAAAGCCAGTGGCCCTGACGGCATTCCGGCGGTGGTGCTACGAAAATGTGCTGCTGAGTTGTCTCCAGTATTAACGCGTCTGTACCGCCTGTCATACTCTACAGGCCTCGTGCCGGAGGCCTGGAAGGAGGCGAACGTACAACCGATCCCCAAGAAAGGGGATCGATCCGATCCAGGCAACTATCGACCCATAGCTGTCACCTCAGTCATTTGCAAGGTGCTCGAACTTCTTATTAATAAGCAGCTCATGCGATACCTGGAGGATCACTCGCTAATCAATGATCGGCAATATGGCTTCAGGCCAAAACGATCAACGGGTGACCTCCTGACATTCGTCACGCATGTATGGGGTGGGGCTATGGAAAAGTTTGGCGAGTCCTTGGCTATTAGCCTGGACATCGCCAAAGCTTTCGATAGGGTCTGGCATGCTTCGCTCCTTTCCAGGCTTCCGGCATATGGTCTACCTCCTCAACTGTGCAGCTGGATTGCCAGTTTTTTAAACGAGCGCCGAGTGCGGGTCCTCTGCGATGGCCAGGCTTCTCGCTTTTTGCAAGTGAATGCCGGGGTACCGCAGGGGTCCGTACTGTCACCAACTCTCTTTCTTCTGCATATCAATGATATGCTTTCCCTCGGGAACATTCATTGCTATGCAGATGACAGTACATTGCACGGCAGTTACTCGGTTCGTCCGACGGCGGGGCGATCTGTGATAGAGGAGGAGAGACGACATCTCGTGGGTGATCTCGACCGAAGCCTCGACAGTATCTCCCAATGGGGTGCCGAGAACTTGGTCGAGTTCAATGCCCACAAAACACAGGCGTGTGCATTTACAGCGAAAAAATCCCCTTTCCTTCCCCTACCCACTCTTCAGAATGCAATATTACCAATGAAGGACAATCTAGACATCCTTGGCATAGACGTTCGTCGAGAGCTCAATAACACAAAATACATTGAGAGATGTATTGGGCTAGCTTCGCGGAAACTAGGAATACTGAACAAGGTAAAGCGATTCTTTACACCGCACCAGAGGTGTCTGCTGTACAAAACGCAGATTAGACCCTGCGTTGAATACTGCTCTCACCTCTGGGACGGCTCCGCGAAGTATTTGCTGGACGCACTCGACGCTATGCAGCGACGCGCTGTTCGCATTATAGACTGTCCGGAGGTAACGGGAAGCCTTGAGCCGCTAGCCCAGCGCCGAACAATTGCTTCCTTGGCCGCGTTCTACCGTATTTACCACGGTGAGTGTTCTGAAGAGCTCTTCAACCTGATCCCACCCTCTCCCTTCCGATCCCGAACAACGCGTGCCGGGCAGAGATGTCACCCTCATACCGTGGAAACCGTCTTCGCGAGAACCGAGCGTTTTAAACGATCGTTTCTCTGCCGAACGATGGTGGCTTGGAACGCCCTGCCTGCGCACGTGTTTCCTCCTACATATAACCCTGGGCTCTTTAAGCGAAGCGTGAAGAGGCACATTACAGGGTCGTCAAGTTGAGGGCCACTCTCTATAGTATTCCTGTGTACTGTGAGAGTCGCCCTCAATTGCCAGACGTCGCCTCAGCTTACCATCAGGCGAGTGGCGTCAATTTGTCGACCTAAATATAAAAAAAAAAAAAAAACACATATCTTCGATCAAGAGCAAAGTCTGGTTATGGATCTCCTCATTCACCTCAAGATCGGAATTTCTTGAGCTGACGCGAATTCGATGTAAAATATCTTCTGACATGTTATCTTTGTATTTGTTCCACAGGTCACGTGGGTTCGATGGGAAGCATGTTGAAATGATGATAGCAAATAATGTGCGTATCTGACTTGGAGATGCAGAAATAATTGCTTCAGCGATTGTCGTGTCCCAATGAGTATCGTTTTCAAGCAAATTTAGCTCTTGACATGCTACACGAAATGTGGGGCACACGATACCATTAACAGTTCGTAGTGATTCAAATGATGTTGGCCCTCGAACATGTACCAGCAACAACCGCAAATAGAAACATTCATCATTCTTCGGATGAACTGTGTAAATACGACCAAGAGCATCAGTAGAACGCATATCTGGATGACTAGGAACTGCATCGCCTTGCTTCCGACGTTGAAATTTCTTCGATGTAGCGTTCCAAGTGTAATAACGTGGCATTTCTGAGTAAAGCAAAGTTCGTGCGAACGGATCGCTTTGACAAATCGCAAAGAAACTGGTCAGTGTTGTCGCTGGAGGTGTTTCGGCACGTTGAGCAGCATTCGACGCTGTGAAATATACTCTCTGACCGTTCTCTAGATGCACCCCCAAATGTAAAACAGTGGGATGACGTTCGTGAATAGGGAATGAAAATATACGCCAAATTGCTTCATTGCAGTTCACATATCTACCAACTTGATAGCGCGTGATTTCATCGTTGGTATTGGATGTTTGGATACCAAAAACCACCATGTCGCTCCCTTTCGTGACATATTTGCAAATGTATTTAATTGACTTGACCGAATTGCAATACTCAACATTACAATGTGCTTTGAATGTTTTGGAAAGAAGTGGCGAATATGGAACAATCCAACTGTTGTCAACTACGAAATCATTTCCTTTCACTTTAGTTGTGATAGTTCTACCATTATCATCGGGCGATCGACGCCGATACAATGGATAACCATCGTTGCCTGTAATGGTCTCTGCCGTCAATTTTCGTGGATACCGTTTGGAACACTTGCCGTCGACCATGCACGGTGATTGTCGGTTGATAGTGCCACACGGTCCATGAATCATATTCGTGACTACAACATCATGTAGGTCTGGATCGGTTTCAGGAGCAGGAATCTCCGCACATATGATGTCATCTATTTGATCTGGCCGAATTCTTTCGACTAACCAAATCAGAATGTGAGCATGCGGTAGGCCTCGTTTTTGCCATTCGATTGAATACATCCAGCATCGAGTATTCCCAAAGACGTGTTGCTTAACAATGTAATTCATTAGTGACCGAATGTTTTGCCTGAAAACACGTGCGGTGATGTCGTGTCGATCACTTGATGTTTTTCCGGGAAGCAGCAATTGAATAATTTCTATCCATTTCGGATTACATGTAAATGTAATGAATACATCTGGCCGACCATAATTACGAACATATGTCATTGCATCTTGCGCATATTCATGCAAATGACGCGGGCTACCTATGTATGTCGCCGGTAAAATAGTCAATAGACCAACATTTTCTGAATCTCCTTCTGTGCTAATTCCATCGCGTAAATGGATATACTCTTCCGAACGCAATTTAGCTTGATTCAACCGAATGAAAGTCCGGCGCTCCGTTTCGATTTTAACGTACATATCAACGCAATATTGTTGAAGCAGTCGACGAAATCGCAACAAATAATTTTCACGAATCATCAAACGATATGCGTAATAATTCATCGAACTAACCTTCTTGGTAGTTTCCTCACCTGAAACAAATGCAGTAAAAATTGTAAGTATTTTAGAACCGCGACTTGAGCAACCCAAGGGGGGTGCCATCTTCATCGCGGCGGTGAGACCGATCATGGACGATTGGCTGCAGAGGCAGCATGGTGACCTCACGTACCGTGCGACGCAGATGGTTGCCGGGCATGGATGCTTCGGTAGCTATCTGTTTCGCATGCATCGTGAGGTCACACCCCGGTGTCAACACTGCGAGGTTTCCGACGACGACACCGCACTCCACACGTTGGTGGAGTGCTCAGCGTGGGCGAGTCAGCGCCGGGACCTCGTAGTGGGTCTGGGCGTGGATACCCTCTCGCTGGGGACCATGCTTCAAGCCATGGTATCCAGCGGGAGTAGGTGGAACGCGGCCGTGTCCTTCTGCGAGCAAGTCATGCTCGCGAAGGAGGCGGCCGGGAGGGAGAGGGAGCGTACCCTCCCCGCCGAGTTCCGTAGTCGGCGGCCAGGCCGCCCCAGACTACGCGACTACGCCCAAGACTATCGTCCTCCATGATCGGGGCCTGAGGACGGCGGGATCGCCACCCACCGTCCTTACAGAAGCAGGCTAGAAGGGTTGCGTGCTGCGGGGCCTTTGCCCCATAGCACGCAACCAGATTCACTCACTGACGCGGGATAAAACCCGACCCCAATGACGCGGGATTCTCGTCCCGACCAAACACCCGCAGAGACCACAGGGGTGGTCAAAGTCCGCCGGGCGCCACTGGACATACCCTCTGCTAGTAACCAGGGACGCCCGGCAAAGGACGTTAGAGCGGCCGCGGCCTTGGGCCGCGGAATTAAAAAAAAAAAAAAAAAAAAAAAAAAAAAAAAAAAAGTATTTTAGAACCCGTAATAGGTTAACGACTCTTACAGCTACTCTCTACTAAATTAGAAATTACAACTTTTTTTGAGTACTAAAAGCAAACAGAATAAAATGTATATCAAGTTAAAATGAAAACAACAATATTGATCTTACCGTTCAATGGATTAATCATTTTGATATTAAAGTGATATCCATCGTCTCCTTGCCAAAACATCAGCGGGTATTGTAACGCGTCATATGAACGGTGTGTTTCATATATTCTTTGTAGTTTCCCAGTATTGCGTCGTGTAAGTACAATATCACGTGTTTCCAAGTTTTCACCAACAATCAGGATTGCCACTTCATCGATTGTTGGAGCATTAAATGTGCGTTCATGTGTTCCAGCTAGTCTTTTATCTGCTCTGATCACAACTTTATAGTCATCACTTGGCATGCGATCTAAAGCAGTCTTGAACAGCCTGACCAATGCATGATGTTCATGAAGCATTTGCTGCAGATCTTGGAGAATTGCTCTTTTCGTAGCTGTGTTGATCCCTTGACGCCGGTTAAGTTGTTCTTCCATATTGCCCATGAAGTATATTTGCAAGAATTTATACTGTGCATCTTCTATAGGTTGCAATGATCCAATGCGATGGCAAATCTGGCCTTGAATCTGTAAAGTCAAAACCATAGTTATAGTTAGATTTACAAACACTTTTTTTACAAACACTTTTTTTTTTTCAAATAATAACATGCCATTTTTATTTCAGAGACAAATACAGAAATCTAACAAACTACATTCCAGATTTTTTTTACAATGATAGAAAATAAAGTTTTTAACGTAAATTACCTTAAATGTCGGATTATATCAGTGTTCTTCGATAATTTCCGCCCCAAATGAAGTCATTTGGAAACAGACATTGTATTTTTGAGTGTTCGCTAGAAAATGTCGTGATTCTAGTGTTTCGCCATAAAGCAGGGAGCACAATGGCTCTGGTGGCGTGACCAATAATGGCAATTTCACTTTACCACTAAGGCAGCACAAACCAGGCGTTTCACCAGCAAACTTCAATGCTCCACAATGCTGGCAAACAACGTCCATTCGACCAATGCAAACTAAACGATGCAAGCTGTAGTCGATGGTGCAAACATACAGAAACGCTGCTCTATTCAAATCAATACTTGAACCATTTCTTCTTGCACTTCGAAGATTATTCCTCTGTTCATCTGTAAAATAAGCTCGACGATTTCTCGTTTCTAACCTAGCCGTTTCACGGGCTGCCTCTCTTTGCTCTTGTGTTTGAGAAGCACGAATTAAGGCCCTTCTTTGCTCCATACTAACGCGGCGCTGTTCTCGTGCAATTTCTCGTTCTCCATCAGATAATTTACTCGCGATATTCCGTTGCCTAATTGCATTACGGCTTCGCTGGGAAAGATTAGATCTTCTAGGACGCGGCATTGTTATTAAAATGTGCACTCGCATAAAACCACCAAATATAATAACAGTGACAACTTTCGAGACATAGACAATAGCTATGATAATATGAGTATATACTACGTATGAATATCTTATCAAGAAAAATCATATACAAACTATAAAAAGACATTTACACTTTTGTTAACCTGAAGATTTTTTTTCCTTATTCTTATAACCTTTACCAACTGATTTTTTATTCTTTTTTATTTTGTTCCTTTCCGATGATTTTATGTTTTTACTGTAGAATAAATCTTAGGTATTATTTTCTGGAATTAAAAATTAAATAATTAATAAATAATTTTCGAAAATTAATGGCTAAAACAAACAAATATAACACTACCTGAACTTTGTAGATATTTTACAAAAAATAAATTTCTGAACGCACACATAATGTCTTCAGAAAAAAAAAAATTTTTTGCTTAAAGTTCTCAGCAACCAGGCCATAAGCTCCAAAAAAAAAATAGTTGTTACACTATTTGACAGGATTGTACAACTAATGTTTTACATGTAATAAACAAATCAGCATCTATTTCATTGTTTTTAAGATGTATTCTGCTATTCGTGACGGAAACAAATCCAACAAATTAAAAACCATGGCAATCGGTCCAGCCGTTCTCGAGTTATAAGTGTTGTAACAAACACGACTTTCTTTTATATATATATATATATATATATATATATATATATATATAAGATAAGATAAGAGAAGATTTTGTGGTATTTGGTAACTCGGACTGCAGAGATTCTGTTTCGTGGTATGGTACCTGTCGTGGCTGTTGGAAATTTGGTTTGAATAACAGTGTGGTTATGAACAGTCTATAGAGCCCCGTAACGGCAATAAATAGGCTTTCCCTATTACATGGGACCAAAAAAAAAAACTGGCAAAAAGTGGGTGGGTAATGCACCTCTGCCTACCCCTTCGGAGATACAAGCGTGATGCATACCTGTCTATTTGGTAACAATTAGACAAGAGAATTTGATAACAATTAGAAGGTCGTTTCCATAATCATTATTTACAGAATGCCTGGAACTCCAACTACTTGTTTTTGGTCTCCCTCGTTCCTCTGCAGTACAAGAGTAAAAATTCATCGCGTACAACCAGCTTTACATTTCCGAAGCAATTTATATTTTTGCTGAGTTTATTTTAGGTGGAAGGTTTTCTTTGGCCTTCATACATTTTATTTTAAAAACATTTTCTTTTATCTGTTTAGAAATATGATCGTCTAAACTTACTTTGCACTAACTTTATATATTATTTTTTAATTCATACGTATTTCCTACATTATTAGTCTTCGCCCGTAGGCCTTTGTCTTTTATTCTTTTGATGGATATCTAACAGAAAAATATTCATGAAAACAGGTGCTAACGGGACCTATCAACACATTCGGGTTCTGAAGTCATACTCAACTGCATGCGAAGCACCTGCTGACAATTAAGTAAACTGCTTCGGTGGCGTGGTCGGCAGTGCATAGGCTTTCGACTCCGGAGTTTCGGGTTCGATTCCCGGGTCGAATCAAATATTTGTGTGATCTACAAATGTTGGTTTCCGAGTTTGGGTGTTTTCTATGTATATTATGTATGTAGGGTAAAAGCGGGATAGATACTTTTTGATACTTTTTGAATACTGAGATACTTTTTGAAATTGCCTCCTAATTCTAAAAATGTTACTTTTTTATAAACTATTTGTATGAATGTACCTGGTGTAATTATATATGTTGAATTACTATTGGTTTTTTTGACCTACCAAATACAGATTTGGCAGAATTTAGCTTTTAGAGGATAGATGCCCCAGTGTATGGATAGTTGCCCCACCATGAAAATGCTATGAAGGATAGATGGCCGCAGTGCGGGATAGTGTCTTCTGTACTGTGTAAACAAAAACGCAACCAATTTTAATCCTAAACTGCAAATGCTTTCAAGAAATATGGGATAGAATAACGAAAGACCTTTTTTTTAAGTTTTTAATTTTTAAAGAATAATTTACAATAATGTCTTCTTAATTTCTATTTTAAAATATTCATAATCAAAGACATTTATACTTATTATTTAAAATATTAAATAACTGATTCAACAAAACTATTTGTTATTTACAATAAAAATTACAATATACCTACATAATTATATACTAAAAATATTTACAGTACAAAATATCGTTTAAAAAATCCTCGAATGCCGACTGGGAAGGTTCCCAGAATGCTGACTGTGTTGCCACGTTGGATGGCAATATATATTCTTTGGGCCAGAAAATAGCCAGCCTTCTGGTCCTGAGAAGCTAACAAAATTATTAATTTTTAAAAGTTATTATAAAGTTTTAATTGTCAAGAATTAACATGCATAATCAAACATATAAAAAATTGGAATACCATTAGAGACATTTTTAATCCTTAATAGAAACTTTCATTTTCCACATTTTGAGCCATAATTTCTGAAAAGTGTACAGGTCCATCTATACCTCGGAAATTTAGGGCAACTATCCTTTGTGATAGGTATAGATGCCCAAATATTTTTTAAATAAATTACAATGAAAAGAGCTACTTTTTATACTTAGATGCACACTTAATGAACCAGTATACTGACGTAATAGAAAATATAACATAATTTATTACTACTTATAAAGTTACACAACGGCAAAAACTAACCTTTAAATTTTTTACGTGTTCCTGTAGTTCGCTGCGGAGATGTTTACACACACTAGCAAAATACGTCCTCACCGTGTGACAGCCCGCAGCTAACGGAGGTGCGGGGTGACTGCGGCTCCTAATTATACTGTTAATTCATAGTTGCGAGCTTGGGAAGTATGTTTTTTTCTAAAATGAGGCACCTATCCCACTGCCGCATCTATCCGGGTTTTACCCTATATCACATGTATGTATATAAGTATGTTTATCAGTTGTCTAGATCCCATAGCACAAGCGTATAGCTTAGTTTGGGCTAGATGACGTTGTGTGAAAAGGTCCGAAATTAAAAAAACAAAAAGTTGGTAAAGTATACTTACTACTAGGTACCTACCAATGTTTTATACCAAGCTTGCCTTTAAGAATGTACCCCGGAATAAGTATGAGAGTTTGATTAAACAAAACTTAAGCAATAAACATTTTTTAATATTAAAAATAAGCGGCTGCGTGATGAAGAAATTGGTAGGTAAATGAAATGCTCGCCCTTTGTGGGAACATGTGGGCAGGTAGCCATATACTACATACCTACTCAACCTCGTGTGACCTGGTATCTACGTGTTTTGACATTATACCTCACATTCTACTAACAACGAACACACACACACGAACACAAAATTACGTATTTTTAGGGTCTCGGAACCCTTATAGTTTCGTCATGTCCGTCATTGACTATCCTCCCAAATGGTTAGTGCTAGAAACATGAAACTTTGCATGTATATGTATATTTATTGTAATTAGCTTTGAAGAGCATGTTTTTGCGAAAACAGCCCGCCCTCTCTAAAATCTAAACGGCTGGCGCGTAGAACCTGAAAAAATTCACGATGGTAGTCCATGTAATTAACTTTGAAGGAAAACGCGAACCGATAATATAACTTTTAGTTTAGGTGTTATAAAGGCTGTTATGGGTAATTACGTAACCCTATCTTATGCGTGGCTCGTGGCCCTATCCTATGGGAAGTCCTGGGGTCGGACAGACTGAACGAGGAAGACATTAGTAATCTGAAGGTAGATAGTAAACAGATGATAAGATTTCTCAAGGACACGGGAAGATTCGACGGGGTACCGTGAGAGCTGGATCAACCACACTCTTCCCATGGGGAGAACTGGGGAAATGGACGAAATAGCGAGTCAAGTCGCGGGTGGATTGTCCGTCCAGCTGCCGGCGTCCCCGTTGGAAATAATAAATAGTCTCCTGCGGGAGTAGATGGATAGATTCTGCGAGCAGGTTATGCACGCGAAGGATGCGGCCGAGAGAGAGGGGTAGCATACCCTCCCCACTGAGTTACGAAGTCAGCGGCAGACTTATCTACACTTAAGACTACCGACCTTCATGATCGGGGCCTGAGGACGGCGGGGTAGTTACTCGCCGTCCTTACAGAAGCAGGCTAGAACCAGATTTGCTCACAGACGCGGGATAAAACCCGACCCCAACCATGAGGGATAAAACCCGACCCAACAAGAGGTGGCCAACGTTCGCCGGGCGCCACTGGAAATACCTCCTGATGCGAGATGCTCATGCGGCAATGGACTTGAGAGAGGCCGCTGCCATAGGCCGTACATCCGATCAAAAATCAAAATCAAAATATCTTTATTCATGTAGGTCACAAAGTAACACTTATGAACGTCAAAAAAAGAAAATGCTTCTACATTTACATTTACCGCCAGATTCGCAAGGCAATAGGTAGAGCCTGTGAGGAAAGAACCTGGCAAGAAAAACTCACGGCCACTCTTTTTATTCGCCAGTAAATACAATGATTCTGTTACAACAATAAAAAGAGGGCAAGGGCAGTACGTGACCATGTGTGGACCAACGATGGAGTAGACAAGACGAATAGCGTTTATTAAGTCCACATTTCGCCAGTCACTCTGTTGGTGCGACGTTATAAAGAGTGAGCGTTTCTGGGCACTTTGCCAGAACCTGACTCAATACCCCCGGAGCACCCAAAATTTTATGAGCTCAATAACTTAATTAATTTAATTCAAAACACGTGTATTTTTGATGTACCAACCAGTCTTATTCCTCAATACACATTCCAAAAATCCAACCGGTCTAACTACAGAACATCGATATCACACATGGGTTGTGGAGGTCAGATGGCAATCGCTTCACGGAAAATATCTAAGTTCAGCGAAATCGCTGTTAGACTGGAAAGCCGACCCCAACTGAGTTGGGAAAAAGGCTCGGTGGATGGAGTGAGTCAATTCCTTTGTTAAACCGCAAAATGACTAATACAATACTGTATCGACTCTTATGAGAAAAAATGTCAAGCACAAACTTCAGAAGTAGAATGTAGACTTGTCAACTTAACTTGTAAACACTAATGTTTAGTGTGTATAAGCTTAGAATTTTAATATCACAGGATCAAACTTGTGCTTATTTTAATTTATATTGTAGGTAGGTACATATGGGAGCTTAGCTCTGCTAACAAACTGTCCTTCAGTTTGGCAGATGTACAAACATTTGTTTATGTCCCAGAATAAATACTTTTTATTTTAAATTTTCCTTCATTCACCAACTGGTAAAAAAAGCGAGCTGCCATGTACTACTGCTCCGTATTCCTTAATACCGCAAAGTTGTTCCTTGCCACCGCGTCGAGATGGTCATTTAGTCAACTAGCCGACTATTGCGACTTTTATTTGTAGAGTGGTCATTTAGACCTTCTCGATAAATTGACTATTCAACACAAAAAGAGTTTTCAATTAGGCCTAGTAGTTTTCTGAGACTAATCTCAGAAAACTACTAGGCCAAATTGAAAACTCTTTGTCTAAACAAACAAACTTTTCCTCTTTATAATATTATACTAGCCCGCGGCTTCGCCCGCTTGACATATTATATACACAAAAACCTTCCTCGAGAACCACTCTATTCATTGGTGTAAAACCGTATCGCATACATACGGATCGTTACCGACCTTTTTTATACTATGTTATGATTTAATACCTACCTGTGCCTAGGCCTAAACCTACTCTCCGGCACCATAGTTTTTTCTTTTTCATTCTACATATTTACAGAATTCAAATGAAATCCCTAATGGAACTAATTAGCACTAATGGAAACAAATAAGAAATTACAAAACTAAATACGCTGGCAAATTAAAGTCGTCAACGTGTGACTAGAGGACCGAAAAAAGTTACATGAGTAACTTTTATCGTTCAAAAATACACTGCTAATTACGCGAAAATACCTTTTAATTATGAAATTAAAAAGTATTTTCGCGTAATTAGCAGTGTATTTTTTTCTTCGTTATGGAAAGATTTTAGTATTTACTTGCTTATAAATATATACCATTACATTTAATTTTTATTAATATCTACGCGTAGGTATTTTATTCGGTTAAGGTAAACAGTGTCTTTTATCTAAGTAAGCCTCTAAGCTAAACACACGAGTTGAACCGCTTGTTACTGTTTATGTAACAGCTGCTTTATCCCTACCCGGTCAACCGGAACTAAGGAACAAACAACGATAGTATTTTCTTTGTAGATAATGGTGAGCTTAGGAGTAAATCCAGCTAATCCAAAGCAGTTGAAACTGTGATAATAGCATTTTATTTACGCTTTATCAGTCCGAGACGCCCAGGACTTTAATTGGCTGTGCCATAGCGGCTGGCACGTAAGATTTTATTACCATTCATCAAAATTTCAACGCAAGGCAGGGTTTAAATATTTTTTTCCAAAATTACAATACTTATAGCTGCTACTTTTTATTAAATTCATTCAACCTTTTGGACATAACCCATTATATGTGTTCCCGGTGACGGCAATAGGCTTGCCCCCCTATTACGTGGGACTAAAAATACTGGCATATTGCGGGTGTGTGATGCACCTCTGCCTACCCTTTCGGGCGTGATATGTGTTTGTATAAGGGCTTAAACATTTCATAATTTCAGGCGGATTCAACGAGGATTGTTCACAATATCAACTCATGTTGGGAGCGACTTCATTACATAATTATTAGGTACCTACTGTGAAGGTGCTAGCCCGCTTGGCATACGACCTCATTTAGTATGTGGTAAAATTTGAATATTATTGAAGAAAAACTAAAAAAAAACAAATGAGGAGGGGATGTCAATCGCCCCAAGACTGGTGCAGTAGTATTGTATTCTCTTTGGACTGGTGGACAGCTAGGGTAAAGAATTATGTAAACATTAGTTTTATTCTGATGTTAAATAAACGTGTGCAAATTTCATTATCGCGATGTAGGATTTTTTCACAATAACTAACGTGGGTAGAAACCTCAGATCATGCTAACTAAGTACCCAAAATTAGGTATTCACCAATACAAGACTTTATCTTCTTAATTTTTAATAAATTGTGTAGAAATGCCAAATGACACATACAAACCAACAACCAACTAATGTGTCTGTCTGTTTGCAACCAGATTAAGTGAAGGAGACGTGTGAAAATCTATTTGTTCATTGAGTAAGGTGTCTGCATCTCTTCTAACTATTTCTAGCCTTTCCCAAACACTCAGCTTGAACCCTTTCTCACACAAGCGTAAAACTTTAAAGGTGTTACTATTGTTCAAGGGGTGACCAGTGTCAAGGAGGTGCTTCGCGAAGAGGGACTTCTCGGGACAACCGTTGCGGAACGCCGCCATATGCTCCCTGTATCTGATCTCAAAGGACCTGCCCGTCTGCCCCACATACTTCATATCACATCCATCACAACTCAACAAATAAACACCCGATCTGCGTGAAACCGACACCGAGTCCTTGCCATTACACAGCTCCCTCAAGGTGTTCTGTGTTCTAAAAGCCACGAATATCCTATTTTCCCTTATGATCTTAGCTATACTCAACGAAACGGGACCCACGAACGGCAAACAGCCAGTGTACTTCCTAGGTGAATCTTGAGTTGGAGGCAATAAATGAAAACTAGCATTTCTGCGTTTTTTATTTAGTAATGAGTGGACCATACCTACGTTGTAGCCATTACTGTGTGCTATATAACAAATGATAGACAATTCCTCATTAAATGCCTGTGGGCTCAACGGTACCGTCAGTAACCTGCTCAGTAAGCTGTGGAAAGCTGCCATTTTATGTTGCCATGGGTGATTAGATGAGTAAGGGATAACAGTGTCTCTATATGTAGGTTTCCTATAGATACGAAACTCATGAATACCATTCCTCCTAGTGATTGGAAGGTCTAAGAAATTGAGAGTGGAATCCGACTCCTCTTCCAGTGAAAACTCAATTCTAGGGTGTACTGAATTCAACTTGGAGACGAGGATACTGAGCTGACGCTTTGTTCCCGTCCAGCAGATGATAATGTCATCCACGTATCTAAAGTAGTACAAGACATGGACGTTCCCAACTATGTGGTTAGTCTCGAACGCATCCATAAATTACTGCACCAATAACTAATTTATTAAAAATTAAGAAGATAAAGTCTTGTATTGGTGAATACCTATTTTTGGGTACTTAGTTAGCATGATCTGAGGTTTCTACCCACATTAGTTATTGTGAAAAAATCCTACATCGCGATAATGAAATTTGCACACGTTTACTTATAAGCAAATATGTTCTAACCACAAATTTTGCTATTCTCTCTGAGACAGTCTTGATAATGCTTCGTTTAGAGGCGAAACAATTGTCGACGTTTTGTTGTCTTTTAATCCTGCGGAAAATAGCGCTATTAAAAAAATTTTAAATAAGTTTAAAACATTTTTTTAAAATATTTTATTTACCATTTTTAAAATTTTCTCTTTTTCATGGATTTTCGCCAAGTAACGCCTGGTTCCATCCAATATTTAAGATCAGTGAGCATCACTATCCAGGCCAAACTATACATAAAATTGATCAATTTCCACAGAACAGCAAGTCAAAATCTTTGGTTCAATCAAGAGTGCAAGCGTTTTGGGGTGTTTCCGAGGTACATTTGCCTGAAAACAAACAATAACTCAGCGTCGGCTAGGAATTCTATTTTAAAAGCAAAAACAGTGTGGCTGAACTCTGAAATAATGAGTTTGTTTAGAGTGAGAGACAGTTTGAAGTGGCATCTAATGGTTCTACATTCTGAGTTGTCATTCAGTTTACACAGAATAGAATTTGATTTGTTGGATCAGAAGGCACGAGATTTAGCTTCAAAATTTATACACAAAATTTTTTTTATCCAGTCAAAAAAATTATTTAATCTAAGGGTGGGTAGAGGTGAACTTCTTGACCGAAGGGAGCAGGTGTTTTGTAATCATACATTTTACCCCAGAATCAAGAACCTTTCTAATATTCATCTCAACAACAGTGAGGTGTCCCTTTTAAACAAAGGCTTAAAATACTCCATACCTAAATCAATTAACAATAAAAAATCTTTAGAACCTTTGATAGTGGATGCGGAGGTGGCAATCATTAGAAATAGGGGTGACATAATGTTAAAGGCATTGGTAGCACAAAAAATCGATTCTGTTAGTTTGTCTGGTACTTTTAACTCCGAATTGGCTGTACAAAAGTCGATTCGCAACAAACTTGGTGATGGGGATGTGGTTTTGAGCAAAGCTGATAAGGGTAACACCGTGGTTTTGATCCCTAGGGTGGACTACATAGCAAGGGTCAATGACATCATTTTATCTGGTGATTTTCAACACATAACCTTTAATCCTACAGCTAAGTTCCAGGCTGAACTGAAGCTTGCTATAAAATCCACGACTTACTTATTCCCTGAGAATTCTTCGTTGCATAAGACTTTGATAAACATGAATCCTCGTTGTCCGTTGTTTTACGGCCTTCCAAAAATACATAAGGAAGGTTGCCCGATTAGACCTGTTGTCGCATATAGGGGGGCTCCAGCATACAATTTGTCGAAGTTTTTGAACACAACCATTAAAGAAGCAATAGATTTTAACCCAAAATTTTCTATAAAAAATAGTACTGACCTCATAAACAAAATCAAAAATATAAAGTTACCGTCCAATGCTCAACTTGTGTCTTTGGACGTGAAAAGTTTATTCACGAACATACCTTACAATGAAGTCTTAGATATTTTAAAACACAAATTAACAATCAAAAGGATCAATTTTAATAAAATAGAAGAAATTTATAACCTAACAAGATTGTGCATGTCACAGAATTATTTTCAGTTTAACAACAATTTTTTTCTGCAAAAAAATGGTTTATCGATGGGGCCGCCACTGAGCCCACTAATAGCTGAAATATTTATGGATGCGTTCGAGACTAACCACATAGTTGGGAACGTCCATGTCTTGTACTACTTTAGATACGTGGATGACATTATCATCTGCTGGACGGGAACAAAGCGTCAGCTCAGTATCCTCGTCTCCAAGTTGAATTCAGTACACCCTAGAATTGAGTTTTCACTGGAAGAGGAGTCGGATTCCACTCTCAATTTCTTAGACCTTCCAATCACTAGGAGGAATGGTATTCATGAGTTTCGTATCTATAGGAAACCTACATATACAGACACTGTTATCCCTTACTCATCTAATCACCCATGGCAACATAAAATGGCAGCTTTCCACAGCTTACTGAGCAGGTTACTGACGGTACCGTTCAGCCCACAGGCATTTAATGAGGAATTGTCTATCATTTTTTATATAGCACACAGTAATGGCTACAACGTAGGTATGGTCCACTCATTACTAAATAAAAAACGCAGAAATGCTAGTTTTCATTTATTGCATCCAACTCAAGATCCACCTAGGAAGTACACTGGCTGTTTGCCGTTCGTGGGTCCCGTTTTGTTGAGTATAGCTAAGATCATGAGGGAAAATAGGATATTCGTGGCTTTTAGAACACAGAACACCTTGAGGGAGCTGTGTAATGGCAAGGACTCGGTGTCGGTTTCACGCAGATCGGGTGTTTATTTGTTGAGTTGTGATGGATGTGATATGAAGTATGTGGGGCAGACGGGCAGGTCCTTTGAGATCAGACACATGGAACATATGGCGGCGTTCCGCAACGGTTGTCCCGAGAAGTCCCTCTTCGCGAAGCACCTCCTTTACACTGGTCACCCCTTGAACAATAGTAACACCTTTAAAGTTTTACGCTTGTGTGAGAAAGGGTTCAAGCTGAGTGTTTGGGAAAGGCTAGAAATAGTTAGAAGAGATGCAGACACCTTACTCAATGATTTTCACACGTCTCCCTTACTTAATCTGGTTGCAAACAGACAGACACATTAGTTGGTTGTTGGTTTGTATGTGTCATTTGGCATTTCTACACAATTTATTAAAAATTAAGAAGATAAAGTCTTGTATTGGTGAATACCTATTTTTGGGTACTTAGTTAGCATGATCTGAGGTTTCTACCCACGTTAGTTATTGTGAAAAAATCCTACATCGCGATAATGAAATTTGCACACGTTTACTTATAAGCAAATATGTTCTAACCACAAATTTTGCTGTTCTCTCTGAGACAGTCTTGATAACGCTTCGTTTAGAGGCGAAACAATTGTCGACGTTTTGTTGTCTTTTAATCCTGCGGAAAATAGTGCTATTAAAAAAAAATTACCATTGCTTTATTCTGATAATATAGATAAAACAATATTGAGGGATTGAAGTCTTTGATTCCTGTAGATACTTTTTTTTTTTTTTTTTTTTTTTTTTATATATTTGGTTCGCCAAATTGACGCCGCCCGCCTGGTGGTAAGTCGTGACGACGTCTAGCGATTGTGGGCCACTCTCACAGCACACATTACTATTGAGAGTGGCCCTCAACTTGACGACCTACTGATGTGCCTCTTCACGCTCCGCTTAAAGAACCCAGGATTATATGTGGGAGGAAACACGTGCACAGGCAGGGCGTTCCAGGCCACTATCGTTCGGCAGAGAAACGAACGTTTAAAACGTTCGGTTCTCGCGAACATGCTATCCACTGTGTGGGGGTGGCATCTCTGCCCGGCACGAGTCGTTCGGGATCGGAAGGAAGAGGGTGGGATCAGATTGAAGAGCTCTTCAGAACACTCGCCGTGGTAAATACGGTAGAATGCGGCCAAGGAAGCTATTGTTCGGCGCTGAGCTAGCGGCTCAAGGCTTCCCGTTATCTCCGGACAACCAATAATACGGATAGCCCGTCGCTGCATAGCGTCGAGAGCGTCCAGCAGATACTTCGCGGAGCCGTCCCAGAGGTGAGAGCAGTATTCGACGCAGGGTCTAATCTGCGTCTTGTACAGCAGACACCTCTGGTCCGGTGTAAAGAATCTCTTTACCTTATTCAGTATTCCTAGTTTCCGTGAAGCTAGCCCTATACATCTTTCGATGTAGTTTTTATTATTGAGCTCTCGACGAACGTCTATGCCAAGGATATCAAGGTTGTCCTTCATTGGTAATAATGCATTCTGAAGAGAGGGTAGGGGAAGGAAAGGGGATTTCTTCGCAGTAAATGCACACGCCTGTGTTTTGCGGGCATTGAACTCGACCAGGTTCTCGGTACCCCATTGAGAGATACTGTCGAGGTTACGGTCGAGATCAGCCACGAGTCGTCGTCTCTCCTCCTCAATCTCAGATCGCCCCGCCGTCGGACGAACCGAGTAACTCCCGTGCAGTGTGCTGTCATCTGCATAGCAATGAATGTTCCCGAGGGATAGCATATCATTGATATGCAGAAGAAAGAGAGTTGGTGATAGTACGGACCCCTGCGGTACCCCGGCATTCACTTGCAAGAAGCGAGAAGCCTGGCCATCGCAGAGGACCCGCACTCGGCGCTCGTTTAAAAAGCTGGCAATCCAGCTGCACAGTTGAGGAGGTAGACCATATGCCGGAAGCTTGGAAAGGAGCGAAGCATGCCAGACCCTATCGAAGGCTTTGGCGATGTCCAGGCTAATAGCCAAGGACTCGCCGTAAGCCGTATTGTCGATCATTGATTAGCGAGTGATCCTCTAGGAATTGCATGAGCTGCTTATTTATAAGGAGCTCAAGCACCTTGCAAATGACTGAGGTGACAGCTATGGGTCGATAGTTGCCTGGATCGGACCGATCCCCTTTCTTGGGGATCGGTTGTACGTTCGCCTCCTTCCAGACCTCCGGCACGAGCCCTGAAGAGTATGACAGGCGGTACAGACGCGTTAATACTGGAGACAACTCAGCTGCACATTTTCGTAGCACCACCGCCGGAATGCCGTCAGGGCCACTGGCTTTCCGCGTGTCGAGTGACCGCAGCACTGCCCGTACATCACATTGCCTGATAACAATATCAGGCATTGTGTGGCCACAGTTGGCGATGGCGGGGGGCTGCAGGCCACGGTCGTCGACCCGGGAATTAGCCGCAAAGAGGTCTGCGAGCATATCCGCTTTCTCTTGGGCTTTGTGAGCCAGTGTTCCATCTGGGTAACGCAGCGGTGGCAGCGAGGGCTGACAAAAGTTAGATTGCACGGCTTTGGCCAGTTGCCAAAATCCACGGCTGCCCGTGGGATGGGAAGTGAGCTCCTGACCAAGCCGCGCGACGCGCTGGGCATCCGCTCTCTTAAAGGCCCTCTTACTCGACTTTGTGGCCCGGTTGTACGCTGCTTTGAGGTGGCCCACGTTTGGGTCGCGCACAGCCCGGGCCCTGATCCAGGCGCGATATGCCGACTGTTTTTGTCGAACAGCTTTGGCACAATCTCGCCCGAACCAGGGACGGGCTCTGCGGATACTGGCGACATCAGTGAAAGGGATGTAATAATCCATCCCTAAACTGATCTCGCCAGCAATAGCAGAAGCACTATCCGAAGGAGCCTTTCCTACAAAGCAGCGCTGGCTCCAGGGGACGGACGCAAAATAATCGCGTAGACCGTCCCAATCCGCTGACGAGTAGTGCCATAGTCGTCGTGACGTTTGCACAGGACGTGCAGGAGGTGACACCTTCATGCCAGCGTGAACAACACAGTGGTCGGAACTACCCAGTGGGGCTCCTACCGAAACACTGTACTGGGCTGGGCGACTCGTCAGCAGTAGATCCAGCAGAGCGGGCGCGTGATCTGACCTGTCTGGTATCCGGGTGATCCCGCATACCATCTGGGTCAGACCGTGGGAGAGAGCGAACGCATGGGCGGCTCTACCCGCATGATCAGTCTTGAGGGACCCCAGCCATTCAATGTGATGGCCATTGAAGTCCCCCAGAAACACTAGGTCAGCGTTCGGGAACCGCACCTGCGCTTCATCAGCCGTCTCGCTGAGGTACTGGAAGAGCTTTGTTGTCTCAAAATCCCCTGTGTGGGATCGGTAGACGCACACGTAGATCTGGCTCATAGAGCCATGGTCTACGTGCAGCCAAAGGACGGAATTGGAGGGGTTCTCTAGGCAGCGCAACCGGCGGCAGCAAACATCCGCCCTAACGAACACGCACACCCCGGCTTTGTCTCGAAATTGTTCCTCGATGACATAGCCGGGGTAACACAGGTAAGACGTGTCGTCAGGGCGGCGTATTTGTGTCTCCGTGAAGAACATCACAGCGGGCCGTGCCGTCTCAAGGTGGTGGTGGACGGTATCGAGGTTCGCATGGAGTCCACGGACGTTAGTGAACTCCACCTCGAAATGTGAAGTTGTGGGGTTTCCTAGGGCCGCTGTGTAACGTTTATTTCTTTTTTGTTGCACTGCCATTGTAGATTTTGAAGAAGAAGCGTGAAGACAGGGCGACATTTGGTGCAGCAGTAAGTGACAAAGCGTAGGGGCTAGCTTTGTCTAGAACCGTGTGGTTAGGTCGGAGCCGACCCGCCGGACGGAAGGGCTCCCAAACCCCCCTGATGCAAGGCCGCCGCTACCCCACACCGGTTACCACCCGGAGCGGCGATCCCACATCAGGATTATGCGCAACATGTGGGGCAGCCTCCTGGGGTGGTTGGCCCCAGGCGGGCCCCATGACTGTGTTGCGGGCGGCCGCGGCAACGCCGTTGCTAAGGGTCTCCCTGGCCGGCGAATCGACCCACACCACCCACACTAGACTCCGTTTCACCCCCACTGGTCCCATGCCTGCTGCACCATACATCGCCCCGGGCCCGGCGGTGCAGCTGCTGAACCCCTAACGCAACCCAGCCTGGGCTGGGTTACTTGGGGGGCTTTAGCACAGCTGCACGGTGGTACCCCCCCGGACCAACACTGTTGTACCACCTGGTACCCACGTAGGGGCCGAAGCCACTCCATAGGTACCGTAAATTAACGAGCCTCGTCCGTTTATCAGCAGGTGCGCCACTAGCAGGTGAGGTCGCTGGGGCCCTATAGATGTTGGTAGAGCCCCTTTGCACCCAAAAAATATATAATACTAATAAATAATAATAATACGTTCCCTAGTACTTAAATCTACGTAACCCAACGTTACTTGGTGGAGGCGCCGTGATCTAAAAGTTGAGATCTACGGAAATATTTGAGATTCGAGTCCGCTTGTTCTGCGCGGAAGTTCAAAGTTCAAAGTGGTACACTAAATTATTATAACCGACACAATGAGTGCTTTCTCAGGGCTATTTGAGTCGGTTGAAGACTTTATCGACCAATTCAAAGTTATTTGTATATTGAACAAAATAACGAGTGATGAAGAGAAGAAGCTTTTTGTCGCAGCGCATTTGAGTGGGCCTGCACTATTTTTTTATAAATTGGTTATCACAGAATGCGAATATTTTGTAAAATTATTAAAAGATGAATTCCAAAACCAAACTGATTTTACAGCCAAATTCTACGAAAGAGTACAAGCGCAAGAAGAAAATTTAATTTCTTTCTTCTACGAATTATCAAGTATTGCTAAAAAGGGTAATATCAATGATAATATCTTCATAGCAAACTTTCCAAAAAAGTGCAACGGTTTCTACAAGCCAAAGCTGGCAGCATTTGCGTGTAGGTACTGATAAAAATGCGTTGAAAGCTGTGGTACAGTTCCATAATGTATATGAGAAGGGAAATGGTAAAGATATTAATTTGAAGGTAAAAGTGGAGACAGCAGTGGCCGTCGATAGCATACAGAGGAATGCAATTCCTGGGCCTAACAGCAGTCCGGTTAGAAACCAATTTTCAACACCAACTTCTAATCAATATCGGTCTCCAATAGCAAGAGGGCATGATAGCAATATACTAAACACAGTACTCAACCGGGGGCGGGAAGACCCACCCCGCCCATTTACATATAATTTAAGACGCCGAGCACCACCTACAATACAAGCGAGGGGAGATGCTGATCGTACGACTTCGGGGAGCTACGAGGGTCACCCAAACGGGCAGCGGCGCCAGCAGTAGGGACGTTACTGGTACCGAAATCTTCTTTCGGTAGGTACCAGTAACGTCTTGGTTGATATTGTTTTTGATCGCCAATTCTTTTGACAATAAAGAAATAGATGTCCCAGTATCCAGTAAAGCAGGAATCGAACCTGATTTTAAATTTATTATTATTATCGACTCCGACTGACCTATGTTATTTTCTCGGACGATTCAAGAAATCTGCAACTGACTGACATTTCCTTGAAATCGGCGAGTGGAAATGTAATTCCAGTTTTTGGTAAAACATATGTAAATATAATGATCAATAATGTGGTGTTCAACACATTGGTTTTAGTGGTTTCGGGGTTAACCAATCCGGTTATATTGGGTCATGACTTCTTAGTAAAGAATGGTGCGGTGCTGGATTTTATAAATAGGAGATTAATTTAAAAAAAATAATAATAAAGTATGCTTTGCTACAAACATACGGTCAGATTTTAATAATAATTAATATAATATATATAATATAATAAATAAATAACAACAATTAATATAAACAACAAATAATATTGATTCTGTAGAAATTTCTAGATGTGATTATCTTTATTTCATAGATATATGTAAAATAAATGAAAATAAGGCTTGTAATCTTCCGAGATTAATGGAGTCGGAAGAAGAATTTAATATAAGTAATATGGGAGACGTCTCAGGGAGTCTAATAAAAGTTCAATGCGTACTTCTTGTTCACCTTTAATATGCACAATTCAGGGTACGTGCCTGGTTAGGCTTCGCGTAACAGTGGATCGAGTCTTAACACTATCTTAACAATACGTGGTTACAAGATATTACAACCCGCGGATATATATATAGGTGAGGGTCTAGTATACACCCCTAACACAAAGTCACGGACTGTAACTCTATATCACGTCCGCATAGTATTGCGGTCAGGTGTCGACTGACTATTACCGAAGTCTACCGGCTAGTCGAAAGAGGCGCTTGCGATGTATCCTTCAGGTAAAGAACAAGAAAGCGCCGGAATATCCTAATAAAAGAGAAATCGGTGAGGGTCGTTTACTATTGTATCCTAAACACAATAAGCGCCAGCATACCCTAATAAAAGAGAGATCGGCGCCTAGACCAGATGCGATGCGAGCCTTTTTGCTCGCTCGGGACGGAAGTGGTTTACTATATCGTCATAAAAGAGAGATCGTAGCTTAGTCCAGGTACCTACGTGGGATGTGAGCCCTTGTGGTTCGTACGGGACGGGACTGACTTACTACAGTAAGAATTTAAGTATCAATGTAAATAAATTACTAGGTAAATTGCATTTCAGACCCACGGTACCCCTGGCCATACCCCTGGTGGTACCGTAGGTCTTTTAAAGTTAAACGGTACCACCAAGTAAGTGACCCTAGTGATGTGTTGACCTACCTGTGACTAGGAGAATAGGAGGTTCTGGTTTTGGAAAAAAATGTATTGTTTGATAACTGGTTATGAAACAATGAAAAAAAATCCATATTCATAACCAGAACCTCCTATTCTGTTATGATCGCCTGGTACTTTTTCGGAATAATGAGTTCAAACATTCAATGAATGTTGGATGAGTACAAGCCGCAATTCTCATTTAACAAAGATAGATTAGGGAAATGCAAGATTCAACCCATTACTATAAAAACATCGAACGAGGTTCCAGTGCACGGACCTCCATATAGAGTCTCACTCAAGCAGAGTGAGATCATTCGGCAGCAAGTGAGTGAAAGGTTGAATCTAGGTATCATTCGTCCATCCAGTAGTAGCTATGCATCGCCAGTGGTGTTAGTACAGAAACCGGATCAGTCAGATATCAGAATTATCCTATGCCGCGTATAGACGATGTTTTACATTATCTTAGAGGTGTGAAATTTTATGCGGAATTGGTTCTTAATTCAGAGTTTTGGCAGTTGCCATTAAATGAAGCGGATAAATATAAAACTGCGTTTGTTATGGACGGTGGCAAATATGAATTTAATGTGCTTCCGTTTGGACTTAAGACCAGTCAGTAGTGCTGTTTTTCAAAGGGCAATGGATCAAATGCTTGCCGATTTGAAATATAAATCATGTATGGTTTATGTCTACATATGTGTTTTTGGTAGGATATTTGAGATTTTTTCAGAAAATCTACGAAAGGTATTAGATAGACGTAGACGGTTTATTGTTACATTGAATATTAAAAAATGCACATTTGCATTTACTAAGTTGCCTATATTAGGGTATCAATTGTCGGAAGAAGGAATCTTACCGGACACAGATAAGTTGGCCAAAATTAGGACCGTCAATAAACCTAAGAATGCAAAAGAAGTAAAATCAATTCTTGGTTTATTCTCTTATTATCGAGTTTATATTAAGTTTGCGAAAATTACACAACCGTTGTGTATCTTGCTTAAAATGAATACAAAGTTTAAGTGGGAAAGACCACAACAAATAGCTTTTGAGGAAATAGTTGAAAAAATGTCTAACCCTCCACTACTCAGGCATTTTTCTGATGACAGTAGGGTTAAGACACGGTTATTTATAGATGCAAGTGAGATAGCTTGGGGGCATGTTTAATCCAAGGAAATAAATAATTTTTGCTAGTAGCATTTGCATCGAGGAAATTGAATGATGCCGAAAAGAAATATTCGGTTACGGAAAAGGAATGTCTGGGACTAGTCTATGCTCTTAATTATTTTAAAGCATACTTATGGGGACTTAAGTTTCAAATTGTGACCGATCACAAAGCGTTATGTTGGTTAAGAGATAGGCGTAACATGAGTGGCAGAATGGCTAGATGGGCTTTGGCAATCCAAACATATGATTTTGATATTGTATACTGCTCGGTTAAGCAGAATATCGGGGCAGATTTTTTAAGTCGTAACCCTTTAGTAAACGAAGAAGAGCAAAAAAGCGCGGACGGGTTAGAAGTATTTAGGATAGAGCATACGGATGCAAGTGAACAACAACAAAGGCAACATCGTGAAAAGGTTAGTTGTAGTTCCAAAACAGATTTTTCCAAGCATCATGAGAGAAATACATGATGACCCATTATTCGGAGGTCATTTAGGGTTATCTAAGACATTGGCCAAATTCAATGATAGATTTTTTATGCCGGGTTACTGCAAACAAATAGAAAATTGTATCAAATCTTGTAAGCTGTGTCAAGAGGCAAGTCAATCAGAAAGAGTACTCCGTTGCAACCCATTATTGCAAATTCTTTATTTGAAAAACTAGAAGTTGATGTAATAGGTCCGTTAAATGGCGTTCCCCTAGCTCACATGATTATGACCTATAGGTCATAAGTTAGAAATAAAACAAATTGGCGTCTTGACAACTTACTAGACTAGATCTAGTTGCGCGGCTATTGTCATCCCCAAAAATGCCAACCTGCTGTTTTGTTGCAAAAAAAGGTCAGGCACATCTAGTTTACAAAAAGATGGTATTACCTTCCATAGGTAAGTATTTTTAATCAAATAATAATACAAATTTCTTTGTTTATAATAATCAGTCTCATTATTTCGGATTTTTCTATCAACACGAAGTCGGTCGTTTCATACAATTCGCAAATCATTCAAACATGTCAAACTCCATTTTTCAACTAAAGTACTGCGTCACACAAGGTATATGTTAAAAATGAATAAGCATTTAAATTCCCGGAGGCAGCACATTTAATTAAAAAAACAGAGTATAGGCTCAGTTTGGGTTTTAAAATGATAAGTTCATGAAATTAAATATTTATTTAAAAACATTACATGTATATTAAAAATATTTGTAATTTCTTCTTCAATCAATATTCTGCATCTCGTAGTATTGGTGACTGTGTACCCTTTTTATTTACCAAATATTAGGACGCTTGCTTCATTAAGTGATGAATTTATTCTTCTGCATTCATTTCTTTAGCAAAACTGACAAACGACACAGCAACGAGTCCATTAGGTCTGCAGTGAATTTATATCCTTTATGATCATCAAGCGACAATAACTACCTATATCTTTAAAGACGGAGCGCAGCAGAGTCTTCTCTAGGATGGTCCCAATCGAAAATGTATGTAAAACGATACCGGTCACAATTTTAAACCTATCGACATGAAATTTGGCATGCAGATAGAACACATTAACATGCCTTGCTGTATAGTTTTTGGTGTATGTGGCACTTATAGTTTTTGAGTTATTAAGAATTTAAATTTACTTAATTAAAAATAAAATTGAATTGTATTTTTTTAGAGTTTAGGTAGGGTTCTCCGTCTTAATTATTTATGTAGTTATGAAGATAAGGTTTTACATCACGTTCGAACACAAAAACACATTTATTAAATGTTTTGAGCGATAATTTGTCTTTCCATCATTCTTTCATGCTATGTAGTCATATACTTATATGTATACTACATACATGTAGTATACATATAAGTCAATGTATGTAGTTATATATTTTGTTATCTTCCGGTGTTATTGTTCTCATCCATAGGAAATCTGGCCATGAAAATCCGTTTTGTGCCGTCCTTTCTTCCAGATTTTAAACTACATATTTCACACTTTCTATACATACATAACATCATATTCGTCCTTAAAAAAAATATAATAAAATTCAGCTATTCTCCCAATTATTTCACTAATAACATTCAAAGAAAAACATTATTATTGAAATTGAAAATAACGATTAGACATCCACAGCGACAGACAGTGACACATGACATTTCATCAAGGAACGAGCGGGACAGATTGAGAAATTGAGTGAGACAAATATTGAGCCGTTAAAATTTATCCCCGTTTCATAATAGTTTTTTTTTGTATGTAGTTGCGACAGACTGATATCATCAACGAGGATGTAAAAAACTGAATATCGTTTAAAAGATACAAAATATGTACATATAAAATAATTAATTAATTATTTGCCACAAAAAAGATGTAAGAAAATTGAATTTCTTAGTGTACATCACGGTTAGTTCAGAGCCATTACGCCTAATATTAAAAGTTCAGTTGGAGTTTTGGTAAGTTTGGATAGAATAACATGAACGTGTGTTATACTCGGTTATAAAGAAGAATACAACAGTTTTCTTTGATTTACAGTTGAATTTTCGTTTTTGAAAATGCCAGCAATTAGACGTACAAACTTAAGTCGTAGAAATCGCAATGCTGCGAGTCAAACATTATACAAGAGCAAGTCAAACTGACGAGTAACGCGAAGCGAGGAATGAAGTTGAACGGAATCGATGGAATCGAAATCAACAACATATAAATGTTGCGTTTAACCCCTATCGAGCTGCATTCAATTATAACGTAGAAATCGAGTACAGTTCACAACAAATCGTTGATATTGGACCAATGAACGTTGTATGCTAATATTGTAAGGCATTTAAGTTTATAAGTGAAGCTCATGGATTGTGTTCCGCGAGCGGTCAAGTCAAATTGACGCTATTGGTACCGCCACCAGAACCATTACATTCATTGGTTTCCGGAAATGGGCCAGATTCTAAACATTTTTGACTGATATTCAGCAATACAATAATTGTTTTCAAATGACGTCATTTGGTGCAACAAAAGTTTTTGAAGAAAAATTTATGCCTACATTCAAGATTCAGGGTCAAATATATCATTTAACAGGTTCCTTATTGCCAACGTCGAATAGTGACTACAAATTATTGCAAATTTATTTTATGGGCGATTCAGCAAGACAAGTCGATCAGCGTTGTGTACACAATAATTCGGTGAAAAGACCAATTGTGGATCAACTCCAAACGTTTTTTCATCAACATAACGAATTGGTTGCATTATTCACGACCGCTTTGGACCGCATGCCGTATGATAATCACAAAATTGTTATCAAAGCTGATAAGACGCCTGCAGGACAACACGCGAGATGTTTTAATGCGCCAACAATTGACGAAGTCGCTATTGTTGTCGTGGGTGAAAATTTAGAAAACCGAGATATTGTTTTACATCGGCGTAGCAATCAACCGCAGCGTGTGTCCGAAACACATCGATCATATGATGCGCTACAATATCCTATCTTATTTTGGCAAGGTGAAGATGGATATCATTTTTCAATGAAGATGATAAATCCAGTTACAGGTTCCGAAACTAACAAAAAAGTTAGTTCAATGAATTATTATTCATACAGACTGATGGTTCGGGAAAATGAGGACAATCATATCTTAAAATGTTGGCGTCTCTTCCACCAATATGCTGTGGATATGTACCTGAAAGTTGAAACTGAGCGATTGACATTTATCAGGTTGAACCAAGCAAAACTGCGTTCTGAAGAATATATTCATCTACGGGATGCTATCAATAATGATGAAAATGCACAGAATGTAGGTAGAACAACTATTCTCCCAGCAACATACGTCGGAAGTCCGCGACATATGCATGAATACGCTCAAGATGCTATGTCATCTGTACGTCATTATGGCACACCAGATTTGTTTATAACGTTCACATGCAATCCACAGTGGGCAGAAATTCGACAAGAATTATTTCTCGGCCAATCACCCATTGATCGCCACGACATTACCGCAAGGGTGTTTGTTCAAAAGAAAGTTAAAATCACTCATGGACTTCATTGTTAAGCATCGCGTATTCGGCGAGACGCGCTGTTGGATGTATTCAGTCGAGTGGCAAAAACGCGGATTGCCACATGCACACATCCTCATTTGGTTGGTAGAGAGGATACAACCGAATGAAATTGACAATGTGATATCTGCGGAAACTCCAGATAATGATAAAGATCCATTGTTACATGAAATTGTTACAAAAAATATGATTCATCCTGTGGAATATTAAATCCAAATTCTCCAATGTATGGTTGATGGAAAATGTTCAAAACGATTTCCAAAACAATGAATAGTAGAAACTATTAGTGGAAATGATGGTTATCCACTTATCGCCGGCGATCCACTGATGACAACGGGAGATATAAATATATCTGCAAGTACGTGAACAAAGGTAGTGACATGACTGTGTTCTGCTGAAAATTCAAACGATGAGATCACTCATTTTCAAATGGGACGCTATGTCAGTAGTAACGAGGCGATGTGGCGTATTTTTTCGTTTCCAATACATGAAAGACATCCCACTGTAGTTCACTTGGCCGTACATCTGGAAAATGGTCAAATAGTGTACTTTACAACGGAAAACGTATTACAACGTGTTGAGAGGCCGCCATCCACGACATTGACGAGCTTCTTTGAAATTTGCCAGCATTATGACTTTGCTAGAACACTGCTTTATTCCGAAATGCCACGATATTATACCTGGAATCAATCGTTAAAGAAATTTCAACGACAGAAACAAGGAAAACCAGTTCCAGGTTACCCTCAAGTATTTTCCACCGATCCACTAGTCCTAGATCCAGTGAAACAACAGCGTACAACTTTCACACGTCTATATTGAACCACGTACACGAGAGAAGAGAGAACGGATACATATTTCTGCAGTGTTGCCACCACACACGTTCTTATGTACTAACACCGATATGGCTAAAGGTCAATTTGACCATACCGTTGGTAAATTACATGTTGGTTTCCCAACATACTGCCCAACTGAGAAGAATGCTATTCGAGTTATACAAAAAACAAATGTCTTGATCAAAGCCGAACAAAATTCTTAAAATAAAGCAATCGTTATACATAGAGAAATAGTGGGCATAGAATATACATATGAAAACAAATTGTTTTACATAATGTGAAATTTACAATAGAAAAGGTGCAAAGGGGCCCTTCTTACATCTATCGGGCCCCAGCGACCTCACCTGCTAGTGGCGCACCTGCTGATTAACGGACGAGGTTCGTATATTACGGTACCCATGTGGTGGCTTCGGCCCCTACGTGGATACCAGGTGGTACAACAGTGTTGGTCCGGGGGGGTACCACCGTGCAGCTGTGCTAAAGCCCCCCAAGTAACCCAGCCCAGGCTGGGTTGCGTTAGGGGTTCAGCAGCTGCGCTGCCGGGCCCAGGGCGATGTATGGTGCGGCAGGCAGGGGTCCAGTGGGGGCGAAACGGAGTCTAGTGTGGGTGGTGTGGGTCGATTCGCCGGCCAGGGAGACCCTTAGCAACGGCGTTGCCGCGGCCGCCCGCAACATAGTCATGGGGCCCGCCTGGGACCAACCACCCCAGGAGGCTGCCCCACATGTTGCGCATAATCCTGATGTGGGGTCGCCGCTCCGGGTGGTAACCGGTGTGGGGTAGCGGCGGCCTTTCATCAGGGGGGTTTGGGAGCCCTTCCGTCCGACGGGTCGGCTCCGACCTAGCCACACGGTTCTAGACGAAGCTAGCCTCTGCACTTTGTCACTTACTGCTGCACCAAATGACGCCCTGTCTTCACGCTTCCCTATATCTCATCATGACAGTGCAACAAAGTTATAAACGGTACACAGCGGCCTCTAGAAACCCCACAAAGTCGATTCCTTTTGAGGTGGAGTTCGCGAATATCCGCGGACTCCATGCGAACCTCGATACCGTCCACCATCACCTAGAGACGGCACAGCCTTCTGTGATGTTCCTTACGGAGACACAGATACGCCGCCCTGACGACACGTCTTACCTCAGTTACCCGGGTTATGTCATTGAGGAACAATTCCGCGACAAAGCCGGAGTGTGCGTGTTCGTTAGGGCGGATGTCTGCTGCCGCCGGTTGCGCTGTCTAGAGAACCCCTCCTACTCCGTCCTTTGGCTGCACGTGGATCATGGCTCCCACATAGGGGGCACTGGGACAACAAGGCTTTTCGAATACCTCAGCGAAATGGCTGACGATGCGCAGGTGCGGTTCCCGAACGCTGACCTGGTTTTCCTGGGGGACTTTAACGGTCATCACGTTGAGTGGCCTTAGGACCGATCATGCGGGACGATCCGCCCATGCATTCGCTCTCTCCCACAGGCTGACCCAGATGGTACAGGGGATCACCCGGATACCTGACAGGTCAGACCACACGCCCGCCTTGCTGGATCTACTGCTGACGAGTCGCCCAGCCGAGTACAGTGTGTCGGTACGCGCCCCACTGGGCACTTCCGACCACTGTGTGGTGCACGCCAGCTTCCAAGTGCCACCGCCTGCTCGTGCTGAACAAATGACTCGACGACTATGGCACTACTCGTCGGCAGACTGGGACGGTCTCCGCGATTACTTTGCGTCCGTCCCGTGGAGCCAACGCTGCTTTGTAGGGAAGGCGCCTTCGGATAGCGCTGCTGCAGTCTAGGGATAGAATATTATATCCCTTTCACTGATGTCGCCAGCATCCGCAAAGCTCGCCCCTGGTTCGGGCGTGAATGTGCCGAGGCTGCCCAGAAAAAACAGTTGGCGTATCGCGCCTGGGTCAGGGCTCGGGCGGCACGTGACCCGAATGTGAACCGCCTCAAAGCAGCGTATAATAGGGCCACTAGGTTCAGCAAGAGGGCCTTCAAGAGAGCGGATGCCCAGCGCGTCGCGCGGCTTGGTCAGGAGCTCACATCCCACCCCACGGGCAGCCGTGGATACTGGCAACTGGCCAAAGCCGTACAGTCAAATTATTGCCAACCCTCGCTGCCACCACTGCGTTTTCCTGATGGATCACTGGCTCACAAAGCCCAAGAGAAGGCGGACATGCTCGCAGACCTCTTTGCGGCTAATTCCCGCGTCGATGACCGTGGCCTGCAGCCCCCCGCCATCGCCAACTGTGGCCACACTATGCCTGATATTGTTATCAGGCAATGTGATGTACGGGCAGTGCTGCGGTCGCTCGACACGCGGAAAGCCAGTGGCCCTGACGGCATTCCGGCGGTGGTGTTACGAAAATGTGCCGCTCAGTTGTCTCCAGTACTAACGCGTCTGTACCGCCTGTCATACTCTACAGGGCTCGTGCCGGAGGTCTGGAAAGAGGCGAACGTACAACCGATCCCCAAGAAAGGGGATCGCTCCGATCCAGGCAACTATCGACCCATAGCTGTCACCTCAGTCATTTGCAAGGTGCTTGAGCTCCTTATCAATAAGCAGCTCATGCGATACCTGGAGGATCACTCGCTAATCAATGATCGGCAATATGGCTTCAGGCCAAAACCATCAACGGGTGACCTCCTGGCATTCGTCACGCATGTATGGGGTGGGGCTATGGAAAAGTACGGCGAGTCCTTGGCTATTAGCCTGGACATCGCCAAAGCTTTCGATAGGGTCTGGCATACTTCGCTCCTTTCCAAGCTTCCGGCATATGGTCTACCTCCTCAACTGTGCAGCTGGATTGCCAGCTTTTTAAACGAGCGCCGAGTGCGGGTCCTCTGCGATGGCCAGGCTTCTCGCTTCTTGCAAGTGAATGCCGGGGTACCGCAGGGGTCCGTACTATCACCAAATCTCTTTCTTCTGCATATCAATGATATGCTATCCCTCGGGAACATTCATTGCCATGCAGATGACAGCACACTGCACGGGAGTTACTCGGTTCGTCCGACGGCGGGGCGATCTGAGATTGAGGAGGAGAGACGACGACTCGTGGCTGATCTCGACCGTAACCTCGACAGTATCTCCCAATGGGGTGCCGAGAACTTGGTCGAGTTCAATGCCCGCAAAACACAGGCGTGTGCATTTACAGCGAAAAAATCCCCTTTCTTTCCCCTACCCACTCTTCAGAATGCAACATTACCAATGAAGGATAATCTAGACATCCTTGGCATAGACGTACGTCGAGAGCTCAATAACACTAAATACATTGAGAGATGTATTGGGCTAGCTTCGCGGAAACTAGGAATACTGAACAAGGTAAAGCGATTCTTTACACCGCACCAGAGGTGTCTGCTGTACAAAACGCAGATTAGACCCTGCGTCGAATACTGCTCTCACCTCTGGGACGGCTCCGCGAAGTATTTGCTGGACGCACTCGACGCTATGCAGCGACGCGCTGTTCGCATTATAGATTGTCCGGAGGTAACGGGAAGCCTTGAGCCGCTAGCCCAGCGCCGAACAATTGCTTCCTTGGCCGCGTTCTACCGTATTTACCACGGTGAGTGTTCTGAAGAGCTCTTCAATCTGATCCCACCCTCTCCCTTCCGATCCCGAACAACGCGTGCCGGGCAGAGATGTCACTCTCGTACCGTGGAAACCGTCTTCGCGAGAACTGAGCGTTTTAAACGTTCGTTTCTCTGCCGAACGATGGTGGCTTGGAACGCCCTGCCCGCGCACGTGTTTCCTCCAACATATAACCCTGGGTTCTTTAAGCGAAGCGTGAAGAGGCAAATTACTGGGTCGTCAAGTTGAGGGTCACTCTCTATAGAAATTGAAATTGAAATTATTTATTTATTTTGTATAGGTCAATAAATGGCTCTTACAAACGTCAGTAAGTACTTAAAATAAAAAAATGTCATTGCTTCTATATTTACATGTACTGCCAGATTCGCAAAGCAATAAGTAGAACCGAGAGAAAGAACCTGGCAATAAAACTCTCGGTCACTCTTTTCAAATAATTGACTCATTTACACATTTTCTTAAGACTAAATGTGGACGAATATACATTGGTCTCGTGTCAAAATCAAAGGGAGTGTATAATACAACAAAAAAATTATTATAGTCGCCTAAGTACAATATGCTACAATTACGGCATTTTAGGAGGCGCCTGCACCATGCTCAAGCCAGAAACTTTTATCATTAAGGTAATCAACTGTCTTATAATATGCTTTTTGACATAAAGTGGTCTTTATAAAGTTTTTAAATTTATTGTCGGGCATACAAAGGACCGATTCAGGCAATTTATTATAAAAGCGTATACCTTCCCCCTTGAAAGAATGACTAACCTTGCCAAGTCGATAACACGGAGGGAGTAGTTTATTTTTATTACGTAGATTTCTGTCTGTAACGTCACTTACTTTAGTATAGCTAGATATATTTTTCCTAACATACAGTATGTTATCAAATATATATTGGGAAGCTACAGTTAAAATATTAATATCTTTAAATCGCTCCCTAAGAGAATCTCTTTTACCTAAACAATAAATGGCACGGACTGCCCTCTTTTGTAATATAAAAATTGTTTCTATATCTGCTGCATTTCCCCAAAGTAGTATTCCATAGGACATCAAGCTATGGAAGTAACCAAAGTAAACTAGCCTAGCAGTAGCTACATCTGTCAACTGCCTAATCCGTCTCACAGCATACGCAGCAGAGTTAAGCTTATTAGCTAAAATGGTGATATGGTCACCCCATTGTAATTTAGAATCTATTGTTATTCCTAAAAAGGTAGTGTTATTTACAAATTCTAACCTTTGGCTACCCAGCACGACATGGACGTTTGCTTGTCTGACACTGGGCATTGTAAATTTAACGCATTTAGTCTTTTCTGCATTCAACAATAGGTTGTTTGTAGAAAACCAATTTGAAATATCATTTAAAATATTATTAACATTATTCGCATCTGTACTATGCCGATTTACTTTGAATATAAGTGATGTATCATCCGCGAACATTACTATTCCAGCTTGTGCCTCGATCATGCAAGGCAAGTCATTAACATAAACCAAGAAGAGAAAAGGCCCCAGAATTGATCCCTGAGGTACGCCTATTTTGACCTTAGTTCCGTTTGACTTAACGTTGTTCACATGAACAGTCTGCAGCCTATCTGTCTGGTAAGATCCTAATAGTTCTAAGGATTTTTTGTCAAAACCATACCGACGTAACTTTAGCAAAAGTGTCTGATGGTCAACACAATCAAATGCTTTAGACAGATCGCAGAATACCCCAATGGCATCCTGCCATCCCTCCCATGCGTCGTAAATCAAGCTAACAAGGGTTACTCCCGCATCGGTGGTAGATTTTCCTCGAGTAAAGCCAAATTGCTGGCTGTGGAAAAGATTGTTGGTCGTGAAGTGGACTTGCATTTGATTTAGCATCACTCTCTCAAACACCTTACTCAGAGCTGGCAAAATAGAAATGGGGCGGTAGTTAGAATAATGGTATTAGTCTACTATTTTTCATTAGGTTAGGGAATATACCTTCATCTACACATTCATTAAAAATTAGTGCCAAGTCAGGTGCAATGATATCAATTACATTACTTATTAAGCTAACTGATATGCCCCAGTGATCTTCAGACTTTATAATTTTGAGATTTTTAAATGCTTTCAAAATGTCTTTGAAGCTGTGTTTGAAGTTAAATTTAGATGAAGAACCAATATTACTTTCGAGAAAGGCCACAGCACTGTGGGCACATGAATTAACAGAAGAAGTTACTTTAAATGGAATGTTGGTAAAATAATCTTCAAATGCATTTACAATACCTTTCGGAGAGGTTATATTCTTGTTTTCTAATTTAATTTTAGTAACAGTATCCCTCACTTTACATTTACCTGACTCTTTGTTTATAACTTTCCATGTTTCTTTTATTTTGTTAGGAGCCTCAATTATTTTCCTTTTGATGTGAATGGATTTAGTCTGTCTACATACTTTTTTGAATACTTTGGAGTAATTCCTAACATATTCAATGAAACTTTTATCAAATCTGTATCGTTTTTCTGCATATAGATCAAACAGCGTTCGTCTACTTTTATAAATGCCTACTGTTGCCCATTCACAAAATTTCATTTTAACACTACGATTTTGGCATTTTTGTTTGAATGTGTCTGAAAAAGCATCAGATAATGTACCAAATAAACTATTATAATGGACCTCAGGATTATTACCTATATAAACTATAGAATTAAGCTTTTTCTCGAACAAGTTTTTGAATTCTTTAATTCTATTAGAGGTTATGGGCCTACACATAATTTTCTCATTATACTGACTATTATTACTCTTGGGAAAGGATACTATTTGACCACAGTGATCTGATGGCAATTTACTAATTACAGACTTGCTTAAGCACTCACAATCCGTAAAAAAATTATCCAGGCAATTGGCTGCTGTTTCTGTGACTCTAGTCGGCTCACAGAAAATATTTTCCATATTGTAACTACCAAATAAATTCAAAAATTGAGTACTTTTCTTACACTGTTTTAGGATGTTTACATTGAAGTCTCCGCACACAATTAACTTCTTCCTATTATTTGACGCAACCCCTAGAACCTGGTCCATGACCTTGGTAAATACACTAAAATCACTGTTAGGTGGACTGTATACGCAAACTACTATATATTGGTCAAGCTCGGCACAGGCCACCTCAACACATCGCTCAACAGAAAGTCTAACTATGTCAGACCGCTCTTTGCTGCGGAGACCATTTTTAATTAAGACCATGGAGCCACCTTTAATCGCAGACTTCCTGTTAAAGCAACTTGCAATATTGTAGTTGTTTATATTGAACATCATCTCACTCTCCTTGAGCCAATGTTCAGTCAAACACAAAATATCTACATTGTTATACATACTAAATTATTACTACAAGTACCTAACAAATCTGTAGGTATATAACTTTGTTTACAATGTAAACTCGTCCAAAAATTAATATTATTTGCTAGCAATGTAGCAATTTTATTTTTGTCTGACTTCATAAGATAAATACTATCTTTGGTCTTAAAACAATAATTACTAATAAAATTATTAGTGTCAAAAAAAATAAAAGTGTCACTATGACGACATGTCAAAGTATGAATACAATTATTCAGAAGATGTATTTTTTTATTATAGGATGAGGACTGGCAACACGCATATGGGAACGCACATAATATTATTTTAAATACTTTTAGTCTACTTAAGCATTGTATACAGTACATTAATTCTTTCTTACCTATTTTGTTACTTTCACCTACCAATAATACAATAGTGGTACTACTATTATACTTGGATGACACAATTATGTCTATGATCTGAGTGTAAGTTGCATTGGACAGGGAATAATTAACACAGTTTTCAATGTATTTATTAAACATATAGCCCATATTACAACCCACCCCATCAGAAAAAACCATAGTATTACTAGGAGGCTCAATGTTGGTGGTAGGATCAGAAATTGTTTCCAGAATACTGTCACAAGTAGAGAGAGCTGGTACGGAGTCATTGATAGGGTGTTGGTCGATGTGCTCAGAGTTATAATGCTGAGTTATAGAATCAAGTAATTCTTGGTTGTGTCTACTGTCGTCTATCAATTTGTCCAATGCCAACATGTTTTCAGTATTCTGTTTACTTTGTAGTTCATATTTAAAGAATAAACTATCATAATTCTCCTGTAATTGCTTGATGTGAGATTCTAACGTGACCCTCACAACATCATGAGCCACCTGACTGTCAGCCAACTGCTTGCTGCATATAACCAACTGCCCAGTACAAACATCCAGGTCAGACTGTAGTTTTAAATTTAAATTACTATTATTAGACAAACAAGATTTAATTTTGAAATTAATTTTCTTAATTTTTTTGTTTATTTTTTTTTGGCATTTGAGTTTGTTATGACTAATCATTGGTTTAGGAGTATTTAAGCACCTACTATCATTTGTGAGATCTATGACTGATAAATTAGTTGAGGCAGGCACACAGCTACTTTCAATAAGTTCTGTGTAGAGGTTGGACACCTCTGTTAATTGGTGCGACTGGGCATCCTGTTCATAGGTAGTAATAAGCCTGTGTGCCTCCCCCAGCTCATCTTCTAATTGTGTGTTACGTCTGAGGATTTGCTCAAACATATCACTACATTGGCGGAAAGATTCCATTTCCAATCTAAGCTGGTTAAGTTGCTCGGTCAACTCATCACAATTTACCTGACTTTTAGACAGCTGTTGCTCTAAGCTAGAATTTCTAACGCGCATTAAGTCATATTCACGTTCATTATCTTCCCTTTCCATTATCAGTTGCTGGTTTTCTTTCTTCTCTACTTTGAGTTGTAATAGGGCTTCTTTCAACTGTATTTGCAATTGACGTGCCGTGGCAGATCGAGTGGATGTAGACATATTGGCTTAGTAGGGTATAATTGAGAAGATAATGAACACCTAGCCACAATGCAGAGCAACAAAACCAACTGACTAACTAAAGAAATAATCTATTCAAGTATACAAATTAAAGGTTTACTTTGTAGAATCCTAGCAGACTATTTATACCTAAGTAGTAGGTAGGTTGGAATTCACCGGTATGTCAATGCGATATAAACCTAGGAATTTGTATTAAATACCTGCCTGTTAGCAACGTGGAATATACTGTAACATATAAACACGTGAACAAAAGGTAATCAAACTCACCAGTATACCATTCACTAAGAATATTCCACGAAATATTCAAAAGAACCAGCGATTACATGCACTGACAGTTCGGCAAAAACCGATCCTGTTATTGACAAATTTCACAATACTTCCACGAGTTTGTGCACTAATTAATTTAATTTACTTTAAAATAACATAATATAAGCTTTAAATTTACTAAAATATTGAATAATTTAATATTAATTCGCAAGAGCTACAAAAATCAGCTGTTAGTTAGTGTTGTAATAGTATTCCTATGTACTGTGAGAGTTGCCCACAATCACCAGACGTCGCCACAGCTTACCATCAGGCGAGTGGCGTCAATTTGTCGACCTAAATATAAAAAAAAAAAAAAAAAAAGAAAACAAAATAAGCCTAGTACCTTGAACATTAGCTTACTATAGTAATGTTAGGTATATTCTAGAGTAACATGAAACATATATTAACCAAACAATTTTTGATGTTGCTTAGATAAATTGAATGTTGTAAGTAGCAAAACAAACTTAAACTTAAAACAATACATAATGTGGATGCATGTAAATTAAACCTGACTATCAGGGTCTACAGGCAAGACCTTGTTATCGGAGCCAGGGTACACCCGAACGACTCTGGCCATGGGCCAGTACATAGGTGCAGTATTATCGTCCTTCAATATTACCAGCGAGCCTACCTTTACATTAGGTTGTGGATCTCTCCACTTTGGACGTGACTGTAACATATTCAAATAATTTTTACTCCAAACCTTCCAAAATGAATTTTTTATATTAGTACATAATTTCCAAAATTTTAAATTGCTTTTATGTGCATCAGGAAAATTAGGTTCTGGGTAACTATTCAAAGCAGTGCCTATAATAAAATGACCTGGTGTCAGATGTTTTTGAGAAAATGGTACAGATGAATTTTCCAACCGACCACCTACTCTAAGCAGCCCTCTGTCATCAACAAATGGGGACAATGGCTTTAAGTTACCTTTAACAATTTTATTCTTACATTTTAAATCATTAATGTCATTTTTGAAATGAACTTGTTGCTCATACTTAATAATTAGTAACAGAGCATCATTTAATTCCTGAATTGCATTCTGAATAAAACGTTTTATGTATGCGAAGATTAGCTGTATTTTTGTTATATTAGAATATTTTTTAAGAAACTCTAAACAAATAATATTTTCCATAGAAACCGTACAGAGCATTGCACTTGACAATGCAGAGTCAACCTTAGCCTCCGGTAGATTGCAAGGGATGGGAAGTTTAGGGGCATTACCTGGATTATATTCACAGGTGCTGATGACACCTGGACCTCGCCACCATAAATGGTGATTGTGCAATTCCCTAGGCAAAATACCTCTGCTCAAGCAATCTGCAGGGTTCTCGTCGGAACTTATATACAACCATGTAAAAGTATGTGTTAATTGTGAAATTACCTTCACTCGGTTCATATGTGTTAAGCTTAGCTATATTAGTTTGAATCCAAGCGAGAACAATTTGTGAATCGGAATATAAATATACATTATCAATCTTTAACTGGGTTTGCAAGACGTTATGCATTCTTGTGACTAGCTTCGCAAGGAGTAGCGCTGAATTAAGTTCCAGCCTTGGTATTGTAAGACGCTGTTTTGACGGATTTACGCGAGAACGTGAACTAAGCAAAGAGATCTTCACATTACCTGAGTGATCGACGACTCACAAATAAACACAACATCCATATGCGGCGCAGCTAGCAGCGTCTGCATAACCTATAAGTTGAATAGTACATGCCGTGCACAAGTTTATGTAGCGTGGTATGGCTATTGGAGGCATACCGATTAAGCTGTTATAAAACTCACTCCATGCGCACAGCAAATCGTCACTCGGTCGCTCATCCCAACCAATTTGTGCTAACCAAAGCCTTTGCATAAACACCTTGGCCCTTACAATGACAGGACCTGCTAATCCTAAAGGATCATAAAATTTGCAGATGAAGCTTAATATTTCACGCTTAGAAGCAGGCATGGTAGCATTTGTGTTAGGAGATGAAAGCATGAATGAATCGTTTTTAGTATTGAAGTTAATACCTAAAGGTTTTAAAGAAGTATTATTTTTCTCTAATTCTATGTTATCAAAGTGTTGAAGACATTTAGGGATTTCATTTAATAGCTGGGGGCAATTTGTGTACCATTTATGTAACTGGAACCTACCAATCTCAAGAAGCTCACAAAGTTGTATTTTTGTTTCTATTAACAGCTCTGAACTATTCTGTGACACAAGTGCGTCATCTACATACATAGAATTTTCTATAATAAAGGCGGCTAAAGGAAATTCCTGTTTATACCTATCTGCCAACTCTTTTAGGCAACGTGTTGCTAAATAAGATGAGCTTTTCAGACCGTATGTCACTGTATTTAACTGTATACATTGGATGTTATCCTTGGGGGTATCCCTCCAAAGGATATTTTGTAAAGACCTATACTTTGGATCCAATGAAACTTCTCTGAACATACATTTTATATCTGTTATAAAAATAAATTTGTTGACTCTGAACAACAACAAAATATCTACTAATTCTTTTTGAACTACACTACCATTTAATTGCAAGTCATTTAAAGAAACCTCTAAGTTAGTTTTCATGGACCCATCAAAGACCACCCGACACTTTGTTGTCTTTTTATCAAGTCGAATGACGGGATGGTGGGGCAGAAAATATACCGGTTCAGCATTTAAATTATATTGGCTGATATTGATGACTGTGCCATGGCCCTGTTGAATGTAGTCATGAATAAATTCACTATAAAGTTTATAAAGTAGTGAATCTTTTTGATATCTAACCTCTAAATTATGAAATCTATTTAGAGCTAAATTATATGAATGACCAAGTGTTTGATTAATTTACTCCAAAGACAACTTAAGAGGTAAGGCAACTTGAAACTTATTATTTTTAGTGTCTAAACTGTGTTACAAAAAAATTCTTCACAAGCTTCATGTTCTGGCAACCTTTCCAGAAAGAAATCAGGAATGCTTTCAGTTTTCCAAAATTGAGTGAGAGTGTGGTTTAAAGAATCGTCACATTTGTTACAAAATAAAGAGGTTACCGGATATGCATGCAAAGCTATAGGCACAGATCCCGCTACCACATAACCAAATTGAGTGCGAAGTACTGGGGCAGCTGTGGTCGAAGCAGCACGCTGCATCGAACCCTGCTCGTGATGATGCTCAGAAGGCAGCAGCACCTGGAAGAATATGTCGGCACCCAGTAAGATATGGATAACACTTCGTATGTTAAAGTCCTTATCTGCAAGTGGGATATCTAATGGTAAATTTAGATTTTCCAAGTTAATTTTAATTTGCGGTAACTTAGAAGTAATTTTGTCTAATTGTAACAAGTGACGTTAATCTGAAACTCATTTGTCAAAGAATGTAACTGAATATTGACACTTTCTCTTATATGTTTAGTTGTGTTACCAATACCTATCACCGGAGCTTGTATATGCTTGGTTTTTACTTTTAATAAGTCCACAAGTTCACTAGTGATGAATGAAGTCTGTGACCCACTGTCAAGGAGAGCCTTGACGTGGTACACTGTGCCGTTGCTTGCCACAATCTTGACCCTGGCGGTGGGCAGAAGTACCTGCTCAGAGTTGGATTTCAAAAACAATGAAATTGGTGATTGCTTGTCATCCTGATGCAGCAAGGTGTTATGCCCTTGTTTGCAATGGTCACATTTGAAGAAAAATCTACATTTTTTGCTGTGACCGTTAAGGCATATCTGGCAAAGTTTATTGTCAGTGACATATTTGATTCGCTCACTAGCTGACTTAGCTTTAAATTGTGGGCAGTTAAATAATTTATGAGATGACTTACATAGGAAGCAGCCAGCAGGCGACCGAGTTGTCCTTATGTTGGCCATATTTGAAGCCTTAGCACATATTGAAGGCTGTTGTCGCTCCGCATTCTCAAGTGCAAGTGCTCTTTTATCTAAGAATTCCAACAGACAATTAATGGTTGGTTTTTGATCCCTAGATAACTGAAATTCCCTATTACATATCACATCAAGTTTCCTAGAATGCATACAACAAGTGGATCCCATGCACCTATATCGTGCCGTAAGTTTTTTAAAGCTGCCAGCTGCTGTTTGACAGTAGAAAGAAACTGACGAATATTGACAGCAGTTGACTTGTGCATGGGAGATACATGATCATTGGTGATTTTATAGGAGTTATTGTATCGTTCGTCAATGATAGTTTTTGCTACTAAGTAGCTTTCAGACACTAAAGGTAAATTTTTAATAAGCTCTAAAGGTTCACACTAAAAAACTACGCAGATAAAATAACTTTTGAACACTTTCCAAGGCGGGGTTCTTGTCGATGAGAGCATCGAAAAGACTAATAAATGATTTATATTGAGAATACTGACCTTGGAAATTTGGAACAGAAATTTGTGGTAGTTTACACTGCTTCACAGAGGTCTGGGTCTTCGTTGGCGGGCATGACACTTCTTTGGAAAGCAATTTCTTTATGACAACAAGTGTGTCCATGACCTTGGCCTCGACTTCAATGTCGACGGCACCAGGATCGGACGCGCAAATTTCTAAATTAATGGCATCGAACTTTTCGAAAGTGGCCCTTAGGCGTTCTTCTTTAACTAACAAAGATTCGCGGCTAGTATCGACACTATTGCTATCAGCAAAGTAGTTAATATGTTTTGTAATTGTGCCCTTCAACGCAGACCTTTTCCTTAGCAAAGCCCTGTCGAGTTCAGTCTTGTTGACTGTATTAACCTCAGTCGTCATCTTGCCAGTTATAAAGTATAACTGGCAAGATGACGACACATATAATTATAGATAATTTACAGAAATAAACAGGTATAAACACACTAAAGTCCCAAAGCGCAATTATTTTACGAATTTGTTCAAAGTTCAAACGCAAAACAAACAATTACGAAAGTAAGATGGAGTTTCTTTCTTCACCGACGTCAATGGCGTAGTCGCAGCCACTCGCAGCAACTAGGGCGTCTAATCAGAGACGCTGGCATTGGCAGCAGCGCCACGGTTGATGCAGTAGTAGTTTGGGGAAACACTATCCGACCAATAGTGAGCAAGGGAACGCGTCGTTGACAGAAGCGTTGCTCCTAATTGGTTCTCCACTTGACACTTCTGTAGGCGCGCAAAATTTGAATTTGCGAATCAGGTTGCTCTGCTTGTCGTGACGCCTTCGGCGCCGGAAACGGAAACTTAACTGGAACACGAACGTGTATAACACTTTTAGGTACTTGTATTTTTGCAAAAACCACGAATACTATGACTTTTATTGACGATTAATTGACAATACACTTTTATGCACACACTATTCTTGATAGATGCGAACACGATTGCTCGGCTTCTGTACGTACTTCCGGACGCGTGATGTCGAAGCTGTACACGGCGCACTCACTGTCGATGGACCATGTAGGAAAAAGTGGCCTTAGGGAGGAAATATAGCCTTCTCCTAATAGCCGTGCCCAGATGGAGTTGATGTGGACTGTATTATGATGTAGATAGGGGCAGATCCAGTGAAACAACAGCGTACAACTTTCACACGTCTATATTGAACCACGTACACGAGAGAAGAGAGAACGGATACATATTTCTGCAGTGTTGCCACTCCTACGTTCTTATGTACTAACACCAATATGGCTAAAGGTCAATTTGACCTCGTGTACGTGGTTCAATAAACGCGTAAAACGCGCGTAAAACCATGTAGGAAAAAATGGCCTTAGGGAGGAAATATAGCCTTCTCCTAATAGCCGTGCCCAGATGGAGTTGTAGTGGACTGTATTATGTTGTAGTTAGGGGCAGATCCAGTGAAACAACAGCGTACAACTTTCACACGTCTATATAGAACCACGTACACAGTCCATCCCAACCAAGACGAGTGTTTTATTTGCTTTTACTGTTAGTCAATGTTCGAGGCCCAAAATCATTCCAACATCTGCGAACTGTTGATGGCGTATTGTGCGGCACATACAGAGAAGCCTGTCAACGTTTACGATTGCTAGAGAATGACATTTTTATTTTTTATTTTTTTAAATACGAACATTGTTTTCCATTATTTTATCTACATGCTTCCCATCAACACCGATTGATTTATGGAACAAATATAAAGATCACATGGCCGAAGATATATTACATCAGAAGCGTCTTAGAATATCAAATGCAAATTTGCAAATTAACGAAGAAATGTACAATGAAGCATTAATTTTAATTGCCGAAGCGAAGGTATATTGCCATACTGCCTAGTCAAATTTTAAATGTTTTTGGACTGTTGAATGTTATTCCTTACTAAATATTTTATTTTCTGTTTTGCTAGAAACTTTAATTTAATTTAGTATGGCTTGTTAATTTCTCTGTATGCAACTGGCGATTGCATAGAGGACGAAGCTAGTTTTAGCTGACAAAAAAAATATATTTTCAGTTTATTTATTTATATAAGTAGTAAAATCTTGTTATTTACATATATTATATATATATATACTTATTTTCTTTTGCTTTTTATGTTGGAAGATCTTAGTGACGCCTTCACCTCTTGCTCTTCTTCTTGTGTGTCCGATGATAGTTTTATTAGCGCGGATGGTGGGGATGATTCCATTAATCTTGGCAGTCAACTTTCCTCTATTTTTTCTCACTATCCCAACTATTTTAACGTTGTCCACATCAATGCTCAAAGCGTTCCGGCTCATTACTCCGATCTATTATCCTCTTTTAATTATAAACTTATACATGCTGTCCTAATTTCTGAAACTTTCCTAAAACCTGGAATTCCTTCTGTTCAAGTCTGTCTTCCTGGGTATAAGTTGGTGCGTAATGATAGGACGTGTAAGGGATATGGAGGTGTTGCCATATATCTTCGTGGCGACATCTCTTACAGCGTGGTTGATCAGTCTCCGTGGGTTTATTCTGGTTTTGCTGAACATCTGTTTCTCGAAATTGATTTTAAACACATTAAGACACTCCTGGGTGTATACTACAGCCTGTAATATTAACTATTTCTCTGCTTTTGAAACGACACTTGAAAATCTTTCCTCTTTATACGAACATCGAATTATCCTCGGAGACTTCAACACCTGTCTTCTCAAGGGTGACTCTCGTAGCAACAAACTTCGGACCGTTGTCTCCTCTGTTGATATGCATATCTTGCCCTTGGATATCACGCACAGACAACCTAACTGTTTGCCTTCTCTTATTGACCTCATCCTAGTTTCTGACTCCCACAAAGTCGCAACACATGGACAGCTTTCTGCTCCTTTCTCACACCATGACTTGTTGTATCTGTCCTACAAAATTCGCCCTCCAAAGCGTAAGAGTAAATTTCTTCTTATTGCACTAATTGTTGGTGGCCGGTATATGCTTGGTCTCGTGGATTATGAGTCTTTGCCTTCAGTTATATTTAATTCTGAGCCTATCGAGTACTCTAACAGTGCCAAAAATTTGGGTCTTCATATAGATTCGTATCTTTCATGGGAAGTACAAATTGCTGAGATAAGTAGGAGGGTGTACTACTCATTTCAATCTCTAAAATCTCTTCAGAAACTCTTACCTTTTCAAACTAAAGTGACTCTTGCGCAATCTCTTCTTCTATCATTGTTAGACTATGCTGATGTCTGTTTCCTGGATGCATCGGAGGAGCTTGTCAATAAGCTTGAGCGCTTGCAGAATCTGGGAATCCGCTTCGTCTATGGCCTTCGTAAATACGATCACGTATCTGAATTCCGGCATAGATTGGGGTGGCTTCCTATTCGGCAGCGTCGTAAAGCTCATATCCTTTCTCTTCTCTATACTATCTTTCACAATCCTAATTCTCCTACCTATCTGCGTGAGCGTTTTGAGTATTTGGTGCCTAGAGACAAAGCATGTCGTGTTTCCTTATCCCTACTTCTTCGAACTCCTGCTCATGCCTCTAGTTGTTATGACAATTCGTTTACAATCCAGGCTGTCAGATTATGGAACTCACTACCACATGATATCCGTGCTAGTCGTTCATTGGACATTTTTAAGAAAAGGGTAAAGGAGCATTTCCTCTCCCAACTATGATTTTCCATAATTATTCTTTTGACTTTCATTTGTTTCATATTATCTCCTTCTTATTTAGTAACTATATTTACATCTGTATGTAGCGTGTAGGTATTTAGCTTTAGTCTAATATTATTAAGTTCTTATGTGTATGTATTTAATGTCTGTTATATGTATTACATTTATTAGTTTCATTTCCTTCTTGTATTATATGTAATGTTGTATGTGTACGTGTTTACACTTTCCTCTTCTCTGTTTAGTATCTATTATTTATCTCCTCTATACCTCTAAGGTCTGCTGGAAGTAAAGCCATTACTGGCTTAAGCACGCCTTTGTAGATATTGTTATTGTTTGTTTTGTGTTTTGTAAATCTGTACAATAAAGAACAAAAAAAAAAAAAAAGACATGTGCTTGATGCTTACCAACAAAGGATTAAAATAATTAGGAATGACAACGCCCAATCGCCCAATGCACTACGCATTTAATCAAGAGTTGAGACGCGAAACCGATTACGATTCCGAGGCATTAAAAGAAACTATTCTAAGAAACGTTCCCCTTTTAAATGAGCAACAAAAATATGCCTCCGAAACGCTAATGAAAGTAGTGAACGATGGAACTGGCGGATTTTTTTTCTTAGATGCTCCCGGTGGGACTGGGGAAACGTTTAATATCATTGCTTTTGGCAACGATTCGATCGCAAAATGGTATCGCACTTGCTGTGGGCGGATGGCGGTCGAACAGCTCATTCCGCACTCAAGTTGCCGTTGAACTTGCAAATAAATGAAACACCAACTTGCAACCTTTCGAGAGGTTGTGCGATGGCCAAAGTGTTGCAGCAGAGCAAACTAATAGTTTGGGATGGGTGCACGATGGCACACAAAAAATCTTTGGAAGCATTAGACCGCACGTTGCAAGATTTACGAAAAAACCAAAACAGGTTTGGCGGTGCAATGATTTTATTGGCAGGTGATTATCGCCAAACACTCCCAGTAATACCACGATCAACGCCAGCTGACGAGCTTAACGCATGTTAAACAGTCATCCATTTTATGGAAAGACGTTAAACGCTCAAATTAAATATGAACATGCGAGTCGAATTGCAGAACGACCAATCCGGAGAAGTTTTTTCCAAACAAATGCTCGATATTGGTAATGGCAAAATACCTGTTGACTCATCGTCTGGATACATCATATTTCCTACCAATTTTTGTCACTTTACTGAAACTAAGACCGAACTCATCGAGAAGCTTTTCCCAAACATTGCTCAAAATCACAAAGATGTATGGTTGAGCGAAAGAGTTATATTGGCTGCAAAAAACGTTGATGTCAAGGAAATGAATTTTCAGATTCAAACCAAAATAGTTGGCGAATTAATGACATACAAATCGATTGATTCCGTTACTAACCAAGATGATTTTGTCAACTATCCAACTGAGTTTTTAAATTCGCTAGATTTGCCTGCATTACCACCTCATAATCTGCAATTAAAAATCGGATCAGTAATCATTATGTTGCGGAATATAAACCAGGCACGTCTTTGTAATGACACCCGACTTGCGGTGAAGAAATTAATGAACAACGTCATCGAAGCCACAATTTTGAAAGGGAAGTACAAAGGTGAAGACGTTTTGATTCCACGGATTCCGTTGATTCCGAACGACATGCCATTCGACTTTAAACGGTTGCAATTTCCAGTACGGCTAGCATTCGCAATGTCGATAAATAAATCTCAAGGGCAGTCGCTAAATGTTTGTGAAATCAATCTTGAAAATCCATGTTTTTCACATGGCCAGTTATATGTCGCCTGTTCCCGTGTCGATATGCCAACAAAACTATTTATACACGCGCAAGAAAAAAAAACTAAGAATATTGTATATCATAAAGCATTAGAATAATAAACACACTTTTTTTTAATCACTTATACCAATTCGAATTAAATAATCATCGTTAAGACAGGATAACGTCTGTCGGGTCAGCTAGTATAAAATAGATCAGTCAATATGATATGTTTTAATAAAAAGTAACAATAGATGAAAATACTATTTACACTTACTAAAAACTATACTATACACATTAAAAACTCAGGGGCAAAGCTTCATAAGCTGAGGACTGCATGCCCGATATATGAGGTAACAAACATAAAAAAAATAAAGAAGTCGAATTGAGAACCTCCTCCATTTTTGAGGTCGGTTAAAAGTTAAAAAGATAAAAGTTAAAAAAATAAAGTTAAATTTCTAACTCGACGCGAGTTTTTATTATGTCGGCTACAGAGTGAATAATATTATTTTGAATTGTAGATGATAAATAACTCGGCCCGGGTTTGTCGCTCTGTTGATGTTGCATATGCTTTTCCAAAACGCTATCATATTTCGATAATAATGAAACTAATTCTAAAAAGTTACCTCTACTTAATGAATCTTTGGACTCATCATGTCCTCTAAAAGGCAATTCCTGTTGCGCTAAATGACAAACTACATCTACAAGTCTTTGAAAAATACTACGGTTTTGGTCAACTTGCTGATTGTGTTTTGAAATTTCTTCAGCAAATTGGCGTGACAAGTGAGTTTCTATGCGCTGTTTACCGAAATTCGTAAAAGAAATTAATGCATTCAAATGTTTTTGTGATTGAGAATGTCTTTTTATTGAGGTACTAACCCGTAGTATTCCATGCGCTATTATCGTTCGAAAAAAATATGCAACACCAGCAATATAATTTATTGGAATGTGAACATCCAGTAATCCAAGTGGTTTTGTAAACAGTTCTATTAAACTGACGTTTATGAGTTTTACTTACTTAAGAAATACACAAATCTGGCGTTGGTTTAGGAGAAACAACTAACGACTTTCTTTGATCAAAACTGAATGATTTTACCCTTTGGTATTTTAATAAAACGTTACAGCACCTCAAAGCATCACAAGGCACAATTTCTTCCATATTTAACACTCAAATAAACTAATTCACAACTATTAAACAATAAAAAATAATTTTGAAATAATCACCCACTCTAAAAAGCAAATTACTACGCGAAACTGAAGTAAACAAACGCGAACATAGCATAGGTCGCCACACAACCGATGTGCGACGAACTTCAGAGCAAAAACCAGGCTTTTTGGCAGGCAGATTTTGCTATAACAACCTACTAAGTGTTGTGGTATGCTAGCAAAAATATCCATAGGTGTGAAAGAGAAAATGCAAGCCCGATTATAACGGGCATGTATTGCTTCTACTTACAACTTGTGCGAGCGAGATGGCATCCGCGCGCTCAACACCGTACAGAGTACCAGTCAGTACAGCCACAACGGCTACGGCATAACGCATAAATAGAGGAACGTTTCGTCGGTAGGTGATTGATCATAAGCGCGCGAAATTTAATTTTGAAATAATCGTTTTGGACTATTATTTTAGGGTCAATGGTACAATATTATTATGGGAATTCCGGGCTTATGGGAATGTATGGAACATTCGCCACTGTAAAATCAATACTATATACAGGCGTCAAAGAACTCCTCCGCCTCATCGACGACTGGTAATGTTCTCAGAAGGCTGGCAGCATTGCCACGTTGTATGGCAATGCTTATTCTTTGAGTTAAAAAGTAACCAGCATTCTGGTCTTGAGAAGAGTCGATCATGAGTTTATATCTAATATATTTAGAGGAGGATTTGATCATCATGTTGGGTCGTACCTATATGTGTACTTAACATGTTATGGTACTACCTCTGAGCTCCGATCTCTGGGGTAGCAGTATCATGTTGTATACCTACGCCAAACAAAAACTGGCCAAGTGCGTGTCGGGCCACGCATAGAATAGGGTTCCGTAGTAACCCTATTCTATGCGTAATATATATAATAGCGTCCATAACTCCTAACAAGCTAACCTAACCCGTTACAGTTTCAATTTAAAGTTCAGTACATGGATTACATATCACATACATATCATCATGATTTTTTTAGGTTATACGAAAATTGTTATAGAAACCTCTCAATTTTTTACCTCACACTATGAGTTTTGTTAGCATAAGGACAAACCTCTGTGGTTTTATTGTGCTATTTGTACGTTACGTATTGTAAATATAATACAAAAAAAAATTAGACGCGCAAATAAAAATCTTCCTCACATTACGTGTAGGGCAGCTATTACCCCAAAAAAAATTATATTTTATTTATTTATTTAATAAGGTTCACCAACAGTCATTCACATCAATACAAGTACATAGCCAACACAAAATGTAAGCATATTACAATGCAATGACTACTTACAGGTAAACTTAACCTTCGGTCCGTCGCGTGGGGTTTTTGAAAGCCCGAACATTACAAAAATGCAAAATTTACTTATTTAAAACTATTGTAGCAGTGCAGTAGTTTATGTACCCTCCTAAGTTAGATTGCAGTTGGCGCGGACAGTGGCTAACTTCAGTTCGCGAGTAAGGGCCGTGTAATACGAACATGTTTTGAACGCACGGGCTCTCAAAGACCCCACGCGACGAACCATGTAAGTAAATATTTTTTTATTTTATTTTTTATTCGGCTTATTTCATTTGTAATAGTAAATTATAACTTATTTTTCTCATTGTTTTAGATAATTTTATTATCATAATTAACTTTTAAAATGAGCGAGGTGCAAAACGAGTGTATATTGAGGTGGCTAGAAGAGGATGAATCCAATGAAGTGCTCGGTGGAGAAGATGAAGGTGACAGCGCTTTATACCCAGGTGAAATAAGTGAACATGACACAGATTTAGAACAAGAATTTGAAGATCAGGATATTGAGAGGACTATGGTCGAACAACAGCAGGTTTCAGAATCATCGAGCATGGAACATCCAGCCTTTTCGTTCCAGTTTTTTTTACGTTTCTTGATGTTGGAGCTGTAAATGCTCACATGATATTGGATACCGTTAGTGAAGCTAACCAAACAAGTCGCAAGTTGTTTTTGAAAATGCTAGCATTTGAGCTATGCCGTCCATAGTTGCAATCACGAGCTACTATCCAAAATTTACCACGAGAATTGAAACAGCTTATCAGGCCATTTGTACCTCTTCAGGAAGTGCAGCCCGAAGAAAATAATGTCGTGTCTATGAAGAAACGTTGTGTTCATTGTCCTAGAAGAGTAGATAGACAATTTAAGTCTATGTGCCATTTTTGTAAAGGTAACATTATGTCCTTTACATACTAAAATGATTTGTACTGAATGTGTTCAACAGTAACATTGAGAGTGATTTAGATTTCGTAAAGTTAATAATTTTTTTTGTTTATTCATTATATATTTTATGTTACAGAATTGATTATTTCTATAAGATGCCAAAAAAGTATAAAGTAAATACTTAAGGAGTAGATTTCTTTTTATTTTATTTATTTTTTGTAAAAGTCATCTCAGAGAGAGAAAAATATGTTCCTATTTTTAGATATAAGTTTAATAAGTAATTAAATACATATTGCTTAATAAACTATCATTGTTTTATTGTAATTTGATAAACAAGTAATAATGTAATACTAAACTAGATGAAATTATTATAATTTCCTATTTTACATGCTATTTTTCATTGGGACTCTCAACAACCCCACGCGACAAACCTCGTTAAATAAAATGGCGCGACGGACCGAAGGTTAAACACCATTTTCATGATTTTATGTTAACATTTTTTCGGTGTAAGAAAAACACATATCCATGCAAAGTTTCATCTTTCTAGCATCAACCGTTTGGACGGTAGACTGAAGACGGACAGACGGACAGACAGATGGACGGACATGACGAAACTATAAGGGTTCCGAGACTTCAACTACGAAACCCTAAAAACAACCTAAAGTTTAAAAAACTAGACGAAATAATAAAAGTATATTTCTTTCATAAAAACCAACACAACAAATAAACGCAAGCCAAAACCCACGCCCTTTGCCGTAACATAGCAATGAAAGTTAAGAGTTAAATTTTCACCAACTCTTAGGGCATTTGAGGGCTTAATGTAAACAAACATAGTGGAGCAAATAATATACTCATATAACCGTATAGTTACCAGAAGTTCAATAAAGGTCTACAGAATTTTGAAGTTGTTTACAACGGATATCATACAGAACATAATATCACAAACTTTGTATCTGTACCAAAGTATTATATATATAATGTATGTACATTATTAGTTAAGTACTGACGGAAATGTATTTTGGTATTGGAGTGTTGCCCTACCATTAAATGCTATTAAGATATACTCACCAGTATGCCGTCACTAGCACGGACAGACGATGCTCGGCTGAAGTATTCGGAAAAGGCAATGTTCGTGATACCAACTAAATTAATTGATTGATGTTCAGATTAATATTCGAGGCGCTCACGTTACAGCAACTAAAATCTTCTTTTACTTTTTGTCTTGGACATCCGTTAGGTACTACTGGTACCTGGTACTGGTACTGGTACTGGTACCTTCGTTACTGTGTTCGTAGTAGGTACATGCGCTACGGTATGTAGCGAGGCATCTACGGAACACACTACACACTCTACGAAAGCTAAGTAAAAAAACTAACTAACAACCCTTAAGTACGTGTAATCTTATTAACACAAAACAAATCATAATCTAAAAACCAGCCAAGTGCGTGTCAGGCCACGCATAAGATAGAGTCCTGTTTTCGCAAAAATCGAAAATCACTTTAGCAACCTCGCAATGAATTTAATGATACCCCACACGATGGTGTAGACGCGAGAAAAAAAATTATCGCCACTTTCACATAAGTACCCCAAAAAATATTTTTTTTAATTTTATTGCAGCCCGTTGGCGGTGTAGTAAATAATCCATGCGGAACCCTAAAAATAGGCTGAATAGGTATATGACTCCAGTACTTGATGATAAAATGTTCTGTATCTGCGATCATTCTTAACGTCAATGGGTCAAGTTGGATACCTATACCCTGATAGCTTATATTATTAGATACCAATACACATAATACCAACAGAAGTGTCTAGTGGTAACCGACAAATTTAATACATTGCAAAGGTTAAGCAACATCGAGTCAGACCGGTCTTGGGCTGGGAGACCATTTGCTAAGACATTGAAACCCCTCCGTGCCTCGAAGAGCACGTTAAGCCGTTCGGTCCCGGTTGTCATGCAAACATCTATGGGAGTCGTTGGATCCCTAAATCAAAAATCCGACCGGTCTAACTACAGAACTTCGATATCGCCCATGAGTTGTGGAGATCAGATGGCAGTCGCTTCACGGAAAATATCGCAGTTCAGCCGAATCGCAGTTAAACTGGAAAGCCGACCCCAACCGCATTGGGTAAAAGGCTCGGTGGATGATGAAGACACAATACCTACACAAAAACACATCCATCCGGTTCACATTCCCGGGATAATAAATATGGGACTAAAACAATGAACTGATCAAATCAAGATCAATTAAAATAAATAAAGGCATCCCCAAATTGCTATGATATTACGAATACAAAGAATACAATGGCGACCGTATTTTTCTTTATTACAGAAACAACGAGAAAACTTAGAAAAACAAAAAGAAAACAGTATTGTCTCGGTTCGGCATTCATGGATATGTCAATGTATATGAACAGTTATATAACCCTTCGCCGCCGACAGCAATGGTATCATGTAATTTATTAAAATTTCTTCCTTATTATTTCACAGCTAAAATATCATGTTTCTTTAAAACAAATAATACATACAGTATACAGTTCATTCCAACAGATAAAGTTTACACCGTAAGACCCAGCTTAAACCGCATTACTGTGTACCTTTCTCATTTACGCGAAGGTAATTAAGTTTACATATTAATTTACAATAAGAACTACAATATACTTAATAGTAGAGAAAATAATATTTACACTTACTAAAAACTATACTATACCTACACATTAAAATCTACACTATACATATACAGGCGTCACAGAACTTCTCCGCCTCGTCGCCGACTGGCAATGTTCCCAGAAGGTTGGCAGCATTTGTCACGTTGTGTGGCAATACTTATTCTTTGAGCTAAAATGTAACCAGCTGTCTGGTCTTGAGGAGAGTCGATCATGAGTTTCAAGATCGTGTTAAAGAGTGTACATATTATGTACATAGACGTAGTATACGACGACTGCGTATACGACGTCCGCGTTGCTCTATGACATAGACTAATAATAAAGATCATTTTTATTACGTCTGTGACTATGTGTTTATATTCAGTCACCCTCCACATCTTTACGGGACTAGAGACTATAGGTATAGGACTTACAACGACACACATACCTAGTAATTCAATTAAAAGACCCGACAATTTGAATTGCAGTTAAATATGGCAATGCGTTAAAAACGTTTGATAATCCGGAAGAATAATTGTACAGGCTAACATTCGGTTTAACGGTCCACCGGGCAGAACGGGCAGAACTTAATGTCATTCGACATCATTTGCGATTCAGAGTCGATCCAAGGTCAAATAAAAAAGTTGCTTAAAAACGCTTTGAAAATGGTTAGGTTTTTTTTTATTTGACCTTGGCGGACCTTGATGGTCATGCCAATCAACTTTACTCGTCGAGTAGAGAGTAAAGAGAGGTTAGGTTAGGTTAGGTGGTCAAATTTTTTCTTTAAACAAACTGGGTTAGGCAAGCGATAACCCCCGAAAAAGTGCGTATAAATGAAAATGACTGACCAATCACTAAAATGTGATTATACAAATTATACTATACAAGTTTGTATAGATACTATACAAGTTTGTACTTTTTGTAAACCTTGGACCAAAAGGAGTCAATTGGTAAGAAAACACAATCTGTACCGGTGGGCTATTAATTGTTATGAACAAATCAATTTGTAAACTGATAAAAAGTTGGTTGTTATATTGGAAAATGATTTCTAAGGGTAAAACGGGCAAAATAAGACACTTTTACTCTTGTGGTTTTTTTTGAAAAAATGCGTTTTAAAGAAGTTACAACCATTTTAAAGCGCAAATATGGTCAAATTCATTTTTTTTTTATCTCGGCGAGTTTTGATCGAATTAAAAAAAATTCTGCGGCAGAATACTTCTCAGATCTTAAGCTTCAACTGACTATTTTTCAAAATGAGAAAATATACATTTTTCACTTCGTAAAATAGCGTAGCGTTTTTCCGAGTTAAGATACACTATTATACGCATGTAGAGTCGCGTCAACTCGCATACCTTGGCGGACCTTGAAGATCATGCCAATCGACTTTACTCGTCGAGTAGTGTCCAAATATATATAGTATCGCCCTCTAGCGGTGGACCGCTAAGACGATTTTTTACCGAATTTAATAATAAATAAATAAGTATGTTAGGACAATTCACACAACGCCATCTAGTCTCAAACTAAGCAGAGCTTGTGATATGAGTACTAGATAAACTGATATAAATACTTATGTACATTTTTTTTTGTAAATACATACATATTACATAGGAAACATCCAGACTTCGGTACAAATGTATCTGTCTTCACACAAAATTTGTCCCGATCGGGAATCGAACCCAAGACTCCGGCGTCGAAAGCGGATGCATTTTCGACCACGCCACCAAACTCACTCATTGTTCGCAATTGTTTGACTAGGAAAACCTTTTTGAAACTTTATCGGTCGTCCCTTCAATCCCGTATAGTTGTTCTGTGAGTGGCGTAATTGTCATGTGCTCATGACGCATGGGTCTCTTTCCAGTTGGTAGATTTCAATCACGATACTAAAGGCCCGTCTGTATGCTATTAAAATAATTATGCCATGCCGTCGAAATGTGGGCGGATTTGCATCTGAATACTTCTCTATGAATAAATACGTGACTTTATGCGTTTATGGCTCATTAATACAACCCGTCTGATGATAATCTTGTAACATAAGCTTAAAGATTAATTGGTATCTTATAACATTATGTAGTGATTTACTTTATCTTTATTGAGGTGTAGAGGGGACCCATCAACATCTTAGGGTCCCAAGTCAACCTCACCTGCAAGTGGTACACCTGCCGATCAACGGACGAGGGCCTGACGAGAGAGATTTCCCGACAAGCAGCCATAGGCTCGCCACGTGCTACATGGGACTAACAAAAGCCGACAGATAGCGGCTTAACCATCTCATAATGGTGTAACTTAAATCCAGACGGGTAATGGGCAGCAGCGTTAACTGCACAAGAAGTTTCACCACTGCGGTCGCCAACCCGCATGCCCAGCGTGGCGACTATGGGCATTACCTTCAATGACGAGACACACAAATCGAAGGCCTCCAGTTCTCGGTCGCCCCACTGATCCTGGTCAAGGCGGCGATCATATTGACGGTGGAGTAGGGGGTGCTAAGAATTCCCAGGTTACAGCAGGCCGCCAAACTCCCACACAATTGACCTTGGCTACGTATAACGGACAAACGATTCGCGATGAGAACAGACTCGCACAGTTAGAGGAGGAATTGTCCTATATTAAGTGGCATATACTGGGTTTATGCCAGGTTCGAAGAGAGGGAGAGGGCACCATGACTTTGGAATCGGGCCATTTACTCTATCATCGCGAGGGCCAGAAACTATCACAGGGCGGGATTGGGTTTTTGGTCCATAGAACTCTCTGTAACAACGTTCTAGAAATTGCAAGTGTTTCACAAAGAGTAGCATATCTCGTGATAAAGCTATCTACGAGGTACACCCTCAAAGTAGTTTTGGTATACGCACCAACAGGTACATACTCAGACTCAGAGGTGAAATCACTGTATGAGGATATTGCGAATGCTCTACACCAAACCTCCAGAGCGCACTATAACGTTGTTATGGGGGATTTTAACGCTAAAGTGGGAGTACACACTAGCTGCGAATTAGCTATAGGGCCATTCGGTTTAGGTCAAAGAAATAACAGAGGGCAGATGTTTGTTAACTTTCTAGAGAAGGAGCGGTTGTACCTGATGAACTCCTTCTATAAAAAGCAGCCCCAAAGGAGGTGGACATGGCGAAGCCCCGGTGGGCGGATTAAAAATGAAATTGACTTTATCATAACGGACAAGAAACGTATATTCAGGGACGTGTCGGTGCTCAGTAGATTTACTACTGGCAGCGACCACCGGCTGGTACGAGGCACCCTGAATGTCAATCTCAACCTTGAGTGTGTCCGTCTGATGAAGTCAACAATCCGCCCAAATATTCTTCAGGCCGTGGCAGGGTCTGAACAATTCCAGTTACAGCTACAAAATTGATTCGCTGCCTTGGAAACCACCGAAGACGTGGACCAGAGACTAGACCAAGTGGTAAAAATCTTGCGGGATGAGGGCACAACATTTTGTCAAGTGCGACGTGGAGGTCTAAGCTTTCGAGAGAAACACTCCAACTAATGGAAGAACGACGCAACCCCATGTTAACTTCGTCCGAAAAAGGTACTCTTAATAAGAGCATCAACAAACTTGTGCGACGAGACCTCCGATCAGCAAACACGCTCTTAATTGAAAAGACAATCGAGTGAAATCGGGTGTCAAAAGTATTCACCAAGCCACTGGGTAGACGTCACATGACGAGGTTAACTACATGAACGGGGCAAGTCGTCGGGGCAAGTCGCAGAAATCCTCTCGGAAGTGGAGGACTTCTATGGACGCTTGTACACTTCACATGCTCCTCATCTCGCAGTAACCACGGACTTTAGGGCTCCTCTGACTCGCCACTACACTGAGGACTTGCCCGACATAAGCCAAGACGAGATCGTGATGTCTCTTAGGCAGCTTAAAAATGGGAGAGCAGCTGGGGAGGATGGTATTACAACAGAGCTCTTAAAAGCTGGTGGTATTCCAATACTAAGAGAGCTCCAAGAATTGTTTAATGCCGTCCTCTTTAACGGAAAAAATCCGAAGGCATGGCTCAGAAGTGTTGTCGTCCTGTTCTTCAAAAAAGGGGAAAAAACCCTTTTAAAGGACTATCGACCAATATCGCTTCTGAGCCACATCCATAAGCTGTTTTCGAGAGTTGTCACGAATCGTCTTGCACGGAGATTCGACGAGTTTCAGCCACCTGAGCAGGCTGGGTTTCGAAGCGGGTTCAGCACTCTAGACCATATCCACACGGTGCGGCAGGCGAAAACAAAAGAGCACAACCTGCCCCTCTGCTTGGCCTTTGTGGATTATGAGAAGGCGTTCGACTCTGTCGAGACCTGGGCTGTTCTGGAGTCACTACAGCGCTGCCAAGTTGATTGGCGATATATCGAGGTGATGAAAAGTCTGTACGATGCGTCAACTATGACAGTCCAGATGCAGACCCAGCAGACAGAACATAACTCTCTGCAACGAGGTGTGAGACGGGGAGACGTAATTTCTCCAAAACTGTTCTCAAACGCACTAGAGGATATGTTCAAAACGCTGGATTGGTCTGGCCGAGGAGTTAATGTCAATGGCAAGTACATTTCTCACCTACAATTCGTTGACGATATCGTCCTAATGGCAGAATCGCTAGAAGATTTGCAGCGGATGTTGAATGGCCTAGCGGATTCCTCTCGGCGTATAGGTCTTCGGATGAACTTGGATAAAACCAAGGTCATGTGCAATGAGCACGTTGCTCCGGGATCAGTTGCGATAGACGGTATCACTCTCGAATTTGTTGAAAACTATGTATAGGTACCTAGGGCAGTTGCTCGAATTAGGTAAGAACAGTCTTGAGAGTGAGATCGATAGGAGAATACGGCTGGGCTGGGCAGCATTCGGTAAACTACGAGTACGTCGAGTCTTCACATCACCCATCCCGCAGAGCCTCAAAACAAAAGTCTACGAGCAATGCGTCCTGCCAGTCATGACCTACGGGGCCGAGACGTGGACACTAACAGTGAAACTGGTCCACAAACTGCATATCGCACAGCGAGCCACGGAAAGGGCTATGCTTGGAGTGTCTCTGAGGGATTGCATTCGCAACGAGGTAATCCGTCAGAGAACTGGTGTCACCGACATAGCCCAGCGCATATGCAAGCTAAAGTGGCAATGGACCGGTCATATCTGTCGAAGAACCGACAACCGCTGGCCCAAGCAGGTTCTGGAGTGGAGACCGCGAATTTGGCCAGCGTAGCGGAGAGTAGAGCTGGAGACCACGCCCCGAGGCTCGATGGAGCGACTACATTAGTCGTATAGCGGGCGTTGGGTGGATGAAATTGACCCAAGATCGGAGGGTGTGGCGTGTCATTGGAGAGGCCTATGTCCAGCAGTGGACTGATGTGGGCTGATGATGATGATGATGATGAGACATAATGAAATTACTATTAAATTCGTGACTTGAGTTCTGTATTGTATTCCAAATGGTGGTACTTGAAGGTTGACCAAGCGAGCGAAGCGCATTTCCTGAAATGACAAATATAAAATAAAATATCTAAAAATGGACAATTTTGCTTTATCTGTTTGTATAGTGTGTTCTGGACTTGCGGCCACATTTTATCCGATCTCCACAAAACTCGGCACAAGTGTTTCTTAATCTATATAAACCGGCCAAGTGCGTGTAGGTAGGGCTAGACGCATAGAATAGGGTTCCATAGTCACCCATAATAACATCTATAACTCCTGAACTAACAGAGTTATCGGATCCGTTATAAGTAGTTTTGCTTAAAAGTTCATTACAAATTTTATCAGACTTTTCTGGACGCTCTGTTTTACCAAAAAAATGAGTTATAAAGTTGAATATCTCGCAAACGACTACTTAAATTAAAAAATCTTAGCAACATCTATAAGTTTTTAAAAGACCAATCTAATGATACCCCACCCCGGGGTAGACGTAAGAAAAAAAAAACAAAAATCAAATATTATCCCCATTTTACGTGTACGGGAGGTACCCCAAAAAAAATATTTTTCATAATTTTCTTTTAGCACTTTGTTAACGTAGTAAAAACAAATATCCATGCAAAGTTTCATGTTTATAGTACTCACCGTTTAGGAGGAAAGTCGAGGACAGACGGACGGCCAGACATGAATGAATTCGTATTTGTGAAAAATTTGCATCACGCCTGGACCGATTACGCTAATTCTTTTTTTGTTGTATTCGTTATCATCAGCAGAAGAATCTTTTGGAAGAAAATTAAAAGGAAACAAACTTTGAGGCGCTTCGAAGTTCACCGGGAAGGTTTTTTTTAATTTTTTATTTCGCGACCCAGGGCCGCGGCTGCTCTAACGTCCGTTGCCGGGCGTCTCTGGTTACAAGCAGGTATTTCCAGTGGCGCCCCGCGGACTTTGACCACCTTTGTGGTCTCTGCGGGGGTTTGGTCGGGATGAGGATCCCGCGTCGTTGGGGTAGGGTTTTATTCCGCGTCAGTGAGTGAATCTGGCTGCGTGCTATGGGGAAAAAGCCCCGCAGCACGCAACCCTTCTAGCCTGCTTCTGTAAGGACGCCGGGTGGCAATCCCGCCGTCCTCAGGCCCCGATCATGGAGGTCTTGGGCGTAGATGAGTCTGCGGCGCCCTCGCCGCTGACTACGGGACTCGGCGGGGAGGGTACGCTCCCTCTCCCTCTCGGCCGCCTCCTTCGCGAGCATGACTTGCTCGCAGAAGGACACGGCCGCGTTCCACCTACTCGCGCTGGAGACCATGGCTTGGAGCATGGTTTCCAGCGAGAGAATATCCACGCCCAGACCTACTACGAGGTCCCGGCGCGGACTCGCCCACGTTGAGCACTCCACCAAGGTGTGGAGTGCGGTGTCGTCGTCGGATACCTCGCAGTGTTGACACCGGGGTGTGACCTCACGATGGATGCGAAACAGATAGCTACCGAAGCATCCATGCCCGGTAACGATCTGCGTCTCACGATACGTGAGGTCACCATGCCGCCTCTGCAGCCACTCGTCCATGATCGGTCTCACCGCCGCGATGACGGTAGTTCCCCACTTTGGTCGCCAGGACAGCTAGGTAGTTTAAAATAATTATTTGATGGTGAGCTTTTTTGAAAGGAGGGGAAATGGTGACTAAAAGCTCAATTAATGTTTAATGAATGACGGTAACGATGCAAATTCGGGTTGAACCGTTAATTATTTATTAGCATTTGTCCGTACATCCACCATCATGGCAAATTAGTACGTTTCCGTGTCCAACAAGAACAAAGTTTAGATGTAAGTACATTCGTGAACATGGTGCTTGCAATTGAATGCTCGCTGGAATTTTCTAACTTTTTATAGCAAAAGACAAAAAGTTACAGAATTTAAGATGATCTCTGCCTGGATTTAAGGATATAAATTTATTAAAATAAAAATTAAATTAAATAGTCCTTTTATTCAGGTCACAATCACCCATAGATATACATAGTACATGCTAACAAAAACACGTTTTCTAAGTTTAAGGTTTCTACGATCAGCCGTTTAGGGTAAACGTTGAATCGTCAATCAATTTTAATCACAGTTAACCATACATTATAACATTCTATGTCCTCAATGACTGACTGCTAAGCCTAAACCACTGATGGTAGAAACCTAATATTTGGAGGGAGTGTTTATTATATGGCGCATACTTCCGATAAGGAAGGATTTTCCAAAATTCTACTCTTAAAAGGGTGAAAAAGGGGGGACAAAGTTTGTACGGGACAACGTGACACCTCAGAAACTACTGCACCGATTTTAAAATTTCTTTCGGTAATTTAAAGCCACATTTTTAGCGAGTAACTAGGCTATATAACATCACGACAGAGTTAATAGGAGCGGACCAGCATTGTGTGTATATAGACTATAGCTTGTTGGACGTTAATAACCGCAATCTCTCAGAAATGGTAATTCCTAGGAAAAAAGTTGAGAAGACTTATTTGTAGGTTATTTTATTATCTACAATTTTGTGCATACCCAATTTTTGATATAATTCATTGTTTACGGGAAAAATCCAAAAAACCGAAAATTTTCAACTTTTTAATTTTTCAACCTTGAATAACTTTTTTAGCACAAGTCGGATCGATGGGAACTTTTGATATTTGATTTATAATGATATACTTAATACCTGCACCACTTTGCAGCTCTATACAAATTAATGCAACCTCACAATTTTGTTCCGAATATTTTAACTGGATAACTCTGTTAGCTACATGATTTGAGATTTCTTCTTGAGATATATGTGGGAGACTCGGTAAAATAAAGCTACTTACGAAAAATGAGCTTGCCGTTAATCAATATTTTTCACTGTTCTACGGCCCTACCTGTACTAATAGTTTATAGTTTTAATTAGTTGATAGTTTTTCTCGTTTCCAATTCCCACTGGAACACATTACCGAGATAAAAAGTAGCCTATAGCACTAAGGAATAATCAGTTCAGTAGATCCAATGATTAGGTACCTAGGTATCCTCTAACAACGCATAAACTCACAAACGTCACCTTTTCATAATATTAGTATACGTATATTTATTTGGGAATGATTCGAACTTAAATGGAATTTCCGATAACTGAGTACTAAATTCGATTTAGTCATCTGTTTGGTATATGAAACATTAGACTAACAGCTGAATACATGAAAATGTATTCCCAAATCAACATATCATGTGCTATAAGTATTTTGATATATGACACTTTAATGTTATGAATATAATGGGCGGAGGATGAGACAGCAATCCCTCTGCCATCTGCGGTGCAAGGTGATTGAAAACTACCAGGCAAGATATCTCGACACTCTGAATTCCATCATGCGGGGCCTGTTGGAGTTTCTGAAGGAAATCTGCTGGCCCAAGTAGTGAGTTCCACACTTACGCAAAAATCAGTCCGTCGCTAAATATACAAGAAGAGGTCTTATACTACGCACTCCATTCATTCACCGTCGGGTTCATAGTGTGATGAAGTGTGGAATACATACTTCGCCAGCGACTGAGACTTGAGACTCAGTTCTTGGTTTAGTATGTGACGTGTTCGCATCTCTACCTAGCCAAATTGGTAAGATCCTAACAGTGCCGCTTTGGATATTCGTCGTAGTAAAGACCTTACTGAAGCTCTTGGCAATCTGAGGTCTTTATGAAAGTTGTAAAGAGATTTATCGCTTAGGCCATTGCACTGTCGTTCCATAAAAGCAGTTCTACAAGAGACAGTTGAACACAATTTTGGAGTGCTTGATCCATCATGCGGAAATTAAAATGTACAATTTCATTGAGCCCATTCTCCATTCAAGGAGCCCATTGAAGCTTAAACAGTTCTGTAAGTTCCTCCCCAAACAGGTATATAGTAAGTCAGCATCGATTGACACAGGGCTAGACATTCCGAAGAGTCTCTGTGTCCGCTGAAAACCGTAGGTTTTTAAAGATCCTGGTGCAAGACGTTAATGACTCCGATCCATTTTACAACAATGAACACGCGATACTACGAAATAAAATTAAGGTAAGTACGATTGATATTGCCCAGTTGACAAATATGATCTACTTCTCACACAATAATAAAACAAAATAAAAACAACTAATTTGATCCAACGCATACACCGACCATTTACTCCACGCCCTGGGCAGTGAGGCTGTCTAATAAAATTGCTTTCGTCCTAATGAGTTTCCGGTCGAATACCTCAACCATGGTTCTGGCCTCGGCCTTATTACGCAATGACCCACGCATTTGCAATTTATATTAGCAACTATTAGTCCCATTTTGTTTTTTTTTGATGTGAGATTAATTACCTTCCTATGTTGTTTACTATGTGAAGTAACTGAAGCCTCTTATAAGCAGCGAGTGCCTATAGAGATGTAAATAGATACTAATGCATTCCGTAAAAGAACGACTCTACCACTACGACTGAGCGACCAGTGCAATTTTTGCGATAAATTTGTTGGAACTAATGAGAAAAGTCTCACTTGATTCATCCAGGGGACAAAATGACAATAGGACTAGGGAGAACATATTGCTATTTGGGGACTAGAAGGACTCTAGAGAGTTCAGTGCGACTGCGTCGTCAGTAAGAACCAAGATAAGTGAAATTCATAATACTTTTTCGACACCGCACAACTGATAATTTGATGATTTACAATAATATATATATAATATATATAATAACAATGGAGAGCATTGACTGTTTCTTTTAAAAACGGCTGTGCTAATTTGATGAAATATGTTATAGCGACAGGTCATCTGTATATACTCGTAGGTAAAGCTATTTGTCTAAAACAGATTTTGACTACTTATCGAGCCAAAAAATAATAATAGAAGGTTTCTGTGTTCGTCAGAATGGCGGGTGGGAAGTCATGAAATCGAATGAAACTTTGATTTGTAAACTGTTAGCACTTAGATAAGATTTAATGTTATTTTATTTACCTACCAATAGACTACTAAAATCTGACATATAAAAATCTAAAGCATTTTACGCCATTTAATTACCACCCGCCAACCAGACATCAGTTTGGCGGCGGAATTTGTTTTTCGTTTCATATCGTATTGGTAATACTACTAAATATTTTTGCTTAGCTACTAAACACTAATAAAACACTATAAAATAATAGAGCACTTTTTGTTTCATTCGATTTCATGACTTCCCGCTCGCCATTCTGACGAACACAAGGTTTCTTTGGGAAATGTTCTCTCGGAAAATCGTACAACACAGTTGCTATTGATTTTAATCTAAGCGGATTACATTAGTATGTATCTATAGATACGTTCATTGTCTTATAAGCCTTCGTTGAATAAGACATTTCTATCTCAGAATAAATAACCACACAAAGGATGTAGGTAAGTACTACACATACAGAAACAAAACACTGGTTACAAACTGGTTCTATCACCAACTAGCGTTATTAGATAGGTACATAAGTTTATCCCTAAAACTAATTAAACCATATCTGAGTGTAAATGAGGATATCTGATTCTATAGTCTGTATTTATTACATCGATGTTTACGCAGTATGTACCTACATATTCATAATTGGCTCGATCATCAACCAATTTATTAGTAAACTAGCTACACGCCAAAGTTGCATATTAGTCTTTCTACATTTACACTATTTTGCCAATTGACCTAGTTTAATTTTATACTAATTACTGCAAGGTTTATACCTTATATGGATTGTTTTTCATTGTTTCATAACCAGTTATCAAACAATCCATTTTTTGCATTTTCACAACCAGAACCTCCTATTCTGTTATGATCGCCTGGTACTTTTTCAGAATAATGAGTTCAAACATTCAATCGGTTTTCACTGAATTTAAAATCTTGAAGGCTCTTTCTTATGTTGTTATTATTCCAGATACATTTGAGGTGGACGGTGGAAATTTTATATTTCCCACGGTCCACCCGGGTGGTCTCAGCAGGTGAACGGTGGTAAATAAGCGACCTAAGTTTACCTGTAATATCATATGGAGCTCCTTCACAATTCAAGATTTCCTAGGCTTCGGACAGAATAAGATAACTTTATAAGATTATCTAAATACTTACCCATGTAAGCTGCCTACACCTTTAGGTAAGCCAATCCAACCCTTGTCTGTCTGGGAATACGATTTTGGGTCATAATAATATTCTACTTAGTAGGGCTTAAGTCCAGATTTACCTGTAATTTATTTCCACGGATAGGAGAGTATATGGACACAAAGGTGCTGTATAATAAATAACACGCTTAATATTTAACAAAAGGATCTAAACAGTCGAAAACGATTTTAATTTTCAAAGGTACTCTGAGAAAACCTAGCGGTATTAATATGAACCATTTTTTTTTATTTTTTTTTTATTATTGTGCTAAGGGGCCCCACCAACATCTTGAGGGCCCAAGTAATCCTCACCTGCACGTAGCGCACCTGCTATGAAACGGACGAGGCTCTGGCAAATACAGTCCCCGGAAACGACAATAGGCTTGCCACCTGTTAGGTGGCAAGTGGTCGAAGTGACTGGCAAAATGTGCGCGTAATAAGCGCCTCTTCCGGGACGTAGACGTGATTTGTGTCTGTCTGTCTTAATATTAAAATAATAATGAAATAATTTCTAGCTTTAAACTTAACAGAAATGCTATGAGAACTAGATAACGCCCAAGACTTTAATTGGCTGTGCCTGTGCCATAGCGGCTGGCACGTAAGATTTTGTTATCTTTCATCAACATTTCGTCGTAAGGCAACGAGGAGGCATTCACCGATTTGACCGTCACCAAAACAGTGGTCACCAAAACAGTGGTCACCGAAACTATTCCACATTGGTCACCAGAGGTGATGATAGTTTAAAATTTTAATATTATTTAGCACGGGGACTTTTCTCTTGTATCATAATCGCCTCACAGAGGGTACCACTGTAGAACGGGGTAGTGGAGCGGGGTACACAAAGAAATACTCGTAGGATGGGATACAGGAAATATAATAAACAAAAAAATATAGCCTCTGACATCCGGCTTCCCCACGAGCGCCCTCAAGTAGGTATATAGCACCCAGCAGGGGTGGATGGCCATATACCGTCCTTGAGTCAGTCCTAAGAGGTCACATGGATACTCAAGCAGTGGTTGAGGTATCCAGCACACGCTCCTAGTCCCTACTCGTAGCAAGGAAATCACCACAATATCAATAATATGCAGGAGAGGTCATTGACCCTTCGAGAATCTTGACACCGACTTCTAAAGTTGCCGGTAGCGCAATCTAGTTACATCTTCGGAACTAACTCAGTAGTACGATATAGAATGGCGAGTGACGCAATCTCTTAATCTTCGGTGGTAGTCTCGTTACAATTATTAAAATTTTCTATTCCTCGATGGTCACCAACCAATATCATAGACATAGTGCAGGGACTAAAAAAAATATCGACAGAAGAAAACATTTATATTGAATAAGACAAACTTTATTTTTTCATTCAAGTTAGTAACCCTCGTATCTGATAGCCGAGTACGATAACCATTTCACATATTATACAGTCATAAACAATAACATATGTAGAGAAACACTTTGTCTAAAATATCTTCAATTCCATCACACAAGTAATAAGTATACAAAATTTTGTGCAAAATTATCTACGAGTATCCATCAACTTGCGTCAAAATGAGGTAAACATTCGTTCCACAATAATGTAAACAGCGAAGTCTTGGTAATAGGGTTCCCATTTTACCCTTTGGGCACGGAACCCTAAAAATGAAATAATGGGTACCAAAGGGTTTATTGGAACCCTATTACTAAGGTTCCACTGCCCGTCCGTCCGCGTGACAGTTAAAATTTTCACTCTGCTGCTAACATACAATAAGTCAATACATTTACAAAACACAATACCTATGCCACTACACTATACCTACGTTATACCACTACTACTGAACAAAATGAAAATATTTGTATACATGTTGATAATATTATTATATAAAAGAAAGTATGTACATACATAAAGTTAGTCTTATCTATATATATAATACGCCAGTGAAGCCGCTTCTCCTCCTAAACTAAGAGTCGCACAGTCAAGTGTGGCACACCGTTGGAAAGATCGTGGTCTCAAGTGGTGCGATAAGATTAGAAATTTGACAAAAAGTAAAAAAAAAAAAAAATATTACTTGCGCAGTTTGCGCTAAGGGTTGCTAGTTCAATATAAATGTTTTCTTCTGTCGATATTTTTTTTAGTCCTTGCACTATGTCTATGATATTGGTTGGTGACCATCGAGGAATAGAAAATTTTAATAAAATTAAAATTTTAAACGATTATCATCTCTGGTGACCAATGTGGAATAGTTTCGGTAACCATTGTTTCGGTGACGGTCAAATAGCTGATCATCGAGGAATGCCTCGCAACGGGTTTAAAATTTTTGTTTCAAAATTACAATATAGCTGCTACCTTTATTAAATTCATTCGGGCATTTTAGGCATAGCCCATTATATGTGTGCCCGGTGACGGCAATAGGCTTGCCCCCTATTACGTGGGACTAAAAATACTGGCAAATTGAGGTGTGTAATCACTTCTGCCTACCCCTTCGGGATACAGGTGTGATATGTGTCTGTCTGTCTGCATAATACACTAAAAATCAATCATCATTGTAATGTATTACTTACCTAGCTATCCCCGCCAGGGGCGCCGCGAATACTTACCAGTGGCTAGGCGAGGCGAGGCGAGGAGAGAATTGAAATTTGTATGGCAAATTTTCCATCCTCAGGTGATTTTCCACCAGAGTGGCTAGGCGAGGCGAGGCGTCTCCAGGAGACAATAAAGCGGGCCAAGACGGCGGCCCGCGAGGAGCTCCTGGAGACCCTGCAGCAGAACCCATAAGGGCGCCCGTACCTACAGGTCAGGGAGAAACTCCGACCTAGGGCGCCCCCACTGACCCAGAGTCTCCAGCCGCAGCAGCTGGAGCGGGTCATGGGCTCCCTGTTTCCGACGAGCGCGGAGGAGCACGTCCCTCCGCGCATGGCTCCGTCTCTGCCCGACGCGGATAGCATCAGTGAAGACGACGTACCCGAAGTCAGGGTGGGGGAGCTAGGTGCGGCAGTACTCCGGCTTAAACTCCGGAAAATCACTGCCCCCGGACCCGACGGCATTCCTGGCCGTGCATGGGTCCTGGCCCTCGAAGAACTCGGGCCTCGACTGATGGGGCTCTTTATCGCATGCCTCGAAAGGGGCCAGTTTCCCAAGGTGTGGAGGGCGGGGAAACTGGTCCTGATCCGTAACGCGGGGCGGCCGGAGGACTCACCGTCCGGATACCGGCCGATCGTGTTGCTCGACGAGGTGTGTAAGCTCTTTGAGCGAATTATCGCGGAACGCCTCGTCGAGCATCTCTCGACGGTGGGGCCAGACCTGGCGGACAACCAGTACGGTTTCCGTCGGGGACGCTCCACCGTGAGCGCGATCATGCGCGTCAAGAGCCTGACGGAGGAAGCAGTCTCGCAGGGCAAGGTGGTGGTGGCGGTGTCTCTTGACATCGCCAACGCGTTCAACACCTTGCCATGGAGCTGCGTTAGGGAGGCGCTCGTGTATCACGAAACGCCTCTCTACCTCCGTCGTATTGTCGGGGCCTATCTCTCGGAGAGGGCGATAGCTTTCCCCAGCTGGCTCGGGCCAGCTCGGCGAGATGTGTCGTGCGGTGTTCCGCAGGGGTCGGTCCTGGGGCCGCTTCTGTGGAACATCGGCTACGACTGGATGCTGCGGGGGTGCGTTGCCTGAGGGCGTCGGCGTAACGTGCTACGCCGACACAGGCATCGGTCTAGTATGGCCCTATACGGGGCTACCGTATGGGCGGCGCGATTGACGGCCAACAACTCAACAAGGAGGCGCTGGAGCGGGACCACAGGCCTGCGTCTCGAGAAATCGATGACCGGCGGTCCCAACTCCGACAGGATCTCATGGAGTCATGGAGGGTGCGACTTGAGCAACCCAAGTGGGGTGCCACCATCATCGCGGCGGTGAGACCGATCATGGACGATTGGCTGCAGAGGCAGCATGGTGACCTCACGTATCGTGTGACGCAGATCGTTACCGGGCATGGATGCTTCGGTGGCTATCTGTTTCGCATCCGTCGTGAGGTCACACCCCGGTGTCTACGCTGCGAGGTTTCCGACGACGACACCGCACTCCACACGTTGGTGGAGTGCTCAGCGTGGGCGAGTCAGTGCCGGGACCTCGTAGTGGGTCTGGGCGTGGATACCCTCTCGCTGGAGACCATGCTTCAAGCCATGGTCTCCAGCGGGAGTAGGTGGAACGCGGCCGTGTCCTGCGAGCAAGTCGTGCTCGCGAAGGAGGCGGCCGAGAGGGAGAGGGAGCGTACCCTCCCCGCCGAGTTCCGTAGTCAGCGGCGAGGGCACCGCAGCCTCATCTACGCCCAAGACCATCGACCTCCATGATCGTGGGCCTGAGGACGGCGGGATCGCCACCCGTCGTCCTTACAGAAGCAGGCTAGAAGGGTTGCGTACTGCGGGGCCTTTGCCCCATACCACGCAACCAGATTCACTCACTGACGCGGGATAAAACCCGACCCCAACGACGCGGGATTCTCATCCCGACCCAACCCCCGCAGAGACCACAGAGGTGGTCAAAGTCCGCCGGGCGCCACTGGAAATACGTTCTGCTTGTAACCAGAGACGCCCGGCAACGGACGTTAGAGCGGCCGCGGCCTTGGTCGCGGAAAAAAAAAAATAAAAAAAAAGCGAGGCGAGGCGAGGAGAGAATTGAAATTTGTATGGCAAATTTTCAATCCTCTCTCAGCGCATCTTTGGTGGAAACAGTGTGGATTGACGAGAATATGCGAGGCGTGAATTGAAATATTTGTTTGTGTAAAAATGAACCGTATTGCTTCTCAAATAGAGTATAAATTAACTTTGGAACAGAAACACGCTTCTCGCGAGAGGCTTATTGTTGTTCGTTGCTACTTATTACCGTGTATCTGAGAAAACCGTCATGATAGTACAAGCCTTTTCTACTAGAGGTCGCTGCTAACACGAAGTACACACTTGCAACTATCCTTCCTGCTTAATATTATTTGTGCGTGACGTAGAGATGGTTGCATGGCTCTTTTGTTTTCATGGAGTACCCACATTTTAATATTGTAGATGTTACATTTTTACGCGGAACGTTTGTAACCGATTACTTATGTTAGGTTTTACTGATTCCTATTATTTTAATATATTTAATTCATTGTCCTTGCAACACCGAAGCGAGAAATAATGTAATGGGGGTAAAGATGGGAGGGTAGATAAATATAAAAATGCACTGTCAATGTCTGCCGACTCCCACCATTGGGATTTTGGATAAAAGGGAGTGTTGTAGTAAGATCGGGGCAGTTCCTGTTCAGTTTAGACTACGAATTTACAAGTGTATTATGTTATTCACAAATTATTACCATAAGTATGTACCTAATGGGTATATGAAACAGTTTGGTTACTTGATGTGACGGATCGACTGTTGTCGGTCCGTGAGGATTGCTTCTGTACTATGTAAGTTATTGTTACATTATTACTATGTTTAAATGTTTGTAAGATATTATAATAATATGACCCTACCGAGTTTCTTGCCCTTCTTCTCGGAATGTGGTAATCGAACTGGTGGATTACGAATAAATATAAAGTGGAACCTTACAGAGCTAGTTTTATTACAGTTCAGAAGTGGATGTAACTACATAGGTACGCCTATTTTTATAATGCTACGACCTAGTTTATTTTTACTTTCTTAATTTAAATTTTATATAAAGGTACCCGACATTATTACATTATAAGATAACTGAAAGTACCCTGATTTTCACAATCTTTTATTTTGTTGGGGATTGAAATACTAGTTATTATTTAAACTTAATAGCATAGAATACGTGTACAAGAAATAGCTACACGTATGTATTTGAGAATAGAATAGTAATATGTCGATTTTCTTTCTTAAATAGGAATATAAAATTCTAATTAAACATATGATCACGGATCTGATGCACAAATAAAAGATAGCATACTTAGTGGTAGTGGTCATAGTAGTATAGTATACGCTCTTCTGTGCCTGAAGTTTACAATTTTTGTCTTTTATTGGGGTTCGGCAAAGTTAGGTTCTGCTTAGGCGCCTATTGAAACTCAATTAGAACAAATTACGTGTGTAGGAATTGCCTACACGCATGTAGGTATAAGTATAAGAATAGATATTTGGATTAGGTACCCAATATCCCCCTAGCTATAGGTATGTACTTTATAAAAGGTACAACGGACCCTAGTGATGGATATTACGTGCCTTAGACACTTCTACGTTGTTTGTTTTCACCATTGTGGTTAAGCTTCACCATTGTTAAAAGATTGACCCACCGTTTTCGATGCTTCGTAATTTCATATACTAATCATGTTTGTCTTTTCTCAACAACTGCGCCGCCCGGCGAGGGTTCGCGCCTGGTTGGAAGATGTACACAAGGGAGGAAGTCCTAGACCAAGTCGCTGCCGTCAGGGCCGCGGCCGTAACTGTCTACACAGTCGCCTTCGTAGTCGCGACCACAGTCGCTGCAGATGGCCTCCGGAGTATAGCACTCCGGGACTCCTCGGCCCCATCGTGGAATTCGAGGTACGCAAAGCACGTAGACGTTGATTGTCGAAGTGGCGACAGTCCGTGTGCTGGTGAATATTAACTACCGCTAATGTTCCGGTGGATTCTGACACTCTCCACAGAAATAGTAATAATATGTACGTTAGTACATGAGTAGTTACCTCTGTTTAATAATGATCATGATGAAAAAGGCTAACAGAGATGCACAACGTCTCGTTTTAGTACAAACGACGTACCTAGTTAAAGTATTAAGATCAATAAAAATTTAGCATCACTCTCATAGCTCACTCTCAACCATCAACATCAGCTACAATAATGAACCGTGGTAACCATTGTAAAATTATGTCTTTAATGTCCCCATGTTTTGATAATAGTGTCTAAAATTGTCACACATACCTATAATATTGAAAAAGAGCGCTGTCTCCCATGATACAGGCCCTGGCCTAGTATGGGTTTCAGTATATGAACTTATTGTAATAAAATTATGTACTATTAATTAAGAAACATTTTAAGAAACATTAAGAAACATATTATGTACCAGAATTTTATCCCAATATGATGATAGAGTTGAAGAGTGCTCTGTTTATGGTTGGGATGAGGGTACGACTATTCATTACGCATTGCATAAACTACAGGGCTTGGTCAAAACATGGTAGAAATATTGAAAGTTTTTAGTCTATTCTCTCTTGTTGGTCAGAGTGCCAAGAAATAATTATTAACCGCTTTGCCGTTTCAACAATATTATGGTCAAGCCTTGGTGGAAATGCTTGAGCGTTAGATTAGGTACCTAGTTATTATATTATGAGCCTATAGAGAATTACTTTAATGATAAGTTTGCTATTTCTAATCAGTGTTATATGTAGGGTATATGACAAACGTGCAGTTGACTGTTATTTTCTTCTGTATTTCAAATCAATGAGTTTGCTTAGCCTATTCTTAAAATGTTTAGATAGAAATTGATTGATATTGTTATATTGTAACTAATTGTATTATTTACGGCATTAGTGACAGAACTATAAATTCTGCAGCACTAGTTCTATGTAGAACAGTATAATTACCATAATATATATATCCCCTTTACATAATGCATTCTCTAGGTGCCCTAATTCTCTGAAGATGTTAGAAAAGTGCGTTGGACTTGGTCATACGGATAATTATCTATTATAATACTAATAAAGTAATCTGGGATAATCTCAGCCTTTAAACCAAATTCTAAATTTAACAAAATAGCATTCAGCTTTATAATCAGTGTTTATTGATTTCAGTGGTAAAGTATGAAAACAGTTTGGTTTGGTAATGAATTAGTACGTTTACTTGGAGAAGTTTATGTCAAACTCTCAGTATGTAACGTACATGCTAATATTTATTTCTACCGCGAATTTGAGTGGAGAATCCCAGTCCCAGAAAATTTTGCTTATTTCATTCATTATGTGGTGAATTTATTTTTAAGCAAGATCCTCAGTGTTTATCGCGGGTAGAATATACACTATTAAGTGTGGTAGATGTTTATCGAGTTGACACTCTTCTTCTTCTTAACTCTTTGGCTCTATTAGACCATTACCCGTAGGGTTAGGTAATGGTTAGGGTTTTGAATAGGATCTACGAACCAGACACTTAAAACATGAACAATGAAGATACTTTTGATGTAAGTTAGGATAGTGTAGGCGAGTTTAAATGTAAATTCTATATGCTGACATTAATAAGACGTGTTATTTGATAACCAGTATTAATAAATATTTTTATTTGAGTTTGAGGTGGCAAGTGAGCTAAATGAATCACATACAGAAATATCGTCATTGTGTTGCTTCCTCTCTGTAGGAACTGTACACTGACGTTAGGGAAATGACCATCGAGTGGGATAATAAGACACCTCAGAAGTACTTAACGAAAAATGGTAAACTAGATCCTGGACGCGGGTAATTGCTTCGGTGACGTGGTCGGTAGTGCATTGGCTTTCGACTCCGGAGTCTTGGGTTCGATTACCGGACCGAATTAAATATGTATGTATTTAGAAATGTACATATACTAGAGGTCGCCCGTGACTTCGTCCGCGTGGTAATTTGGATTTTTTTCCCGTTCCCGTCGCGCCGCGTCATATTTTGAACAATTCACACAATATCTTTATAAATATGTGTTATTCTGATGTATATATTATTGTAGTTTCATTTAAATCCATTCAGTAGTTTTTACGTGAAAGAGTAACAAACATCCATCCATCGATACATGCATACATACATACTCACAAACTTGCGCGTTTATAATATTAGTAGGAAGTATGTTTATCAGTTGTCTAGATCCCATAGCACAAGCTTATTGACTGCCTCGGTGGCTCAGTGGTATGAGTATGCGACTGCCGCCCCTGAGGTCCCAGGTTCGATTCCGGGTCGATTCAAATTATTTGTGTGATCCACAAATGTTTGTTTCAGAGTTTGGGTATTTTCCATGTATAATATGTATGTATTTAGAAATATATAAGTATGTTTATCAGTCGTCTAGATCCCGTGACACAAGCGTATATTAGTTTAATTTGGGCTAGATGACGTTGTGTGAGAATGACAAAAAAAATATAATAATAATATACATATTTATAAAAATATATAAATATAATAAAATATATCTGGCAACCCTTGAAATCATCTAACATCATTTTTCATCTTAAAATTATTTTAATATTTTTATTTACTTGTACAATCTAAATTTATACAATAATCACATATTACATAGCACGATTGGCAATAAATTTATAAATCACGTATACAAACTATATATAATCATATTATCAAGATAAAGAAATATTACCAAAAATTGCAAAGATGTTTGGCATATGTCACTTTAAGAAAATGGTAAACGAATATAAAGAATTTCAAGAAATGAATGGATGATAATTAAGGATAATGCTGACAAGAGCAAAAGCCAAACAGACACAAAGTGCACCCATACCAACCCCGGACTCGTCGCATAGCTCCGCCTCCCATTTGCCGGAAACTTTGGCTACTGGTGAGGCGTCGAGCTCTAGCAGCGACGAGTATTTCTCTCCACCGACGTCGCCTCCACCTGTACGTCGGCCGGGGAGAGGCCGGCCACCGACCTGCTTGGGATCCCGACGCCCTCCGGCTTCGATTAGGGACCCCGCTGCCGGTGGTAATGTGCACCGCATGCGATGGACTTCTTCCATAAACGAGAACGTCATGCGGGCATATTATGCGGCTACAGAGGGAGGAATTAATCTCACTGCATATCGTGTACGGATGCTGTCTCTGTTTCAGGAGCTTGAACCAACTGTTAACGTATCAACGCAACGTCTATCGGATCAAGTGCGGGTTATACAACGTGGTCATATGTTGGATGATGCCGTGCTTGAGAGGCTTCGCTCAGATTTGCAGGGTAATCCTGGTATCACAATACCTACATCATCAGGTACACATGTTCCTACTGTTTCCACACAACGTCCTACTGATGATGATTTATTGGATACCGGGGTTACAGATGTAAGTACCCAGTGCAATGTACAATTAGGGAGCGCTTTGGAATGTGCACTGAGGGAATATCGAAACGTAACACCTACAGAAAGACCTCGTCTACCGCGTTTGCCTACGCATAAGAAAAATATAGCCCTAATGTGTGCTCTGGATTCACTACTGTCAGACCATTTTAACAGTAGTGAAAATCTCGGTGATACACATTCGATTCTGTACTGTGGGGCTGTTGCGGCATGTCGAGTAGCAAATATTAAGCTTTTATCAAATGATAAAGCTACTCGACCGAAATTTGTTACACCAGCCTGGCAGTATAGGATTGAACGTCGTATTGCCGAGACCAGGGCACTCATTGGGAAACTTATTTGCTTCAGTTCGGGCAATACTCGCCCTAGAGTGATGCGCTTTGTGAACCGGGCATTCTTGGGGACTAATATTAGATCCCAAGAATTTGCTTTTCGGGTCAGAGATTGACTACCTGAAGCAGAAAGTATATGCGTGGGCAAATCGTATAAAAAGATATAAAAAAAGAGTGGACCGGTATTCCCAAAACTGCATGTTCCAAAGAGATGAGAGATGGGTCTACAGAGATTGGGAGCGATCTAATTCAAGTGTGATTGACGGGCGCCGGCCAGATGATGATGCCACCATTGCATTCTGGAGTGGCATCTGGTCGGCTCCTGTCAGCCACACAGAGGATGGTTGGATGCGGGATGTTAATCGTCTGTGTGAACCGATACAAACTATGGAACCATTAAATTTTATAGGTAGTGATGTCACCGACGCAGTCCGTCTGTTACCGAACTGGAAATCAGCAGGCCCAGACGGACTGCACAATTTTTGGATAAAATGGTTCCGAAGTTCACACGGGCGGTTGGCAGCTCAATTCCAATCATGTTTGGAATCAGGATCGCTTCCCGATTTTCTAACTACTGGTATGACCCATCTCTTATACAAATCTGGTAGTGCCATAGAGCCTAAAAATTATAGACCAATTACATGCCTAGCAACGGTCTATAAACTTTTCACATCTATTTTGAGACAAAAAATAACGCGCCACATAACTGACAACAACATCATGTCAATCTCTCAAAATGGATGTAGAAGTGGGGCTCGTGGCACTAAAGAGCTCCTAATTATGGATATGGTTATTAGCCAACAGGTACGCCGTAATCGCAAGGATCTGGCGACATGCGAGCGTGGTATATTTCAGGGCGATAGTCTGAGTCCGTTATGGTTTTGTCTGGCCCTGAATCCTCTCAGCGCTTTGCTGGAGAATTCAGGTCTAGGGTACCGGTTGCGGAAAGATGGCCAGGTTTTGTCTCACCTTCTTTACATGGATGATTTAAAATTACTTGCCCCAAACAGTCACCAACTGATGGAATTACTAAAGGTAACGGAAACCTTTAGTAATTCTATCAGAATGGAATTTGGCGTAGACAAGTGTGCGAGCATGCATGTGAAGAAGGGTAGGATCGTGGATTCCGAAAAAATACAACTTTCGGATTCCACCCAACTTAGGTCCCTTTCGGCAACCGATACTTACAAATACCTGGGTATGTCACAAGCGTTAGGCATTTCAGAGACTGACATGAAACAATTATTGAGGGAACGATTCTTTGGCCGCCTGAAAAAAGTACCTAAAAGTCTTTTATCGGGCGGTAACAAGGTGCGAGCCTACAATGGTTGGGTTATGCCAGTTTTAGTGTACTCGTTTGGCATACTCAGATGGACTCAGACAGAACTTGACGCCCTGGATCGAAAAGTCCGTACGCTACTCACTACATACCGAATGCATCATCCGCGTTCATCTGTAATGAGGTTGTACATACCACGGAAGTGTGGGGGCCGAGGCTTTCTTAATGCTAAGACCCTTCACAACCGTGAGGTGTGCAATCTCAGGGAATACTTCCTGCGGGTGGACGAGGATTTGCATCGTGATGTTGTCGCAGTAGACAACGGATTGACCCCGCTCGGTTTGGCTAAAGAGAACTGGCGCAAACCTGTTACACTAAGTACCAATGACCGCATGGATGTATGGAAGAGTAAAGAGTTACATGGGCATTTCTATCAGGCCCTACATGGACCTGATATTGATTTTAAATCATCCGTATCCTGGCTACGATTCGGTAATTTTGTTTTGTTTGCAATTATGTACGAAGTTATCATGACTAAGAATTACCGGAGATATATTCTGAAGGATGGTACGGTTGACATATGTCGGGCGTGCCACCGTCCTGGAGAGTCCCTTAGACATATTGTCTCTGGTTGTTCTAGTTTGGCTAACGGCGAGTATTTGCATAGGCATAACCAAGTAGCTAGGATTGTCCATCAACAACTTGCTCTGAAGTACAAACTTGTGGATTCAGAAGTACCGTATTACAAGTATGTGCCTGACCCAGTTCTCGAAAATGATCATATCACATTGTACTGGGACCGATCTATTATCACTGACAGGACTATTGTTGCAAATAGGCCTGATATAGTGTTAGTAGATCGGTTAGAGCGCCGTGCAATAATAGTTGATATTACTATTCCGCATGACGGCAATCTCGTGAAAGCCGAAAAAGACAAACAAGTAAAGTACTTGGATTTGGCCCACGAGATTGTCGACATGTGGCATGTAAGCTCAGCTGTTATTGTACCGATAGTCGTTTCCGTGCATGGACTGATCGCCAAGAGCCTCGACCAACACCTACAGAGGCTCTCGTTAGACAGTTGGGTCAAGGGCCTGATGCAGAAAGCAGTGTTACTCGATACGGCACGCATCGTGAGGAAATTCTAACCACCGGTAGCTTGGTCCTTGTACCCGATGCCGGTGGGTCACTATTTTTTGTATTTTTAAATATATTTGTATTTTTTATAGATTTATTTAAAAATGTATTAAATATGTATTTAAGTTAAATAAAGGAAATAATAATAATGTGTATCATAGACTTCCCTCTGCTTAGGATTCAACAGAGGTACATTCGTTTGAACTGATTGGATTAGTTCATGTGGATCATATTCACGTTTACGTTCCAATTCTCCATTAAATGCGTCATTCATTCCGCGATCTGACGCTGGCATTCCTAACCTAACTAACAAACTGCCGCACATAACCTGGCAACTCTCGACATCTGTTAAGGTTAACACGTCATTTTTATCCGTAAAATATTTTAAATTCTTTATCAACATATCTTACCGAAATTTATACAATTACTTACAGATTTTTAAATAATAGAACCAATAAGTTTATAAATAAAATACTACAACAGTTATTACAACAATAAACCAATGTTACAAAAATGAAACAGCGATCTGACATGTGTCAATCGGCAAAAACTACAAAAATAATATTACCACAAATGAAATTGGATATAAATGATGAATAACGATGCAAACAAGAGCCAGGAGCAAACAACATGCGCAACTACCACCCCCGGACTCATCACATAGCTCCGCCTCGCAAGCGCCGGACCGCACATCTGCGACACAAGTGCTTGCTGAGGCGTCGAGCTCATCATCAAGTGATGAGTATTTTTCTCCGCCGACGTCGCCAACACCTGTACGCCGGCGAGGGAGAGGCCGGCCGCCGAGCAGTTTGGGGCCCCGAAGCCTACCAGCTTCGAGTAGGGTCCCCACTACCGGTGGTATTGTGCACCGCATGCGATGGACTTCATCCATAAATGAAAACGTTATGCGGGCATATTATGAGGCTACAGATGGGGAAACCAACCTAACTGCGTACCGTTCAAGGATGCTTCCTTTGTTTCAGGCTCTTGAACCAACAATTACCGTTGCCGTCCAACGACTATCGGATCAAGTGCGGGCTATCCAACGATGTAAGTTGTTGGATCAATCTGTGCTTGATCGACTACGCCTGGAAGTATTATCTACTCGTACAGCTCCAGTGTCAACGAGAGCACCGTCACCTGTGACACAGACGGTTGCTACAAGTGCGACGTTAGCGGAACCCGCACTCGACGCAGGAAATGATACGAGTGATACATCTATCCAGGTAAGCGAGCAATTGAGGAGTACTTTGGAAGATGTGATCTCGCAGTATAGGTTTATACCTAATTCTAGACCGCGGCTACCACGCTTGCCAATGCATAAGCGAAATATGGCGTTGATGGGAGCCCTAAATGCATTGCTAGAACCGTACTTACGGACTAGCAGTGATTTGCTTGATACTCACTCGATTCTTTACTGTGGAGCGATTGCCGCTTGTCGTGTTGCACGCGTTAAATTCCCTGAAGTTAACCGTGCACCACGACCGGATGGTGTTCCCGTATGGCAGGCAAGAATCGAGCGACGTATCGGCACATTTAGGACTCTCATTGCAAAGCTTATCTCTTTCAGCCGGGGAAATAGTCGTCCCCGGGTCATGCGTTTCGTGACTCACGCATTTGCTGGGACCGGTATTCGTCCCCAGCAATACTTAGCCAATGTCACGGAACGTATTGACTTTCTGAAACAGAAAGTGTATGCATGGGCAAGCCGTATCCGTCGTTATAGAGAGCGTGTAAATAGATACTGGCAGAATCGCATCTTCCAAAGTGACCAAAGGAAGGTGTACCGAGAGTGGGAGGGAACTGGACAACGTTTGAGCGACGGACAACTGCCAGATGCTCACACCATGAATCAATTTTGGCGTGACATATGGTCGGTGCCCGTCGAACATTCGGAGGGCGACTGGATCCGTGTCGTCGAGCGTGAATGCAGTATCATCGAACCCATGGAGTCTATTACCATAGACTCCGAAGACGTTAGTTGTGCAATTCGTACGGCCCCGAACTGGAACAGTCCTGGGCCGGATGGATTGCATAACTTTTGGATAAAGTGGGTTCAGAGTTCGCATGAACGCTTGGCAACACAGTATCAAGAAGCCCTTGAGTCTGGTTCCTTACCCGCTTTCATGACCACTGGCATCAACTTCCTGCTCCACAAATCAGGTAGTACCACGGAACCTAAAAAATATAGACCCATCACTTGCTTACCTACCATCTACAAGCTCCTTTCATCTATTCTGAGAAGTAAAATAAACTCGCACATAGTATCTAATAATATCTTAGATAACGCTCAGAATGGATGTAGGGCTGGGTCTCGTGGTACTAAGGAGCTACTCCTCATTGATATGGCCATTAGCCAACAAGTCAAGCGGAGTAGGGGCGCCCTCTCTACTGCCTGGATTGACTACAAGAAGGCCTATGATTCGGTGCCTCATTCATGGCTGAGGAGGATTTTAGAGTTGTATAAAATTAATCCGACTCTTAAATCCTTCTTAGTCTCGTGTATGGGGCAGTGGACCACAGTCCTTCGTCAACCAGGTAGTGGTGGGCACGCCTCTGACCCGCAAGGCTTGATAAGGATCGAGCGTGTTATATTCCAGGGCGACAGTTTGAGTCCATTGTGGTTTTGTTTAGCACTGAATCCACTTAGCACATTGCTGAAGCATTCAGGGCTAGGCTATCGGTTTCGTAGAGGGGGTGAGGGGGTAATCTCACCTGATGTACATGGATGACCTCAAACTGTTCACATTGAAGCACCAAGATTTAGTGACATTATTAAAAACTACGGAAGTTTTTAGTAATGCCATTAAGATGGAGTTCGGTGTTGATAAGTGTGCGGTTATGCATGTACAACGGGGGAAGGTTGTAAATTCACCGAATTTACAACTTTCTGAGATAATAACTCTCAGATCTCTCTCCGAGACCGAAACATACAAATACCTAGGTATGTCAGAGTCATTGGGTATAGCGGTAGAGGATATTAAGAAATCGGTGAAAGAACGTTTTTTTGGCCGCCTGACAAAAGTTCTTAACAGTTCTTTGTCCGGTGGTAACAAAATGCGGGCTTTCAACGGTTGGGTGATACCTTTATTGTTATACTCCTTTGGCATACTTAGGTGGACTCAAACGGAACTAGACGCCCTGGATAGGCGAGTCCGTCAACAACTGACATTGCATCGAATGTTACACCCACGATCGTCTGTCATGAGACTGTACATTCCGCGGAAGTGGGGGGGTCGAGGCTTTTTGAATGCCAAGAACCTCCACAACCGTGAAGTGTGCAGTCTGAGAGATTACTTTCTACAGAACGGGTGTGATATTCATTGCGATGTCGTGATGGTTGACAAGGGCCTAACACCTCTTTCCTTGGCTAACGAGAACTGACGTAAACCAAAGGTGCTAGGTACTGAAGACCGTAGGGACGTATGGAAGAGTAAGGAGCTACACGGGCGGTTCTACCGGGTCTTAACAGGACCCGACGTAGACCTGCTCGCTTCGGTGAACTGGCTACGTTTTGGGGACCTCTTTGGGGAAACTGAAGGTTTTGCCTGTGCAATTGCAGATGAGGTTATCAAGACGAACAACTATCGGAAATACATCATGAAGGACGGTACGGTCGACATTTGTCGAGCATGCCACCGTCCTGGTGAATCACTTCGCCATATTATTTCCGGTTGTTCGTATCTTGCTAACACCGAGTACTTGCATAGGCACAATCAAGTAGCCAGGATCATCCACCAGCAACTTGCTCTTCAATATGGCCTTATTGAGTTTGAAGTACCGTACTATAAGTACACACCAGTGCCAGTTCTTGAGAATGGTCGTGCATTGCTCTACTGGGACCGATCAATCATCACGGACAGGACTATTGTTGCCAATAGGCCCGATATCGTGTTGGTTGATCGGACCCAGCGTCGGGCAGTGCTCGTCGATATCGCCGTCTCGCATGACGAGAATCTCGTGAAGGCAGAGAAGGACAAACTTAGTAAGTACCTCGATCTGTCCTTCGAGATAACCGCCATGTGGGACGTAGACTCGACGATCATTGTCCCAGTGGTCGTTTCGGCAAACGGATTAATAGCGAAGAGTCTCGATCAACATCTCAAGAGACTCTCGTTAGATTGTTGGATCAAGAGTCAGATTCAGAAGGTTGTTATCCTCGACACGTGCCGTATTGTTAGGAGGTTTCTTAGTCTGTAGCCTCCACCGCCGGTAGTTTGGGTCCTACTCTACTACGCTACTGGTGGGTAACTATTTTTTATATTTTTAAATGTATTTGTGTTTTTTATAAATGTATTTAAAAATGTATAAAATAAGAATAGAAATGAATAAACGATATAATAATAATAATTCTTATTATATTAGCTTAATTTGGACTTGATGACGTACTAGAATGTCCATAATATTCATATTATATTTAATTATATGGGATTCGAAATCAGAATAGGCGAATTCTATCACACTGATTCATAAAAACAATGGCAATCTCCAGATTTGTGTTGGTTAAGAAATGCTCAACTCTATAACGGTTAAGGAGCGTAATCCCTTGCTGATAAAAGATGACGAGATAGCTGTCTGGACATGCTCATTTTATTTCATTATCTCGATTTCGTCATTATGCATTATTTATTATCAAATGTAAGTAAGATGCATTATTTGTGGTTCATCAAATTGCAGTAAAAGAAATCAACGTATTGGTATCAGGTAATTTATTATAAAAGCGTATACCTTTCCCCTTAAAAATAATCACTAACCTTACTAAGCCGATAATATGGAGGGGGTAGTTTATTCTTATTGCGCAGATTTCTGTCTCTTACAATACTTATTGAAGTACCTAAGTACAGCTACACATATATTTACTGACATACAGTACCTATGTTTTGGAGTATTGGGAAGCTACGGTTAAAATATTAGTACCTATTCTTTTTCTTTTTTTTTTCTTTCCCTAAGAGAGTCTATCTTAGCAATAGTAAGAAGCTTCTCCCAGCTTACGTTGGCCCCTCTCGCGTAGTTCGTACCTACATTAGTATGAAAGTAAGTATGAAAAAAAAAACCACTTCTAATTCCAAACAATAATAAATCACATTCAATAATTTAAAATATGTTGACATGAAATATATAATTACAGTTGGTTTATGAATAATACATATTTAGTGCTGTTATATTCTATTTATGTTTGTATGTGCTTACTTACTGAGATTTGTGAATATAACGACCATAGACCAACGCGGTCGTCGTATACACTTTTACACATAATATTTCTTATAACCGGGATGTTTATGTATGAACTGTTTGATAGATGACTGTAATGAAATTATGGACTAATTTGTCATTTTTTGTATATATTATTTTCATATATTAGTGTTTGTATTGTGTAAATTGTGAATAACATTAGGAATGTAATGAATGACATTAGGAATTGGTTGGGTGTGACATTGTTAATATGACTTTTGTATAGCCTTAAACGCCAGGATATTGAGGTACGTTTGTATTGCGATATTTATGACATCAAAAACAAAACAGATTGTTATTTTTATTAAATGTACCAAAATTGCAATTTATATAGATACATCATAATAATACTATAAAAACGTAATATAATCCATATAAATATCAAACAAAAACCCTTAAACGAAATAAGGTTATGTGTAGTTAATTAATAAATAAAATAGAATTCCTCCTCTCTCCAGACAAACATTGTGCTGTGCCCGACAGGGTCCATACTTGTAACTTTACTTATTATAACATCTGTAGCACATTATGGAAGCAATAAATGTATTGAGTATTGAGTATAATAAGTTATAATTGTGTTTGTACATAACTTCATTAAATGACCTTATTGCTACTATTGAAATGATGTTAATTTAGACCAGAATATAATTGTTTGGGTTACCTGTCTATTAGAAGTAATTTATTTAAGGAAATACAATTGAAACTAACTAAATATTATCTAAATAATTGTTTGGTTGTTAGTATGTGCATTTTGTTTCTCTTTTACTGTTTGTAAGTACGGAGTATTTGTTCTTTAAAATTTGTGTAATTAATGGTGTTCAATACTAAACTGATTCTAACTTTTTTATTAGAATGTTACCGGCAAGGTCGGTAGGTGGTGCCACGTGTTTGTTACCTGTATAATTAATATGTGTTGACTATATGTATAGTGCTTAATTGCATTGCCTCTGGCATCAGAGTACATTTAGTACATCATGTTTGGTATTTGTAAAACTTGTAAGATCTACATGAACAAAGATTTTTATTTTACGTATTGTTTGTGAGAATTTGAGAATGTAAGAGATATGGTACTTAAGTATTAGGCTACAAATGTTTTAGCTTCAAAAGTTGAAGCTATGTAGGAAGCTTCAAAAGTTGGAGCTGTGTAGGGAGCTTCAAAAGTTGAAGCTATGTAGGCAGCTTCAAAAGTTGAAGTAATAGAATAGAATGGTCATTTATTTCAGGTAAAGGCACTCATATACACAGTTACATTTTTAAAACATAAAACATTTTAACAAGTTTAAGTCAAGTTAAGACACGCTATGAAATTAAATGAATTATCGAATTTAGATCTGAATGAAGTTATGTAGTGGACTCCAAAAGTTGGAGCCATGTAAGGGACTCGAAAAGTTCGAGCTATGTAGTGGACTCCAAAAGTTGGAGCCATGTAAGGTACTCGAAAAGTTCGAGCCATGTAGGGGACTCGAAAAGTTCAAGCCATGTAGGGGACTCCAAAAGTTGGAGCCATGCAGGGGACTCGAAAAGTTCGAGCCATGTATGGGACTCGAAAAGTTCGAGCCATGTAGGGGACTCGAAAAGTTCGAGCCATGTATGGGACTCCAAAAGTTGGAGCCATGTAGGGGACTCGAAAAGTTCAAGCCATGTAGGGGACTCGAAAAGTTCGAGCCATGTAGGGGACTCCAAAAGTTGGAGCCATATAGGGGACTCGAGAAGTTCGAGCCATATAGGGGACTCGAAAAGTTCGAGCCATGTAGGGGACTCGAAAAGTTCGAGCCATTTAGGGCACTCCAAAAGTTGGAGCCACCTGAGAGACTTCAAAAGTTGAAGCAGTAGAAACTTTTTGATTATACAATAGATGACTTAACTATGGTTTTAATAAATATCCTAAATATTGCTAATGTATATGAGTCCATGTTACTTGAAATAAATGAATTTGAATTTGAATTTAACTAATTTGGCCAAGATTGAATGTAAATGTTCTTAGTATATAATTATGTATATTGTAATTCTTATTTGGCCAAGTGTTAGGTTTAAGATTTACATTACTCTACACGTGTATGAGGACATACACGTCGTCAGGATGGACGAGTGTTAGGTTTTACTGATTCCTATTATTTTAATATATTTAATACATTGTCCTTGCAACACCGAAGCGAGAAATAATGTAATGGGGGTAAAGATGGGAGGGTAGATAAATATAAAAATGCACTGTCAATGTCTGCCGACTCCCACCATTGGGATTTTGGATAAAAGGGAGTGTTGTAGTAAGATCGGGGCAGTTTCTGTTCAGTTTAGACTACGAATTTACAAGTGTATTATGTTATTCACAAATTATTACCATAAGTATGTACCTAATGGGTATATGAAACAGTTTGGCTACTGATGTGACGGATCGACTGTTGTCGGTCGATCCGTGAGGATTGCTTCTGTACTATGTAAGTTATTGTTACATTATTACTATGTTTAAATGTTTGTAAGATATTATAATAATATGACCCTACCGAGTTTCTTGCCCTTCTTCTCGGAATGTGGTAATCGAATGGGTGGATTACGAATAAATATAAAGTGGAACCTTACAGAGCTAGTTTTATAACACTTACGAAACTCAAGAAATAGACATGGAAGACACCGAGAAATTCATCTGATTCCTCTTCCATTAACTTATTTAATAATACTAATTTCCGAGACAAAATACAGAAATTGCGTGTGTATTGCAAGACGAACTCAAACAGCACTGTACCTATATACTCGTATTTTTCTAATGAAGCCTACGGGCGGCGCGGCGGTCACGCGCGAGCTCGCGATGGCTATTTTTAGTGGAAAAGGGTCAGTGCGATTTCAATTCTCTTCTCGCCTCGTCTCGTCTCGCCACTCTGGTGGAAAATCACCTTAAGGGCGATCGAAGCCTTGGACCACAAACTTAAAAAAACCAAGTCGTGTAACTAAATTAGGTTTTAATTTCAGTGTTTATTGTTTCGATCGCGTCGTACATTGGTTTTACTTCCATAATAAATAACAGTACTTTACATAATGTGTACCTACAAAGTTATAATATAGGCTCAAACCAACTTCAATATTAAGCGGTACACAGGGCCGTCTTAAACTAGGCTAGGGCCCTTGGGCACACAATAATTTGGGGCCTTTTTGGAAAGTAAAAAAAGCGAATTATAATATTTTTTTTTTACTAAGTATGACCGTTTATTATAGGTAATCAAATACAGTCTGCTATAATATGTCGTTAATGATATTAGAATGCTGCTGGTTTTTTGGTTACGATTACGATAACGGTTTCTTTCGGGATTTCTGTTGAGCAAAATCTTCTATTAAATATCCTTAAAGTAATTTTTTTAAGGATATCACTTTCTAAGCACATAATTGACAAATTACTCAGTCGTTCTTGTAACATTGTTGTTCGCAATTCATTCTTTATCCTCTTAAGCTGCGAAAATGACAGCTCTCCACTACAATTGGTAACCATTAGTTAGGCAAAGGAATATTCTTGTAGCAATTTCTACATTTGGAAAAGTTTCTTCCAATTTATTTGATTTTATTAGGTTTAGGATTAGGACTTCAATGAAAACATTCTGTTTTGAGCTCATCTGCATTAATGTCTTCATGATAAAATTCTGCAAATTCTTTACATTTTTTGATCAACTCACCAGATTCGATTGTTGTTAACTAACGAAGAAAACTAAATCGCCGATCAATTTCTTGGTATGCTGTCGAACGTTTTTTTAAATGTGTATTTAATGTGTCAATTATGGAAATAAAAATATCTAGACGGTTCAGGTTGACTTTGGAATCGGAGTGATTGCGTGAGTGATCGCTAGATGGTGTACTTAGTAAATTAGGTAGGATGTGTTTGGAAATATTCATAATTGGTACAGTAGGAATAGGCGCAGTCATTGATATAATGGCGTAGTATAACTAGTATATGCCTTGTAAATACCTTCTGATAAGATTACTGATTTGTGAAAAAAGTGTAATGTGCCCGACACTAAAATGTTTTGAGAATAAATGTGTGAGAGAAATTGTCGGTCCTTCGGGGGCCCCTGAGCATGGGAGCCCTGGGCACGGGCCCCGTGTGCCCTTATGGTGAAGACGGTATTGGCGGTACACCTGCCAATGCCGAGCAACCGTGGAATTTAGTTTGACAATAAACTACTAAACAGTAAATTAGTGATGTCACAACCAAATGAGTCCTGAAAGACCTGAAAGCTGAAAGTCAGTAATTACTTTAAATTTACAGGAATTAAAGCAATTTCATTCGGTGGACAGACCCACACAAACATCTCATCATTCACCGAGCCTTTTCCCAACTTAGTTGGGGTCGGCTTTCCAGTCTAACTGTGATTCGGCTGAACTTCGATATTTTCCGTGAAGCGACTGCCATCTGACCTTCACAACCCATGGGCCATATTGAGTTCTGTAGTTAGACCGGTCGGATTTTTAAGGGCTCCAACTACCCCTAACGACTGCCTGCATAGATGTTCGTATGACAACTGGGACCGACGGCTTAACGTGCTCTCCGAGGCACGGAGGGGTCTCAGTGTCTTAAGAAATGGTCACCCATCCTAAGACCAGCCTGACTAGATGTTGCTTAACCTTTGCAATGTATTAATATTGTCGGTTACCACTAGACCACGAGCCCCTCCTACACAAACATCTATGGAATTTAAATAGACCATTGGTATTTTAATTTGTCCCTACATACCTTCAATTCGCTCAATTTTGTGAGTAAGAATATACATACATAGGTAAGAATGTATACTTTGTGTGATGGTGATGAGCGATGGTTTATTATGTGTCAGGGTGTAGGAGGTATTTTATAAAACTATGATATCTACGTATTTAGAATTTTTATAGGTAGTTATGTATGTACTCGTATATTAGTTATCTAGATTTACTTATAATAGGTACAAGGGCTAGATGGGTTAGATGGCGATGTGTAAAAAGATATACTCGTACTAAAATTCCTACCATTCGATTACAAACGAAATGTATTTTCCCCAATTCTACTATTACATAGGGGAAAGAAAGAAACGGGGACGATAAGGGAAATTAACAAAATAATAATAATCATAGGGTATTTTTTAATTAAAAGTCACATGCCCTTGGTTACCTAATAAATTACTATTTGGCATATCATTTGGTGAAGTACCTAACAATTAGATATTTTTTTGGTATTAATTTTACCAAACCCTCATGAAAGCTTCATCGTGCCCCAGGGTAGGGGCAGTACGGGGTACGCAGAGCCTGTGCTTCCCAGAATTAGCAGATGTGTGTGTATTCTCGTCTCTCGTGTCGTCTCAGAAACCCCTTTAGCTAATCCACGCCAGCTAGAACGTTCTCGTACTTAAAAATAAAATAGCTAGGTTCAGTTAAACACAAAATATCTACATTTAATTCCTCTAGGAATAACTCCACTACTAATTCCTTGCCAGAAAGACCTTCTATATATATATTTTGATGAGCCATCTTTAGCTCTAGTATTCCTGTTGTCTGGATATTCAGTTTAAATCATTTGTTATACATACTAAATTATTACTACAAGTACCTAACAAATCTGTAGGTATATTATTTTGTTTATAATGGTAGACTCGTCCAAAAATTTATATTATTTGCTAGCAATGTAGCAATTTTATTTTTGTCTGACTTCATAAGATAAATACTATCTTTGGTCTTAAAACAATAATTACTAATAAAATTATTATGTAGTGTCAAAAAAAATAAAAGTGTCACTATGACGACATGTCAAAGTATGAATAAAATTATTCAGAAGATGTATTTTTTTATTATAGGATGAGGACTGGCAACACGCATATGGGGACGCACATAATATTAGTTTAAATACTTTTAGCCTACTTAAGCAATGTATACAGTACATTAATTCTTTCTTACCTACTTTGTTACTCTCACCTATCAGTAATACAATAGTGGTACTACTATTATACTTGGATGACACAATTTTGTCTATAATCTGAGTGTACGTTGCATTGGGCAGGGAATAATTAACACAGGTTTCAATGTATTAAACATATAGCCCATATTACACAACCCACCCCATCAGAAAAAAACCTATTGTATTACTAGGAGGCTCAATGTTGGTGGTAGGATCAGAAGTTGTTTCCAGAATACTGTCACAAGTAGAGAGAGCTGGTACGGAGTCATTGATAGGGTGTTGGTCGATGTGCTCAGAGTTATAATGCTGAGTTATAGAATAAAGTAATTCTTGGTTGTGTCTACTGTCATCTATCAATTTATCCAATGCCAACATGTTTTCAGTATTCTGTTTACTTTGTAGTTCATATTTAAAGAATAAACTGCAGCCATTTATACTAATTGGGTAGTAAACAAACCCACGGCCCTTACGCTAACTATTATTTACAGGCTCTTGTAAAATAACGAGGTCGATCGGACCTATTCGTATTGTGATGTCAGTAGTACCATTGATCAGTACCATTGATGGTACTACTGACACACTTATACGTTACTAGTACCATTACAAAAAATACAACATATTCCATCCCGTGTTTACTCGCTGAAGTACCATTGATGGTACTACTGACACACTTATACGTTACTAGCTAGTAGGCCGAGTTTAATATGAATCGAAAAAAAAACTGTTTGCTTAAGTAGATACGAAGGTATTCGATCTTGGTTGAGTTACTTGAGATCTGAAGCAACGGTAGGTGCTTTACAATCGTTTCGTGGATCACACAATCCTGGAGTAGGTACTTAAGTACCTACCTTCTCCAGCACAATAGATCATCTGGTCTGCGTTCTCTGTTTACGTGAATGATCGTAAACTTTTGTAACCAATTGTTTTTTTGGTAGTTGATGAGAATGAGACTACTAGTATTGTTACAATAATTTATTAGCATATTAGTTCTCAGGGTAGATTGTAGGTTCAATGCGTAATCGTATTATTTAGGACGACGTATATCGATAAAAGAATGCCACTGCCCTGTCTGTCCCCTGTGTCCTATGGGGCAGCGTAAAGGCTCGGCCTGATGTCCGCTGGTCGGCAGGTGCTTCACGTATAAGTGGTGGCTTCCTTTTAGGCGCTGCGCGGGTAGGCGCGCACGCAGAGGTGAAGAGGTGAACGTTGAAGGTCGTCGGTGAAGGTCAACGGTAAGCGTCAACGGTGAAGGTCGGTGAACGGTGAACCCTGGAATCATCATGTCCAGCGTTTCGGTAGACTGCCACACCACGAATACACGGTCAAGGGGTAAGCAGAAGCAGTGGCAGGCTTGGACGGTGTTCAGTGGTGAGGCAGTTAATTACATAGTTCAATGTTCAAGCATCTAGGTAGGTAGGTACATAATATGTCAGCCGAGGGTACTTAATTTTCACACACTAGTTATTAGATGAATTATGTAAGACAATTTATCTGATCCGACACTATATAGCCATCAGCAGTAAGTAACTAGTACTAGTATAGCATTCTTAAATCCGTGCCAGTAGGTAGAAGCATTTGCAGACAGATAGGTAGGTACAGCTTATTTGATACAATTATGCTCACTAAAAATAATGCAGGCAGGTAGGTACATAGTATTACATTTTAGGTATGCACACGGTTAAAATAATTGAAACACTCACCCAACTATGATGGGGTATAACACTCGATAACTAGATTATTTAAAACTCCGCGGTGTCGGTAATTGGTAGACTTTAGCACTGAGTAGAGTAGTAGACGTCTTTGCGGACTGGTGGTACAAGGTGGTCTGTGACACGTAGAACTAGTCTGACGGTAGAACCATCTCGATTGGCAGCCGGCGTCGGTGTAACGAATATTACGAATATGATCGACATTTGCCGACCGCTTCCTATGTCGACCGGCCGCACATATTACGCCTATGCTGCGGGTATGGCTTGGGATTTAATTTATTATATTTATTTTGTTAGTTTACCAATTTTTACTATAAATTTCGTTAGATCCAGTGATATTATGCGGTGTGCGAGGCATAACTGTTACACTTTTATTAAGGACTATTGTTTAAAAGTAGATAATAAACATACATTTAGCATTTAAAAATAAGAAACTTAGGCACAAGAGAGTGTCTCTCAAACTCCACCTGTTGTCGTAGTAATAATATTGTTGTATCTATACTGTATGTTTTTATTTTCATTGGAATCCTAAGAAATTTTCGGATGGAAACCCACTTGACAATGGCCTGGCGACCTCCTAAGTTGTAGTGTACCACTACCATTGACAACAAAGATGGTAAAATCTATGTAGATAAAGAATACCATATCAAAGTTATTATTTTTCTTCAAATAATTGTATCAGCAAGCGCGGAAAGTACTTCACTTGAATGTGCCTTTGTTGGGACATAAAATGTTACGATGACGAATAAGTACCGTTGACAAAATACTCAACAAGAAATTTATTGAAGCAAAAAGAGGGTAAGTGTGATTATATTGAGATTTTTGTCAAAGTTATTTTAAAGTTGAAAGTGTAGTCACGAAGTTTCTGTAATATATTCACATAAAAACAACTTTGCGGACCAGACTAGCGTTAGGAAGAAGAAGAAGATTGAAGAATGAAGGAGATGATAAAGATATCTCTTGCTAACTCTTGAAAATATAACTTATGTGCTTTCCTGTGGTGCTAGTATAGTTAGATGTAACAAGGCAAATTAAAAAGTCATTTTATTTTAATACCGATATACATTATATTATAGTAGGTATATGAGTTTATAAGGAAGAAGTTCGAGTTCACGGCTTTTGTTCAACGGCAATGTCTAACACGTTGAATACATTTTTCTTCATCTGTAACGTGGTGAGGTCTCAGAGGAAATCTGGTACCTACAACTTAATCTCGTCTGTATATTATGACTAAGAAGATCCCCATAGAGAACTGTGTCAGTGAGCAATCGATCTGTTGTCATAGTTTTATCACCGCGCTTTAGGTATTATAAAGTTTTCTTGTTCCCGATTCTCGTGAGACCACAATACCGGGAAATAAAGTAGCCTATGTCACTCACGGATTATGCAGCTATAAATTAACGAAAGAATTTTCAAATTCGGTTACCGGTTCGGTTCGATTACCCATACAACCTCACAAATTTTACCTCTTTAGTGTAAACTGGAGGTCACCTTTGGCGCTGCCCGCGTATAATTGTTCTTCCACGGGAAAATGAATCCAACGTGTTACTCTGAATCGTAGTTTCACTTACAATGCATTCAACTATGTTTGCGTGAAAGAATATATGTTTGTTTATTTGTTCGCGCATAAACGTAGTCACGTAAAAACCACCTGCCGTATTTGCATGAGATTTGCTACGGGTATAGTGTGAGACCCAGTACAGAGTGACTGAATTATCTATCACCGTGACAATTGGAAACATCGGCGACCGCTATTTTGTTATAGGAGTATTCAGGAGTAAGTATATGTATGTATGTACCTACTATGATAAGTAGGTAGATATACTACCTATACAAATAAGAGGTAATTGTATTAACAATTGTTATTACTTATTATATCAATTATTTGATTGGACTCAAGGTACTTATACCTTGAGTCCAATCACATAATTGATACTTAATGTTTAAAAACTTTACCTTCATTGGGTAATAAAATAGGTAGGCAATGTGTCATATAATGATGTTACACTTTAACATCACGTAAGCTATAAATTGTTCATAAAATGACTATAACGAGATGTCACATAAAACTGAGTTGACATTGTCGCTTGTGGATGTTTATATTGTCACATTTGCATACACCCTTTAGTACACATTGTGTGAAAACTAGTAGACGTCAGCGAGTCGGCCCGCGTGGAACTGTTCCGAAAACGAACAGGGTCTCCTTACTAAGCTAGGTGGTACTATTCTACCTACAATAATTAAATTTGATTTACTATGAGGTTATATAGCTTGAGAGTTACTGAACCCTTCGACTAACTAGAAATTTGTAGAATGATGATTTATTACACCCTAAAGGAAAAAACTAAGAACTAGCAGGTGCCAACCTTTCTTTTAAAATACTGGTAAATTGTGGTTTTCGGATGAGTGAATAATTCGATTGTTTAATAAATTATATGAGTGGAGGTGAAGTGCACACAGTTATTTCATTATAATATTAATATTACAATGAAATAATGGTCAGATTACGTCCACCAGGCGACCACTAAACTAATTATACTGTTGTGTGTAACCATCATAAAATGATTAAATAATTCGCCTCAATTTGATTTTGAAACGTTGCAAGTTGACGTCGTAGAAAAGGTTGCATTAGGACCTTCATTAAAAGTTTAACTAAATTGGACCCTTGAGGTAATTTGTAGCTGTTGTCACGAGTTTAAACTCTTTGTCAAAGTAAGAAAATGTTGATAAGAAAGAGTGAAGCTATTTTTAAACGAGATCATTATCTCAATAAATAGACAACTGAAACTGAAAACGTGGATTATAATTATACTTATCAATTTGAAACAGAGGTAGGTAAGTATCGACCTACATCAAAGGGTTTTAAAGCTACCTACTTATTACTTGTTATGTACTGAATTTGCTTCGAATGCAATTTTTTTTACAAGTTAGTTAACTTAATAATTTTATTGGTTTTTAAAGGAGAGAACTTTTGTTATATGGGAGCTCCCCTAAATATTGATTTAATTCATTTTTTTAGTAGATATTTGTTGTTATAGCGGCAACAGAAATACATCATTTGATTTTGTGATAGTTTATATTTTCTAACTACCACGTTTCAAGATAAGTCTCAGTACGGAACCTCAAAAATAGATATAATACTTAAATAAGGTTTAGACAAACACGCATTAAGTCATAAATTTTTATTCATTTAAAACATCAATTTGCAGGCGTATAATCAAGTAGAATCTACAATATATTGTTGGTAATAAACGGTTATTAGAATAGAACTTCGTTTTGTGAAATAAAATTCATGTCCAGATTTACCATCTAAGTATTCATACATAAAACATCAAGTAGGTACGTAAATGTTCAAGAACATAAACATTAAACACCTGTGCATATTATTTCTAAAAAGTTTAATTAACAAACATTTATGAGTTAATTCACCATATTCGCAATTTACCAGATTCTCAACTCGCCGGATTTACATACACATACACAAACACACGCACAAACAACACACACACACATGTCACGCCTATATCCCCGAAAGGGTAAGCAGAGGTACACCTCAAAAATACCGGCAAATTGTGGGTGTGTATATGTTACGGCTAATACCCGAAGTGCGGCCTCACCTAGTTTTAGCCGGTTAGAACTAGGTGTAGCCACTTACTCTTGGTTAAACCTAGTATGGGTAGGTTAGGTTAGGTTAAAACTGTGACCACCTACGCACGAGCCGAGCGAGCGAAGCGAGCGGTGCCGCGGTACAGCCGCAAACTTGCATTAATAAAAAAAAGAGATTTCTCCCAGGTGAAAGTGACAACTGGACCTAGTTGTAGCCGGCATGATGAAGGCTAGACCTAGTTTTACCCGAAAAAAATCGGCTCGTACTAGGTTTAACCAAGAGTAAGTGGCTACACCTAGTTCTAACCGGCTAGAACTAGGTGCAGCCGCACTTCGGGGATTAGCCGTAACATATACATTACACACCCACAATTGGCCAGTATTTTTAGTCCCACGTAATAGGGGGCAAGCCTATTGCCGTCACCAGGCACATTAATAATGGGTTATGTCCAAAATGACCGAATGAATTTAATAAAAAGTAGCAGCTAAGTATATTGAAATTTTGAAAAAAAATTAAACCCGTTGCCTTGTGATGAAAGGCAATAAAATTTTACGTGCCAGCCGCTATGGCACAGCCAATTAAAGTCCTGGGCGTCTCGGACTATTACATATCTATCCTCGGATTTACAATTTACCAGATTTTGTACTATCAAACAGAAAATGCTAAACACTCGGTTTTTTGTACCTATTTCCAAACATTAACGTTTTTAACTGAATAATTGTTGCCTAAATAATTACATCCTATTAGGCAAATGTACACAATGTACACGCATGCTGTATCGTAAAATCCGACAATTTACAATACAGTACACATCTGGTTTTTTTTTGTGTGTTTTTTTTCTTTCTTTTCTTAGTACTAGTAGTTTAATAACAAAAATATTTTTCCATGGAAGCCCCAAGCTTATTGTAACGATAATGTTCGGGGAATCCAGAATGATTCTATGTTTTCATTTAAAGATCTACCTATCCATATACATTCATCTTTACAGATGTATAAAATTGAAGTTTTGTGTTATTTTAGCTTTTTACTCAATGTAATTAAGGTAAGTTGAATTTCCTAAAATACAAATCTAGTCTCTGGAACGGCTGCTTTTTATCCCGGGATTGGGATCCCACGGAAATCCGCCGGCGTCGTCCGCTAGTATTTAATATAAAATTTACGGTTTCTATACCACTCCAGCAAACCTTTGCAATATTTCCAGTTGTCAACAAATGAAGAAAAATCTGCCGCGCAAGAGCTTACGTAGATCGTACTCGAGCAACCTAGGTAAGTAACTTCCACTTAATAAAGGAGAATACAGGCGACAAATGGCTTCTCCAAACACGTCTTATTTGAAATATGCCTTTCTATATTGCAGTACAGGGTTCACTCACCTGATCCCACAAAGAAATAAAATAGCAGAAAGTGAATCCGGTGATACGTCAATCATGTTGTAACAGCAATAAACATTCCAGGAACACCAAATTCCAAAATGTCCTTGGTACCTTTACCGTTTAGTACAAAGAAAGGATGACATGAACAAAATAACTTGTCATGTCAAACTTTTTACAAGCAAAAGTACCTACGTATAGAAAATGTCTCATTGTCCTCCACTATGTAAGTGGTCCTTGAAGTAACCGTATTCTCCTAGGCCGTTAGTTTCTGTAATTTTTTGTGTTTTCGAACTTAATATTTCAATGAAAGCATTTTCCTTATTATTCTATATGCTCGAGTACATTATGTTGGTAGAACGGATACTTACTTTGATAGTGTCATAAAAATACATTTCCTAAAGTAAACCATATAGAGAGACTGTAGGATTCAATGCATACTGAGAGTGTTTTTGAAATGAAATGTTCACAAACATTTCCTTTATGAATTTTGAATCTAAAAATACTTAAATGAAAACGCGAGTATTTCACCCACGACGAATTATTGCGAGATGGTAGGTACATTATGTTATTGAGAGGAATGACTCATTTATATGCATATTATGCTAATATTAAAGGCTTTTCTACCCGACCTTCTATTGAAAAAGGTCTTGTGGCTTGTTCCAATAAAGAGAGAGTCATAATGGGAACACCTTTTCACTTTATACCCAAAATGTTGAACGCGTGTTAGCTTTCAAACTCAGCGGAGGGTCGGGGTGTCGCAAAGAGGGTCCCATACAAAAATGAAGTCATAATTTTCTAAGTCCCGGATTGCTTAAAAAGTGTATATTTGAATTTTATTTTAATTTTTTTTAAATTTTTTTTTTAAAGATTTAAAACTTATTTGGTCTAATATGAACGATTAACAGAAGGGTCGACGGAGCCCCGCTTCGCGGGGCTCCTATTACTGGGTGGTTCAAAAAAAATAAAAAAAACCTAACCTAGAAGGATAAGGCGGGAGCGAAGCGGAGCGGAGCTCCCGCCTTAGCCTTCTAAACCTAACCTATCCGAGTCGGGGTACTCTGGAGTCGGGGTGTTAACCATAATGATTTTCCAAGGTCATCCTCAACGACCACCGGACCTCCCCCAATAGGTCGACAAAAATCGTGAAAATTTTACAAGTCCGTGCCCTATACAAAAATCAGTCGGAAATTCGGCTATGTCCGGGACCCTCTTTGCGACACTAGATGAAGTCGTGAAAATTTTACAAGTCCCCGCTCCATACAAAAATCGGTCGAAATTTTTCTAAGTCCCGTGAAGTCGTGAAAATTTTACGTCACTGCTCCATACAAAAATCTGTCGAAATTTTTCTAAGTCCGGGACCCTCTTTGCGACACCCTAACCCAGCGGAGTGTAGAAGTTATGAAATATACTATCATTATTGGTAGATATTTTTCATACGTGTGTATACCTACTTGCTTTATGAATCTACCTAGTATAGAATTAAAGTTTTATTGATTGTGTCAGTCGAGCATCACGTACAAACGACTGAAGTAATTTTCATGATATTTGAGCAAAAGTCACAAGGGAAGTAGTCGTAATATGAGTCTGGGTACTACCCCATTTCTATGTATCTGTACCAGTATATTATTTTTGTATCTGTGGTTTGCACACATGAGTACCGTTAAATAGCAGAACCACGTTAGGTAGTCAGCAGGTGCGCCGCTTGAAGATGAGGTCACACCCCGAAGATCTTGGAAGGGCCTCTAACCCTGAAAATACCCATGTATTACATTGTTTTATTATTCATGGTGGAATATATTACCTATATGAAAACATAGAGCACGTTTCAAATTAGATGTTAGTAGGCTCTGGAGTTTCCCCAAACTTTCATTAGACACGCACTGTAGGCTCGTCTATTAACATAATTCCAATTACACGATCTACCTTTTGGTCAAGTATAAATAAGTTGCTAAATAATTATTATGACTTAGATGTTAGGTATTATAAAAAATTAAGACAGATAGATATACATCACGCCTATTAGGTGTACTTAGGTATATTACACACCCACAATTTACTAATAATTTTGTTGGTCCCAAGTAATAGCGGGCAAGCCTATTGTCATAACCGGGCACTATAGCAAATTCATAACTAAGTACTGTGTTTTTTTTTATATTTAGGTCGACAAATTGATGCCACCCGCCTGATGGTAAGCTGTGGCGACGTCTGGTGTTTGTGGGCGACTCTCATAGTACACTGGAATACTATAGAGAGTGGCGACCTTGACGACCCAGTAATGTGCCTCTTCACGCTTCGCTTAAAGAACCCAGGGTTATATGTTGGAGGAAACACGTGCGCGGGCAGGGCGTTCCAGGGCGGGGTTAAATTTACTGCAGCTGCCATCCCCTATACCTTTCTGCCCGGAAGACATCGAATTATCAGTAACCCTGTATTTAGTCCATTCCACCACTACTTTAGATTTAGCTTTACGGCTTTTACATGCATTTCAGAATCAGAAGGCTGGTGGGCTAGCCGCAGCCGGTCTCTGGGAACCTTTCCGGTCGCCAATGACACTGTAGATATTTTGCATGATCTTTTGTAAATATTTTAAGTATCTACATAATAATACATGCATATTGTAATAATTATTATGTATGGTAAGTAATGTAATACTTAAATGTACTCGTATTTTTTTTTTTTTACATAGGATTTGTAACATAGGAGTTTTCAATTACGAAGTTCTTGAACAATAATTGTAACGTACATGAAGATAATGAATAGAAGTTGCCGTATGCAAGTGACGTAGGTAATTAATGAACGAAATTAAATTAATCTTCGAAATACCTAACATTGTTTCTCCATTATAATATTTAACATAAATATTACTTAAGTACCTTAAATACCAACAAATTGTTCGCTTAGTTAATTAAAATACTTAGCATAATTTGGTATTTTCACTGTTACGTGTTATGTGCGTAGACGGCGTAGACTGTTAGTCATAAAAAGTATACGAGCGCTACACAATTTTAGTGACACGGTGCGTCAAATATGAACTTTGAAACTTTATGTTTTAAAGAAAGATCACAAGGGAAGTTTTAAAACCAACTCTTTGCGGGATAAAACCCGACCACCCAACGATGCGGAATAGGTAACACCCGATCCAGCACCTTGACATACAGGGGCCGAATAGGTGACCAAAGTCCGCTAGAGCTATGTGGTAATTCTCCCGAGTGCGTAGGTACGTACCTGGGGTGCCCCCTATATGGGGGAGGTCTGTGCCCAACAGTTGGCGTCAAATCGGCTGAGGTAAAAGTGAAGATGATGATACCTTTCATCACGACTTGTGACTGGCAGTCAACGGTGATAGTGTGGCACCGACACATTAGAGGGTCATACATTTATTTTTACAGGATAAATACTACATACCCGCGTAAGTACTTCCGTACAATATTTCGGAACAGCAGCGTATTCCTTAAGAGCTACGACTGTTCCTGACTGACTCCCACGCCTAGCAGGGTGAATGTGAAAGAAGATAAGTGTATTCGTGGCTTGTTAAGATTACTTACTAAAGTTTTGAACAAAGATGATGTACCTACTTAATACATGGGGCACACTAAAAGTTTTGCACTTCTAGCTAATCGGAACTATTTGAATTTCGAATGTTATATTTTTTTAAACGTTGCAACCTTCTTAGTAATAAAACAAAACAATTGGCGGGAAATCATTTGTCAATTGTTTTTTTATCACGCATCAAAGTTCTACATATGCAACGAAAATGGAATTAAGTCGAAAAGATTTTAGAGCGATGATTTTTTGTGATTTTAAAAGTTCTCTCTCTCTCCGCAAGACTGTGCCGCTCGTCTTCAAAATACTTTTGGGAGAGAAGCACCTTGTTTGAGAACCGTGAGGCGATGGTTTGCTGAATTTGAGAGAGGTCGAGTTTCTTTACATGACGAATTTCGTGAAGGGCGGCCTTCAACTGCCGTCAACGAAAATAATGTGACTACTGTTAAGCGGTTAATTGAAGAAAACCCGCGGATTACATATGAGACAATTCGAGGACTATTGGGGATTGGTATGAGTCAAATCCAGAAAATTTTACACAAAGAATTGAAAGTTCGGAAACTTTGTTGTCGTTGGATCCCTCATGAACTGACAGCGGAGCAGAAGCGGGCTCGCGTGGAATGGTGCTCACAGATGCTACTGAAGTACGACCACGGACATTCTAATGCTGTTTATGACATTGTCACAGGACACGAAACGTGGATTTATTGTTTTGAACCCGAAAAAAAACCGAAAAAAAAATCTTGTGAATGGGTGTTTGAAAATGAGAACAAGCCAACAAAAGTGATGCAGGCGAGAAACGTTGGTAAAAAAATGATCGCGTTTTTTTTCTCAGCTACGGGTCCCACCTGTACAATTCCATTTGAAGATCAAAAGAGTGTTAATGCCGAGTGGTATTCTACCATTTATTTACCCAGGGTGTTAGAAAAAGTACGCGAAAGACGACCCAAAAGCCGCGTTCTCCTACATCATGACAACGCTTCTTCACACACGGCCAACAAAACAAAGTCATTTTTAGCTTCCGAAAAAGTACAACTCCTCACCCATCCTAGCATAGCCCCGACCTAGTACCCTGTGTTTTCTGTATTTTTCCCAAAATCAAAGATTTGATGAGAGGTTTCACTTTTACCAACTCCGAAGAGGCAGTGATAGCGTTCAATCAGCACGTAGAAAACATGCGTTCAGATCTGTGGTCCTCCTGTTTTAAAAAATGGTTCGATCTCATGAAAAAATGTTTAAAATGTAAAGAAGAGTATTTTGAAAAGCAATAAACATAATATTTTGGTTTTAACATGTTGTTTTTTTAAGTCACGCAAAACTTATAGTGTGACCTACGTATAAGTACTCGAGTATTACATATATCAATTCTATGGTCAATGCCGTGTCACAAACAAGAGACAACACTTACTGACTTACAAGTTCAAGTTGTAGCTGACTTCACGTATTTTTTGCGATTGTTAGGCGAGTGACATAGACCCTGTCCTGGTATCTATTAGTGTTATAATGTTTTTGTACGATTTTCCCAGTATGGATGTGTGTTATTAAGAGCTATCTGATACCAACGGCTCCACCCGCCTGGAATACTTTCCGAACCTAATTCCAAAAAGAAACTGGCAAAGTCCGAGTCGGATTACGATAGCTGTATGGGGAGCCCCCTGAAATATAAAGACGTATTTATTGTTTTTTCTAGGTATTTGTTGTTATTGCGTCAACAGAAATACATGTGAACATGTCAACTGTCAAACTATTACCGTTCATGAGACGGATTGTTCATCAACTCGCAGGTAAGAAACTGGTGCGCACCCGCGAGTTAGCACCTTCTGATTTTACCTACTTTTCTTGTCATCAACTCGTGCAGAATGTACAGAATGCTTTAAACCAAAAGCACCAAAGACATTATATTTTGATGGCTGTGTTCAAAAGAGATTTAGTTAGTAAGCTATCGTTACGCTTTGTTAAGTAATCATGTAGATATAATATGTTATTTTTATAGCAAGAATCTTCTACATATATAACTTATACATATAGTAGGTACACAGTTATATTATAAGTATGTACTTAACTACAACTTTTTTTTAATGAAAACCTTCATACATGATATTTAAAAGTAAAATAGTATGATTTTAGGTTATGTATGTTTGTTAGACTTCAAAGAATCATGAGTTGCTTTTATTGGAATAATCTTATAGCTACACCAATAATCTTATAGATACACCAAACATATTTTCTAGATTTTTTGATAACCCTTGTAATGAATCTTGAAGGCTCTTATGTTGTTATGTATTCCTGGTACATTTGAGGTTTGTGTCTTTTATAATGGACAATCATTTTCATCTGTACTCGGTGCACATTTCTTTATTTTTCATCGGAAAAAAAAATGTATCATGCGCTTAGTAGGGCAGTATAGATATATCTTACCAGAGCCGCTTGGGTCCCTTAACTCTCTATTATAAGATACACAAACAATAAAAGTACTAGGAGTACAGAACTACAAAAGAGCAGTCGCCAACTCTTATTTCGCTCAGTTTGGTTTATTCAAAATATGTTCGAAGAAGTTTTGTTCAGAAACCGTTCACCTTTGATCGTACTTAAAAATGTCATATTAACAATCATGAAACAGAAGAATCTATAAAGATTCTTCTGTTTCATGATTTGATGAGGTAGACAGAGATGTTTATTGTACCCATATTTCGTTAGTCACATTGGTGGTGAGGCCATCTTTTATTATAAATGGCACGAACCTCGAATAAAATACTAGGACTACAGAACTACACAAGCACTCTCGAAATCTCATTCGAATCTCGATCCGTTTAGTTTATTTAAATGTGTCAACAGGTGCACCGAGTACAGATGAAAATGATTGTCCATTATAAAAGACACAAACCTCAAATGTACCAGGAATACATAACAACATTCAAGATTAGAGAGACTGACCATAATATAAAGTCATAAAATAATAATAAAATAATAGAGTTACATTTCTAAAGACTGCTGTTGCTTTTTTAAAATAGGTAAATAAAGAATTAAATTTCTGAACTTCGTAGTTGTTGGCTGTACAATTTGTTCTAAAATGGGCGCGGTAGTGTCGTTAATTGTAAACGGCACTACTGATAGTATCGCTGGTAGTGTCCTTGCCATAAAATGGGTATATTTTGTATATAATAGCAATATACCACATTCTTTAATTTTTGTAATATTGTTGATTATTTTTAGGAATATACAGTTTATACTTTTGACGTGTTGTTTTATTTATTACTAATACTACAATACTTATAACATAATAAGAGAAAGCCTCTCTTTCTTTTATTCTAATCTCTAACTATAGTACTCTAACTATATAATATATAGGTAGGCATATAATACGTCAAACAATTGGGTAGGCAGAGAAGAATCCAATACATTTAAACTAAGTAGGTAAAATATATATGAACGTTTTAAAAATTTTATAGCCAACTGTACTTATTTTAATCTAATATTACGCGCGTTGATGACAAGAAAAGTTGGTAAAATCAGAAGGTGCTAACTCGCGGGTGCGCACCAGTTTCTCACCTGCGAGTTGATGAACAACCCCATGAGTCACAGCCTAGTGACAGACGGACAGACAGGCAGCGGAGCCTTAGTAATAGGGTCCCGTTTTACCCTTTGGGTACGAAACCCTAATACCAGCATTCAAAGTAGCACCCGACCCTACCTCCAAAACTACCACATTTTCATCTCTATAATATAAGTAGGTCTTAGGTAGGTTCTGTATGCACTAGTTTTGAACACCGCCGCCACTAACGTCTGTGGCTTTAAGTTAACTATTGTAATTTCAATCGGCTGGTAACTATGACCAAATAGTACACACTCCGTTCATCGGGTGCGTCTCATAAGGTATAAACTCATTTGGTCTAATTTCATTTTATTATCGTTCCTAAGATATAATCAACGTGAGATATACCAACGGTCCACGTGCCAATCAAAGCTTATCAAACCCAATCTGATATTGATGAACAAATTATACAACTGACTGAGACGATTACGGCAGCTAAAAATGCTAGCGTCCCCATTTCAACCAAGCCATCACAAATCAAACTACCCCGTCGGATTTCACGCCTTATTACCTACAAAAATCGGTTGAGACGTCAATGTAACCAGGAAACAAACTCCTATGTACGTAAAGCAGTATTGAGCCAAATTAAAACTGTTCAAAAAGAAATCACAGCTAGCATTCGCGTGTCTCAAAATAAAACGTGGAACAAAAAACTAAACAACATATCTAATCCATCTTCAGATCTCTGGCGTCTTGTTAAGACTGTCCGAAATCGATCAGTTCCAGATTTACCTGCCCTAAAGTTGGATGATGGCTCCTACACTTCTAGTGTCGAGGAGCAATGTGATCTACCACAACTTTCCACCTAAATACGAGTCTTACCGTAAATTGGAAATCAAGTGATAGTATTGAGTCATATGTTTCTGCCTCAACATCGCTTATAAATTCTGAAACTGGTCATGAATCTCCCAACTTTCGCATTATTAGTCCCAAGGAAGTCTGGTCTAGAATTAAAACCCTAAAAATCCGTAAAGCTCCGGGACCTGATGATATAAATAATTTTCTCATAAAAAACCTACCACAAAAAGCAATTGTTTTACTAACAAAGATTTTTAACTCCTGTCTCCGGCTTGGATACTTTCCCTCAGCGTGGAAGGTAGCAAAAGTAATCCCGATCAAAAAACCTAACAAAGACAAGACATTACCTATAAACTACAGACCAATTAGTCTTCTATCCACTATGGCTAAACTCTTCGAATATTGCATTTATACTAGACTCCTAAAAGACTTCAATAGTTTAATTATAGATGAGCAATTTGGTTTTCGTGCGGCTCATTCTACTGTTCAACAGCTTACACGCGTTGCGGAACACGTATCTCATCACTTAAACTTAGGACAATCCACAGGAATGGTACTGTTGGACATAGAAAAAGCTTTTGATACGGTTTGGCACGAGGGCCTAATCCATAAGTTACTTATCAATGAGACACGTTTGTACCTCGTTAGAATGATAAAATCTTATTTATCTAACCGATATATCAGGGTGCATTTAGGTAGTACCTTCTCTAGGCCACAAATCCTACCCGCAGGCGTTCCCCAAGGGTCCATTTTGGGTCCCCTACTTTTTCTTTTATATATCAACGATATTCCCAAACAACCAAGGACCACTTTGGCGTGTTTTGCGGATGATACAGCTACTTACACGTCTTCTGATCACACTGATATCATCATAGGGAGGCTCCAACTGTCTCTAGACTTGCTGTCCAATTTCTTTTTAAATTGGAAACTGAGTTTGATTGATACCAAAACCGTGGCCATTATGTTCACTCGTTCCCGGTCACTTCCAAACCGTAACATTATAATAAACGGCCATTCAATACCCTGGGCCAAACAAGTTAAGTACCTTGGTGTTACTTTAGATCCCAAGTTAAACTGGACAAATCATGTTTTAAATGTCAGATCTAAGGCTCTTCAAGCCCTTCAAGCCTTAAGCCCCCTCCTAAATAGGAAATGTATTCTTAACTCACATTTAAAATTTGGTCTATACTCTTCTCTTATAAAGCCAATATTATTATATGCATGTCAGGTCTGGGGCTGCACTTGCCAGTCAAACATTAATAAACTACAAATAGTGCAAAATAAGGCCCTAAAAATAAGTTTTAATTTACCACTTCGCACTAATCTGGCAAAGGTACACGAAACATTAAATATAAGTACCATATTCGACAACATTCATAGTATGTCTAAAAAGTTCTATATAACGACTAATATACAAAGTCAAAACCAACTTATACGTAACTTAGGTATATCGAGACTAAATTCTCTTCCTTATCGACAAAATTACAAAACGTACAAATTACCACATCACTATTTCTTATCTGAAGACTGGCGGCCGGACTAGGTACCTACTAGGCAACCGGCTTCAAAAGCGGTCTTCGCGTAGTTTGGCAGCTATGACAAAAATGCATTATTCACCCTTAACTTATATTATCTTACTGGACGAAACTATTTCTCCAAAGTTATGTATTTCAAACTACCCCAAACAACCCATATTTGTGCACTTACACATATTTTTAGGTAGCAACTATTTATTGGCAAAAAAGTGCATTATTCAAAATGTACTTAATTGTTATACATCAATACTTAGGTAAACCTAAATATATATTTATTGTGTAAAATACTGTTATCCCTACAATGTCTAAATAGTGTAATAAAACTTATTCGTTTCTACAACTATGTCACATTATGTTAAGTAAGGTTAGGATAAATGTACACTAATTGTTTTACTTTGTAATTATATTTTTATTAATAAAGAACTTTACAAATAAATAAAAAAAAATCTTCAGACAATAAACGTTTGGTGAAAACAAAATGGGTAAGTTAAGTTAGGTTAAAACTGTGACCTCCTACGCACGAGCCGAGCGAGCGAAGCGAGCGGTGCCGCTTCAGCGGCCGGCGAGTGCCAGAAACGACTTGCATTAATAGAAAAAAGAGATTGTTTTTATAGGTTACCCGGAACTGAACTATTTAGATTAGCTTAACTACATATAAAAAAAAAATGGTTATTTGACTAAATAAAAAATGTTAAAAGTACTAGTTGGTAAACAAGTTATAGTTTAAACGTTCATTTCCCAAACATTAGGTTTGCGTTACAATTTTTTGCTAAGTAATACGAGTAATTTGGCAAATGCAATTATGCGAATTTTTTTTTGGGAATTGAACATTTGTCAAATTCCTTTCGGTCAAACATGGGAGACCCGTTTTCATCATATTAGACCAAATAAGTTTTATATCTTTTGAGTGGTATGTCAAACGATTTTATATTTAATGTATGTCATGTCAAACGATGTTATATTTAATTTATGTTATGCTCATAAAAAATTGTTATTTTAAAATTATATCAATCGTTCATTATATTACCTAATCGCTATATTAAATAAAATTATAGGTTCCGTTGTTATATGTTGTTAATATTAGAGATTTTGTTGTTATATCAACTATTACTTACCCCCGTTCAGCTGCCTAAATTCTTCTTCTTGGCTGACTTCTAAGCTAATCCAACATAATGGTCCTTCGAGTCGGATTAGTGTTACCTACCTATATATTTACTATGTAACTCAAATAGGGCAAAAATACAAGTTATCCATGAAAAGAAGCGTGTTTACATCGCCCAAGAAATTCTCACGACATTGACTTTATTTAGTACTTAGGTATACAAAAATAAAATAAACTTAAACCGGAAATTCGTGTTCTATGATAATGCAGACCACTTAGCTCTAGACGAGATAGGATAACCAAACCTCTTTCAGTACATTACCTACATAATAAGAAGATGTTACTCCACTTTACTTAGAAGCCTTTTTAAAATGCAATGCTGTAGTAAATGCCAGGCCTTCGTTGAGTGCGATATAAATATATTTAATGCTGCAATAAAATAGGGTAAAAATGTTTTTGTGTAGGTACTATTAATGTCTGAAGGACCCAAGCCATCCTCACCTGCTCGCGGTGCATCTACTGTGAAAGGAACGACGATCTGCGAAGAACAAAGTGCTCGGAAAACTGACATAGTTTTTAAGAAAAAATGGATTAAAGAATTTATATTAAATTTTGTTTCAGAAATGATATAGGTATATTATTTAAGTATAAAACCGATTGTGGAAATGTGAAAGCTTTTGGAGAGTCTGGTCTGTCTAGAACAGCCGTTAACAAGTGGTAGCGCTTCGACGATGACCGTATTGATTTTGAAGATGAGGAGCGCTGTGGAATGTGTTCGTCGTTTGACGCAGTTTTCTTCGATAACAATGTCATAGTTTACGACAAATAGGTCTACTTCCTCAACGTCAAACAGTTAATAAGGAATAGGTACCTACGTTACGTAACGCAAATAGGAAAATAAGGCATAAGTGCATAATAGTTCAAGGGGAATACTTACCGCACTCCATACGTTGGTGGAGTGCTCAGCGTGGGCCAGTCAGCGTCGGGACCTCGTAGTGGATCTGGGCGTAGATATACCCTCTCGCTGGAAACCATGCTTCAAGCCATGGTCTCCAGCGCGAGTAGGTGGAACGCGGCCGTGTTCTTCTGCGAGCAAGTTCTGCTCACGAAGGAGGCGGCCGAGAGAGTGACCCCGAACAATCTACGCCCAAGACCATCTACCTCCATGATCGGGGCCTGTGGACGGCGGGACGCTATCCTTATAGAAGCAGGCTAGAAGGGTCATGTGCTGCGGGGTATCAACCGTGTAGTACGCAGCCACATTCACTCACCGACGTGGGATAAAACCCAACCCCAACGACGCGGGATGAAACCCGATCAAACCAGGTGGCCAAAGTCCGCCGGGTGCTATCGGAAAATCGAAAGAGTAATAAGTACTTCGAAGGATACAAAATCAAGCTTTCAGAATAAACAAACGGTTAGGTAGTATGATAATTCTGCGAACTTTTTAATCACACCACATACTTACATTAATTAATACATGAACCGAAAACTATGTTTTAATTTAACCGTAAACAATTTTCCGAGAACGGATGATATGAAATTTGAACCATTTAAAGTTTATAATTGAACAGAACTGTAGGTATAGGTAAACATAAAACTACTTTTAAAAGTTTTTAATTTCGAGCACTGGGCGATCACTTATACTCGTAGTTATAACCGTATACAGTTAGGTATTAAATTCATTCAGCCATTTTGGACATAACCCATTATATGTGAAAAATACTGGCAAATTGTGGATGTGTGTGTGGTAGGTAACTGTCACGAAAAAATTGCAATTCAATGCATTCAACTGTGCGACGAGGTCTGACAGCGGACTGATGACATACACTAAAATGCATATTTTTATTAGTATTCGATGGTCAAAATATCGTGTCATGTAAAAATGCATGAAAATTTACACATCTAAAATTGCAATTCGCCACTGGACAATATAAAAATATTCCTTTTAATATTATCTAGACTATATTTGAGAATAATTTGCCGTAGTTTGTATAGTCTTTAGAGCTCAGTCATCGTACAAGATATTTTTAGACTATTTGAATAAATATATTAGCACTTAATGGACTATGCAGACAGTAAAAAATATCCATTAAATTTACTTAAGTACTATAAGAATTATTTCAGTGCATCAACTATTTATTTACATTAACCCTCGGGATCGAAATACCTTGGAAATTGCTCTGTCTAGAGTTATACTTAAGTAGGCACCTATCCATACAATATTATAAAACAATGTCCTCCGCCGCGTCTGCCTGTTCACGATAAACTCGAAAACTACTACACCGATTTTCATGCTACTGTCACTAAAGGATAAACTGGTTCTCGAGGAAGGTTTTAGTATATAATTTGTTCCGCTAGTATAATATAATATCCTACATTTTAAGTTTAAATTTTTAAAAACGAGATCGGTTAACATTAATAAAAAGTTTTAATCGGGTTATAATGCTTTTTGTGCCCAACAATCAAAGGCATGCGAGTGTTACTGCAGGTATGTGAACAATATGCCAAAGACCATGGTTTATTGTATAATGACGAGAAGACTGAGCTGTTGGTGTTTAGGACAAGCAATAGCCCAATTAAAATTCCCTATATCTGAATGGTACAACGTTGAAAGTGGTTGACAAATTTGTCTACCTCAGGCATCACATAACTTCCACTTTGAGGGATGATTTGGATATAGATAGAGAACGGCGCTCGCTTGTGGTAAGGACCAACATGCTCAGTCTGATGTACTGCTGAGGTCAAGAAAACACTGTTTCAGGCATATTGTCAGTCCTTTTATACGTGTGGTCTCTGGGTCGGCCATACCAGGCGAGCGCTCAGCACCGTCAGGGTACAGTACAATAACGCATTTAGATGGTTAATGAAACTACCATGGTGATGCAGCGCCACTGGTATGTTTGCTGACGCAGAGGTTGACGGCTTCCATGCTATAATGACACAAGCAAGGCGCCCTTCACTATCGCAGTGAAGGCATAAGACGACTTCTTACTATTATGTGATATCACATGTCTGCAGGCAATACCATTTTCACTTTTATCTACGTAATTTTTTAAAATAAGTACTTAAAATCAATATGGTTCTCAGGAACCACTTGACCCCCGATCGAAATTATTTCGGCTGTGGTGTTTATTCGGTACCAAAATTCTATGTGCCAAATCATAACTTTCTAGCACTTGTAGTTCTCGAGTTGAAAAGTGCGGACAGACGGACAGGACCGGACTATAAGACTTCTCTTACATAGTATACTTGTCAGTATAGTAAGAAGTCTAAAAAAGGATAATGTCGTTGCGTAGTTGGCTTTGGTTATGTAAAAATTCTACAGTAATGTACTTGACACAGAATTTATTTAATACAATTGACAAAGAATGCATCCGGAAGCTGACGAGTAATAATAGTAATTTATAGTGTGGACCATGCAATATTGGTGGCTATATACCTGTGGATTGATATTTTATTGTCTTAAACCCCCCTGTGTAGCCCTCAATATTCCAGCTATAATTGTAATTATGATGTGAATTTGTATTTTAAAATAACCATGACATGTGTATAATTTATAATGTATTTCTTATTAATATTGTATTTCCTACTGAATATTCCTATTGAAAGCAGTTTATATGGGTCTTCAAGGCCTGAAATAAAGGATTTATTATTATTTCGTTATTCAAATTCTTAACATATTTATTACATTTTTAAATAGATTTATAAAAAAGTAAATACATTTAAAAATATCAAAAACAGTGACCCACCGGTAGCGGAGGTGGACCCAAACTACCGGCGGTGGAGACTACAGACTGAGAAACCTCCTAACAATACGGCACGTGTCGAGGATAACAGCCTTCTGAATCTTACTCTTGATCCAACAATCTAACGAGAGTCTCTTGATATGTTGATCGAGACTCTTCGTTATTAATCCGTTAGCCGAAACGACCACCGGGACAATTATCGTCGAGTCTACGTCCCACATGGCGGTTATCTCGAAAGACATATCAAGGTACTTGCTAAGTTTGTCCTTCTCTGCCTTCACGAGATTCTCGTCATGCGGGACGGCGACATCGACGAGCACTGCCCGACGCTGGGTCCGATCAACCAACACGATATCAGGCCTATTGGCAACAATAGTCAATAGTCCTGTCCGTGATGATTGATCGGTTCCAGTAGAGCAAAGCACGACCATTCTCGAGAACTGGTACTGGTGTGTACTTATAATATGGTACGTCGGACTCAATAAGGCCGTATTGAAGATCAAGTTGCTGATGGATGATCCTGGCTACTTGATTGTGCCTATGCAAATACTCGCTGTTAGTAAGATACGAACAACCGGAAATAATATGGCGAAGTGATTTACCAGGACTTCGTCCTTCATGATGTATTTCCGATAGTTGTTCATCTTGATAACCTCATCTGCAATTGCACAGGCAAAACCTTCAGTTTCCCCAAAGAGGTCACCGAAACGTAGCCAGTCCACCGATGCGGGCAGTTCCACATCGGGTCCTGTTAAGACTCGGTAGAACCGCCCGTGTAGCTCCTTGCTCTTCCATACGTCCTAACGGTCTTCAGTACTAAACACCTTTGGTGTACGCCAGTTCTCATTAGCCAAGGAAAGAGGTGTCAGGCCCTTGTCAACTATCACGACATCGCAATGAATGCCACACCCATTCTGTAGGAAGTAATCCCTGAGACTGCACACTTCACGATTGTGGAGGTTCTTGGCATTTAAAAAACCTCGACCCCCCCCTTCCGCGGAATGTACAGTCTCATGACAGAAGACCGTGGGTGTAACATTCGATGCGATGTCAGTTGTTGACATCGCATCGAACAATGGTTTTTCTTCAACTTCGTGAAATTTACGAGCTGGAACGACTTCAAAACTTTTGTTATTGACATGGTATGCGAAAAGAACATTAATTAAAGATTTTCATAAAATTTATGAACTAGGTGACGCCTGAAATTCAACACGCGTGCGAAACTTTTCTTTTTCCTAATTTCCAAGAGAACCAATTATCGGGATAAACAGTAACCTATTTCCTTTCCCGCACCAAAACTCATCATAATCAGTAACTTCTAGAGATTACAAACTCCTTATACTTATAAACTTTTAGGTAAGACTATAATAATATGTTGACATATTAGATTATACTACGATTATACTACTATATACTAAGTTTCTTAATCTATTATTCTTTGAAACTCTTATCGAAGTTATTATCTTACTTTAATCACTTCAGTGCCAGTTTATTTCTTACCGGTCTACATATCTTTTAGAAGCACTTTATGTAGAAGTACATTGGAAGTTCTTCGTTCGTTGTATGCCTAATGATTGTTTGGTACTTTTAGAGTAATGAGAAATATGAACCTCAAACACAAGTAATTTTAATTTACTTTGCGTTCACTTGATTCATGAAGAGGCCTTGCGATGATATTTCTTACGTTCAAAACATTTCTTTGATCACAAAAGAAATTTAAATCTTTGTAAATCCGTATTGTTGAGCATCTTTTTTTATTTTTCTTAATACAATTCAATCCATATAAACTTAATTCTTTTTTTAATTTTTGGACATTCTCACCTTTTTTTTTTTTTTTTTTGGCCAAGGCCAAGGCCAAGGCCGCGGCCGCTCTAACGTCCGTTGCCGGGTGTCTCTGGTTACAAGCAGAACGTATTTCCAGTGGCGCCCGGCGGACTTTGACCACCTCTGTGGTCTCTGCGGGGGTTGGGTCGGGATGAGAATCCCGCGTCGTTGGGGTAGGGTTTTATCCCGCGTCAGTGAGTGAATCTGGTTGCGTGCTATGGGGCAAAGGCCCCGCAGCAGGCAACCCTTCTAGCCTGCTTCTGTAAGGACGACGGGTGGCGATCCCGCCGTCCTCAGGCCCCGATCATGGAGGTCGATGGTCTTGGGCGTAGATGAGTCTGCGGCGCCCTCGCCGCTGACTACGGAACTCGGCGGGGAGGGTACGCTCCCTCTCCCTCTCGGCCGCCTCCTTCGCGAGCACGACTTGCTCGCAGAGGACATTCTAACCTAGCCTAAACTAAGCTATAAACTTGTGCTATGGGATTTAAACAATTAATAAACATACTTATTTATGGGAAAGCAATGGTAAGTATGATGTTCTCTAAGAGCTGTTCTCTCTGAGACAGTCTTGAGAATGCTTCGTTTAGAGGTGAAACATATGTCGACGTTTTAATGTCTTCTATTTTAGCGAAAATAATGCTATTATTTTGGAAAAGTTTGAACATCATACTTAACATTGCTTTGTCATGGACTTTCGCCAGGTAACGCCTGATTCTATCCAATATACTTATTTATTTCTAAATACATACATAATATATATAGGAAACACCGAAACTCTGAATCAAACATTTGTGGATCACACAAATATTTGATTCGACCCGGAAATCGAACCCGAGACTCCGGAGTCGAAAGCCGATGCACTACCGACCACGCGACCGAAGGAGTAACTAGTTAGTAGATGAGTATTAGACTAATCGAAGACTTAAAACTCTGTCTACAAAGTTTCTAATTAAAAGGTCTAACTAAAAAAAACACATTCTAATCGGTGACGAGAAAACAGAACGCAGTTGCATTTCATTAAAAACATTTCATGAAGGGTCTTTGGATCGTAATTTTACTTGCCCTCCTTCCTCCGCACACACAAATTGATTTCCAATAGTTTAATTATAGCCAACCATTGGTTTAAAGTGACAGATTGCTATTCGACACCCACAGGCGACAGCTTGATCGATCGGGATGAAGATAGTACCGACGAAACCTAACGAAATTGCTTCAGGTGGAAAAAATGTGGAGGGTTTCAAGTAAAGTAAAGTTCAATATTCTCATTTGTCACCTTCTTGTAACAAGTTGGCTGAGAGAAGCGACGCGTATACTCGAAATCAATATTAAATTCAAATATCTTGATGGAAATTTAAAGGGGATTACTTAGTTAAATATTGATCTTTGGATCGTGGGTGTTTCCTCCTGATGTAAAGTTAATCCTAAGGCGAACTCTTAACTTACTTGATGCGATCAGAATTAGTATTAAGCTGGAAAAATTCATGAAAAGTATGTACTTTTACACGGAAAAATTTAAAGTACGATGTAACTGGCGGTTATGTTATAGCTTTCTAATAGTCTAAAAGTCTCTGTAACACAGGTGCCTACTGACTAGAAGTCACTAAAAGAGTAGTAAATATTATAATAAATAAAATATTTTTAAATATAATTTTTTTTTTAATAAATAAATAAATATTTTTGGACATTCTCACACAACGTCATCTAGCCCAAATTAAGCTAATATAAGCTTATGTTATGGGATCTAGACGACTGATAAACATACTTTTATATTTCTAAATACATACATATTATACATAGAAAATACCCAAACTCCGAAACAAACATTTGTGGATCACACAAATAATTTGAATCGACCCGGAATCGAACCTGGGACCTCAGGGGCGGCAGTCGCATTCTCATACCACTGAGCCACCGAGGCAGTCAGTAGTGAGGAGTATCTTCTTTTTTCTTAAATAATTTATTCATATAATTAAAAAAAAATAGTATGTACATAAGTATCTCGCCAAACTATTATGTTCGATGGCGAGAGGCGCTCGTCTTTAATACAAATTATTCGCTTCTTCCAGTCCGACCAACTAAAACTGATCAACTAAAAGTAATCAACTATTTTTATTCCTAACGATTCAACTATTTAGTTGATTCGTTAAGAAATAAACGGGTCAATTTTTTTTTATCCTAACGGCATAACTTAGGTAAGTATAGTTGATCCGTTAGTAGAATCTTGGGCATGCAATGGAGAAATTAAGATAAACATTAGAAAAAAATTTATATACTCGTACAATATAGTATAAGAATAATAAGATAAACATAAAATAAGAAAAAAATACTCATTAAGTTTTTGTGTTTAAGGAAAATTTGTTCATTTAAATTTATCACAAATAAAAATGTTATTTTTATCATACCTACCTACTTAATTATTTCATTTGAGACTTGCGACATGACGTCACGTGATAATTCGTTTGCTATTGTCATTCCACGCGTTTTTCATTTTCTATCCGATAGAGTAAAAAGTCGATTCCTAGTAAGTTGATTCGTTAAGACCTTTAATATATATAAGTTAACATAGATCATATTAGTTGGCCAGATTAGGAAGAAAGTGTCTCGGAGAGTATCAAACGGATCAATTAGTTGATCCAATTAGTTGCTCGGAGTGGACACCGGGAAATTATTCTTATTATTCTCAAAAATCCAATGCTTTCATTTTTCTAAAACACTTTGGACTTCTAAAATTATATAAAACTAACATAAATACTTAAATATAAATATCATAAAACATTTTTGGTGACTCCGGGATCTTTTCTCAACAACTCAATCTTATTGAAGAACTTTGGTATTATATATTTTGACACTCTTTCACCGTAATAGTTGTTGACTCGTGGCTGTACTAATCTATGCTCTCTGACACTTCTTGTATTATCTGTGTTAACGGTTTCTTTATCTTATTCTTTTCTTATAATAATATATTATGTTGTAGATAAGAGACTGTATCTAATATCTAGAGATAGATTCAACTTTAACTTTATGTATGGATGAATTGTATTTTTAAATGTCTGTGCCATGTAGGTTCTAATAAAATTTCCTGGGGACAAGTCTTCACGTCATCTGCGGACGAGACTGGTACATTACACCCACAAAATGAATGGAATATACTTAGTTTAGTGGTTTTCTTAAACCTAATTAAAACTTAATTAAACTTAAACCTAATTAAAATTATAAAATATTTTTTTTAAATTTTTATTCATAAAGATTGAAAGCTTACAAAATAAATTAAGTACATAATTTGTTTGAATTTATTTACAATAGGGACACAAGAAAGAAAATTAACAGAAGAAGAAAATACTATTTACACTTACTAAAAACTGTTTTTCTTTTTTTAATTAATTATTGTTTTTTTTCAAGCACCGACGTAAATCTAACAGTATTACTACTGCAAGTAATGTACCGAAACTATTTAGAATTTAACACAATATACGAGGTACTAAAGGAATGAATTTTCAAAGTGTTCTCAAAGCCTATAATCTATTCAGTTAATTGTTTATGCCAGGCACTTAGATTGTACAACAAAGAGCAAGTTATATAATTTACAAGAGCGAGAGAATACAAGAGCTTCCAATTTGAACCATTCACTTTGATCACAATACGTCTTTAGTTACTGTTGCAGCTGATTGTTATTTCAATTCAAATAATATAGAAAATTTGTTAAAGCGTCTCCCAATTTTAGTTGAATGTACGTCCATATTGTAGAGTTTGGCGTTCGCATGTATTTTATTCGAATATTCCATGTTAAAGTTTTGTATAATAGTCGTACGTACCTATGTTTGCTGTTTATTTCTTTAATAAGAGCGAACCAACATCCAACGTTTATAATTTGAAAAATTCCTATTGCTATGTATCTAAATAGATGATATTATTTTTCAAAATATATAAGGTATACTTTTGTTGAGAACAATAATCCACAGACTCGATATAACTAGCAATACCAGGTAAGAGGATTAAGTTTGCTTAAGATTTTATTAAAAAAATACAACAGAGGCGGTCTGTAGAAGGGACGAAATTATTAGTAAACATTTGGAATGTTTCTAAATTTAATATTAACTGCCTATAAAATGTAAAATCCAAAGGCCTAAACGTCTGCCTAAACGTATCACAAATACAAAATACCTAGAGAGAACATTTATACTAATAACGTAGAAATATAAATCTGTGGATACTCCCACGCATAGTTCTGTATAAAATGTTAACAAGTTAATAAATTGTTCTAAACACCGACCACATATATCAAAATTAATATTTCTGTAAAGGTCAACCGTTGTTATAGTTTTGATATTGGATTTACTAAGGTTTACTGCTGTTATTGACCGAGCGAGCGAAGCGTCTCAGTTTCAATTCGAGGACTGGCCGATTTGACGTTGTTTGTCTGTATGTATGTATTTTTTTTATTTTTATTTTTGGACATTCTCACACAACGTCATCTAGCCCAAATTAAGCTAATATAAGCTTGTGTTATGGGATCTAGACGACTGATAAACATACTTATATATTTCTAAATACATACATATTATACATAGTAAATACCCAAACTCCGAAACAAACATTTGTGGATCACACAAATAATTTGAATCGACCCGGAATCGAACCTGGGACCTCAGGGGCGGCAGTCGCATACTCATACCACTGAGCCACCGAGGCAGTTCCGGTCTACAGGCCGCATTTTTCAGCCGATTTTCATGAAATTTGGCACAAGTGTTCTTTGTTGCAAGGCGCAACTTTTGTCGAAGGGATTTTTCGATTGGGGGAAAATGGGGGAGAAATGGGGGGAAAATGGGGAATAACGAAAATAACACGAGGTCTACTGTTCGCAGAACTACTAGTTTATCTACTATCAAACAAAAAAAGTTTTTGCGTTGTAAGGTACCTTTCGACTACTTTGTACTACTCGTATTTTAAGTATGTACTTAGAGATCAAAGTACTATTTATCGAAGTTTATGAAACATCATACGTAGCACTACATTTTATGAACAAGGCTGGCATTCTAATTTATAACATCAGTACTCAAAATTAATGAATCTGATGGTGATGGTTAATAAATACTTGAAAGAAAATCGTAAAGGACTACCTTGAACTGTATGTAGTCATGTTATAAAAATAACGAATGAAACAGTGTATGAGAAGGACGGCGTTTATAATAACAGTTTCATACAAACGTTTCTATCATAAACATGTGTGTAGGTGGAAGCAAAAAATAGATTTGAATGATATATTCACGAAGAGATACAAGACAAACGCAAACTATAATAATGACGGTATTGGGTTCATGGGGTTCCACCAAGATCTTAGGAACCAACACCAACCTCACTTGCAACAGAACCTGGTGATAAACGAGCGAGATTCTGGCGAAGATAAATTTTCACGGTTCTAGGCAACATCCTCGCGTCTTGATGATTACCAGATTCGGTAAACTTTTATATTTATCTCGCAAATCAGAGAAAGCATGAGGTACTTTCATTAGTTCGGTTGTGTTTCTACTAAAATATTCTCTATTGTGAACAACAGTTACAGTAATAAAATAATACATAAAAGCTTTTGCACATAGTCACGAAGTGTAAGTACAAGGCCCTTATGGGACGTAAATGTGTGTGCTCTCATTGTATCATATTTCAGCATGTAAGAGGACAACCCTTGGACATTACTAAAAGTTGAGGTCGCTGAATATTTCTGTTCAGATTCTTTTATTTGGCTTTGGCTTAGTGAGACTGCGGGTGAAATCAAAGTAGGTAAACATACAAGTTATGTGCAGCGTTTATAGATATGGAGCTTTGTTTGGAAATATAACTTTTCTATCTAGCCCAAAAGTTTAGGTTGAGTTACGGCCTAATACCACAGAACTTACATACTAATACTCAGTAATCTGTGCTAATACAGTGGTCAGTTAATAATAGTATAATCTATTTACATTTAGATAGAAGATCCGAGACGCCCAGGACTTTAATTGGCTGTGCCATTGCGGCTGGCACGTAAGATTTTGTTGCCTTTCATCAACATTTCATCGCAAGGCAACGGGTTTCAATTTATTTTCAAAATTTCAGTAGGTATAGCTGCTTCTTTTTATGAAATTAATTTTGCCATTTTGGACATAACCCATTATGTGTGCCCGGTTACGGCAAAAGGCTTGCCCGTGGGAATTACGTGGGACTCAAAATACTGAGAAATTGTGGGTGTGCAATGCACCTCTGCCTACCCTTTTGGGGAAATAGGCGTGATATGTGTGTGTGTGTGTGTGTGTGTGTGTGTGTGTGTGTGTGTGTGTGTATATTAAGATAGATATACGTAGATGCTGGATTTCAAGATTACAAATATAATATGTATATAGATGGTATGTTTAAGAAATCTTTTTATTTTTCATGCCTATAATTCTGAAATGTGCTACTTGAAATTCATTTATACAGATTGGCATCCGAGGTTCTGCATTTTAATGATTTATTCCCCTGAGTGATATAGAAAAGTTCAATTGAATGTTGAGTTCAAATCATTTTGTATGTTCGTGATCACAGTATATTTAATTGGGCCCTCCGGCCATTTCTTCAGGTAGGTATAGGTACCTGGCTATTGACTGCTAGTGCGGGTTTTAAATAAATATTTTTACAAATTTATTATTTGGTCGTGTCATTGATTGTGTTGTACGTAATGGTATAGTATATGGAATATCAAAGCCATTAGGACCGCCAAAATGAGTCATGTATGAGGTAACCTTTTATTATAAAATTATGCTTTATTTCTGTGAGCTCTACGTACGCCCGGATTTTTTTATCTGGGTATTCTCGCTTAAAACTGTAGGTGTTGTAGATATTATAAAATTGGGTCCATATTGGCTCACATAACATTTTTAATCCTATTCTTTTTCTTACTACCGATTTGTGTCATCACTCTTCATAATTTTATTTTTCATACTTTTTTATTCATACATTTTTATTACTATCATCACTCATACTCATAACAGTTAGTGATTATAATTTTTTTATTAATACTGTTACTACCAAGAACCAGTTTAAATCCATAATTTTTTTTCAGATCTTTTTTCTTCATAACATTCTATTATCATATTGCTTTAATTAATAATGTTGTTACTACGAACATACTTCAACTCATAACGTCGTTTTTCAGAATAGCTTACTTTATAACAGATAATTATCTGGCGCGTTTCTGGTAGCAATTTGATTTTCACTATATATATATATATTATAGAATATAGATATTATAATATGGATGAAAAACTTATGATTAAGAAATTTATAAAAACAAATATTAGAATAAAACACATTTATGAATATTATAGTTATTTATTCGAATGATTATGAGTTTCGATCATTAGTATAAACAAATATATGAAAACAAATTTTAGTAAAAACTAAGTGTATAATTTGTGATATTATGAATTTAAATGATTAGGTTTTTTAATATTTAGTTTTAATTTTTTTTATGAATACGATCATTATAATTTTAAATGGTATGAGAAACATTTTCGGACCTCCGATGATAGGAGTTGAAAAGTTATGTAAGACAATGCGCACCCTATAAAATTATAGCCTATAATTATAATTGTGAAAGGCAGTAGGTATTTTTGTATTCAATCAATCTAATATAAATGTAGTAATGGGATGGGGATAGGTACTTAGCTATCGGATAAATAGCTAACGGATCCGTGGATTGTCCGGAACTGGTCTATAACCTTTGTCTGCAGACCAACCAGAATGGCATCCGTAGACGACCGCTCCTGTATGCACCGTATGCATCAACAAATTATAGACGCAATTAGAAATCGACCTATTTTGTATTATTGCATACAGTATTAGAAAGGTAATTAATAGGGAGTACTTTGGGACGACGACGGCAGAGGATAGATGACCTTGAACAGGCATCTGGACCCAATCTAGTTTTCTATGAATTGTTTTATTTTTGGTGACGAAATGTTGAAGTGTACGATATTTTTTGTTGTTTTTTTTTCAACCCTGCGACTATAATGTCTATAATCTGTGGAAGCTTGTTTTTGGCATGTATCAGTGACCACTCTTAAATAATGATTGTCGACATAACTGTAAGCTTTCCTTAAGAATAAAAAAAAAAAAAATAGATAATAAATAGTTAAAGTGTAGAAGCCTCCTTATATAGGTAACTACGCTCCATCAATGACATCGATTCCCAAAAGTGTTATATTTATATATTTATCTCAGGTACTTATAGGTACCAAATACGCGTAGATATTTAACTATGTAAACTAAATATGGGGCGGCATTTGGTGTGGGATATGCGTTGATACCTTAGCTTTTTCACACCTTCCAAGCACATCTGGATGTGCTAGATGCTGCTGCGTCGGCTGAAGGCCTTAAATGGCGTAAATACGCTATGGTGATTACATGTTTGAAGTTGAAGCACTTCGGTTAAGGGGTCCGAGCGCTCACCGCCTTTTGAAGAGACTTTGCTAAACACTTAATCGATGCTTCTCAGGACTAATAGGTGAAGCTGAAGTCTGATAGACCTTTTGTGATTTGATTTGATTTGATTTGATTTGACTAATTTTATTTTATTTTGTTTGATTTATGTAGGTAAGTTTTATTAAGGTAAGGTATAATTTTATTTCGTTGAATTCAATTTAATATGATAATAATAATAATTGGAATAATGGTATTGGTAATTAAAACTGTAAAACTTTATTATAATGAGATTTTGTATTCTTTTTTCTGATTTGTATTTGTTAATATAGGCTAACTTGTAACTTGCAATATCGTATTAGTGCAAACTGTAAATTGATTTTGTAAAAGTGATGATGACTAAATAAATAAATAATTTATATACTGGGGTCTGAAATTAGAATCTTTTTGCTCTACCTTTTAACGACGACTATACTTAGACTTGTGAAAATTTAAATGGTTTTTCATCAATTTGCGCTGTACTAAAATCGTCATCGAGTTGAAATATTTCAGTTAATCACAAAACGAACAAGCGAACATACATCAACCGAGCAACTAGATCTTATTCTGTTTGGTCCTTAAAATGTGCTCGTAAATGTGTTTACTACGTTCGTTTCAGACTGATTCACTAGTACTGGCGTCTTATTTTCTCGTTATCTGTAAACGACATTACTAGGGAAGAAATATAACCGGTCTAAGCAAGTTTGTTATTGATATACTCTTTACATAGTCTTTACGTACGCCAGAATACTCTGCTATAGCGAAGTTGATCGTTTCAGGAATCGTGTGAGACATCACGTATGCATCAAACAAAGTCCTCCGCCGCACTGATTTGACTAATTGGATAGAGTTTTTCTCGAGGAAGGTTTTGCTGATATGGTTTTGTGAAGCCGTGAGCGTCTGCTAGTTATACTATAAACTAGTTCTTATTTTTCTCATTAACTACTTTTTATTAGCTGTTGTGCACGTAAATAGCCAACAGTTTGTTGAAATGCAAATTATGTAGAAAACGAGGCAAATGGCATCCTTCGAAACAAATTGTTTTAGTATAATCATTCAGACGAGTGAACTTGTTTATTTCTAAAGTCAATCTGTTATTTTTTGTGTTGAAATGTTATATTTCAGAATAGATAATTTGGAACTCTTATTTATTGTTTGACATTCGCATTAATTACCAACATTACATATACTAACTGGAAAATATAACTATGTTAACCAGTTAAATAAGTTTTTACTTAGTCCCACCCTCTTCTTTTCGATCCCGTACAACACGTGCCGAGCAGGGATGCCAACAGTGGATAGAATCTTTGCCAGAACTGAGCGTTTTAAGAGAGCGTTCCTTTATAGAACGATCTGCCCGCACAATTATTTCCTCCTACTTACAACCCAGGGTTCTTCATGCGGATCGTAAGGAGGCACATCACTAGATCGCCAAGTTAAGGGCCACTTTTCATAGTACATATTGCGTACTGTGAGAGTCGCCCATCTCCAGACGTCGTAACGGCTTTCCATCCTTCCAACCTTCTCTTCATCTTTGAACAATGTAGGTAAGTAGTACATAGCTTATAAGGGTCAATAGAATAGCATACTATGAATGCTTGTTCATACCTATTTCACGTGCAAGGTGTTTTCATTAACGCTACATATTCGTATCTAACATTGCATAGTGTATCATCACAATATTGCATATGCATTCTGTTAATGTTCATGCCAATTTACAGATAACAATCTTTAATAGATTAAACTAACTCACTCGAGGAACTTTTCTTTTGTAGGTACGTTCTTTTCTGCAACAAAGATAAAGAGAACCAACTGTTTTCTTTAGATCCATATGGAAGTGAAAATTGTATAGGTATTTTGCGTCTTCTCAACGTAACCATGAACGTGTGGATTTATAACCTCATAAATCATGCTAAAGTCGTTGAAGGATCCAAATATTTGAACTGCGAACAAATTTTTCAGTTACAGTTTGGCACATTTTTCAGAATCCAATAAAAGGCAGAGTGGTCGATCAACTTGAAGAACATTTTCCTAAATAGAACATTGTTGTAGTGGAGGTAATGAATCTTCTTTTAATTAAAACCGTAGGTAGGTTCCTATATGAAAGTAGATGTGATACATTTTTAGCAATTCAATCGACAAAGTTACACGCGTAGTATACGATAGGACTTCGTTTCTGTTGTCTTGTGCTGAGCTCGTCATCAAAATCAAAACATACCTACGACTACGTAGCTTGTCTAAAGAGCTTTTTTATGTGGCAACTTATCATAGGACTCTATTGTAATATTAATGACAATCTCAACTTCGAACAAAATACACATATGGTGTTCGATCAAATATTTCTAAAATACGAGTATTTGATCAAAGCTTATGGTCGATTACAGCAGGCTTTATGCAGTTGTAAATTTCAAAATATTATTACAATTCTGGGAAGGGATTATAACGGTTGGAGCAAAACACTTCTTGTATTCATTCACACGTAGGTACTTAAATAAATACCTTCCACGGAGAGAAAAGAGACGCGTTCCGATGGGGTGGCGTAACCCAAGCTTTGCTGTTTATTTTCTAAATTTCAAATATTATTCCTACTTTGGAGAAAATATTTGTTTGCGGTAAGTAGTATAAACAAAACATCCTGGTCACAGAAACAATGTAGGTATGTTAATTTTAATTCTGTAAGACATGAAATTCTACAATAGAGAAGAAGGGAACTGAAAACTACTGCAAAGATTCGAGCATAACCATAGCAGAGAAGAAATTTGGGAAAAATAATATGAAAAACCTACACACAAATCACGCTATATCCGCGAAGGGATAGGCAGAGGTGCATTACACACCCACAATTTGCGAGTATGTTAGTCCCACGTAATACGGGGCAAGCCTATTGCCGTCACCGGGCACATATATAATGGGGTTATGTCCAAAATGGACGAATGAATTTAATAAAAAAGTAGCAACAATATTACATTTTTTTTTTTTTTTTAAATTTAGCCCTTGCGATGTATGAAAAAAGATGAGTATTTTCGTACTTCTCGTGACCTCAAACTGATCTTCAAACCTCTGTCACGCCTGAGTCATGCATGACCTATAACGACTGTGGAACAGCTGTGATCGACTTTTAACAAGCACAAAATGAAAAGTCACTTTTTGGTTAATACTCCTATGTATATGCACAATAGGATAGTCATAATCGGGGTTGTAATTCTTTACGCATATATTAATAATAGAAGGTAAAACGCTTAAGTAATGGGTAACAGGTTAAAATTGTATGGTGCCATCGTACATTTAGCTGGTTTAGTAGAAATAGGATGAGAGTTTTCTCCTGAACCTTTTGTCATATTTTACTTAATGCCTCTTTGTTTTTTAGGGATCTGAACTCTAAAATCGCCATTTTTTAAAAAGATATTACATCGGCAATAAGTACTTATTGCCATTATATATAAAATAACAGTCAGTAAAGGGGATCCCGCGATTATTTCGTAATTGTTTATTTAAGTTCGATTGCTGAAATTCGGAAGACGCCGCAAATTCAATAGAAGATTTCGAACTGAATTATTTTGAATATATTAATTGAAAATTGTTCTTTTTTTTGGTGTCAGATTTGGTAAGTACATAATATTAACGATGGGTACAGGTAGGAACCTACGTAATATATCTATTACGACTGCATTGTTCACCAGTGTATTTATTGGGACGAAATCTTAAACCAACAGCAACCGAAATTCGTTGCTCTGTCGACGAACTCATTGGAAGATCTATTAGGTAGTCTATGAGTTATCTATACTAATAATATAAAGCTGAAGAGTTTCTTTATTGTTTGAACGCCCTAATCTCATGAAGTACCTACTGGTTTGATTTGAAAAATTATTTTTTTTAAGTACCTAGTGCATTTATGTATAAAGAATTGTTCCTCTTTAAAAACGACGGGAACGGGATAATGCGGTTCATTACAACTAATCTGAGGTCCAAGTCCGTATACTGTATGTTCCAAATACCCACGCGGACGAAGTCGCGGGCGACTGCTAGTTTATTATAAAACCAATGCCATACTCGCGCTCCGTGTTACAAGGGATGTAACAAAGCGTACTGGTGACGAGCGTCCTTAGACCGTTATGACCTACTTGTATAAACATACTAAAGAACAAATACCTAATATTATTTACTAGTAAGTAATTGAACATTGAGAATGAACCTAATTTATTGGTATTCTGGAAGTAATAAAGTAGAGGTTTTACTACAATTTAGAAATATCAAATAAATGTTATTTATAAACACATAAACAATAATGAAACATCCGCATAAAATAAATGTTTGTAGCATATACAGAATGTAGAATTTTATAAAATCACTGTTCCTACTATAAAAATATACACATTACATCATATACGATAAATTATTACCCGTATCTAACTCAGTTTCTACCAGAGCAAACAGAACATGATAATTTTGTCCAACCAAAAATACTCTTATTCCAGTGCCAAAGATTTTTTAATGACCTTGCTCGTGAAACTCTCTTACTGCCCGGCCAAACGACTCGACGAATGGTGAGCGAAATAGCGAGGAGATCACAGCACTCATATCTCAACTTATCACACACAAGTTATACCTACTAATATCGCGAGTAGGGGAGCGGAAATATTCGCGGCAACGCGAGTGGACTTATTTTGGCCACATCATTACGATTAACAGGGTTAACAAACTAACTTTCATGTGTTCATGTGTTTCATAAATTTTCGTTACCATAAGCATGTAAAAGTAATAAATTCAAAAAGTAAGTATAGTATTTCATCTCTAGAGAGAGACCCACTAGAATACAAACAATAAATAGGTATAAGACGTGGAAAATATGGTTGTTATTTTTAATGATATTCTGAGTTTCTTGGTATAACAATTCTTGAAACTAATTATGTCGAATTTTCCTAGCACTTTCAAGGAAATATTTGAATCTTCAAGCATACTTATATGCCACCGTAGGATGGCAAAACCGTAAGATTGCTTATCAAACTCGCATGATTGATGAAATGATTGTAGTTTTTTTTATTTATTTCAGGCAATAGAAAAGTTCAGTTGGCATAAACTTGTAGAATAAGTAGACCCAAACATATAAATAACTTAAAACTAAGAATATATATCGACGGTGGAAAGGAAAAAACGAATGAAACGCCATTTGGCCAATTGTTCAGCAGAGCTGTTTAAAGTTTAAATTTTAACAAAAATGATCATAACTTCTTTGTTTATTAATGGACTTTTGTCAAATTTTGTCAGTAGATTCAGTTTTTTTTTTTTTTTTTTTTTTTATATTTAGGTCGACAAATTGACGCCACTCGCCTGATGGTAAGCTGAGGCGACGTCTGGCAATTGAGGGCGACTCTCACAGTACACAGGAATACTATAGAGAGTGGTCCTCAACTTGACGACCCTGTAATGTGCCTCTTCACGCTTCGCTTAAAGAGCCCAGGGTTATATGTTGGAGGAAACACGTGCGCAGGCAGGGCGTTCCAAGCCACTATCGTTCGGCAGAGAAACGATCGTTTAAAACGCTCGGTTCTCGCGAAGACGGTTTCCACGGTATGAGGGTGACATCTCTGCCCGGCACGCGTTGTTCGGGATCGGAAGGGAGAGGGTGGGATCAGGTTGAAGAGCTCTTTAGAACACTCACCGTGGTAAATACGGTAGAACGCGGCCAAGGAAGCAATTGTTCGGCGTTGGGCTAGCGGCTCAAGGCTTCCCGTTACCTCCGGACAGTCTATAATGCGAACAGCGCGTCGCTGCATAGCGTCGAGTGCGTCCAGCAAATACTTCGCGGAGCCGTCCCAGAGGTGAGAGCAGTATTCAACGCAGGGTCTAATCTGCGTTTTGTACAGCAGACACCTCTGGTGCGGTGTAAAGAATCGCTTTACCTTGTTCAGTATTCCTAGTTTCCGCGAAGCTAGCCCAATACATCTCTCAATGTATTTTGTGTTATTGAGTTATTGAGCTTTTGTCGTGTGTATGAAAGTCGAATCAATTAAGAAAAACGTGGCGTTTCATGTATATGACATTTTGAGTAAGCCGGGAAAAACACTTCATAGGCCTTCAAGAAAAGAAACTTGAAAGGACAAAGTAATTCATTCACCATATCTCCGTAAAATTAGGAGGGAAACAATTATTATAAATACCAAACGAAATTAAACATATAGAAGGATAAATGCTTCAATTCACTTCGATGAAAAGCAAGATACTTTTATGTACGATGTCTGTTATATTTTTAGATCGCTAAAATAATTTATGGATCTTATGCGATTATGAAAATTAAGAGAAAGGGATTTAGGTAAGTAATTGATCTTGTTTATTTCGATAGATATCTCCTTCATGAAATTCTTGAAGATTTGTTGAAGATTGTGTCAGTGTACATAATTAATTAAAGGACTTATAGCCTTATTTACTACACAGTAAATGATTACTCAATTAATTAATCAGTAGTAACTGATACGACATTCTTATTAAAAAGTAGGAAGGGAATAACAACTGAAACGCCATGACTGGTAGGTACTTTACTTTCGAGGAACAATACGTGTTGCGACACGTTAAGACATAACTTATCGGGGAAAAAGCATTAATAGACCAAATTAAAAATTAATTTGGAGGGGTAAAGTGCATGATGTGGCATCTTTGTAAAAAAATAGGTTCGGTCATTTTACTTAAAAGTCACTTACAATAAAGTAATGGTAAGTAAGATGTTAAAAACTTATTAAAATTATAATAGCATTATTTTCGCAGAGTTTAAAAAATACAACAAAACGTCGACAATTGTTTCGCCTCTAAACGAGGCATTATCAAGACTGTCTCAACGAGAACATGATGATGCTGTACATCTTACTTACCATTACTTTGTCATGGATTTTCGCCAGGTAACGCCTGTTTCTATCCAATATTTCACTTACAATAATTTAAAATTAATTTATTGACATTGTTAAATTTTTTTATTTTTTTTATATTTTATTTTATTTAGGTCGACAAATTGACACCACCCGCCTGATGGTAAGCTGAGGCGACGTCTGGCAATTGAGGGCGACTTTACACAGAAAGTACATAGAAATACTATAGAGAGTGGCCCTCAACTTGACGACCCAGTAATGTGCCTCTTCACGCTTCGCTTAAAGAACCCAAGGTTATTATATGTTGGAGGAAACACGTGCGCAGGCAGGGCGTTCCAAGCCACCATCGTTCGGCAGAGAAACGAACGTTTAAAACGCTCGGTTCTCGCGAAGACGGTTTCCACGGTATGAGAGTGACATCTCAGCCCGGCACGCGTTGTTCGGGTTCGGAAGGGAGAGGGTGGGATCAGGTTGAAGAGCTCTTCAGAACACTCACCGTGGTAAATACGGTAGAACGCGGCCAAGGAAGCAATTGTTCGGCGCTGGGCTAGCGGCTCAAGGCTTACCGTTACCTCCGGACAGTCTATAATGCGAACAGCGCGTCGCTGCATAGCGTCGAGTGCGTCCAGCAAATACTTCGCGGAGCCGTCCCAGAGGTGAGAGTAGTATTCAACGCAGGGTCTAATCTGCGTTTTGTACAGCAGACACCTCTGGTGCGGTGTAAAGAATCGCTTTACCTTGTTCAGTATTCCTAGTTTTCGCGAAGCTAGCCCAATACATCTCTCAATGTATTTTGTGTTATTGAGCTCTCGACGAACGTCTATGCCAAGGATGTCTAGATTGTCCTTCATTGGTAATATTGCATTCTGAAGAGTGGGTAGGGGAAGGAAAGGGGATTTTTTCGCTGTAAATGCACACGCCTGTGTTTTGGGCATTGAAATCGACCACTTCTCGGCACCCCATTGGGAGATACTGTCGAGGCTTCGGTCGAGATCAGCCACGAGATGTCGTCTCTCCTCCTCTATCACAGATCGCCCCGCCGTCGGACGAACCGAGTAACTTCCGTGCAATGTGCTGTCATCTGCATAGCAATGAATGTTCCCGAGGGAAAGCATATCATTGATATGCAGAAGAAAGAGAGTTGGTGACAGTACGGACCCCTGCGGTACCACCCGGTTCACTTGCAAGAAGCGAGAAGCCTGGCCATCGCAGAGGACCCGCACTCGGCGCTCGTTTAAAAAACTGGCAATCCAGCTGCACAGTTGAGGAGGTAGACCATATGCCGGAAGCTTGGAAAGGAGCGAAGCATGCCAGACTGTAGAGTATGACAGGCGGTATAGACTGTCATACTCTACAGGCCTCGTAATACTGGAGACAACTCAGCAGCACATTTTCGTACCACCACCGCCGGAATGCCGTCAAGGCCACTGGCTTTCCGCGTGTCGAGTGACCGCAGCACTGCCCGTACATCACATTGCCTGATATCAATATCAGGCATAGTGTGGCCACAGTTGGCGATGGCGGGGGGCTGCAGGCCACGGTCATCGACCCAGGAATTAGCCGCAAAGAGGTCTGCGAGCATGTCCGCCTTCTCTTGGGCTTTGTGAGCCAGTGATCCATCAGGGAAACGCAGTGGTGGCAGCGAGGGTTGGCAAACATTTGACTGTACGACTTTGGCCAGTTGCCAGTATCCACGGCTGCCCGTGGGATGGGATGTGAGCTCCTGACCAAGCCGCGCGACGCGCTGGGCATCCGCTCTTGAAGGCCCTCTTTCTGAACCTAGTGGCCCTATTGTACGCTGCTTTGAGGCGGTTCACGTTCGGGTCACGTGCCGCCCGAGCCCTGACCCAGGCGCGATATGCCGACTGTTTTTTCTGGACAGCCTCGGCACATTCACGCCCGAACCAGGGGCGAGCTTTGCGGATGCTGGCGACATCAGTGAAAGGGGTAATATTCTATCCCTAGACTGATCTCGCCAGCAACGGCAGCAGCGCTATCCGAAGGCGCCTTCCCTACAAAGCAGCGCTGGCTCTACCGGACATGATCGGTTCTAAGGGACCCCAGCCACTCAACGTGATGACCGTTAAAGTCCCCCAGGAAAACCAGGTCAGCGTTCGGGAACCGCACTTGCGCATCGTCAGCCATCTCACTGAGGTATTCGAAAAGCCTTGTTGTCCCAGTGTCCCCTGTGTGGGAGCGGTAGACGCACACGTAGATCTGGCTCATGGAGTCATGATCCACGTGCAGCCAAAGGACGGAGTAGGAGGGGTTCTCCAGACAGCGCAACCGGCGGCATCAAACATCCGCCCTAACGAACACGCACACCCCGGCTTTATCGCGGAATTGTTCCTCAATGATGTAGCCCGGGTAGCAGAGGTAAGACGTGTCGTCAGGGCGGCGTAACTGTGTCTCCGTTATGAACATCACAGAAAGCCGTGCCGTCTCCAGGTGATGGTGGACGGTATCGAGGTTCGCATGGAGTCCGCGGATATTCGCGAACTCCACCTCAAACGAAGTCAACTTTGTGGGGTTTCTAGGGTCGCTGTGTACCGTCTATTAACTTGTTGCACTGTCATGGTGAGATATGGGGAAGCGTGAAGACAGGGCGATATTTGTACCACCTGGTGTCCACGTAGGGGCCGAAGCCACCACATGGGTACCGTAATATACGAACCTCGTCCGTTAATCAGCAGGTGCATCACTAGCAGGTAAGGTTGCTGGGGCCCGATAGATGTAAGAAGGGCCCCTTTGCACCCAAATATATCATAATATATCATAAATATATCATAAAACGGTCGTTTAAAGGGAGGGTATTTTTAAAATACCCCCTTTGTACTTTAAATGAAACGCCAAAAAGTGCTTCCGATTGACTTCTAACCTAGACAGATCGATAGAGAATTCAAAACTCTATCCAACTGCATATAAAACTCATTTTCGACCAAAGTGGCGTTTCATTTGTTTTTCCTTTCCACCGTCGTCGATATTATATTACAAAATAGTGTTAGTGATAGAATTTTAAGACGCTTTGTTAGTAAACACTTCACTGTCACACTTTTTGCGTTCCGTTAATTACTGGCAATTGGGAAAGACTGGCCCGGAGTTTTTATTCTCAGTCTCTTCTCTTACAGGCTGTACCTTTAGAAACTCACAATGTGACCGTAAATTGCAAATACTGACAAATTACTAGCAATCTCACAAAACTGACACAATAAATGCAATAACAGACGATTGGAAATATTGGCTGTTAGCTTAGTTTTCAACCGACTTTCAAAAAAGGAGGACTTTCTCAATTCGACTGTATGTTTTTTTTGTTTGTTACCTCATATCTCTGGACTGGGTGAATTTTGAATACTTTTTAAATAAAAGCTTCTCCTTCCGAAGTGGTCCTATTTCAATTTGGTCCCATTCCGACAATTATTTGGTGCCATTTCGGTCATTTGAAGTCCGTTGTTGTGTCAATTTTGAACGTGTATTTTTAAATGGAGGCTCTTTTTTTAATTCCGCGGCCTAAGGCCGCGGCCGCTCTAACGTCCGTTGCCGGGCGTCTCTGGTTACAAGCAGAACGTATTCCCAGTGGCGCCCGGCGGAAATGGAGCCTGTAAGAGAAGATCCTGGAAATAAAAACTCAGGGTCACTCTTTCGAGCATTATCTCGGGCTCGAAAATGACTCAACGCAAATGTGGCTGTTGCTGGGCAAATCTTGCCGCGAAGATGTGTAGTTCGGTTCGTGTAGCCGGCCTGTAATTTCTCGCGCCAATCATGTGACAGTTGCCATGCGTTGCTAGCCGATCAGAGACGTACATTAACAATTGAACCAACCATTATTTCGTAATAGCAATCGTTCTTCATAGAAAACAAAATATATCGAGGGCCCGTTTATTTTTGAGATTTTGTTTGAATTAAATAAATCTAACTACGAGTACTTTGCAATATTCCGCCATTCCGGGTTATGAGTTGTGGCTGATTCGGTCGCCGAGAGTATTAATTTTGTTTGAAGTTATGTTTCTATGTTTTTTCTGCGCTTTAGCTATATTATAGACGAACGGTTCGGTTACGACTAACCGAACCTTTAGTCTATAATATAGCTAATGCGCGCTTTGTAAGTATGTGTCACCGTTGTAAAAATCCTAAGATTGTTATCGCAATTGCATGATTGATGGAATGCACGGGAGTTAAAGCTATGAAATATTATGTTGAGTCCGAAATACCGAACTCGTAAATCACCAAATATTTGACTAATAGATCAATTAAAGACCACCTAATGATTTATATCCGTGTACCAGATAGATCACACAGTGTTTACACAGTAACGTTTCAAAAGATGTTTTTTGTTTATCGCTAAAAATATACCTAAGTTTATACCCCAGATTACTTCGCAGAAAGGCTTATAAGTAAGACGAGACGTGGTAAACCTTACGTGACGTGATTAAAATGAATGAGTGTACGATTCATCAATATAATTAATAGCTACTCGTACGTTGACCGATTTATGGAGTTGCGTGTAGTTAGACTTGTACCTAATAGTATTTGAGGCACATGCAAAATAAATCTATGTCCAGGCACATATAAGAGACTAGTACTGGTCCAGTGTATGTGCCTCACTTTACTGAATTAATTGTCAAGAATTCTAGCATACTGGATATAGTGAGTACTAAGTAAAATGAGTAGAACAAATTAGTGTTAATTTCGCTGAAATATATAAACTTCTTAGTGACTTAGCGCAGGCAAACTTTTTACAACTTTCCTTTTACAGTTGCGGTACGAGTATCTAGGAAATAGGATTATAAAGTTATGTAAGAGATACGAGTTTAATGTTTCTTCGGTAACTCATATAACCTATACCTATAACGATATACCTAATAACCTATCCACAAATAATTTTCAACCAAATGCGTAACTATTGTAGGTGATTATGGAGAAACTAATTTGAACCAGTCGGTTTGGGACAGACAGGATGTTCTTGTGGAGGAGAGTACGAGTAGGCCACTTGGATTGGTACTCTCACATCTTCCATCGTCCCAGCACGGGTTGTGGGTACCTCAAGTTTAGTACCATAGTAGAAGTCTACTTGTACTATGTTAGTACTCTCAAGAGACGCAAATCTCTACAACTTTTTTCCTGTCATCCGATATTGATGAAACAAAGCACCAAGTTGACGTTAGTTTATCTGCACCAGAATTCGTTCAGTGACTTCAGAGATTACCTACAGATAGATAAAACTAAATACAATAGCTTTGTTACGTTTATCATTTTATATAGGTATCCGTAACAAAATTAGCAAAAATATTATCCAAAATTATTAAAATATATTAGTAGGATTAGGATGTAACATTTGGTAAAATTCCCAATTGACTTATCTGTGATTTCAATTCTAAATTTAATCGGTAATCGGAATAGGAAAGTTTGAACGGTTATTGCTCACATCACGATGGAACCCATTACGATAACCTCAGTCCTGTGGATACGTGTGGATATGTGTGTACGAGCCTATAAATTTGTTGTATAATTCTAAAATGACTTGCTTACCTAGAACAGTGTTCGACGATTTCACTTCGATGAATTTTACTTTCACACAATTTAATATAGGTAAATAATTATACAAATTGAAACTCGTATAGTGTGAACGACTAATTTATTTTGTTAATTTTACTGTTTTGCTTTACTGGTATAGTTATTCCCTCTAACTTTTTGGAATACGAGTAAAATAATCAACCTCATCAGTATTGCTAGTATGTAAGAATATTTTATCAATGGCATTTACCCAGTATATTATGATAAAATATCAGCAAGCCTACCCATAAAAAAAATACGAACGTCAGAAAACCTTACATCATAATTCCATGTCTTTATATACTTTTAACCCCAACGTGTCTCTCTTGTTATCAAATATGGTATACTTATATACTCGTAAATGCTATATTACCCAAGAGAAGTCTTTATGCTCCAGCCGTTGCGTTCCTTTGCCAAGCTTGTGGAAATATTTAGAAATTCTTCGGTGCGGCTACATCGCTTAATCGACTCTTAAAGTACATGTTTAGCTTCATCACTCGTTTATAATAGACTGAATCTGCTAAATTCTTAATGTTAAGATTTCGTAGGTCGGCAAGCAAATCGGTCTTTTTGGTAATTGGAATTTTTATTCAGTGTAGTTTATCTTAAACCAGCTGAAGCTCGCAGCTTCGCCCGCGTGGAGTTGCTTATGTATGATGATAACTTTTCCTGCCGTCTGACATTGATGGAACAAGACACCGACAGAGATAAATAGATAGATATAGACAGACTAAAGGTGCATTACACACCCTTTGCCATTAGGTAATATAGTCAGTGCCACGTGATAGGGGGTAAGTAAGTATATTTTCGTTTCCGGTCACTATAGAATATTTAAAACACTCTGTAGTTCAAACTAAAATTCTCACAGCCAGTATAGTTGTAACATACTACTAAAACAGTTTCGGCAGTCCAAGCATTCAACAAGACAATCATTCATAGTAATATACCTACATATAACACTATATATGTACGATTTTGTCTGTCAGATTTATCGATCTTGACCTATCGTCGTATCGTATCGGGCTAAGCGGAGCTTTAAACCTCTTGTTGTGTGACCTCTTTTACACACGCATGTGTTACACACGTGCGTGTGTAAAAGATCGTGGTCACTCACACAAATACAAAGCTCCGCTTATCTCTCGCGAACTGTACACTATTGCCAAGTGAAATACGATAGTCTACGGTATTGAAAAACACAATAGAATGTCTACACTTAAACGCTTGACCTCGTCCTTGTGTTCTTTTAGAAGTTCTTTCTTAAATTTTTAGCCCTCAATATATTTTGGAACTAGAATATACTAATATTATTATATTTTTACTAGCGGCCCCGGCGAACTTATTACCGCGATACCACCTCAAATTAATCTGAACTTCTACGAATAACTTAAGCCGTAAATGAGCTAAATCGGTCCTATGTTACTGAACTCCTCCTAAACGGCCGTACCGATTTTATCCCGATTACCGATTACCGATTATAATTATACTTATAATTTACATTATATATAATTTAAATTTGAAGAAGATTCAGATTTACAACTGGACCCGGTAGGTGGTGCTGCTGTACCGGCGCAATGCGCCCCGGTACGTATAATACAAGGTACAAAAATGTTATGGATACTGAGAAATATAGTTGAATTGTTGAAATAATCATGTTACCTTATTTCTTTCTTAGAATAGATTTATTACATTTTTATATTTCAGAAGGATTGAACGAAAGGTATAAAAAAGGTTAGAATGTTGTTGGGTAACAGATGGGCGCCGAGAATACACAACCAACATTTTTTTCTTTCAGTAACTGAATTTTATAAATGGTTTTTTATTTACATAACTCTGATTTTCTTAGAATTAAAATGCTTCTTTTCTGAAAGGGACTTTAACAATCTGTACCAACTTTATTTACGTTTTGGAGACTAAGAAGAACGTACTCATTCTGTAATCCAACAGAGCCTACATTCATTCATTTACTTACTTACGTTACTAGGTATGCAATGCATGCTGCTAATTGCAAATGTTGAGCGGAGCAAATGTTTTTAAAAAAAATCGAAGGACTTCGCCGTATGTAATCGAATGAAATAAAATTCTATTTTCATTGTTGACGTGTTTCCATGGCAACCATTTAATCATCTGGTTTTTCGGTGATTAGCTCTATTTTCATGATTTCAGATATATGCACTCCCGGGTATGATGTCGACCAGCATGCCAAATTTGGTCAAAATCGGTCGAGCCGTTTCGGAGGAGTGGACGCACAAACGATTTACACTTGTCGCCTAAGATTGAGCTCTGCTTCGCTCCGCTCAATAAAACATGTCAATTGATTAGACAGCTAAGGCCAGATTCGACCAAACTCAAAGTTACACTGATGTTAACCAGGTATGCAATGCATGCTGCTAATTGCAAATGTTGAGCGGAGCAAATGCAACTTTTTCGTCGATGTCCAGGACATTTTCGGTGATTATTCCTCCGTGGTCAGTTCTATTTTCATGATTTCAGATATATACACTCCCGGGTATGATGTCGACCAGCATGCCAAATTTGGTCAAAATCGGTCAAGCCGCTGGCTGGTGCCATGCCATGCCAAGCCTGGTGGCTTTTTAGGTTACCTCTGGCGCTCCTCAAAAATCGGGTTTCCTGACACTCACATACCGAACAACGTTTGTTGTCCTGCACCTGGAGCTAATTAGGAATAACTAGTTCTTCTGTGCGGGACTATCAACTAATCAAGCATTACCTTGACATTGGCGAAATCATCGACGCACATCGATGAAAATCTATGGAGCCACGTTTAAAAAAAAAGAAGAAATAATATCCCACATATTCTAGTCGGATTAAAATTAGCACCGTGATAGTTTAACACCAGTGTCACTTCAAGTTTGGTTGAATCCCGCCTAGTAAAATAGCTTACAAACAGGTTTTTAGTATTTAGTTTTCTGTATAATCTTACGTCTTTTGTGGGATCGTAAAGAAATTGAGTTTTTTTACGTACTAAAGTCATAAAAGAAAGCAAAAACTTTGAATGTTCTACCAAAAGTCAAGTGTTTATAACAAAAGTCGTAGTAAGCCCCAAGTGGATTGTACTTGGCAATTTTTTCAAGTACTCTTTTTTATCGTATAAGTTTATAATAAAATTATTATTATGTATTAGCTTAAAACAGATTCGCCCGCATGGAATTGCTTATTTATGGCAATAACTTTTCCTGTTGTCTGATTTTGTCGAAACAAAATGTGTTAACCTGAATATATTTGGAAAAATCGCAAAAAAATCTGTTCAATATGTGGCGTGTAGGCAAGCTATACGCAGCACCTCTGACGTCATATATACGAAACGTGTATATAATACTAGAAGGCGGTTCTGATCCCTTCTACAAGCTTCTACCAGTTTCCAACTGCGCATACGCTATATGCCATACCTCCTTATAATTGAACTAGCCAATTGGGTATAAGGATAAATTATAAGTACCTACTACAAATGTATAGGTATTATACTCGTTCTTTTGTATAGTTCCACGCCCATTTAAACCTGTTTGTGTCAATGTGGGGATATGCTTGTACGATATAAATACGAATATATTTTAATAATAAAATCAATTACATACTGTTCCTAAGCGTTTCAACACACTCCCAGCTACCACTTCAAGTATCTTCGGAGATAAGCGTATAGTACATACGTAGAACAAACAGTTGAAAAAAATTTTTTTGGAATTATTTTTCGGATTGTTTTTATTCATATTGCCTAAATTCATTTTATTATACCTACTAATCAACTATTTTGTACATAGATTATCTTTACAAAGCGTTTACTGAACTTAATTGCTATAGATTCAATAAGTAGGCACAAAGAGTACACTAAATTGTACAAATATTCTGCAGCCTGAAATCCAATTACTAGTTAAATCACGATGCTTAGATAGGACCGGAACATAGGGCATACATAATGAAAATAGCAATTGGCTCAATAGCAAAGTCTACGGTACTGTTGTTGTGTTTACAACAAATTTACAGGACAGAGTTTTTAATCATAATTTAACTTTCACCGATGATTGCTCAGTAAAACTCAATAGGTATACGAAATCTATCAAGGAATTAATTAAATTTACTTATATTAAAAAAATCGTTAAAGTAACTGTACTTTAACGATTTTTTCTACTCTATCTACTGAGATTCATCTATTACCAAGGTATAATGTTCGGTACATACATACGTAAAATCTTTAAGCTGTCTCGTAAAACAGGACTACTCGAACCTATAAAACTTAACTTCAATCTTTATTTCGGGTACATGCCCATATAAAATTTCCACATATTGTTTTGTAACATTATGAACTTATAAAATTTAATTTTGAAATAAAAACAAACGAAATAAATTAACAGCAAGTGATTAATTGTCAATATTATCATGCAATGTCGGTGTAGAACCAATTAAATGTGAAATTAAAGAAAAATGTTAATAATTGAATTGAATAATCACCAAAATATTTTTTTTAAAAGATCGAGTAAACATCGAATCATTTTTAATAAAATTATTTTTTTAATAATAGAGCTTTGTTGAAAAGTGCTGCAACGATCTATACGGCTTTTATCCTAGTATGAAACAACGATTGTTCTTGTTCAGTCTTAGCGAACATAATTATGAAAAATTTCAAGGTTCTCTTTAGAAAAATAAAGTAAACTAGAATATCTAGAAATCTAGAGCATTGCTTCATTCGACGGGAAAGCAAGCAGTTATTGTGTAAAACTTTCTGGAATCGCATTCATTCACTCATCGCATCTTTGAATCCATTCTACCAGATTCAGGAGTTTAGTTTCTAGTTTCAAAAAAAGGGGGCATTATGGAACTTTAACTGTGATTTAAATCTAAGTACCTATAATCCACCTGTTGCATAACCTTTTTGTGTACTTCTGGTGGTTGTTTCTTACCTCTCACACATTATAAAGAAGTGGAAGGCTTTCACTGAATCCATACTTAGGGCTATGTTAAATGTAAACACTAAAGATTTCAATACCTAGAAGCTTTCTTCGTCGATTTGTTTGTAGCTAAATGTGTTAGTCGTTTTGTCCCCTAACTATTAAATTATTTTTGCTGCATTCACAGGATGTTCATCATTATCCACCGAGGCTTAACCCAACGCAGTTAGGGTCGGCTTGCCGATCTAACTGCGATTCGGTTGAACTTCGATATTTTAAGCGACTGCCATCTGAGCTCCACAACCCATGGGCGATATCGAAGTTCTGTAGTTTGACCGGTCGGATTTTTTAATTTAGGGCTCCAACTACCCCTAATGACTGCCATAGATGTTTGTATGACAACCGGGACCGACGGCTTAACGTGCTCTCCGAGTCACGGAGGGGTCTAAATATCTTACGAAATGGTCACCCATCCTAAGACCGGCCTGAGTCAATGTTGCTTAACCTTTGCAATGTGTTAACATTGTCGGTTACCACTAGACCACGAGCCCCTCAAAGTCCATCCATTCACAGGATGTTCGTGTAAGTAACTTATACCATTGGGGTTCAGTTTAGGTATTACTCAAATAAATTACGAACTAATACATTTCCAAATCATTTATTAATACAAGTGAACTTGAATGCATTTGACAATTAAATGTGCATCAAACAATGAACACGTAGGTGTGACTTGAAACTTTAGTTTCATTTGAGTAATTACTAACATTAATTACGTAACCGAGACGTACAAAACAGTTTACTTATATACCTATCGCATGAATCGTAATATACACACTCATATAAAATTTATTTTAATGTCTACATACACTAGAAAAGTATGTACCTCACAATCACATAAGAATCTATTATTTAAATGTATTTATTAATAATTACTAAAAATGGTTCATCTCTTTGGACCCTAAGTAATTAGTTTTCTCTAATTTACTCTTATAAGTTTCAATATCTATATTTCGACGACAATATTATATTTACAATGAAATTTTAATAGATCAGTTTTTGCGTCACGGCTCATAAGACGCAAATACTCTCTATAAAATGCAATAATAATACTTGTTACATTAACTTAAAGCTAACTTTGGCCTATATCACATTTACAGAACTAATAACGTGATTACAAATTAAGATCATACTGTAGATCATTATGTAACCTAAATAGTTCGTGG